>CM070875.1:179023289-180223289 GCA_036365515.1 Torymus aiolomorphi
CAAAACGAAATCATTACCAGGCTGTTTAAAGCCCTGCATATCGACGATGTATTTCATTTTTACACAAGCTTCTTCACGTCACCGCTGACTGGACTATACTGAACGATACGGTCGTGCAGAATGAGACAATACGCGGATGTTCCAGCTGGAAAATTATCTCTCAATTCAAACTCTAACCGCACGTCCACGGGAGCGTTTTTCAATGATTAGTTTTATTTGGAACAATCTATCACTATCAAAGGTAAGTATTTTATAAAATCTACTTTATTCAAAAGAGGTTCAGGATTTTTTTCATAATAAGCCCTCTGAAAATTTGCATATATATCATACAATATAGCGTACTGGTTACGATCTATATCTAAATTTAAATTTTCTTACGGATAACATTGCGAATTTAAAAAGAGTTCAACATTACTTACGTGGCAATGATCGAACTGACTCGCGTTTACCTGCCTCCGAGATTTTCTATTCGTTTGAATAGCGAGAATAATGAAGCGTGGTTTTTCCAACTCATTGGATGTTTTAACAGTCCAAACGTGTTTCGGAGAAGATGGAAGGAGGGGATATTCGTAGAATTCCCAACTGCGGTAACTCATAACCACAGGTCTGTTTTTCTCGATGTAATTGAATAGAGGAATCTTTCGCTTATCGGAGAGAAATATGTATGGCATCAACTACTCTATCTTCGTGAGGTCAATTTTAAATTCTTCATAAGTATTGTCTGGTCCTGCTGTCTGTATGATGGCATTGATATCATTTCTCGATCTAGTGAGTATGAGTTCGTGTTTAACATTTACTAAAATTTTTCTATAATCTTCGGCAAATCCAAGAATCATGTAGAGAGGTATAAACAGGTCGAAGTAACCATCATCGTTGGTAAGTTTTTGCGTTTCTTCTACATCGAGCCAGCCGGCGTTCTCGATGACCAATTTTTGACTAGGATTGAGGGAAACCCAACCTTTCATGAGAGCAGTTAACCCTACATTTTTACATTTATCAATTTCAATGGCATTTATCTCGTATCTGATTTCTTCAAACATATGACAGATAGCGTTGTTGACTAACATCGAACGTTCGAGTGGAGTGCCATTCGGCTTAACTAATTTACCACATACATGTATTGAACTTCGTGATGGTAGAAGACATAAATCCTGATGTTGAATGGCGATGCGAATTTCATCGCTGTTTCCAAAAGATGACGTGGTGTAGGGCTGATGTGCATGAATTTCGTAGTGAGTCACTGACTCATCAAATGTTACAGGTGACTGAATGTTTAGAATTTCTTCCATCTTTTTGTAGGCAACAGAAAAAAATACAGGTTATTTTCCACCAGCGACGATTCTTAGACCGAGACTTCTCAGGAACTGAATGTTTTGTCGTGTTAGCGCTCTGCTTGCTCGTGGACGACTGATGGTCTGTCGACATGTTGACTTCTTTATATAGCCCCTACCAACCTTGCTATTGCAAACGATCCCCATCACACTTGCTTGATGTGAAGTCTGATTGTGATTACTTCTCCTCGAAAATTAACTAATCATCCGTCTTGATCGACTATGCGTATTTGTAAGTGATCTATGCTTTTAACTGTAACTGGAAGGTAAATGACCTGTGAGGGTACTTCAATGATCTTATATCCTGGCGGTACCGCTGGAAAGAATTCGTGTATCGTATGAACCTTAGAGCCGTTTATATATGCGCCTGAAGTTATATTACACTCGACTCGCAACGCGTTGATCTTGAGGATAGTTACAGGCAAATCTGAATTATGTATTAAATTAGCTTCTAGAATGCGTTTGGTGAAGCCAAGTAGTTGACCAATAGAATCTTGAGGACGAAAATCAATAGGTTGACTACACTTAATAATACTGCGAAGTGTATTATTGTTTGGCTTCAGACTGAATGAAATACCTTTGGGTATTAAAGTTTCACGGAGAAAGTTTGCTATATCCTCTATCTCGTAACTACCAGTTGATAAAAATAATTCTTCTTTATCCACGTAAAACTTATTATTGCCTATATCGATATTTGGTATGGAATTGAAGGTTAAAAGTTCAACTAAACCGAGAACGTAATTTTTGTTTGCTGAAAGTTCAATAGGTGGAAAATACTGTACTTCGAGAACTGATGAACTACCGGAGAGACTTAACGTCAATGTATTCTCCATGACTATTCAATGTAGAATGATTAAATTATCATTGCGCTAGCCTTTATATAGCCTGACCTTGCTTATTACATAAGAACTTGAGACAAAGGTGACCACAGTTGAATGTATTGTAATCTTGATATCTCTCATGATTATATTTAACTTCATTCACACGAGGCGTTTCACATAAGCTCTCCAGGCGCGGCGCGCGAGCGCGAAATCATGCTGTTTTCAGTTTGTGTTTGAAGGGCTAAGATGAATCTAAAAAAAATAATCCACAAGTGATTTCGATGTATTTTTTCCTCAGCTTTCCGATTGTGTTATTAGTTTCTCAAAATTTTTCAATTCTAACCTCAAAAAAACACAAAACGTGTTATATCTCAAAAACTATATTTCTAATATTTTTTTTGACCTGCTAGATCGAAAGAGGAGGAAATTTTACATGGATATAGCCTTTTTCTACATAGGGGTTTTTTGATTTTTTCGAGATATTAGTAGTATGGGCTATGGGGCTTCTGGCACTTTATCCTCCCTACCTTGCCGACCACGGGTTCTACTCCTCGCTATCTTACCAACAGTTCATACCGACCGATTTCCCCGGCCGGTAGTGCATGCGCCTGCAATACCAACCGGTTTTCATTTACCATGCCGATCGCGACCGAGATTTCCCCGGCCGGTAGTGCATGCGCCTGCAATACCAACCGGTTTTCATTTACTATGCCGATCGCGACCGAGATTTCCCCGGCCGGTAGTGCATGCGCCTGCAGTAACAACCGGTTTTCATCTACCATACCGATCGCGGCCGATTTCCCCCTGATGGTAATCGATCAGATTGATTTACCAGCGAGCATCGGGATGTAACATGTGTCCTGATTATCTTTTTTTGCAGTGCAATGTTAGATGACACATATTTATTTTACTTATAGCTATATTTGGAAAATGAAGAATATAAAAAATCTAAAAATTTTAATTGTGTTGTTAATAAATTACTTTGATATAAGAGATTACAAGGTAATGTTTTAAGAAACTTTCTTAAAATTTTTTAAAGCAAAGGCGCAAATGCATTGTAATCAACAAATAGAATGAAATAATGAAAATAAGATTTAAATATTGTTTGAGGGTGAGGTAACTATAAATAAAAACACACATAATAAACCTTATGATAAATATTTATTAAAAAAATATAATAATAAAATAATTACAAATAAAAGAAAGTTATGAAACAATTTTTTTAATATCACCACTAATCAGATTATATTTAATGATGCGATCATGTAAAATTAGACAATAAGCTATTGTTCCTTCAGGTATATTCTCCTTGGTCTCAAACTCTAGACGAACATCTACAGCAGCTTGCTTCAATGATTCATTTTGTTTTGAACAATCAATAATTATTAATGGAGTATATTTCTTGAAATCCTTTTTACTGAGAAATGGATCTGTTGAAACACTTACACCGTGATAATATTGTTTTTGAAAATTTACATACATGTCATATAATATTGCATACTGATTTTGATTTATGTCTAGGTTTAGATTTCCATATGGGTAGTATTGAGAATTTAGAAAAAGTTTTATATTTGATACATTACAATGATCAAACTGACTTTAGTATTTTTAGTTCGTTGTCCTTTTCTATTTGTTTGGAATGCAAGAATAACAAAACATGGTTTTTCCAATTGATTTGATGTTTTGACTGTCCATACATGTTGTGATGTTGCGGGAAGCATAGGGTATTCATATAATTCCCACGAACGAAAATTCATTGATATTGCTATATCTTTTTTAATGTAGTTATAAAGATGTATCTTATGTTTATCTGACAGTATTACATAAGGCATTAACCATTCTATTCTACTTAAATTCATTTTAAAATCCTCATATTCGGTTCTATCATCCCGTTCGACTCCTTCTTGATATACAGCGTTTATGTCATTTCTAGATCTTGTCAGTACAAGTTCATGCTTTACGTTTACAACAATTTTACGATAATCTTCAGCAAATCCTAAAATCATTGAAAGTGGTATACATATATCAAAGTTTCCATTATCATCAACAATTTTGATAGTTTCTTCAACATCGATCCATCCAGAATTTTCAAGAATTTTACTTTGATTTGAATTGAATGAAGCATAACTTTCCATAAGAGTAGTTAAACCTACATTTTTACACTTATCGATTTCTATAGCATTTATCTCATAGCGAATTTCTTCAAATAAATGACATATTGCATTGTTTACAAATTGAGTCTTTTTTACTGGTTGTCCATTTGCAAGTGTAAGACTTCCGCATATATGTAAAGAACTTCGTGATGGTAATAAACATAAGTCTTGACGTTGGATAGATATACGAATTTCATCACTATTATTAAATGCTAGTGAAGTGTATGGTTGATGAGCGTGAATCTCATAGTGTGATATAGATTCATCGAAAATAATAGGTGTCTGTATATTAAGAATTTCCTCCATTATTTTCAAAGATGCAACGATAACAGCATATAAATATACAAGTTAATTGGCGTAAGAACGTTTCCTCTTGCGATTCTCTTCGTTTATTTTTAGTTTTAGTCCAAGATTTTTTAGAAACTTTATGTTTCGTAGTGTTAGCTGCTTGACTGCTTGCCTTAAAAACAATACCCATTATACAGCTTTCTTCAAATGTAAACGAATTGTAATAATTTCACCTCGTAGGTTAACCAAATTTCCGTTCTGATCTACAATACGTAATTGTAAATGATCAATAATTTGAACATTAACTGGGAGATATATGATTTACTTAGGAATTTCAATAATTTTAAATCCTGGTGGCACGGCTGGGAAAAATTCGTGAATCGTATGAACTTTATTCTGATTGATATAAGCTCCAGACGAAATATTACATTCTACTCATAGAGCGTTTATCTGTAAAATGGAGACGGGCATGTCAGAGATGTGATTTATATAGGGTTCCAACAAACGTTGAGTGAAACCTAACAGTCTACCAATAGAATTGTATGGTTGAAAATCGATTTGTGAACTGCAAGAAATTTTACTGCGTAGAGTGTTATTATTAGGTGCAATACTTATTTTAATTTCTTTCGACTCCAGATTCTTCTGTAGAAAACTTTCTATATCACAAATTTCATAGCTACCTGTAGGTATTTCAATAACTTCTTCTCCAACATAAAATTTGTTTTGCCCATAGTCTACATTAGGAATAGAATTAAATGTTAATAATTCAATTAATCCAAGAACATACATTTTCTCAGGATCAAGCTCTATCGGTGGAAAATAATGTGTTTCTAGCACTGACGAAGAGCCAGATAAAGTAAGTGTCAATGATTCTATCATCTTGAATAATTTAGTTAAAGTGTGTTACGTCGGGTCTAACAAAGAAGACCCAACATGTTAGTTTTATAAAAACTATTTTGCTCAGTTTAGAGCCTAGGCTAATGAAAACCTACTAGCTCGGGATTGAGCTAGATACTAGCACTAGAAGGATAGGGTAGGTTATGGGCAGCAAAAAGGGCGCGACGCGGTTGAAAAAAAATCAAGTGTAAAAATTTGATAACCAGTGTTTCTGATTATACTTGTCCCATTTGGTTTGATCACCCCGAATGTGAAATGTTTGATTTGTTTTGATCAGGGAATGTACCCACAAGAAAGGCCAAGTTACTGCGACTTGCGGAATAGATTCCCTAATATAGTTTTTAGTCTCAGGATATCTAGGGGGTCAGTTTAAAAAGATATATAGAAGTAGAAAGAAACACTTTGTTTTAGGGGAAACTTTACGAAGACACGAATTAAGACATAAAATGGGGTTAATATTGTGGAAAATGTTCTGGCTAACTAGTAGAAAAGTTAAGATTGCAAATAAAATTTTACACTTACTTTTATTTTTCCTCGGTCCTTAGCGGCTTTGATGGTCCGTTGTCTCTGCTGCGTATTTTTATGAAAGGTGTCGGTTATTTAACTGATTTTAAAAATCAATAAATGAATACAACCACGAGAATCTTTAGTTTTATGCCATCATTTTATTTCAACGGAAAAATATAGGTTACCATTGCGCGGTAACTTTGGTTATAAATACAAAATCTTGGTTAGAGCAAACCAAATGTCGCGCACTTTGTAAAATTTTGAAACGAAAAATGCTTGAGTAAGTATTTGGACTTCTTCGGTTGAGGGTTGTGAGAAATGAGTGAGACCTCGTCGGTTTGAGGGTGTTTGAGCGCGTGATAGCGAGCGCGTGTTGAATACCGTGTTGGAGAGTGAGTGAGCGCGTGTGAGTGCGCGTATTGTAGACCTCGTTGGAGGGTGATTGCTGGTGAGTGACTGAGACTGAGTAGACGCGCAGCGTTACGAGCTGGCCTAACTAGGAGGACGCTGACGCTTCTTCCCTTAAACGTGGAAAGGTATTATTGGTCGCTCGGGTTTTGAGACCGCCCTTGGCATTGTAAGGGGGATACCTAAATTTACCTGATTAATTACGGTTGGTTTTCTGGAAGTTTCTACTACTCCTCCTTCTAAGATTCTGCGTGAGGATTGGTTAATTAGCTTCAAATATTCAGCACGCATTTAAATATAGTAAGTAATAATAATTAATACAAGTTTTTGCATAAATCTTAATTAATAAACAACTAAATTATTTTAAAACCTATATTTTTCTAAAATATTAATTTTTAATTGGTGAAAGTGTTGAAAAAGGCGGGGCTAATATAAATTATTAAATAACTTAATAAATAATAATTGTACATCTTAGATTTTTGTTTGAAATAAAAAGAAAATCGGCATAAAAATGGATTCTAAAATAAAAACATGAAAATTATAATGTAAAAGGTTAAAAAGCTTTAATTAACTAATAGGCTCCATAATTTAGTTGCTTTTACAGTTGTGATATGGTAAATATAATAATTAAAGTTAGTACGGTATGTGTAATGCAATTGTGAATGAGATTTTTGTTTATAAGTATATTTACATAGCTTATAAACTTACAGAGAGGCATTTTCTTTATTTAATTTTAAATTAATATAAAATCCTAACGAATAAACATTGTTTATATTGATGTACTATTTTAAATATATAAAATTGGTAATAGTCAAACATTAGTTGTTTATAAAGATTCAACTTTAATAGTAAATAATGGACCTAACAATGCAAATTATTTACTATACCATATACTTGCTTAGAAAGTGATTACTAACCTTCCTAAAAACATTAGATTTACAAGCTTTACAGCATTTTAAACTTATTAATTATATATGTACCTATGTATATATACGCTGTTTTATTTAGTATTATAGTTGATATAAAAGTATTCCATCTTATTATAAATTTACTACCGAGTACGTAGGAAAATTCAGTTATTATTTCCTTCTGCATTACAAAAATTCCTATTACCATAAAAGCATTTTATTCCTAAAAAAGCAACTAAATTAAACAAGAGTTTGCTTATAAAGTGATAACCAATATTCATAAAAATATCAGAATTACAGAAACCTATTCAATTTAGTTGTAGGAGTGAAGTTAACAATGTTAACTGAATTTTCCTAGTATTTCTGAGTGGAAAGTTTCCAAGTTTTTCGAGATGAATAGTTCAGAGATGGACATTCGCCCTTAAGCGTGGTTTTCTCTTGGTGAAAGTTGGTACAGCTACCCACGATTCCACGAAAAGGACGCTTCGCTTCTTTGAATCATACCTGGGGTACGCTTCCCCGAAAAGGACGCCACCTTTTCTGCTATGTTGAGCGTCGTTTTCTCCTCAAAAGGACGCCACGCGCTCAATGATAAAAAAAAATTTTTTTTTTTTTTTTTTTTTAATAAACCTATTTATAGGGTAGGATGTAACAAGTGAATCTGATTTAGCAGGGAATCTTCTTATATAGATTATAATTGTCAGAATGATCAAGTAAATTACATAAAAATTTTAAACAAAGATGACCACATATAAATGAATTAAATGTTTGATACCGCTGATAATTATATTTAATATTTTCAACATTCCAATATTGCATAAGATCCATTGGAGGCTGTAAATCACCAAAACTATCAAAATAGATAACATTTTTACCATTTTTTTTATAAGCTACCCAATGTGTACCGGGACCTGTACTATCATCAAGATTAATGATAGCTGACTCATTATACAGTGGTCCATTTGATGGTAATGCATTCCTCATGAATACTCCTCTAAAATTAAATATTTTCAAGTGATGAGCATATTTTCTTAAATCTAAATTTGTTAAAGCACGTTTCGGAAGTATTACTTTAATAATGTTTTTTTTTTCTCTCGTGACGAACTTTTTTTTTTTTATTACTTTTTTTCTCTTCAAGCAAATCCCATATCCTTTTTGATAAGGTTTCAAGTATAATCCTTTACCAAGAGCCAAAGCTTCTATTTTTTCATTATGTCGTTTCATTTCCTCCAATTTTTGTTTAGCATTGTTTGTTTTATTAATAGCTTGAGCTATACCAGCAGCGTCACCTGCTAACGAACCTACTGCACTTAAACCTGCAAATATTGGAATAAGTGCAGGAAGAAAGCCACCTACTTTTGGAACAGGCAATATTCGCGGAATATTAATATACTTTTTACCACCAATCTTCTTTATACTATTACGTGCAGTTCTGAGTGCTGATTGAATAGCAATTCGTGAATCATTACTTGGTTTGATAGTCTTTGACATTGATTTTATTAGTTTTTTCAATGTAAGCATTGCCTTCTTCTTATTTTTTTTCCTCTTACCAATCCCCATTCCAAGCTTAGACTTAGCTTTCATGATGTTCGCAACAGTGTAAGCGGCTGCTTTTTCACTTAGATTTGGTCTTTCGCTAAGACACGTTGCCAAGCTCTTTCAGCTAAAATTTTATCTGCAACGTTTCTCGCTTCAACGTTTTCACGGTTTTTCGAATAAGCAATATCGTGTTCTTTGCAAGCAGCATCTAACGGATTTATACCGGGATCGCCACGTCTTAGTCTTTGTTATAATTTCGTTCCTGGTCCGCAATACTGGTAACCAGGTAAATGAAGTTCGAATGGTAAATTATTTATGAATTTGTTCACTAATCCTCGACCTTTATGAATGATCATAACTCTTTAAAAGTTTTATGCTGACTGACTTAATGGTTATAAATACACGCTTTTATAGTTTACTGTCACAGTTTCGTTTATAACTTCAAGCACAATGGATTTTAAAAAACAAACTATTAAATTACCGGTGATAAATTTTGATACTTTTACTGAGCCACATAGAGAAAAATATAAACGACACGGAGAACTACTTCCAAATAACATTAGAGCATGCATCACAGGCCCTTCAAATTGTGGTAAAACAAATACTTTACTAGCACTTTTAACTCATCCACATGGTTTAAAGTTCGAAAATATTTATTTGTATTCAAAATCTCTTAATCAACCAAAATATAAATTTCTGACACAACTCATCGAGCCAATCGAAGGAATTGAATATTTATCTTTTCATGAGCATGATACAGTTATTTCACCTGACGAAGCTCTTCCGAATTCTATTATGATATTCGATGATATAGCATGTGAAAAACAAGATAATGTTAAAGCGTTTTATTGTATGGGTAGACATAAAAATGTTGACTGTTTCTATCTCTGTCAATCTTATGCACAAGTTCCTAAGCATTTAGTACGTGACAATATTAATTTTTTAATTGTGTTTCGTCAAGATGATATAAACTTAAAGCACATTTACAATGATCATGTTACCACTGATATGACATATCAATCTTTTAAAAATTTATGTTCATCTTGTTGGAATGATAAACATATTTTTCTCGTAATCGATAAAGAGCGTGAAATTAATAATGGTAGATATAGAAAAGGATTTGATTGTTTTTTTATAAATATAAGTCGTTTGGAAACTAATTAAATAGTATGTCATTAGACATTGAACTAATAAGATGGCTAACTTTATCGACGAGATCAATATTTTACAACAAATGGAAAAAGCACGTGATGCTATCAAACAAAAATATAAACTGTTGAAATCAAGTAAATTAGACATTGAAAAAGTTATGAATGAAACATTTAAGCCAATCGTTCAACCATTAGAAAAATTAGTGAACGTTTCTGAAACAACTAATCAAGAAATAAAAAATCAAAATGAATTAGCAATAAAAAAATAAGCGAAATATTATAAAAAAGGAAGAGAAAGTTAAAAAAGAAGAGAAAGATGAAAAACAAGAGATAGAAAATGAGTATGATACTTCATTTGAATCAGCAAGAAGTGAAAGTGAAAGTATTGAAGATGATAATGATAATAACACTACATTAAAAAGTGATAATATTAATGAATATTTACAAATTTCAAATAAAGGTAAAACTGAATTATCAACAAGGAATGATATTACTGAATATTTGCAAATGTTGGATAACAATAAAACTGAATCACTAGATACTACAAATGGTGTACGTAAGTTGCGTGGAGGTTATATGATTGGTAATGCTTCTATATATTTTAATGATAATTATATAATTATAGATGATAGAAAGTATGTGAAAAGTCAGGGTCTTGTAGAACTAATATTTAAAAAAGAACCAAATGAAAGCCTTATTTCAAATAAAGATATGAGTAACTATGGAGAAATCTTAAATATGACTAATGCTTACAGAAAATATTATAAATCAGAAGAATCTGTTCGTGAGCAAAATACATTGAAATATAAGAATTTTATTTCTAAATTAATAAAACCGTCTAAACGTTCCTCTACAAGTGGTAAAGGATTAACTTTACCCCCACCATTTAAGATAGCACGAAGAATGACCAATATCGACTATATATACTGGGATGATACTAATGAATTAGTAGAACGATTAAAATTATTATTAGCTGAAAAATCAGCTGGTAATCAGAATCATATAAACGAAATTCACTCAATCATAGAGGAGCTACGTAAAGCTAATATTATACATTAAATTTAAGATGAGTGTAGATGTGTTTGGACGTCATTTAAATGAAATTCAAGGTATTCCAGGTCCTGCTGGTATTGGATATAAATTCACAGATAATGGTCAGTATGACATTGACAATAAAAGACTGTGTAATGTTGCAGCTCCTAATGAATTGACTGATGCTGTAAATTTAATAACTTTACATCGAATAGTCAGAGCTGAAATTGATAGCTTATTGGATATTATAAAAAAAATAAAATCTGATATTCAAGATTTAGATGTAATCGTTGAAAATCACCGAGATGAAATTGATGAAAAACTAAACAAACATGACATAAATATTCAAGAGATTAAAAAGTTGATAAATGAAAATTATTCATTCTCTCCATAAGCAACGCTGCAAAACTATAAATACTTTCACACACTCTTTAAATGTGCATTAAGTATAATGGAGCAGAACTACAAAGATATAAAATATACTCCTTTTAAGGAGGCTGAACGAAAAAGGAGACACATAATTTTGAATGTACAAAATATACTGAAAAATTTAGCTTTGATTGGAAAAAATATTCTACTAATACTTATTCTCAACCTGAAAAGAAAGGATATAAAAAATTTTAAAGAAGAAGAATGGAACATAAACAGCTAGTAGAAGAACTTCATAAACCAGCTCGACGTAATTATCAGCGTCGAAAGTTTGATTTGCGTGATATAGATGAAACATGGCAAGCTGATTTAGTAAAAATGATTACATATGCGTATAAAAATAAAGGTTATAAATATTTGCTTACTGTATTAGATACCCTTTCAAAGTTTGCTTGGGCTATTCCAATAAAACAAAAAAGTGGTAAAGATGTTAGTAAAAGTATGGAATCAATATTTCAAGAAGGTCGCATACCAAAAAATCTACAAACTGATCGTAGTAAAGAATTTTATAACAAAAACTTTCAAGATCTCATGCAACGTTACAATGTGAATTTGTATTCAACATATAGTAATCTAAAAGCATCAATATGTGAACGATTTAATCGTACTTTAAAAAATAAAATGTGGAAAAAATTTAGTTTGCGTGGTAATTATACATGGATAGATATTTTACCTGATTTAGTATCACAATATAATAGCACATATCATCGAACCATTGGAATGAAACCAAAAGATGTAACTCCATCAAAGGTGCAACAAATTCTTAGTCGTGTTAATAAATCTCAAAAAAGAATAATTAATAAAATAAAATTTAAAATCGATGATAAAGTCAGAGTAAGTAAAAGTAAACAAAGTTTGTAAAGTTATTAATACAGTTCCTGTGACTTACCACTTAAAGGATTACCAGAACAAAACAATTGCTGGAGGATTTTATGCTGAAGAACTTCTGAAGACTAAATATCCTGATATTAATCTAGTAGAAAAAATATTGAAAAAACGTGGTAATATCTATGTAAAATGGTTAGGTTTTGATAATTCTCATAATAGTTGGATAGATAAAAATTATATAAAAGATTAATAGGAAAATCTGAAATTTGTAATATATTTTTATTAAAATTATAAAAAATTACATGTAATTATATTTTAAGATAACAATAAATGATATCAATATAAAAATGTATTTATTTATTTTTTTAAATTCCTCACATTTTGTTAAAATTATTGGATCAAGTACTTTACTAAGTTTTTTAATTCTTAATCGAAACCGTTCATGATCACGTGCAAACATTTCCCATTCACCTCATCGAGCGTTTTGATATGCATATAGCCAAGTATGCATTACATGAATAGATATCTTTTCTTGAAAACGAACCCGCTTTACCTGCTTACACCTGAAATAAATGTTTACTATTTAAATTTATAATTTATTTATGTTTGATTTAAATTTAAAAAAATAATTTACATATTATAATGTCCCCAAGCAAGTGTCTCTGTGCTACCTTCTTGTAAGCATCTTTTATCATCATAAGGACTTAGTGCAATCTTTTCTTGTCTTATTGTTTCAACTTTATGTAACTTTGATCGTATCATACACTGTTTTCGCTTTTGAATCAATAAATCTTTCAAACAATTAACGTAATCATCAAAAGTTATAGTTTTCATAACAGCAGTTTTAATCCCTTTGATTTTTTTGTAGCATCTTCTCCATTTACACGTGTACTGTACATTTTACTTCTTAATCCTACGAATTCTGTGAGTATTTTTCCATTACACTCGTCTTTCATTAGTCCAACAATTTTTTTATTTACTTGTGGAATACCAAATTCATTGTTGACTAAATATTATGAAGTATCAAAATAATGAATATTCAATTTAATATCATTATAAATATCATGACATTTTATAAAATAAATTAAACTATCAGTATAAAGAAATTTACAATTATTATTATACATTTTATGCATGTAATCATAATGAAAACTGTACATGAGTATCTTGGATACATCCAGAACGGTGAGTCCCACATATATTGGTTTATCCATTAAAATTTCTACCTTTCTTAGTTCAACAGCTACTAAATTTTCATTAAATATAGCACTGTTATGAAAATTTGGTTTTGAAATATAAGCTTCTAAGCCATATCTTCCTTCCCATTGTGTTAAAAGTTTCACATCAACGCGTTTACGTACATTTTCCATAGTTTTTCCATAAACAGCATTATTCATTAATTTGAAGAGATTTTTTTCAAATTCATTTTTAGCATTTGCTCTCATAGAACTATTCAAATCAATATAAGATTTGAGCCATGGAGATTGTTTGAATTTAAAAACTTTATGTATCTTAACAAGTCAAAGTCCATGTGCAATTGCTTGTTTTAGATAACGATAATAAATAACGTAGTTACGTTTGGTCATCAATGTAGCGCAAAGCTTTGTTTGTTTTGATCCAGGCGGTTTTATATGCTCTGGACAAAATGGCAAATCATTGTGTTCATCATGAATTTCTGAAGGATAGTCTAAATCAACTTCTAAAATATAACCAATCGAAGCATTATCATCAACATTGTAATTAAATTTTTCGTAATCCTCGACCCACTCAAATGAGTCATAAGGAAGAGCGTGTGTCATTGCCCAGCCATATAAATTATTAGCATCAAAATACATTAAATACACATCCTCTTCATTTTCTTTATAATCTTTCATGTATTTATTATTAGCAGCAGCATAACGATTTGAACATTGGCTTAAACCACCTCTAATACCACATTCGATAAATAAAAACATGTCTATGTCTGTTAGAAGACTTAATTTGACTCCTGTGCATTTAAGCATTGCATCCCAAGAAAAACCAGGTGTAGTATAATAATGAGCTGGATCAAGTCCATATGATTTCATACATTGATGTCTAAAATTTTCAAACACATCAGCCAACAGTAAAATATCTGTTTTCATGTACAGCTCAGAATATTCACCAAGACTCTTTATACTAAAAACATTCCAGATTTTTTGTGCATGATTATAATCTTCATCTGATATGTTTGAATCATTAAGTGTACTATAAAATTTATCCTCTGCTGGTAATTTTGTTTCATCTAATTTTTCCCAAGAATCAATATATTCATATGGTAAAATACCTTTTCTTGTAAGCAATTTAACTTTTTTTTCATCCAAGCCTGGAAATTGAGAGTATATAATATTGTATTCATCGAGATAAGATGCTAATTTATCTAACGAAGGAGCCATAAATTTAAAAGAATCAATAAATGGAAATTTTATATTACTATTTTCTATATGTTTTGTAAAAGCAATATATCTTTCCTTGTTTAAAGGCAGCAAATCAACTTTTCCGGGAAAATGATTAGAAACATCTTGTATAATATAATGAGCATCATATCCACTAAGATTATGAAATACTACAGGTATAATTCGTGAATCTTTATAATTAAGATTACAAGATGCATGAGCTGCTCCTCTATATGTTTTATCAAGGTGTGAATGATCATGAACTTTAATGCTAGTATTATTGAATGGCTTACAACATATATGACATGTTTCAGCTTGAAGAAATGCAACATTTTGCTCTTATGTTAGCGTTTCCATAGGTTCTGCATTACAATATATATTTTCAATCAATTTTGCTATATATTTTAATTCTGTAGCGAACCAAAGAGCTGCATTTTTACCTCTATAGCTTCTATAATATGAAAGACAATCATTATAACTGCATTTTAAATAATAACCAATACTAAATATTTCATGTCTTTGAAAAACAGTTGTATTACTTTCTTCATTTTTACACTCAATAACAGTATTTTTTCTTTATGTTTGTAATTTTTAAATTCTATGATATTTTACCGTCTTCAGGTAGATTAATTCTACAGTTATTAAGTTGACTACAGTATATTTCATGTTTAGCTAGACTATTCGAATCATTAAAGAAGTCTAAACATCTATCACAAATATAACATTTTTCTTTATGATGTGAAAGGCTTCTTCCTACAAGTCTGGACAAGTTTTTTATGTAGACGTAATGAAATATTGTATCTTGAAACATTTCATTTTCATCACCCATTTCTTCAATCAAAAGAAGATTTACATGGTTTAGTTTTTTACTAGATGTTAAGTATAATGGTACAATATTTTTACCATTAAGTCCAAAAACATTAACTGATATTTCAGAATTCTGTTTCTCAAATTTCTGTATTTGTCCTAAGGGAACAGGAAAGTCTATATTTTTCGTATTTAGTTCTTCGGCGTGTGATAAATAATTTATTAATCTGTGAGGATTATTTTTTGTAGGTATTGGATGTAAAGCTGGTAAAATAGACCACTTAAAACACTGATTATCACTATTTTGTACGTTAACACAAGCCTTCTTGTTTTGAATACATTTTGGCAAAGGAATGTATGAACTATCACTACGCATAGGATTATATTTATTTATATTAATCTGAATATTTAGTATGGAGTGCAGAGACCAACCTGAATCTCTATCTTGAAATTCTTCAATGTCAGATGTCAGAGGAGTTTTAATATTCTCATTGAACCATTGCTCAAGATCTGTTGAAAGAAAAATTACATTTTTTGTATTAAAATGATTTTCTTCAATTTTTTCTTCTTTTTCACCGTTGCTGTTTAACTCTTGTTTGTACTTACATAGAAGAACTGCGTTAATTTTTAAAGCATCAATATAATTTTCTTTAAATAATTTTTTTACATAACGAGTAAATAAAATTTTGACATCATCTAAAAAAGAATGGACATCAATGTGCGCAATATTTGCAACGATACTTGTCTGCATACGTTTTCCAAAAGCACTATCAATGTCTATCCAACGTACTCTATTTTTAATTGTTTGCTGTGCAACTCCTGCACCTCGTTTTAATAGAGTATCTAGTCTAATAATAAGGCATGTAAGTCGTCCCATTGCATGTAAAATACTTTGCTTCTATGAAACTACTAAATTATTATATTTAAGAATACATTTCAAATTTTTTTTAGATGAAAGACAATGTTTTTCCATCGGTTGATTGTATTTATATCCACGTTCTGTGCACAAACTAAGTCTACACCTTTATTTAACAGGTGCACTTGTTCAAGACACTCACTTATAATTTCTTCAGTCATAGTTTCTATCTTGAATTGGTAAAGTTAAAATGAATACTGATGATTCACTGTAGACTACTCACGCTTTTATAAAGAATTGTAATAAACTGGAGGGGATAACTTTATCAGCCTTCTTACTCATTATATGAAATTTAAATTTACTCGGTCAGGATGAATACTACTTTACCATCACTCACTAAGTGATTATATCGATAGCTAAGGCGTATATATATGTACAAGTACATATAGTCGAATAGACCGCAGGGGTAACCTTTAAGGTGCGATTTCATGGTAGAAAAGTTGTCGCTCTGTCGCTGTGTGTATATATAAAAATTAATGCAGTTCTTCTATGTTAGTACAAACAAGAGTTAAATATAGTTAAAAATTAATGTAGTTCTTCTATGTTAGTACAAACAAGAGTTAAATATATAGTTAAAAATTAATGCAATTCTTCTATGTTAGTACAAACAAGAGTTAAATATATATATCAAAATTAATGCAATTCTTCTATGTTAGTACAAACAAGAGTTAAATATATATATGAAAAATAAATTGAAAAAAATTTTTTTAATATAAATCGTAATATTTTTATTTAAAAATAATATTCTAGTTACAAATATTAATAATACCAACATTTTTTAAGAATAATTAATTATTTATTTATACTTTTGACTTTCCTCTTCAAATTCATCTGTCAACGTATCAAAAAAATGATCTACATTAAAGTCAAAATTTGATGAGTGGGGAGGAGAGGTTGTAGAATGTAAACAAAAAGATGTTGGGTTTGGTTCATCTTGCTGTTGTAGTTGTTCTGGTTGATTCTGTTGATATTCTATCTAAAATAAAACAAATGTTAATGAATGTTATTTTATTTTAAAATTAAAATATTTTGAAAATTCTATAAACAATAAATACCTCTGCTATTACTTGAATGATTGATTTTACTGCTTTCTCTTTCTGAAATGATTGAAATGTTATTTTATTTTACTTTATGATTAGATAATTTTTAAAATTCAGTAAAAATAAATACCTCTATTATTTCCTGCATAATCGATTGAGTAGCTTTCTGATCTGAGTGTGACAGATCATTCTGTTGATCATCTATCTATAAATGAAAATTTATTAGATTTATTATTATCTAATTTCATAATTAATTAATATTTTAATAATTTAATATAAAATAAATACCTCTTGAATTTCTGGTGCGTCATATTGCACTGCTTGGTCTTTTTGTAATATAATATCTTTAGTATAAAATTCTTGTTGTTTCAGTTCCTACAAATAATTTAAACATATTACTATCTATACGTTATGTCAACTTCTTTTTTAAATTTATAAGAATAAATGTTAAAACAAAAATTAAAAATCAAAATGAAATAAATTAATAGTTATATAGTAAAACTTACTTCTGCAAATGGTGGTAACGGAAGATCACATATTTTACGAGGATCTCTCCGGAAGTGTGTGACTGTGACTTCACGCGTTCCGTGTTGCGGTGCCACCGATGATTTTTTTATCCTGTAAATTGAAATCATTTTTATTAATCTATTCACTCACTCACTAGTGTTCGCGATCAGAAACTGAACTAGATTGAACTACATTCGTCACCGAATTCAAGAGTCCCTTATTATCAAAGTGCTAGTTTGTAAATATAATGAAATACTTTAGGTGTCCTATTACCTTCCAAAGATTTCCTATAGCATTAGTACTATAGGTTTGAAAGAGGTCACTAAATTCATTACGAACTTTTATTTAAGATAAACTAGTTTTATATCTATAGAAACAAATTTTATAAATAATTGTTAACAAAAATATAAAAATTATAATGATTAAAAACTAATTTTCTATTGAAAAATAATATGTTGAAAGGAGCTGTTGCTAAAAATAGATGATTTAGCTGTAAAAATGCTGTAAACCTTTGAAATTTGAATGTATCTGCTAAAAAATTTCCTGTTGAAAAATAATACATGTTTAAAGGAATTGTTGCTAAAAATAGATGATCTAGCTGTAAATGCTTTAAACCTTTGAAATTTGAATGTATATGCTAAAAAATTTCCTGTTGAAAAATAATACTTTAAAAAGAGCTGTTGCTAAAAATAGATGATCTATCTGTAAATGCTTTAAACCTTTGAAATTTGAATGTATCTGCTAAACAATTTCCTGTTGAAAAATAATACCTGTTTAAAGGAGCTGTTGCTATAAAATAGATGATCTAGCTGTAAAAATGTTGGAAACCTTTGAAATTGAATGTATCTGCTAAAAATTTCCTGTTGAAAAATAATACGCGTTTAAAGGAGCTGTTGCTAAAAAATAGATGATCTAGCTGTAAAAATGATGGAAACCTTTGAAATTGAATGTATCTAGCTAAAAAATTCCTGTTGAAAAAATAATACGTTAAAAAGAGCTGTTGCTAAAAAATAGATGATCTAGCTATAAAATGCTGGAAACCTTTGAAATTGAATGTATCTAGCTAAAAAATTTCCTGTTGAAAAATAATACGTTAAAAAGAGCTGTTGCTAAAAATAGATGATCTAGCTATAAAAATGCTGGAAACCTTTGAAATTTAAATGTATGTAACTAAAAAAATTCTAAATATTGTTGACTTGGCTAAAAAAATCTCTGCTTAAAGTTGAGTTTTCGATGTGAGCTAAAAATTGATGAAAGTCTTCTTCCTGTAACTAAAGAAAAAAAATCTTATAAAATTTAACAAAATTTATAGTTACCTTTAACAACATATGTCCCATTATTCCATGTAGTTGCAGAATTTTATGCAACATTTGGAGCGGTAGATAAGCGCGGAGCTCAGTCTCCTTACGCTTGCTCTTCACTGAGCCACCATCCATATTAAAATGAGCGCGTGAAACTGGGATTGCAGTGACTCGTGTCACCTCACCGCTGAAATCGTGGAGGGGTGTGGGGCGTTTGCTATAGCTAAGTGTAATAAGTGGGGCTGCGGTGACTCGCCACCTCGACGCCGAAATCGTTGAGGGGTATAGGGTGAACTATCTTATTGTAGTGGAGACCTCGTTTGCTATAGCTAAGTGTAATAAGTGGGACTACGGTGACTTGCCGCCTCGCCTCCGAAATCGTGGAGGGGTGAAGGATGAAGTGTTCTTATAAGCTTGCGTAACAATACGAATCAATTAGTCAAAAAAAATCTTTCTTAATAAGAACTTCTAATAAAGACATAGTGCTGTGAAGATTACGCTATATTCCTAATACAGCTATAATACCATAAAAAGTGATTTTGTGTGTGCTTTTGTAATAAACTATTTCAATAAAATATTTTAGTGCAGTGAAGTGCTACTTAAAACCTATAATTTCAAAAGATCATTAAAAATAGTCTGCAAAAAACGTTTAATAAAGTTATTATTTAAGGTGTGAAAAAATTATATATTATTTTTTATTTTATAAATTTTAGTTT
This sequence comes from Torymus aiolomorphi, assembly GCA_036365515.1. Taxonomy (NCBI): domain Eukaryota; kingdom Metazoa; phylum Arthropoda; class Insecta; order Hymenoptera; family Torymidae; genus Torymus; species Torymus aiolomorphi. The sequence continues at coordinate 179,043,283 of CM070875.1, forward strand.
TTATTTAATTAATTCTCATCCACAGCAAAATGGAAGTAGTTATGGATTTTAAGGGATTTCGTGGAAACAACAATGAATTCATATGTAAAGAATTAGCTGCAGTCAATGTACAAACGGATAGTAACAAAATAGTTAAAATGGTTATAAAATCACCATGTAAATGGTATGAATTGAACAAAAATCTCAAAAAACTAATTTATGGTTACAAGATTATTTACATGGCTTAGATTGGAATTATGGAGAAGATACACATGGAGATTTAGTAAATGCTTTAGAAGAACTGCCTGAAATGGCAAAGAAAATCACAATTTATGAAAAGGTATACAAAAAAAGACTGGCTTCAATCGTTTTACAGTAATCATAATGTGCAAATAGTGAACCTAGAAGATATTGGCTGTCCAAAAATTGGAAAATTAAAGTCCTATGTGGATGATAGTGAATCGTGTGATGTGCATTTAAATAAAAAATCAATAAGTTGCTGTGCTGTGCAGTGTGTTTTACTTTTAAAAAATTGGATCCTGCAGAACTCCATTTCTACAGAAATGTCTGTAAAGAGTGGATTAATATCTGATATTATAGATCAATTTAATTTAATAATATTAGACGAAAAATTGTCAGAAGAAGTACAAAAGCAAAGAATTTTTACTAACAATAATGGGGAGGAGGAGCCAAAGGAAGGTGGTGGGGAGCAGATACAACCAGATAAGAATTATGAATACAGTGAGGAGCAAGTACAGTCAGATGAAAATTATGAATCCATGGAAATTGACTAGGTGGGGATAGAAAGAAGCGCTGGAGTGCTTATAAAGTGAACGCTCCTAGTGCCAAGACATCAGTTACGCTCACTCTACTCTACTTTACATAAAATAGTCTTGCAATTACACTTAAATAATGGAAGAACTCAATATTGCAGCACGTTCTTCTAACTTTTTACCTTGCAAGAAATTAAAAGATTTAATTGTCAATGAACAGTATAAAGTGACTAAAATAAAAATAGTAACTACAAAATATGGGAAAAAAGCTGTGGTAGAATTGAACAACAGTTTCGACATCTTCTTACCAAAAAAAGCTAGTGATTTATTGGTAAGCAATGAAACTTTATATAATCATCTTCAAGAAGAAATTCATGAAAAAGAAGTTAAATTAAAATATCTTGGTGGATTTGCAGTAGAATTCATATAACTTTTTAATCTAAATAATAAAATTGTAACAATCAGTTTATACATTTAAAACTTAATATAATATCACAATCTGCTTTTATATTACTTTTATAATACATTTTATACAGTTACACATAGCTATTTTTTATATGTTTAATATACACTTAGTTTCAATTTTGTAATATTCTTTTATATCAGTTCTAAACGATTTAAATCTTATAATTTTTATAATTTACAATTATTTTGTACCAGTATATTCACACATTTAACATATAATATAAAATCATAATGTACTTTTATATTACTTTTATAATCCGTTTTATATATTTACGTATAGCTACTTTTATATGTTAATACATTAAGTCTCTAAATTCTGTAATACATAATGTGTAAAAGAGAATAGAAAAGTAAAGTAAATCTTCTTAAATCTCCTTTTATTAGGACTATGGACGGAAATAATTATAATTCATGTAATCATAACATATCTAGATTGAGGTTAGAAGGTTATATGGTTGATTTTGAATTTTAAATATCATTTATTAGCATTCATTTTGTACACTGATAGATTACAAACAATTAAGTATGAAAAAATGTAATTATTAATCATTAGCTCATCACTATTATTTTAGGTTAGGTTTTTAATTAATATTAATTGTGTTATCTAATTCAGCGCTCCGTAATCTATGAAAAATGACTTTAAACATTTGATATATAGTGTTAAGTCGTATACTCCAATCAACTAAAGTAGTTTTTTTAGAAAATTAACACTTTAACACCGTGTTTTCGAGGTTATAATGTTATAATATCATTTTCCCTATAGTTTTCCTATATTCGGCAATTCTTAATCTAGAAGCTCCAGCAAGATTCATTGAGTATGGATATTCCTATCGCAAGTTATACGATTTTGAAAAAGAAAAAGTCGGTTTTGCCCACTGTGCGACGTCGAGGTCGCGGTTTAATCAATAAAATTCTCAACAATCTTCCAATAGAACTTCATTTATCAGGATATCAGTACTGCGGACCAGGTACTAAGTTAGCAAAACGTTTAGCACGAGGTGATAAAGATATCAATCTACTTGATAGAGCTTGTCAAGAGCACGATATAACTTATTCTCAGAACAGAGAAAACATTGAGTCTAGAAACAACGCGGATAGAGTTTTAGCAGATAAGGCGTGGCAGAGAGTTAAGGCTAAAGATTCAAGTATTGGCGAGAAAGTCGCTGCTTATACAATTACAAATATAATGAAAGCCAAATCAAAACTCGGAATGGGTGTAATGAGAAAGCAGTCAACACGGTTAAACAAGATAATAAAAGCTGCTTCAAGATCAATGGTTAAAAGTAACTCCGCTCGTAAGGTGATTCTCTCTGCTTTGAAAGGTGCTCATTCTGCTGTCAAGAAAGCAGGTGGAAAAAGTAAAATTATCATTCCACGCGTTTTACCGGTACCCTCAAAAGTAGGTGGTTTCCTACCGTTTCTTGTGCCAATATTTGCTGGTCTGAGTGCTGTTGGGGCAGTGGCTGCTGGTGCTGCTGGCATAGCAAAACCGGTTAATGATGCGAGTACAGCTAAAAAACAATTAGAAGAGAATCAGAAGCATAACATGAAAATGGAAGAAATAGCATTGGGAAAGGGTCTCTTTCTGAAACCGTATAAAACAGGTGCAGGTCTTCGTATAGGCGGTAATAAAAAAAAATTCATGTTGAAGAAAAAAAAAAGAACCTCGAACTGAGATTACCACAGAGGGCTCTCACAGATCTCGATCTAATTAAGTATGCTAAAATTCTAAAAATCCCATATTTTCGCGGAGTGTTTATGCGAAATGGCTTACCTGCAAGCGGGCCTCGTGATCGTGAATCAGCCATTGTCAATTTAGATGATAAAGATGGGCCTGGAACACATTGGGTAGCATATCGCAAACGTGGTGAGAATGTACTTTACTTTGATAGTTTTGGAGATCTTCAACCACCTGTTGACTTAATGCTATATCTACGTGTGAATGAGGTTAAATATAATCATGAGAGATATTAAGATTACAATACATTCAACTGTGGTCACCATTATCTCAAGTTCTTATGTAATATGCTCGGTCAGGCTATATAAAGGCTAGCGCAATGATAATTTAATCATTCTACATTGAATAGTCATGGAGAATACATTGACGTTAAGTCTCTCCGGCAGTTCATCAGTTCTCGAAGTACAGTATTTTCCACCTATTGAACTTTCAGCAAACAAAAATTACGTTCTCGGTTTAGTTGAACTTTTAACCTTCAATTCCATACCAAATATCGATATAGGCAATAATAAGTTTTACGTGGATAAAGAAGAATTATTTTTATCAACTGGTAGTTACGAGATAGAGAATATAGCAAACTTTCTCCGTGAAACTTTAATACCCAAAGGTATTTCATTCAGTCTGAAGCCAAACCATAATACACTTCGCAGTATTATTAAGTGTAGTCAGCCTATTGATTTTCGTCCTCAAGATTCTATTGGTCAACTGCTTCGCTTCACCAAACGCATTCTGGAAGCTAATTTAATACATAATTCAGATTTGCCTGTAACTATCCTCAAGATCAACGCGTTGTGAGTCGAGTGTAATATAGCTTCAGGCGCATATATAAACGGCTCTAAGGTTCATACGATACACGAATTCTTTCCAGCAGTACCGCCAGGATATAAGATCATTGAAGTACCCTCACAGGTCATTTACCTTCCAGTTACAGTTAAAAGCATAGATCACTTACAAATACGCATAGTCGATCAAGACAGACGATTAGTTAATTTTCGACGAGAAGTATCACAATCAGACTTCACATCAAGCAAGTGTGATGGGGATCGTTTACAATAGCAAGGTCGGTAGGGGCTATATAAAGATGTCAACATGCCGACAGACCATCAGTCGTCCACGAGCAAGCAGAGCGCTAACACGACAAAACATTCAGTTCCTGAGAAGTCTCGGTCTAAGAATCGTCGCTGGTGGAAAATAACCTGTATTTTTTTCTGTTGCCTACAAAATGATGGAAGAAATTCTAAACATTCAGTCACCTGTAACATTCGATGAGTCAGTGACTCATTACGAACTTCATGCACATCAGCCCTACACCACGTCATCGTTTGGAAACAGCGATGAAATTCGCATCGCCATTCAACATCAGGATTTATGTGTTCTACCATCACGAAGTTTAATACATGTATGTGGTAAATTAGTTAAGCCAAATGGCACTCCACTCGAACGTTCAATGTTAGTCAACAACGCTATCTGTCATATGTTTGAAGAAATCAGATACGAGATAAATGCCATTGAAATTGATAAATGCAAAAATGTAGGGTTAACTACTCTCATGAAAGGTTGGGTTTCTCTCAATCCTAGTCAAAAATTGGTCATCGAGAACGCCGGCTGGCTCGATGTAGAAGAAACGCAAAAACTTACCAACGATGATGGTTACTTCGACCTGTTTATACATCTCTGCATGATTCTTGGATTTGCCGAAGATTATAGAAAAATTTTAGTAAATGTTAAACACGAACTCATACCCACTAGATCGAGAAATGATATCAATGCCATCATACAGACAGCAGGACCAGACAATACTTATGAAGAATTTAAAATTGACCTCACGAAGATAGAGTGGTTGATGCCATACATATTTCTCTCCGATAAGCGAGAGATTCCTCTATTCAATTACATCGAGAAAAACCGACCTGTGGTTATTAGTTACCGCAGTTGGGATTTCTACGAATATCCCCTCCTTCCATCTTCTCCGAAACTCGTTTGGACTGTTAAAACATCCAATCAGTTGGAAAAACCACGCTTCATTATTCTCACATTTCAAACGAATATAAAATCTCGGAGGCAGGTAAAAGCGAGTCAGTTCGATCATTGCCACGTAAGTAATATTAAACTCTTTTTAAATTCGCAATGTTATCCGTATGGAAATTTAAATTTAGATATAGATCGTAACCAGTACGCTATATTGTATGATATGTATGCAAATTTTCAGAGTGCTTATTATGAAAAAAATTCTGAACCTCTTTTAAATAAAGTAGATTTTATAAAATACTTACCTTTGATAGTGATAGATTGTTCCAAACAAAACGAATCATTGAAAAACGCTCCCGTGGACGTGCGTTTAGAGTTTGAATCGAGAGATAATTTTCCAGCTGGAACATCCGCGTATTGTCTCATTCTGCACGACCGTATCTTTCACTATAGTCCAGTCAGTGGTGACGTGAAGAAGCTTGTGTAAAAATGAAATATATCGTCGATATGCAGGGCTTCAAACAGCCTGGTAATGATTTCGTTTTGAAAGAACTGGCAATAGTTCCATTGGGCGAAGATGCCCAACCTCTAATCTTTTTATTCAAGGAACCATTTCCTTGGAAACGGCTTACCGATAAGTATAAGGGAGAAAATATTTGGCTAAAGAAGTTCTATCACGGCATTTCTTGGAAGTCAGGTGACCGTCCCTACACCGACATCGGAAGTGTTCTTCGAGAATGTCTGCATGATGCTAGTCAGATACTCGTTATGGGCTCCATCAAGAAAAAATGGCTCGAACGTTTCAAATTCAACGTCCACGATATAACGGAGATGGGTTTTCCACCGTTGGACAAGATCAAGCTTGTGACAGTTTGCCCAAACTACGTGGGTGCCTACAAAACCAGCTGTGCTCTTCATAACGTTAAACTTCTGAAAAAATTCTACGGAACGTGCGAGACGTCTATGGATTGGGAGTATATACTTCATTCGTGTCCCTGTCGTCGAACAAGATGGGTCAAAACACAAGTTCAAGCGCTTATACTCCTCTTCTTCATTCTAAGCAGGAGAAAAAGGAGGATTCAAAATGGAAACAATATTCTCAAAAGTATTCCACGAATACCAATTCTTTACCCGAACGCGATAAATATAAAAGATTAAAATAAATTGCGAGCCAACGCGTGCACTCTCGCAGTATGCATACGCACTCTCTCGCTCGCTCTCGCTGTGAGCGCGCGCAATTCGAAATTCTCGATGCACACGACGGTCGCGCGTGACGGTCAATTTTCGATCGAGGAAAATCATGACCGAAAATGGTGGGCTGGCTCACTGCACCAGAATGTTGGACGGGTTCTGGCTCGGTCGATTTTCGCTCGTTGAAAATCACGACCGAAAATGGGGGGCTGGTTCTGGCTCACTGCACCAGAATGTTGGACGGGTTCTGGCTCAGTCGATTTTCGCTCGCTGAAAATCATGACCGAAAATGGTGGGCTGGTTCTGGCTCACTGCACCAGAATGTTGGACGGGTTCTGGCTCAGTAAGCCTGAACGTTGGACAGGTTCTGGCTCACTGAGCCAGAACCCGTCCAGCTTATCTACTTGAGGTCGATAAATGAAAACAGTTGTTTTGGCGAAAAACTTACACCAAATTTTATTAACACACACACCCACATCCACACACACACACACGCACACGCACACACACGCACGCACGCACGCACCCACGCACGCACGCACGCACGCACACACGCACGCACACACACACACACGTACAAAGAAATTTTACAGTTGTGTTGTCGCGGCAGTGCCGTGACCATCGGCAAGCTGTCCGAGGAGCGCATACTTCCTTTGGTTGTTATTAAGCTTTAACTAGGGGGGGCTGTGCCCGCCTGCGTGCCTTCGGCACGTCAACCCCCCCTTTCACCTGCTCCTCGCTTTGTTCGTTGCCCTCCCCCCCCACCTGCTCCTCGTTTCGCTCGTCGCCCGCCCCCTCCCTATGTACAAACTTCGTTTTTACATAATAGGCACGACCGCAATACTCAGGAGAATCTTACAATTTTGCTATTGTAAAATTTATAATACGTACTTTATTTTCATAATTTTTATCAAAATAAAAAAAAAATCGTTTTTTACAGGCCTAGCTCTTTAGGAATTGATTTTGCATGAAATCTTTTTGGATAGTATAAGGAAAACTGTTGTTTTAGGTGCGTTTAGTGATTAACTTGGGTGGGCGAAATGAAAACTTCAACACTTCTGATTAATAAAAAAAAATTCAAAGGTACATTTTATACAGTTTTAACGAAAGGTGAACTCTAGCTAAGTAGCCGTTCACGCAACACGTTGAATGAATTAACGTTAACTACAGGGGAACACAATGTTTGCGGGTATTCCTATAATTACATTAATTTTATATATATATATATATATATATATATATATATATATATATATATATATATATATATATATATATATATATATATATATATATATATATATAATAGAATAGGCCTTATTTCCGGAATTATACAGTGTTCTATAGTTTATTCTTTCAGAGTTGCTATATACAAGTGACTAAAGAAATAATGGACCCTGGGGTTATAGACTCTAGTACGAGCCTGGAAATAACGTAAGTTTACCTTTTTCTTTTCCGGGACGTCCCGGAAATAACAGTTATATACATTTTTTCGTCCCAGAAATAACACTTATATAAAAAAAAAAAAATATATATATATATATATATATATAATATACGAACTCAATTACGAAAAAATACTGACGCCGCACACACATGTATTAATACGGCGAAAATGAGAGAGAATAAAGAAAAGGCTAAACACTAGCGCACTCGGCAACGGCAATCTGGCTCTTCTTTTCTGCCTTCGCGCTTTACGACTTTAGCGCCGGCCGCCGTGTGCACGAGCGGGCGCGCGAAATACTATTGCTGCAGCGACGGTTGCGTGCGCACTGCGCAGTGCGCATACGACGTACGCGCGTGTTCTGTGATAACATAAATGATCGCATCGCCCGACTTCCGGCGTCTGCTAATTTCCCAGCGATGACAGCGGCTGCTGTAGTACGGCGTCTTAGTGGATGCCGTCCCTCTCGCCGTGCTCATCGGGTGGTGGTGACTCGCCGGAGTCAGCATGGCAGTGGGATCGATGACGGAAACAGATTTGGTAAGCTCTTTCTCGTTTCTAACCTCTGATGGGTGGGCTGAGGGTTCTTTTCTCTTCTTGCAGTTATCTGTAGAGATATCTGTAGAGGTATCTGTAGCAGCGAAAGGACTGTGACAGGAGCAAACTACGGGCATTGCTGCAGACTGTCTCTTGAGTATGGTAATATGTCTGCATCAAGTATTTTTGTTCTATTTATTAAAACTTCTAAGCCTTTTACAAGCTTTCATGAGTTACATTTTAATGTTATATTATAAATGTTATATTACAAAATAACATTAGCATCCAATTAATTAGTATGCTCAAAATAATTATATGTCTCAATTTTACAATACTGTTTTTCAGTGGTTACAATGAATTATATTTGCAAATCGCAAGATTGAAGAAAATTATGTAAACATACAAATGCTTTATAGTAGGTTCATATAGAAGATTTTCAATTTGTAATGAAAGTTAAAATTTTAGTTTAATTAAGTCTTTCATCAGTTTTTTTGTTGTTGATTATAGAATTCGTATTGCCTATTCGTATGATCTATTAATTATCCAAATGTGGTTTTTAGGTGATCAACTCTCCTAGCTTGGCTCCCACACTGGTGACTATGTATATATAGTTAATATGCTACTTGTGCCTTGGCCGAACACAGGCTGAGGCTGTCCCCAGCTGTGAAAGGAGTGAAGGTCTCTCTATCAGTCCTTCTCTTCCAGCAGATGGTGTGGGCTATTATGTTAAACAGACTGATGTTCTTGAAGTAGCGCCAACCTGGACCGGCTAGCCCTACTTTGTTGCCTCTGCAGTTCCAGCAGTTCATTTTAGAGTATCAATGCTTCAGAATGTGAGGTAATAGGTAATAAGGGAATAGGGAAAAATTTTATAAGTGCAGTGTGTGTGTGTTTAGGTGCGCTACAGATAGACTTTTATTATTTTTGGGTAGATTAGTCAGGTTAATTTATAAGTTTAGGTAGGACATAAGAACTCGCCTCAGGGGTTTGTTGTATTTTAATACTTGCTTTTATCTGATCAGAATTCTTATTATTTTTGAAGAAATGTGGTAGCGAAAGAAGTGAATAATGACTACTGCTGCATACTGTGTTCCTTTGATGTGATAATATTGTTCGACTCAATTATTTATTAGTAATATGTGGTTTTTAGGTGTTCAACTTTCTCTGCTTGGCTCATAGAAGTGGCTGCGTGTAGCTAATATGCTGCTTGTGCCTTGGTCAGCTCCTCTGCTGAGGTTGTTCCTGACAGTGAGACAATGAGTTGAGGTCTCCACTAGACCTTCCCTTCTAGCAGATGATTTGGTTGCTGATCTAGCGGCTGGCTGCTAGTTAGATTAACCTACTTTGCTGCTTCTGCAGTCTTAGCAGTGCTTCAAGAGTTTCAGTTCTTTAGGATGTGAGGGGATAGGTAATGAGGGACTGGGAAAAAACTTAAAAAGTGCAGTGTGTGTTTAGATGCGCTACGGGTAGGTAGTTTTTATTAGTAAGATTAGTTTGACATATCAATTTATGAGTTTAGTCAGGGAAGAACTCGCTTCAGGGGATCTGTTATATTAAAATACATCATGTATTTCGCAGATTACCTAGCAAGACTTGCCTATCTAATATTTTTCTATCATACTGTAAGACTGTAAGAGTCAGCTAGTATATTACATTCTTTTTTATCTTATAATTTTCCATGTTACAAAATCTATATTAAAACATACATTACATAATTTTTTTTTTTTTTTTTTTTTTTGTAAATATATTAGTTTAATATGCGTTTATATATAATATTACGTAATTTCGATTCTTTTAGTTCAACATCAATCTATATTTTATAATTTATTATTATATTTTTATAATTATATGATCTTTGAAATGTTTTATTGAATTTTTCGGTTTTATTTACAGCTATTGTATTTAATATTTGTGTCAAATCGAATTTTGTTAAGTAATAAGCAAAACTTGACTATATTAAATGTATTAAGGCGTTAAAAATCATGTTTATACGTTTAGATCATCAGGAATTGATTGTACATGAAAATGTTAAATGGAAAAAAAGGTTTGTTTCAATATTATTTATATTTAATATTTTTGTGTAAAGCCAAATCCTTGAACAATAAGCTATAATAGACTATTTCAAGTTATTTAGGCATTAAAAATCTTTTTTTGGGTCCAACTCGTCAGGAATTGATTGTACATGAAAATGTTAAATGAAAAAAAAGATTTGTCTCGAAATTTCCTATAATTATAGGTATTAAATCAAATCAAACCTTCTTGTATTATTGTATTAAATCAAATCCTGTTAAGTTATAACCGAAAATCTATCATTTTTATGTATGTTTAGGCGTTAAAAATCGTTTTTTTTGGATTTAACTCATAAGGAATTGATTGTACAAAAAAATGTTTAGTAGGAAAAAGTTTTGTTTTAATATTATCTATAACTTTTTTCCGATGAAAAAAAAAATTTTGTGCTATATTTCAAGAATTTTTTAAAACTTTTAAAAATTTTTAAAATTTTTTCAAAATTTGTCTGGTGTAAAAATTTTTTCTGACATTTAATCCTAAATCCCTACACTCATATGAGAATTATACTATTCAGAAGTAATTTAGTTCAAAACTGGAGTGAATCCATCCACAGGAAAATTTCAAAGCTTACGGATAGTGAAAAAACTTGTTTCATCGATGACTATGATTCTGGACCATATAAAAGTCTCATCGGAGAAAGTTCTAAGGTAAGGTAAATATACCCACTTTTATAGGTAAAAAGTAAGAAATAATTGGTTTACATATATTTATTAAAATATGACTTTTTTATTTCAGAAAAAGGTATCTAGTCCCTTAAGATAAATTCTTTATATGATAACATTGAAATTTTGAAAAGTACTGTCTTTTTAAAAATATATAAAACGTAAAAATTGCTTGTCAATTTAAGGCGATATATTTATTTTATTATGTTAATTTCTTTATATGATAACGTTGAAATTTTTAGAAGTACTGTCTTTTTAACCATCATAAAAATTTTGTTAAGTTTCAAACATTTACTTCATTTATGGCATTGTATAAGAAAAAACTAAAAGAATTTTTATAAGATCTTATGGGAAAATACAAATATTATTCATGAATTTATTAAGAGGAAATTCTACTAGAGAAATCGCAGAAATTAACATAATTAAATATATCATGTATTTTATTATGTTAATTTCTATAATATGACTATATTCAAATTATTAAGAATACTGTCCTATTAAGAATAACAAAAATTTCGTTTCGACTATATTCCGTTTTCAACATTTACTTTATTTATGGCATTTTATGAAAAAAGACTAATTGCATTCTTATGGGAACCAATGGGAAAATACTAAATAATTTTTACTATGCATATACTCCAAAACATCAAAGAAAATAAATTACAATATATAAAGCGCAAAAATTGTTTGTCAATTTAAGACGATATATTTATTTTATTGTGTTAATTTCGTTATATGATAACGTTGAAATTTCTAAAAGTACTGTCTTTTTAAATATCATAAAAATTTTGTTTAGTTTCAAACATTTACTTCATTTATGGCATTGTATAACAAAAAACTAGAAGAATTTTTAAAAGACTTTTGGGAAAATACAAATATGATTCATGAGTTTTTTATGAGGAAATCCAACTAGAGAAATCACAGAAACTAACATAATTAAATATATCATGTATTTTATGATGTTAATTTCTATAATATGACTATATCCAAATTATTAGGAATACTGTCCTATTATGAATAAAAAAATTTGGTTTCGACTATATTGCGTTTTCAAACATTTACTTTATTTATTGCATTTTATGAGAAAAGACTAATTGTATTTTTATGGGAACTTATGCGAAAATACTAAGCAATTTTTGCTATGCATATTGTCACACGGGGTGGTTATTAGGGCTCAGAGGTGTTTCACCTGCACGTCTTAGCGGTGAACCTCTGGATCCTCCGGTTCAACTCTCGGACACTCAATAGCCAGATTAGGCAGCGGATGCTACAACGTCGTGCAATGCTAAACCTAATCTGGTTACTTTCCGTGCAACACGTAAGTCGGAGACTCGCGCTTTATTTCTGCCAGGGACTCGAACTCCTCACCGGGTTCCTGGTTCGTGTGCCAGCTGCTCAGTTGTAACGATACGTTTTCACTAACGTAACGACCGCGAAGGCCGCGGGGAATGGGGAATGACTAGGTCGTGAAATAATAACTCGAGCAGATAAAGTTGATAATAAAAGACTATTGTTTATTAAATATAAGGTTAAATGAGTTGAATGAATAATTAATAATTTAAACAGTGGAAGTATCGCGTTGAAATAGGTTAATTTCCCTACCTAACGGTGCGCCAGCACGTTATCTCAGACGTCAGCTATCTCGGAGGCTAACGTCACGCTCGCGGTAATTTATGCCGCACACGTGAGGTATAATACGCCTCACGTGTATGGTATTGTACGTGCGCGCTCGCCGAGTAAAGCGGCGAAGTGAGAGAGCGGTCGCGATCGCCGCGCGACGCACACACGTATAAGTGCGAGAGAGAGTGGGTAGATGGCGGGGCTGCACTTCTGCGCACCTATTGTGCGCATTCACTGGCTTTGAAATAGCCGATGATTCAACCTTGAGTCCAACCTTGATAACATGCAAACCCGGAGTCCACACTCTCTCCTCACACTTGCTCTCTCCGCACTAGAGCGCCTATTCGAAGCGGTTATGCGGAGCTAATTCGCAGCGCGGTAGATGCGTGCACGCTTACCTTGATAGATGAAATCTATAACGCTGTCTACTCTTGGTCGCAGCTATCTCCCTCCTTTTAGATGGCGGGTTTGCCGGGTCAGCTGTCTTGAGGCCGGGGCAACTGGCCTGTGAAGATGGTGCGGCAGGTTGAAACAGCCTGTCGCACGATCGCACAATGATTCTCGTCGCAGCGGTACAAATACATGACGAGATAAGCCTAGTATCTGCGGAAGGCTTCGGCGAACACAGCACTAGCACTCTTGGTGTTTTGCAGGCGAAACAGCAAAATCTTTCTTTTCGAATCCCGGAATAAAATCGGAGCGTACTCGGGCGCGTGCTTCCTTCTCAAACGCGAACTTTAAGATGGCCGCCGGCTCGCCGAGGTCTGCTCATCATCACGTCGATGCAGCTCCAATTCTGTATCGATGCGCCATCTCGCGTTCACGAATGCGAAGTGCTATTACGCTCGTAGCTACCGACGTCGGTACGGCAGGCCGTGACACCCGCCACTCAGACGTCGCTTGTCCTTTGGTTTGCGACTCTGCAAATTATTCTGACGTTGTCAGTACCTAAAAAGGGATGGGAGCACGGAGAAACACACAAGTTCGCCATTTTTATAAAAATACAAAAAAATAAACTTTATTTCGTCAGCCTACATTAACACAAGCCCCTTCTACTAGTGTTCTTCTAGGTGTTGCCGGTAGTACAGTGCCGAGGATCGTAATTCGCTGCCCGCGAGCAAGTCGCTGGTTTGCGGACATTGGGATGCCCGCAAAAGAAGCATAACCTGGGTTGCCGGAGTCGCCGGGGAAGCCGTTGCTTGCCAGGTAGGCGCCGCCCGGTAGAGAGGTCTCTTGAGAGTCCTGCCGGTGCTTCAGGGTTAGCCGCTCTCTCCGACTGCCGTCCTCTAGAGGACCTTCGCCTGGAGAGGCTTCGCTGTCGGCTCCGGTGGTTTTCTCTTGCGGATTGCGATGCTAGAACAGGGGTGGGGGTCTCCGCTACATCGCTGCCCTCTCCTCTGCCCTGGCTCTCTCCAGCTCTTGGTGGATCCTGGCCACTTCTCTCTCCTTTGCCTCGCGGAGGTCGCGAGCTTTATCTATGGCCTCGCGGCTTTCTCGATCCTCGCGGGCCCTCCTCTCAGCTCTCTGTCGGCGAAATTGGACCGCCTCCACGAGTTCCTCCTTCCGGCCCTGTACCAAGTATTGGAATACTCCCTCGCCCTTGCATAGTGGTGGAAATTATCCCACTCCTTCATGAGGGCTTCTTCCTGCTCTCTAGCCAACTTGGTTAACTCTCGAGATGCTAATAAGTTGGCTTCGAGTTAATTCCAAGTTGCCGACATGGAGAAGCGGCCTGATCCTTTCCTCGGCTCGCTGTGCTCCGCAGGCTTCTCTACCTTCGGAGCGTCTTGGGCGAGGCTCTCCTCACTGGCTCAACTCTCCCGTTTTCCTGACTCCATAGGCTGACTTACCTGTGGAGCCGGTGGTGTCGCTTCGATTTCGCTACTCTGGCTAACTACCAGAGTAGCGACGTCAACTTCAGTCCTGGGTCGCCTCAGGATCAGCCGGCGGATGGGAGAAGCTACCAGCTCCTCTACCGGCAGCTCCTCGATGGTGATGGAGAACTCTTCCGCCCGTCCATCCTGGATGGCTGGCAGACCAGCGCCTGGTTGGATTCTGCCAGGCATCGGGAGTAGGAGTTGGACCTGCCCCAGCAGCTGCCCTTCCATCTCCAGCAGCTGCTCTTGGCTCAGCTGTCCAGGGTTTATTCCGTTTCTGTGGATAAAGAAGGAAACGAGAGGGTTACTAGAGGGAACTGGGGTTCGAGTTCGCGCGTGTTCTCCGGGGGGATGTCGAAACGGGATCGCAGGTTAGTACGGGATTCCGCGAACCTTTCGGCCGGCTACAAGGTCGTTTTGGGTGTTCGCTCGCAACAGGAACGGGGCTGGTTGGTGCGGGAAGAGTCTCGGCTGGCCTTCTGATAACTATCGCAGTCTTTCGGGGCCTACCTCTCCCGCGAGCTTGCGTCGCTATGCCAGCCTCGTCCTGATCGGGCCCAGCGCCCGCTGGCGACTGGGTTCTCGCAATTAGCGGGTTGCTCATCACCGTTTCTTCTTCTTCCCTCGATGGTCGGGCATCGACATCGTCTTCTTCGTCATCTGGAGTGGCGTTGTCGTTCTTGGGCTCTTCCTCGGTGAAGTATGGCTTCAAGTGTTCCGCATAAACCAGGAATTCAACATCCACTAACGAGTACGTGTTTAGCCCTTTCTTTTCTAAAATCTCATAAGGGCCAACGTACTTTGGGGCCAACTTTGCTATCACTCCTTGAGCGGCCGAGGATAACACTCGATTCTTCTTCCAGACTCGGTTTCCGACCTCGAACCTGGGCTCCCTCTTCCTGGCGTTGTAGATCTCGGCGTTTTGCTCTTGCTCTTCTCGTGAGCGATGGCCTGCATCGTCTAACAAGTTGCCGAGATTCTTCATCCTCTCTAGCCAGGCGGCCTCATCCTCTCTGGCCAATTCTTCTTCGCCCGCCTGCTTTTGTTCTCTCCTTTTAGTTCCAGGAGGCGCTGGCTCTCTCATAATTCAACATTGCGGGTGACTTACCAGTGGCACTATGAGGGGCGTTATTTAGCGCGAACATGAGCTCAGTCAATTTCTCATCTCAGGTATTATGGTTTCCCTCTACAAATGCCATAATACTGGTTTTGAGAGTACGATTCACTCTCTCGACAGGGTTAGCCTGGGGATGGTAAGGTGGAGTATGCGAGTGATGAGTTCCGATCTCGGTCAGGTATTTGTCAAGTACCAGGTTTTTAAATTCCGTTCCGTTGTCGGAAAGGAATACCTTTGGCGTACCATAATGCAAGACGATCCTCTCTTTGAGTTCCTTTGGGATGGTCTTGGCGTTGGTTTTACGGACAGGTATACACTCGACTCATCGAGTAAATAAATCCTGAAAAACCAGAATATATTCGAATCCGGTTTTACTCCGGATGAAAGATCCTGTAATATCCCCGGCGACGACTTCCCAAGGCTTATGTATGATTCTACGACCCATAAGACCTGCAGGGGGTCTCTGTTCTACCTTGCACTGCTGGCATACTAGGCAGGCTCTTACGTGCTCTTTTACTGACTGGTAATATTTAGGCCAGTAGTAATACCTAGCTACCCTAGCGTATGTTTTTTCTCTTCCGAGATGGCCAGCAGTGGGGTCGTCGTGACATTCTAGAAGGAACTTTTCCCTTTCCTCCTTCGGAACGACTAATTTCGAGGCATCATCATCCAATCGTAAGTCCTCTTCGATGTCCGGATTAGGTCGGTACATGTAGAGTTGGCCACCTAATACTTTCCATCGGGGAAAAGTATTAGGTTCTTCTAATACCTTTCTCTGCCAGCCGAGGTATCACTCGTCATTTGTGGTTACTGTCCACGAAACGGCGCCTACGATTGGTTGTTTTTCGTCCCCGTCTTCTTCGTACATACGGGATAAAGCATCCCGTACGCACTTAAGACCCCCTTTGCGATGCTCAACGTCAAAGTTGTGCATCTGCAGCTTAAGCGACCATCTTGCAAGTCTACCTGTCGGGCTACGCAGTGATCGAATCCAACGCAGGCTTCTATGATCGGTCACTACGAGGAAATGATATCCCTCTAGGTATGCCCGAAACTTCTCGATAGCCCATATCACAGCAAGACACTCCCTCTCAGTGAACGAGTAGTCCGCTCGGCCTTGGAAAGCGAGCGACTCGCAAACTCCAAGACACACTCCTGGCCGTCTATCACCTGAAACAATACTGCTCCCAGACCAGAATGATTGGCGTCAGTTTGTATTACAAATCGCGAGTTAAAATCTGGACAGTGTAGGACCGGAGCTGATGCTATGAGTGCCTTGATGTGCTCAAAGGCTCGTTGTTGTTCCTTTTCCCACACGTACCTGAAGTTTTTCTTCGTTAGGCGTGTGAGAGCGTCGGCGATCGTGATGAATTAGGGAAGAAACTTCCGATACCACGATGCCATACCGAGGAAGCGCCTTAGTTGTTTAAGGTTCTTAGGCTCGGGATACTGCATTACCGGAGCTATTTTATCCGGGTCTGGTCTAAACCCATCTCGGTTGACGAGGACACCGAGATATTTCACCTCAGATCTACCGAATACACTCTTCTCTCGGTTCATCGTGAGGCCAGCTTCTTTAATTCTTACCAATACGCGTTCTAACATAGCCAGATCTTCTTCGAACGTTTCTGTTGCGATGATGATGTCGTCTAGGTAAGAGAACGCGTATGGCTCTAATTCAGGCCCTATTACTCTGTCAATCGTGCGCTGAAAGGTGGCTCCTGCGTTCGACAGTCCATAAGGCATCCTTTTGAATTGAAAAAGGCCAAAACCAGGCACTGTGAACGCAGTTATTTCACGCGACTCTTCTTTCAAAGATATCTGATGATACGCACTGCTCAGATCCAAAGTTGAAATATAGCGGGTAGATTGAAGCTTCCGCAAGATCTGATCCATATTTGGCAGCGGATATGCATCTCCCTTTGCGGCCGCGATGACTTTTCGCATATCTATCACCATATGGTGTTTATTGCCGGCTTTCGGCACCATGACGGCAGGACTGGCCCACGGGCTCAACGACGGCTCGATCAATCCGGCTGCCAGCATTTCTCGCACCTGACGGTACATTTCTTCCTCCAATTTTCTAGAAATCGGGTATTGTTTCTGCCGGATTGGTCGAGTTTTACCAACATCTATCTCGTGTTCGGCCCAATTAGTGCAGCCAAGCGGAGCATCCACTGATGGGAGTGCTCTCGGCCAAAGGGCTTGTAAGCGCTGGTGTTCTTCCAGCGTGATATGAGTGAAACCTGCTGAAGAAGCTTTCATCGTGTCGATAGAGGCGATCCTGATCTTTGTCGGGTCTTTTGGATCTGACGTGGAGACCCAGGCTAGTTCTAGTCCGACACTCTTTCCGGAGTTTCCCACTATCAACCTGTTCTCCACGGGATCCTGCATTGTTTCGAACGCCCGGACGAAATTGGAACCGACATAGCAGTCAACCTCCAAATCCGGTATTATCGATACCAGCACGTCCTTTTTGATCCCGCCTAACTCGAACGGGAGGTCTACGTGTTCCGCTATGCGGAGCAAATTATTACCAGCACCTCTGGCTCCTGCACCAGAGGCTGATCGGAACTTACGTCCGCATTCTGTTGCTAACTCTAACCCGAGCGATTCCATCACTGTTCTCGATGCTCCGATATCATACAGCGCGCGAATGCGGAACCCTCCGATTCCCAACGCAACTCGTCGAATTGTACTGGGATCTGGTTGGAGCTGGGTTCAAGCTCCTTCACGGAAGTGTTCCTTTTCTCGACTTTCACTTTGTCTGAGCATTGCTCGGCCTTGACCAGGCTAGCGGTCACTATCAGATCAGTTGATCGCTCTACCTCCTTACTTGACACTTTCGGAGCCTCTTTTATGGTCTCGGCGGATTCGGACCCATCTAGTCGCGCCGATTCTCGTTTCCGAACACTCGGGGTAAAACGAGCGGCGATATCCTATCCTGCCGCAGCCCCAGCACTTAATCGGCTCAGCAGGTCCGCTGGGTTTTTGGCTCGTCTCTCCGCCACCTTCTCTTCTCTTGCCGCCACCGGTTGAGGGTAGTTTTTCTTCGTCTTTCCTCTCTTTAGTCTTTACCGGTGGCTGTTTGCCCTTATCTTGGCGATAATTGCCTTTTCTTCTAGAGCTATTGCCGGATTGACGAGAGTTCTGTTTATTTCTCATCTCGTTCAATCCGGCTTCTAACTTCCAAATCGTCACCATTATCGACTGTTCTAGGAGCGTTTCTTGGTCTGCGGAACCATCATATGCTCCGGCTTCCACACCGGAAAGCTTTGGCTTCTCAGGTTTTGAGGCTCTGGCTTTGTACGCCGCTTCTGGTAACATGGTTAGATCCGGGGGCGGTAGTGGTCGGAAAAGCCTTTCTGTTTCAAGAGTCATCTCTGCTTCTCGGGCCATCTCTTGTAACTCGTCGATGTCACGGAAGTCAGCTCTCCTCGCCAGCTATTGGATTTCCGGCTTTAAATTCCGGTGCAGCATGTCGAGCTGCATTTCCTGCCTCGGAATTGGCTCCATCTTCCTGATTATTACCAGGAGGCAAGTTATGAAGTCTCTTGATAATTAATCTTCTCCTTGCGTCCTTGCTGTCGCTTCGGCTAATAACCTCTGTTGGTAACCTCTTCCGGTTCCATACCAACGACGAGCTGCTGAACGAAAGTCTGACCATGTGTTCCATCTGTGTTTCACTACTTTGAACCACATGGCTGCTACTCCTTTCAAGAGTTCAGGCAGGGCTTGAAACACCTCAGCTTCCGTTAGACTGGTAGATCCACGACACGCTTCCACTTTTTCGAGGAAAACTTCTATACTCTGGCCTTTTTCACCGGAGAAAACGTTCCATTTTCGGACAGTGAGTCCGACCTCAACAATGGGGAAGGTTCGCCTTCTTAACAACGAATCTTCGACTCCACTGGCGCCGAGGTTCTCGGAGGTTTCGTTCCTCGAGAATCCTCCTCCCTCCCCCAGGCTCTGACACGGTTGCCCAACAGTGGCTGGGTCCTGTCTCCTAAAGGCGCCTAGGGGATCAATGCTCCGTCTCGATTCGGATCGACGGGGTATTGACACGTGTATGTGTCTTGTAGGTGCACATGTTCCCTCTTTTGTCTCGGCCGGTCGTCTTCCATCCCGGTGCTAGATGCTGTTCCTTGCGTTGCGCCGGCTGCACGCAAGGTTCTATTCTCCTGCATCATGTGACCGCAGAACTCTAAAAATGCTTCTGGCACCAGGAATTTCATGCCGGATGCTGATGTCATCGCTGCCATCAGCTCGGAAAACTGTGCAAGCGTTGTGTCGTCTGCTATAGAACTCTGGTTGATAACGTTGCCAGAGTTCTGCTGGCCCAGTATCTCCTTCGTTTTCTCGCCCGTCGTCTCTTCTCCTGTCAATTTTTGCGGCGAGGTCTCTTTTATTGCCAACCTTGTAGCTTCAAGGTTGGCTTTTGTCGCATCATCTTCTGCCAGCATGGTTACCGGGTGTGGTTCATCTATGGATTTACCTGCCATGTTCTCCCGTACTGGTGGAAGATCTTCTGTGCTGTGTTTTTGGATGAACGTAGTCCAGAGGTTTTCTCTCTTTATGAGCAGGGAATATTCGTCCTGCCCTTCTTGCATTTGAAAATCCTCCAGTTCGTATATTCCAAGTAGCCACAGTGATATCCTGTTCATCTTTATAAATTTTGATCCACTGGTTTTCATACCCAGCGTCTGTAGATAATCATCTACTTCTTTTGCCGTCAAACATTGGCACCAATTTTCGATTGCTTCCTCTGTATTCTGCGCCATTTTGGATTCTTGTTCCGCTTGAAGTCTTCGTTACACGCGCTTGAATGTGTATTTCAGAGTGTGCTTGTATGTGCGGTTTCTCTTAAAAGGATCGTTCCCTAAGGCGCACCTTCTTAATTTATAAATAAATAAATAAATATGTATAAATAATTTATAATATATTATAATTCTACCTAACCTCCACACTCACTTCGAGTCGCAAAAGGTTTGACACCAGTCGCTCGGTTTCAAAACGCACTGGCTGGTTTTCTTTTTAATTTGCCAGTAATTGGTGCTTCGATCCCGATTTAGCACGAATTACTGATTTGTCGCTGTTTTTTTTTTTTTTTTTTCTTTTTTTTTTTAAAGCTTACCGAAGCCTCTTAAAGGCTTATACAGCTATACACATAATATTTACATTATTTATTTTAATTGTTTTACATTGTTTTACACGCAATCTTATCCTATATTCGTAAATCGCAGTCAGAAAAGAAGTTACATAAGTGGGATATTACTTTTGGATCGCATATGCTCAATAGAGGTGTAATGCTATATGGTGGATATTCTTTACATTTAAATAAATATTCAGTTAGTTACAATACATGGTTAAGATCTTGAAATTCGTAGTTACATGTGCATTTTGTGTTGTTTACAATATTGACTCGGGCGAGTGAGTACGCTAAATTATAGTGATCCGATCGGCATCGGTTAATCATTACTATTTCTTTTCTGGAGAGGTTTTTATTGTAAAACCAGGGTTTGCTTGAATGTTTCAAAAACGATCTAAAGTAATTTATTCCTTTTATTTGGCCTTGATCTATGTTGCTTTTTTGCGTATTTATTATAGCAGATTGTTTTAAAGTGGCTAGGAAGTCAGTGTGAGGAATTCTAATGTTCTCGTCTGGTTCACTTGAGGTGGCTTCTTTAGCCAATTTATCAGCGGTCTCATTACCTTTTATACCAATATGAGCTGGGACTCAGATGAAATTTATGAGGTAGTTTTGGGAACTTTTTTGTATAAATTGCAGGTATTTCATTTTGATATTTAGGATATACGGATTTAATCTGCTATCTATTTTTGTAGTTTTAATGGAGAGAAGAGCGTTAAGTGAGTCAGGCAGAATATTGTAATTTGTATTTACATTTGAAAGGGCAATATTAATGCTTCATCCAAAGCTATTAGCTCGGATATATAAATAGAGGCTTCTAAAGGTATACTTTTTTTACAATAGATGTTTAATTTAGGACAGACGCAAGCACTCCCTACTGCTTTGGGGAAAATAATTTTTAATTTTGCTTCCATCTGTATATATATATCTATACAATTAGGTAATTTTATAGTATCAGATAGGGTTTCATTAACATCTTTGTATTTCTTGAGCAGGCTACCCAGTACAGTATTAAGAGGTATGTCACTTACTGCTGTATGGTAATCTGAAATGTAGATACTATAATGAAAATCTGACCGTATTTTATTTTTATGATTCTGATAGCATTCTTTTCCTTTTGAATTTATTTTTTTTTGTTTTATTAAAAAATCTATTGATACTCTTATTGACTGGTAGATTTGTATTGGATAGTACTTTTAGAATGTAAGCTTTACATAAAAAGATAGCTCGTTCTCTGATTAGAGGTATTTTGGCTTCTTCTAGGATGATGTTCGTCGGGGTAGTGGATGGAAATCCTAACGCTGTACGTAAAGAGGATAGCTGTATTTTTCTTATTTTTCTATTTCTGTTTTTCTAGTAGGAAAGTAAACAAAAATTCCATATTCTATTAGTGATTGAACAAAACTTTTGTAAATCATGATTAATGTTTGGGGGCTGCTGCCCCACCGTGTCCCGCACAAGAATTTTATTATATTATTTGCTTTTAAACATTTCTTTTAAAATTATTAATTTGAGAAGAGAATGTCATTTGATAATCAAAGGTTATCCCTAGGAATCTAGCTGTCTCCGACGATTTGATTGTAAGCCCATCGAATTCTATTTCAAGTGAACCAGGAGGAATGTTTTTTATATTTACATGTCTCAAGATTGTTTTTGCACCGCATAGATCAAGGCCTAATTCATGCAAGTTATTTTTGAGTATGTACATAGCTTTTGTCAATAAGTTCTTAGACATATTTAAGTTCCCATATTTTGTTTATAAACAGATATCGTCTGCAAACTGGGATATACATATATTTTTTGGTATATTGTTGATTATATGTTATACATAAATTGTATGTAACAATGATCTTAAAACTCCCCCTTGTGGTACTCCTTTAAATACATATCTTTTTTCGTTAGTAGTGTTTGTAAATATCTCCCTTTTATAAGTCAAGAATTTGACGAACATTATTATATTTTCGAACAGCCCATTTCGGCTAATTTATTTAGTAATATCTCGGAAATAACGTTGTCGAATGCACTTTGAACGTCTAAAAAGGCAATCACAGTATCTTTTTTTTTATTATATCCTTCTTCTATGTACAGTGTTAAATTGGTTAAATTATCCACACATGATTGCCCTTTTCGAAACCCAGTCTGGTTATTTAGTATCATTTTATTTTTTTCGCACCACCACTGTAGACGATTCTTTATTAATAGTTCAAAAATTTTGGATACCCAAGATGTAATTGACACAGGGCTGTAACTTTTCCCATCGTTTTTTTGGATAAAATGTATAAAAGAGTGCCTCCAGCTAGGTGGAAAAGAATTAGTTTGATAAATCTCATTAAATATATCTAATAGGATTAATTTGTAATTTAGAAGTAGCTTCTGTAAAGTAAAATAATCAAATCCATCAGGGCCGGAAGCAGACTTGATATTTTTTGAGTCCAGTGCTAGATTAAATTCTGACAGAGTGAAAGGAGCATCTAAAAAATCATTGTTTTCGCAATTGGGAATAATATCTGGGTCAGTAGGTACCCATGGAGGACTAATTTTGTTTAAAGCTATAATAATATTATTTTCATGTTGTAAGTTTTCCGTTATATTTATATTTTCAGTTTTTGTCCATTTATTTTTTAATACTTTACATTTTTTCCATGTATACTCAGCATTTTTTCTAAAATCTATTGTTTCCGCAAATTTTTTAAAGTTTTCTTTTTTTTTTATTTTTAAATACTTTTTTAACTATTGCAACCGTTCTTTTGTAATTAATTAGATCCTCCAATTCAAGCGTGTTTTCCCATTTTTTAAATGCTTCTTTTCTTAGTTTCTTAAGCTGATAGCACTCCAAGTCCCACCAGGATACTGGATTTTTATGTGATTCTGGCTTAACAATTTTTTTGACTGGAGTATTTTTTATAATCGCGTCTTTATTGTTTCAGTAAAAGTTGTATATTTAGATATAACATTGGCTGTATCAAATTCTAAGGTGAGAAATACTTTAAATGCCTTGTCTAGATCTTCATTTACCTTATCCCAAAGTGTACGAACTGAATATAGCTTGAAAGACTTTTTGTGATATATTTGTTTTTCTATATTTATATTAACATGTATCGGATAATGATCCGAACCCCAAGTCTCTTCATGTACTTGAGTTTTTATTCTATCTGCTACATCATTAGTTGATAAAATAAGGTCTAGATTAGATTTTTTTTTCTGTAAAAGTCGATGTGAGTTAAGCTATTGACATTATGTAAAAATGTGTCAGAATCATTAATAGACTGTAAGAGTCTTTCTCCATTTGTATCCCCCATTAAAATTGAATTACTATACGACCTGACAGTAGTATTGATGATTCCGTCCCATTTTTCTTGTTCCAAATTGCATCCTGATGTTCTATAGCAGACGAATATCCTTAAATTAAGACTGATATTATTAATTTCAATACCGCTGAGTTCAATAGACTCATCGGGACTCGTTACATTTTGTATTTCTTTGTACGCTAAATGTTTTTTTATTAATATGAGAATTCAGCCACCGCTAGTATGTATTCTATCTTTTCGGTAGGTATTAAACCCAGTAAAATTTATATTTTTCTTTTCATGGAGCCATAATTCGACGCATACAAGCATATCGACTTTTTTTAAAACAGTCTCTATTTCTTCTTTACGTTTGTTAATGCTGCGGGCGTTCCAAAAAATTATTTTCAAATCTGCTTTTATATTGATTGCGTTTTGATCCATCATTTGAGACTTATTCGCCTATTTCTTCAGTAGAGGTTTCGTCGTCGGAAAAAATTATTTTCCCATAGGTGGCTTGTAGTTTTTTAATAATTCTTAAGACTCTTGCTTTCAACCTCTTATTTGTAATATGGTCACTTATTTTTCTTAGTAATTCTGTAAACTCTGGTATATTCGTTGTATACTTTAACGCTATCTCCTTTGTGTCAGATTTACCGTACGTTTCGGTCAAAAATTCACTCACTTCTTCAATACTGATAGTAGTTAAAGGCTGGTTATCCTCGAAGAATTTTTTAACAGGTTCAAGGTCGGATGATACGTTTTTGGAGTGCCGAGCTGTTTTAATTTTTTTTTGAGGATGCACTATTTTTTTAACAAATGGTTCTATTTAATTGTTTTTTTGCTTATTTTCTTCTATAAATTCGTCCGCTTTTATGCTACTGTCAGTAAATGCGCTTGTACTATTTGAAGATGATAATGCTCTCTTGTACTTGCCCCAGGTATTTTAAATTTATCGTTGTTTTTTGTATACTGTAATGTGGGAAAATTTATACTCAAGTCTTGCTGCTCAGTTGTATCAATGTCATTTGGATTTTGGGCGTCTGAGGGAAGTTGCATTATTTCAGTCGATTTACAATGTTTAGCCAAATGTCCCTCCTCTTTACAAAGGAAGCAGATGAGTTTATGAGCTGAAATATAAATCCAATATTTAACATTTTCATGGACTATTTGTGTTGATTCCGGAAGTTTGGTGACGTCATCTTGTTCAATGTATGCTTTCTACGTGAGAAAGCTCCGGGTCGTCCCATCCTGTTGTAATTGTAGTAATTTTCGATTTTAAGTTTACATTATATTGTTAAGTCCGGAAATAAGTAGTAATTGGTTTTATATAAGTTTATTATATAAAATACAATAATTTATTACCAATACAATCTGCTGGCTTCTGGTAGGTCGATGTGTTGTAATTTCAATTACAATTCCTTTTATAACGCTTGCTTTTATAAATTTACTATAAATAACTTATAAGATCTGCTTACTAGACGAGTAAGGCTTACGATTACAATTTGAATAACTTATAAAATCTGCTTACTAGATGTGTAAGGCTTACGGTTTCAACTTCTCGATATCGTAGAGGTACACGGAGTTCGCCAGGTTTCTTGTACGCTGTGACTGACTTGCGTAATGCATTTCGCAGTTTTATTATGCGGTTTAATTGGGTTATAGATGATAAATTGAGATCATCTTTATTAAGAAATTTTCGGTTGCGGCTTATACGCGTAGCATTTAAGTGGTAGCATTGTGAAATGCTGATTTGTTAAAAATTTGCACGCCACTTGTCTTCTGGAGGTCGATGGCTCTCTACGTCACACGGTCTACGGTACGATGCCTGAGCGAAATGCTGCGTTGCATTCTCGCGTTTATATGTCAGGAAATATCTGATGTGAATAAACTTTCAGAATCAAATTCTAAATCTATAATACGTCTCCGGACGTAACACCTCCCCCCTTAGACTGTTGAATGTCATAGAGATTCAACAATGTTATTATGCATCAGAGATTTCCCGTTACAAAAATTTATTGATAAGTAAATGATAAAATATAATAATACGGGTTGTGAATGATAATAATTATAGTAAAAATAATAATAATAATAAAAATAATGATAATAATAATAATAATAATAATAATAATAATAATAATGATAATAATAATAATAACAATAATAATGATAATAATAATAATAACGATAACAATAATACTCGTCAGTTCTACTTTGATTTAGTGGTTATCAGATTTAAGTTTCAAATGACCCTTTCAGCATTTTTGAGGTTGTCTGGTCGAACGTTGATTTGACCTATTAATTTTTCTTCCTGATCCTCCTATCTCGGTTCTTATGGGGATTTTGATGTCGGGATGCAAGTTCTCGATTTTAGCCCTTCGCTATCTGCTGGCATTGGTACTAGTGTTTTCGGGCTTAGTCGTCATTTAACTTGATTATACGAGGTCGGTGACTCGATGTCGCACGGACGAAGTGCTGTGTCGCATAAATTCGTATCGAAGTTAATTTTTCAAATAGAATCAAAGGTGCGCATTATTTAATTTGACAATTATATTTGGCGTATGCTATTCTTGCTAGCCGTGAAGTTAAAAGTGCATAGTTGTCGAAATTCGCGTATACATTATTCTGTATGTCGAAAAATTACTGATTTACGTTTCTTTTATTTGATAGATGTTTAGATGATACGTCTCCGGACGTATTACCTCCCCCCTTAGACTGTTGAATGTCGTAGAAATTCAACAAGTGAAGTAATTGAATGATCAATTTGAGTTATTAGTAATTTTTTCGTTACAAAAGATTTAATAATAATAATAATAATAATAATAATATAAAATTAATAATTTTAAATAAATTTTTGAATCGTCTATATATTTTAAAATAAATTAATTATTTTCTTCCTAATACTAGTTTTGCACTTAACTTACTGATTTATTTTGTACCGATTTTTCTAACGTTCAAATTTCAAAGAATTCCTATAGATATATATATATATATATAGATTTCGATAATTTAATTATTTCGTTATCGGTAATATGTAATAATTTTTTTGTTCTGCTGTATTTACATAAAATAGTCATTCGTTAATTAAGCTTAGAAATAATGTGCTTATTAAATAATTTTTTTTTTTTTTTTTTAGTAAATAAACGATGAGAAATATATAGGGAATGATTCAAGTGATCATTCACTTCCCTCCCTGCTTAGATATTTGGCAAGGGATATGTTTTTTCTTTCCTCTCTTTGTTTAAGTAGAATAACATTAAAGGGCTTTTGATGTTATCATAACAAAATTATTTTAACAATCGTATTATAATTATTTCCAAAAGAAAAATACAATTATATATGGTGTAGGTTTTTTTCGTAAAAAGGAAGTGAATAATTGAAATGATATTGATAAATTTTGACTTGTTATTGCTTTTATGCATCATTGTATTTTACCTTTGTTTGAAAACTTTCAGCCATTTCAAAAGTTCATTTTAGAACTTGAACTTTTGTTTCGGCATAGGTAGCATTCACATATCTGCTTTAAAGAATACGCAATCTGTTAGAGTAGAAAAATGTTTTACATACTCAATACAGTGCAGAATAGTGTATCTTATATAGGATGATCATGTTAGTATATGACAGAACTGATCATTCCAAATACATATATTCTATTTAATCTTAGCAATGTGAACGTAGCTACCTGAATAATTTTTTTTGTTCTGAAACTCTTTAATAAATTTTGATGAGTATCAACAATTTTTTTCTTTTTTTTTTTTTTTTTTTTTTTTTTTTTTTTTTTTTTTTTGTAGGTAAATACAGTTTAATTTTGCATAAAATTAGTCAAATTATTATTATCTTTTTTTTTATCATACGTTAAAAGGTTTAGGAATGGGTTCTACTTCTTTTCCTTTTGGATTAGTTCTATACTTTGTTATTCAAAGATAAAATCATAAGCTATTAAATTGATCATAAGTTAATTCGTCCCTGTAATGTTTTCTACTTTGTGATTAAATAATTACTTTATATATTTTTATTATTTAATAACACATCATTTTCACATGTCAAATTTTTTTGATTGTTTGATTGTTACAAGACCAAAGTTACTTTGTATTAATATCTAATCGCAATATTTATGTATTATTTCTAAAATTTCATTATTCAAGTATATCTTATTTCAATCGCATTTTTCTAAAATTATTAGCTTTCTTAGGGAATATAGTTGCTTTTCATAAAATACTGACAAGTTGATACGAACAATTGTAGACAAACGGATAAGTGGTTATAATTTTAAATTGTATATTTGGTAAAATCTGGATCACCTTAGGGTTATATATTAGTTGACCAAGAAGTAGGATGGTTTTGCTTCAAATGGAAAAGTTCAGCTGCAATTATAATCCTGTATTAAATTTGGAAAAATAAGAAGAGATTATGATAGATGTTAATATTGAGTATGTTGTCCACATCCTAAAACAAAAATGTTATGTTATTATTTGTTATAATATTGCTTTGCTTGTTTTTCATAATTAGTTAAGATATTATTTTGTTCATTTTAATAGCGTTGAAAATTCTTATTATGCTGATCGTTTTGAAATTTATTCATATTTGGTTCTTTAATAGGCCATGTTTTGTCTCCCTTTTTAAACCTTTTTCTGATAGCAAATTTATTGTAGTAACCTTTAGATTTTAATTTTAATTTTGTAATTTTTGATAATTCTTTTAAATATTTTTTATAATTAGATATCCATTTTAGTTTTCTGACGTTTTTATTAGATTTTACTTTGATAGGATAGTTAAAAACTAACTGCAATTGGTGTACTTTATTAGGATTTGTATTTAGATTGATTATTACGTTATGATCTTGATTACCCAAAGTTTCTTTTAGTTGATTTTTATTGTCAAGCTGTTCTTGGTGTTCTTGATTATCAAATATTTTTAGATGACTTTTATTCTCTAAATGCTTTTTTAGTTTTTGATTATCAAACATATCTTTTGGTTGATTTTCATTTTCGAAAACTACTTTACTATTATTTAATAAGTTCTTTAGATTTTTTGTATCATTTAATAAAGACTCTTCTGAATGTATTGATGCTATATTCTCTTTTAACGAATTTTCAAGCGAGTTTTGTTGGAATTTAGTTTCCATTTGATCATCTTCGGAAAATGGTTCAGCTAAAGCAAAAGTTATGTCTAAAATGACTTTAAGATCATCATAAAAAGTTATTGTTTCCAACGAATTATTACCTTCTTTATTATTTTCATTCGAAATTTCATTCTTTTGGTTATTTATATTGGATTCATTAAAATCAATTACATTAATTTCATCACAATCCTCATGAGTTTTTAAATTAGATTCGTTGAAATTCATTTCTTCATTAGTTTCATAATTTTTTACAGTAGATTCAATAGAATCAATTAAATTTGTTTCCATAATTTCTTCAATTTCATGATTATTTTTGAAAATTTCGTTAAAGTCTATAAAATTAATTTCATTAGTATTTCCATGATTTTTTATAATCATATTATTATCTTTTGGTTCATCAGTGATTTCATGTATTTTTATAAAAGGTACGATAATTAAATTGATTTCTTTATCATCATTAATTATTGTAGATTCCTCTATGATATTAGTTTCCTGTTTAATTTTATTTACTTTATTTTCTGTAATTAATTCATTACCATTATACCTTTCAATATTCGTTGTATTAACTTTGTTTTTCTGAATTTTTGATTCGTTAATTGTTTCTTTCGTAACATTATGGTATGATTCATCAGTATTAATACTTGGATATTGTTTGATTTCCTCACATTCTTCAGTAGTATGATCTGGATTTTTACAAAGATCACAATGATTTCCCATTGCATTATATTGCATCATAAGATTTTTAAGTTTTCTGCAGTTGTCGATGTCATGTCCAATTCTTTTGCAATAATCACATTGAATTCTTTTCCTATTTACTGTATTGAGTTGTTGATTATTAAAAATCGTGTTTCTTGGCTTGTAATTTTGTTCTTGAGTTTTGTTAATGAATCGGTTATAATTTCTTGTAGTATTTGGTAATTGATGAATTTCTTTATTTTCTAAAATTTTGTAGTTTGTGCTATTTTGAGAATGAGCATTTCTTTCTGGGCAATACTTTGCTGTATGTCCGATTCTGTTGCAAATTTGACAAATTATTCTATTTCTTAAAATCGCACGCTTGCAATCTGATGAATCGTGGTCTTCTTCCTTACATAACGCGCACCACATTATTTTTTCGTTTATAGGGCAGTATTTTATCCAGTGCCCGAGTTTATTGCATTTCATACATACTGCTGACAGACAGTCTTTAGTTGAGTGACCCGTGCTTCCGCAATACTCACAATCAAGTTCATATTTCTTTATAACAGGGCATTGAGTAGCTGCATGTCCTATCATTTGACAGTATTGGCAATAATCTTCATTTGTTTGGTTAAATGTACACTTCTCTACAGAATGTCCTCTGTGATTACAGAGTTTACAAAAAAGTTCTATTTTATTTTTAGCATTCTTGCAAAAATAAGATATATGATCTTTACTTTTACAATAAA
The DNA here is from genome assembly GCA_036365515.1 of Torymus aiolomorphi. Classification (NCBI taxonomy): domain Eukaryota; kingdom Metazoa; phylum Arthropoda; class Insecta; order Hymenoptera; family Torymidae; genus Torymus; species Torymus aiolomorphi. The sequence continues at coordinate 179,073,706 of CM070875.1, forward strand.
CACAAACTGCATTAGAGCAAAACAATGCTTCGTGATATTGATCTCGGCAAATTTGACAATGAAATACTTTAGTATAATAATGGTTTTGTTGTTTAAAATTATAAAATGTATTAGCTTGATTATTCATCATGGTTTTTTCATTTTATTAAATGTTCGTAATTATTATTGTAGTTTATTTTTTAATTTATCTTTTATTTTGTTTATTATTGTCTTACTTTCATTTTCTCGTTTTAGTATTGTTTATTTTTTATATTATAATATTTAAATATTTTTCATTTTCTTATTTTATTATATTCCCTTTTGCAATGTAATATTTTATTGTAATTTTTTTTTTGTATGATTCTTCATTATAATATTCTTACTTTTATTGTAATACTTTTCGTTTGTTTAGTTATTTTTTATTATTATTTTGATTTCCTTATTTTGATAAAAAATGACTTGATTATTTTATACACTGATTATATCTCTCATATGTTTTCTATTTTGTATTGTGTAAATTCTCTATTATTTATTTCCCTTATTTATTACTCTTCATTCATTTCTTATGTTTTGTTCTTTATTCTTTTTATTTATGTATCAGTATACTTAATATTTATTTTTAAATATCTTTTATTATTAGTTCAACTATTTTTTTTGTGTATTATTTATTTGGCAATTTATTTATTTATTTGCCAATTTTATATCTCTATTCTTAATGTTTTTCGTGTAATTTGATTTCTGATATTCTTATTTCTTGTTTATGTATAATATTTATCCATTCAATGATCATTATTTTGTATTATTATTTCATTTTTCTCCTTCGTGTTGGATTTGTTTTATTTATTTCAATTTCTTTTTATTTATTTATTCATTTGTTTATTTATTTTTTTTTTTCACTAATATTTTAGTTATTTGTTTTTACTGATATTATTTAATTATTTGTTTCTTAATGTTTCCCTATATGAATTTTTCACTTTAAATTTCTTGTTTGTTAAATATATTTGCGTGATGCTATTTACTTATATATTTTGATTTATTTTGATTTTATCTTTATGTGAAATCTTTTTTTTTTTTTTTCTTTTATATTCGTTTACGTTATTTGTATTTGGGTTATCCTTTCTTCTTTCCCTATTTCTATAACATCGTCTATTTTCCCTTTTTTTTTTATTTATCTGTTAATATGTTAGTAATCTGGACGAGCCGTACACGTTCATCTTCAGAAGTTTAAACGATCATGCTACAATGATCCTCTCAACTTCTTACTGCAAAACGAGAAGCTCGGAAGCAGTTAGTAGTGATATTTTTAATAATTTTCAAATACTACTCGTTTCCTCTCATTCCAGTCTTATTTTTTCGTATAAATCTAGTGAACTTACGTTCGATTCGTACCGGAACCACTGTTACGTTCCGAAAAATAGTTATTTTTATTCTTTTATTTTAAACAGTCTAGTGAACTAATGTTCGATTCGTACCGGAACCACTGTTACGTTCCGAAAAATAGTTATTTTTATTCTTTTATTTTAAACAGTCTAGTGAACTAATGTTCGATTCGTACCGGAACCACTGTTAAGTCCGGAAATAAGTGGAAATAAGTAGTAATTGGTTTTATATAAGTTTATTATATAAAATACAATAATTTATTACCAATACAATCTGCTGGCTTCTGGTAGGTCGATGTGTTGTAATTTCAATTACAATTCCTTTTATAACGCTTGCTTTTATAAATTTACTATAAATAACTTATAAGATCTGCTTACTAGACGAGTAAGGCTTACGATTACAATTTGAATAACTTATAAAATCTGCTTACTAGATGTGTAAGGCTTACGGTTTCAACTTCTCGATGTCGTAGAGGTACACGGAGTTCGCCAGGTTTCTTGTACGCTGTGACTGACTTGCGTGATGCATTTCGCAGTTTTATTATGCGGTTAAATTGGGTTATAGATGATAAATTGAGATCATCTTTATTAAGAAATTTTCGGTTGCGGCTTATACGCGTAGCATTTAAGTGGTAGCATTGTGAAATGCTGATTTGTTAAAAATTTGCACGCCACTTGTCTTCTGGAGGTCGATGGCTCTCTACGTCACACGGTCTACGGTACGATGCCTGAGCGAAATGCTGCGTTGCATTCTCGCGTTTATATGTCAGGAAATATCTGATGTGAATAAACTTTCAGAATCAAATTCTAAATCTATAATACGTCTCCGGACGTAACAATATCTTGAATTTTTCTTTCTATAGCAATGTTTGGAATTACTGTCTGTACATTGGAAATTATGATTCGCTTGGTTTTTGCTATTAAAGGTCTTATTTCTAGTTTGTTGTTGTTTACATTTACATATCGTTCATGCTCCGTGAGTTTATCCGGTGCTTCTTGGGATTTTAAGTATAAACAAACTCTATTGTTTGAGATTCTTGATATTGATACAATATTTTTTTCTCCAACTATTTTGGCTATTGCGGTGGCATAATCTTTAATTGATATTCCATTGATTGCATCTGTAACAACAGCATGCTCACGTTTCGGTCGTATTTTCTCTTGTGTAACTTGTGAGTAGGAACAACTTGGATTCAATCTTTCGGGTTTTTCATTACTTTGTGTATGAATGTCCCTGGCACCAGAGACAACCATTTTTTTAAATGAGTATATTTAAATGTGAACTTGCGCTCACTCATTGCATGAATTATATATCATACAGAGTAGATTCTCACTTCACAGCATTATCAAAAACAATAACAACCACACACTCGCGCGAACGATGAGACAAACACGTCTTACCTCGTCAGCAGTTCACACTCCACACTCTGAATTTCACTTTTTCACTTCGAGTCGCAAAGGGTTTGATACCAGTCGCTCGGTTTCAAAACGCACTGGCTGGTTTTCTTTTTAATTTGCCAGTAATTGGTGCTTCGATCCCGATTTAGCACGAATTACTGATTTGTCGCTGTTTTTCAGCTGTTTTAAAATTTTTACTCTGTAAAAAAAATTAAACGCCAGCCAGGTCACCGCGGGTTCGAATCTACCCCTCAGTTCGATTCTTTGTCTCTGATTCGAATCCCCTGAGGGTATTGTCTATACTAGATTTCGCTAGGCTAGCAACTGGTACCGATTGAACGCTCGTCACAAATTTAGTCGAGTGTTCAATCCCCTGATGCTTCTCTTCACAAATTTTTATTATTATTTAAACAAACTGTTATCGTTGTTTAAACAAATAAAGATCTCGCTCGCACTTCTATTCCGTCTAGGCGCACCGTAACTAACTATTTGTCACGATGTTCTATAAAAAAAAATAGCAACTTTGTAGCCTACAACAATTTATCTTGATTTTTCTCAAAATTTTCGAACTTCTATCTCCAGAGGGTTGCTGTAGGTTGGTTGTTGTACTTTAGTCACTTCCTTACTAAAAATCTAAAAAAAATGAAAAAAAACGCAAAAAGAAATTTTCGGAATTCGAACTTTGCTCCTTCGATGTCAAAATTTCGTGATATTCCCAAGCACACACACACGTTTAGGGCTCCAGCTGTCACGAGGTGGTTTTTAGGGCTAAGGCGCGTTTCACCTGCACGTCTTAGTGGTGAACCTCTGGATCCTTCGGTTCAACGGTCGGAGACCCAATAGCCAGATTAGGCAGTGGACGCTACAACGTCGTGCAATGCTAAACCTAATCTAGTTACTTACCGTGCAACACGCAAGTCGGGGACTCGCGCTTTATTTCTGCCAGGGACTCGAACTCCTCACTAGGTTCCTGGTTCGTGTGCCAACTGCTCAGTTGTTACGATACGTTTTCACTAACGTAACGACCGCGAAGGCAGCGGGGAACGGGGAATGACTAGGTCGCGAAGTAATAACTCGAGCAGTTAAAGTTAATAATAAAAGACTATTGTTTATTAAATAAAAGTTTAAATGAGTTGAATGAATAATTAATAATTTAGACAGTGGAAGTGTGGCGTTGAAATAGGTTAATTTCCCTATCTAACGGTGCGCCAGCATGTTATCTCAGACGTCAGCTCTCGGAGGCTGACGTCACGCTCGCGGTAATTTACGCCGCGCACGTGAGGTATAATATGCCTCACGTGTACGGTATTCTACGCGCGCGCTCGCTGAGTAAAGCGGCAAAGTGAGAGAGCGGTCGCGATCGCCGCGCGACGCACACACGTATAAATGCGAGAGAGAGGGTAGATGGCGGGGCTGCACGTGTGCACACCAATTGTGCACACTCGCCGGCTTTGAAATAGCCAGTGATTCGACCTTGAGTCCAACCTTGATAACATGCGAACCCGGAGTCCACGCTCTCTCCTCGCACTTGCTCTGTCCGCACTAGAGCGCCTATTCGAAGTCGTTGTCCAGGTACCACGAGCCTGGACAAGCGGTTACGCGGAGCTAATTCGCGGCGCGGTAGATGCGTGCAGGCTTACCTTGATAGACGAAATCTATAACGCAGTCTACTCTCGGTCGCAGCTATCTCCCTCCTTTTAGATGGCGGGTTTGCCGGGTCAGCTGTCTCGAGGCCGGGCGTCTGACCGGTGAAGATGGTGCGGCAGGTTGAAATAGCCTGTCGCACGATCGCACAATGATTCTCGTCGCAGCGGTACAAGTACACGAGGATATAAGCCTAGTATCTGCGGAAAGCTTCAGCGAACACAGCACTAGCAATCTTGGTGTTTTGCAGGCGAAACAGCAAAATCTTTCTTTTGGAATTTCGGAATAAAAGCGGAGCGTACTCGGGCGCGTGCTTCCTTCTCAAAAGCGAACTTTAAGATGGCCGGCCGGCTCGCCGAGGTCTGCTCATCATCACGTCGATACAGCTCCAATTCTGCATCGACGCGCCATCTCGCGTTCGCGAACGCGAAGTGCTATGATCGCTCATAGCCACCGACGTCGCACAGTGGGCCCAAACTGCATTTTTTTTTTCAAAATAAAATATCTCAGCGTAGAATCAACCGATTTTTATTTTTTTTTTTTTTAAATGTAGGTAATGAGTTATAGTTTTAGGGAAAACTATAGAAAATTGCGGCATAAAATTTTTTAACCGGCAAATTTGATAAATACGCGGTTTTTCCAGATAAAGGAAAAACTGAGGTATTGATGATATTGACAAAATTTTCGATAAACAGTATAACATTACATATACACGCACACACTCACGCACGCACGCACGCATGCACGCGCGCACACACACGAGCACACACACACACACATCGATATGGACATTTCCTAAAAATAGTTTATTTCGATTCCAAATTTGCAAAACAACATTCCTAGCATGTTTTCAAAACATTTTTTTTTACTATCACAAAGTTTTCTCTAGGAAAAAACAATAAGTATTCGTGATGTTGAAAAATCTTACTTTTTCGATAAAGGGTATAAAGTTATTTCCATGCACGTGCATACACACACACAAGTACACTCATACACAAACGCACATATCCACACACACACGCACACACACACACACGCACGAACGCACGCACGCACGCACGCACGCACACACACACACACACACACACACACAGACATGTCATACTGATCTTTCATGATCTATTCGACCGCTTTTAATCCGATAAGGCTCATTTTTTTAGTTTTTGCTTACACAATTGAGGACTTCAAATTTTTTCGGACTTCATCGTAATTAATTCCAAAAGTGCAAAGTGTTTGCAAAAGTGCAATAAACGCGATTTTTACGAAAAATCGCCAAGTTTAACGTCATGTATCTCCATGAAATTTTGATCGATTTTACGTTATCAAGATGTATAATTTCGTCTTTCCAAGACGAAAAATTTGGTTTATGCGTTCGCTCGAAAAGCTCTTAAATGACAAAAAAAAAAACAATTTTAAAGCTTCAAAAAGATGGAAAATTCGCTTCTTGACAAGCTTTTGAAAATTGGTAAAATACAGCAAAAAAACATTTTTCAAATTTTGAATAGCAATATCTCAGTTTCTATGGCAATTATAGAGGGCTAAAATTTGACTAAGAATATTTTCGTCGGGTATGTGCGGGTTGTATGAGTGTGTCTATGCGTGTGTGTGCGCGTGCGTGTAATAACTTTTTCGCCATACCCTGGCCGAAAGTACCACATTCCCGCCCGGCTCAAAAACGGGAATGTGGTGTTTTCGGCCCGGGTATGGCGAAAAATAGTATACTATATATCCATTATCGAAAAAGTAAAATTTTTCAATATCACGAACACTTATTGCTTTTTCCTAGAGAAAACTTTGTGATAGTAAAAAAAATGTTTTGAAAACATGCTAAAAATGTTGTTTTGTAAATTTTGAATCGAAATAAACTATTTTTAGAAAATGTCCATATCGATGTGTGTGTGTGTGTGTGTGTCTGTGTGTGCTAGTGTGCGCGCGTACGTGCGTGCGTGCGTGCGTGTATACGTAATGTTATACTGTTTATCGAAAATTTTGCCAATGTAATCAATACCTCAGGTTTTCCTTTATCTGGAAAAACCGCGTATTTATCAAATCTACGAAAGTATAAAATACGGCAAGTATAGACGTTTTTTCTGGATAATCTATAAAAAACAACACAATTTGTCTAGTACTTTTATTTCTTCGAATCTCATCTATTCAATAAGCACTCTCCACAACTGGTAATAATTTTTTTCATGATTGTACAAATAATCTATAAAATAATAATATTTATGATTTTGTAAAAGAAATCAAATAAATACGAATGAAAAAGTCTTTTAATTCTTTGAGTCATTGTATGCTGAACAAATTATATGTAAGTAAGTACATTCAAATTGTTCACTGCAAATCAAACAAACGAAAGTTGTGAAATCAATTATCGATAGTCAAGTGATGCAAACAACTCTCGGAAACTGATGTATGACTGTTCTCAGAAATATATTCAAATTTGTTCATCTTTCTGAGCTATACAAATTAAACACAAGAAAGTACTGAAATCAATTTATTGTAGTCAAGTACCGGCCACAAGTTAACTTGACTGACATAATAGAACTTTTTGTATCTAGCGTGTAAAATTACATTATACGCCCACGCTGTAATTTCAAAGTTATTCAGCCAGCGGGCATAAAATACTACTTAGCGCCCAAGAGGCCCAATAGCTCACATACTCTTACAAAACTTTATAGAACCTACGCACTTTACGCCCGCGTGGGCGAAAATTATTTTAATTATATAACTATAATGCCTTCTCTTAATTTATAAAATTCATAAGAATTTTTTTAGATATTTACGAAAAGTCAAAGCCTATATAAAAAAATTACATAGTTACCAACACATCACTATTTTTCATGATTCTTTCTCAATTTTGAACTTTCTATAATATTACGCACCTTGGGAGGAAAAGAGAAGTCTAGAGCTGCTCTAGCAGGGGTGGTCCTCCGATCTCCCATACATACTTGGCGGGCCCGACGATTTGCAGTTCAAGGTGTAAGACATGGTCATTTTCATATAAATATTCATATGTTTAAAGATCAGATAAAATGTATAAAAGGGTTGCTTCTACATATTAACTCTTGATCTGTGAATCTATCACTCTGTTTTTAAATAGAAAGTGCAAACCCGTCTGAAAGTATCATATGAGATCTCATATGTAATCCCATAATATATAAAATTGCAGATGACATCGCATAGCGAGATCTGATACGAGATATGCGATGCCTGAAATTCTCATATGAGATCTTATATGATATTTACACGCGGGAAAAGGATACACAATAGGTTGCTTATAAAACGGTTAGTAAAATGTAAAGCACTTTAGAAGTAGACTATACATTTATATGAATTTTTTATTTTATTCTCGTTTAAAAAGGACGGACACAAAGAAAAATATTGTCGGTAATAAAAGTAAATCATGATTCTGCACATATAGGGATGTTGTACTTAACGGTACTAATTAAAAATTAAAGCCAATATAATTATTTATAGTAGGCTTATAAGTATAAATATTGTTAATGAATTTATGCAACAATTTTGTATTCTATATTTAAGTAGCCCACCGGTAAACTGTAAATCGTCGGGCCCACCAAGTATGTATGGGAGATCGGAGGATCACCCCTGCTAGAGCATCTCTAGACTTCTCTTTTCCTTCCAAGGTGCGTAATATTATAGAAAGTTCAAAATTGAGAAAGAATCATGAAAAATAGTGATGTGTTGGTAACTATGTAATTTTTTTATATAGGCTTTGACTTTTCGTAAATATGTAAAAAAATTCTTATGAATTTTATAAATTAAGAGAATAAATTATAGTTATATAATTAAAATAATTTTCGCCCACACGGGTGTAAAGTGCGTAGGTTCTATAAAGTTTTGTAAGAGTATGTGAGCTATTGGGCCTCTTGGGCACTAAGTAGTATTTTACGCCCGCTGGCTGAATAATTTTGAAGTTACAACGTGGGCGTAAAATGTAATTTTACACGCTAGATACAAAAAGTTCTATTATGTCAGTCAAGTTAACTTATGGCTGGTACTTGACTACAATAAATTGATTTCAGTACTTTCTTGTGTTTAATTTGTATAGCTCAGAAAGATGAACAAATTTGAATATATTTCTGAGAACAGTGATACAGTAGTTTCCGAGAGTTGTTTGCATTACTTGACTATCGATAATTGATTTCACAACTTTCGTTTGTTTGATTTGCAGTGAACAATTTGAATGTACTTACTTACATATAATTTGTTCAGCATACAATGACTCGAAGAATTAAAAGACTTTTTCATTCGTATTTATTTGATTTCTTTTACAAAATCATAAATATTATTATTTTATAGATTATTTGTACAGGCATGAAAAAAATTATTACCATTTGTAGAGAGTGCTTATTGAATAGATGAGATTCGGAGAAATAAAAGGACTAGACAAATTGTGTTGTTTTTTATAGATTATCCAGAAAAAACGTCTATACTTGCCTTATTTTATACTTTCGTAAAAAGTTTTATATTAGCAATATTATTATTTGTACAGTCATGAAAAAAATTATTACCATTTGTAAAAAGTGCTTATTGAATAGAAGAGAGTAGAAGAATTAAAAGGACTAGACAAATTATGTTGTTATAGAATGTACTTAAAAAATTAGCTTTTAAAAAACGTGTTGATTGTTTTAAAAAAATATTTAAGCTCTCATTAAAGTTTTTGATACTCAGTTTCACGGAAGTTGAGAGAGACGGTGAGAGAGGGGAGGGGAAGAGGGAGAGAGAGAGAGAGAGTGATAAAGGGTGGGAGGGCGGGAGAGACTAATACTTGTCTGAGTTTAAACTTTTGTAAAATGTTTTTTAGATATATTTCACAACTTTTTAAGAGAAAATAATAATTACACAGTGTGATAACATTATGAGGGTTTATTATAGTATAGTATATTTTTAAGATCATTAGTAAATGATAGTATTGTTATTCACAAAAGTTATAAATTTGAATGTTTCTTCAAGGAGCTCGAAAAATGATTACATTAGTAAAATTTTTTGACATAATATAATCAAACGCGTATATTCTTAGGTATGATGATAATTTAACAATACTATTAATTATTGTAAAGTCATTTGAAAATATCACTCTTTTTATGTTTTCAGTTTGCAGGAAAAACTTATATACATACCTTATTTCATACTTTCAAAGATTATTATTAAGAAGACAAATTACATAAATGGCCGAATCCATCTCAAATCAGACAGCCCGCGTATGCCCATTTCACCTATCAGGTTGAAATAAAAATATTTATGTTCTACTCGAAAAAATATTTTACACGTGTTTTTTTATTTTTTTGTTTCATCAAAATTTCATGCGTTCAGCGATACCGAAAAATTCCGAGAAAATTCTTTCATTGAGAAAAAAAATTTTCAATGTGATTTTCAGACTGCTATTGTTTCAGCAGTTTTTCAAGCTTTTAAACGTGTAACACATAATTTCACTCAGTTTTGAGCCCTCTTTAACGGCCTTAATGTCATTTTCAAAAAAAAAATAAAAAATCCACGAGCTATGCACTTTTTACTGAAAAATTCATTTTTTAGAGAAGTGCCTTTTTTTCGAAAACCCCATGTTTTTTTTGCACAATTTTTGTTGTCGTGATAGAGGACGGTAATGCCTAGCCAGACGTATTTGTGAGATTCGGTACTTTTTTCCTGGGATAGCGATCACTAATGAGATAACACACAAACAAATTTTTCACGCTTAACGCTTATATATAGTCAATGATATTAGAGTCAATGTAAAGGTATTTATCTTTGTGCGTATGTAATATACATGTACGTGCGCCTACTTATAGGAGTATATGTACTAGTACATTTGTCCGCTAGATGGATATGGTTTGACTTAACATTTACAAAGAAAAGTTCGGTTTCTGCTATATATCACACATCTCGTCTTATTTAAAACCATCATCTTTTGGAAAATTATTACATATTTACACCTTATCAACTCAACTACGATGTCTCAATATTACTCAACAGAGAGAATCAAATGTGCAGACTTTTTAGACAAACACAAACAAATTATTTACAAATCTAGTTCCGTACGTTTAAAACAACTTGAGAATCTTGCTCATCCATTGAAGCACCTCTATCCTCATTTACCTTTGACACCTTCTACATATCTGTGTCAACATTGTTACAATCGTGCTTTAGAATTGGTGAGTAGTACTGACAATGAATTTATAACGGATAATGAAGTTACCGATAACGTAGTTGATAGAGATGAAGATTTTTTACCAAGTACTCCAGAACGCATTGAAGAATTTAATAATGAAATAAGTACATCTTTCTTAGGTTCTGTATCGCCTCTTAAAAGAAAAAATCTTATACATGAAAAATCAATTGAAAATTACGTAACAAAGAAGAAAAAAAAAAATACTTTCAACATTGTCTAATACCCTTGATGTGAAGTTGAACAATGTTTATGACGTTTCTATAACAGCAAATGAATCAACTGTATGCCATTGTACAGAATGGATACAAAATCTTGGTCTAGCCTTGCAAAAGTGTTCTACGGTATCAGAAAAAATAAAAATTCTGACTTTGCTACCTTCATCCTTTACAAAACATGAAATTTTATCTTTATTTCCAGAAATAACAATGTATATGATCAACAAATCGAGAAATCTTGTTAAAGAAAAAGGAATTTATTCAGAACCAGATGCATATTCAGGCCATCCGATTGATGAAAACATGGAAAAAATTGTTATGGAATATTATTTAAATGATGATTTTAATTGTTCAAGACAAAGTCCTAATAAATGTGACGTTGTTACAATTAAAGTTAACAATAAAAAAGAGAAAAAAGTTAAGCGTTTTCTTACTCGAAGTTTAAAAGAGACGTATAAAGTATTTAAAAATGATTATCCGGAATTGAGAATTGGAAAATCGAAATTTTATAGTTTGCGACCAAAGTATGTCTTACTTAGCCCCATCAAAGAAGTTTGTCTCTGTATCTATTGCGCAAATTATGATTTATTTCTTACGAGCTTAATTAATTTTAGAGGGAGTAACGTCACAGAGTTGGATGAAAGTCGGTCACAAATAATAAATGCAACAATGTGTTCTGAGCCATCTGATTTATGTTATTTACAAGAATGTAAACTATGTCCAGGGATTAAGGGAATTACGTTTCATGTTTTAAAACTGCAAGATGTAGAAGGCACAGAAGAAATTACATATGCTTTGTGGGATAATGGAAAACTGATTAAAAAGACACTATCAATTTCTGCTTTTAAAGATGAACTTTCGGTTTGGACCATGAGGGTTAGTACTCACATGTATGTAAAAAATATACAACGCAAAGCTATAAAAATAGAAAGAGAAAGTGCTAAAAAAGGCTCACATCATTTAGTTCTTCAAATAGACTTCGCTGAAAACTGGGCTGTGATTCATAATAAAGCTGTTCAAGGAAATCATTGGGTTAATGATCAAATTTCTATTTTCACAGCAGTCTCTTATCAAGGGGATTCGACACAAAGTTTCGCAGTTATAAGTGATGACCGAAAACATGATTCAGCGTGTGCTTTGCTAGCAGTACAAAAAATTATAAAATTCTTGAAAGAAAATTGTTGTGATTCAATTAAAAAAATTACCATCGTATCAGACGGCGCTGCGAGTCACTTTAAAAATCGCTTTCAATTAGATGAACTAAAACGAGCACCGTGTGATATAAAATGGTTGTTCTCTGCTACTGGGCACGGCAAAGGAGCTGTAGATGGTGTGGGTGGACTTATAAAGCATTATGCTACTTCGCATAATCTTCGAGAGCCCCTTGAAGAAGCTATTCAAAACGCAAATGATTTTGCAATACATGTTCAAAAATATACTGATGCTATTAAAATAATACATTTACAAGATGCTGAAATAGAACAATTCAGAAAAGAAAAAAATATTGATTGGCTTACAACTCCAAAGTATCCTGGAATTCAAAAAACTCATATATGGGTTAAAAAAACATGTGACGATAAAATACATTGTTTGACAGCAAAGACCGCTGATCGTCCGCTTACTGAATTAAGAATAATGAAGCAGAAAAACAAAGGTAGTAAAATAGGTATACAAATGAAAAAAAGGTATAAAAATAAAAAATCAAAAAGACGCAAATAACAAATAAATACATAGTTATGTGTACCTGTATATTACATACACACAAAGACAAATACCTTTACATTGACTCTAATATCATTGACTATATATAAGCATTAGGCGTGAAAAATTTGTTTGTGTGTTATCTCATTAGTGATCGCTATCCCAGGGAAAAAGTACCGAATCTCACAAATACGTCTAGCTAGGCATTACCGTCCTCTATCACGACAACAAAAATTGTGCAAAAAAAAACATGGGGTTTTCGAGAAAAAGGCACTTCCCTAAAAAATGAATTTTTCAGTAAAAAGTGCATAGCTCGTGGATTTTTTATTTTTTTTGAAAATGACATTAAGGCCGTTAAAGAGGGCTCAAAACTGAGTGAAATTGTGTGTTACACATTTAAAAGCTCGAAAAACTGCTGAAACAATAGCAGTCTGAAAATCACATTGAAAATTTTTTTTATCAATGAAAGAATTTTCTCGGAATTTTTCGGCATCGCTGAACGCATGAAATTTTGATGAAACAAAAAAATAAAAAAACACGTGTAAAATATTTTTTCGAGTAGAACATAAATATTTTTATTTCAACATGATAGGTGAAATAGGCATACGCGGGCTGTCTGATTTGAGATGGATTCGGCCAAATACTAAAGGGATCGATATTCTTTTTAACAAATTAGATCTTAAAACGAAGCTTTTAGTTCATATTTTTATAATTTTTTTTCAGAGCATATTATAAGTATTTTCATTTTTTGGTACTAGAAATTGATTATTAAAGCCTTAAATTAGTTCTACTATAAGACTGCTATATGATAATATCATTAATTATTTTTGTAGCTTCGCAATTAATTATTGGCACCATGAGCCAATAATTAATTATATTATTCTCAACACTTGGATTTGTTGAAATTATCACTAGAACCCGGTCAAGAATATCCAGCTAGGAAACCCAGTTGGATCTATGTGATCCGGGTGGCTTTACACAGATTTTAGTAGATTAGATTAGACCACTTGTATTAATAATCCATCATTGCTACACGACTTGTAAAATGTGAGAAAAAAAGCTTTCTCGATATTCTTTTATAGTAGAGATATAAGTTCTTGAAATTATTATTGAAACCACTTAAATTGATAACCCATCATTGCCACACATAATCTTGTAAAATTAAAAATGCAACCAGTTTATGAACTAAGAATCACTAAGAATAAAAGCTTTCTTGACATCCTTGTATAGATACAACTTTTTGAAATTATTATCTGAATCTTGTCTAGAAAAATATTTATTAAGAACTCTGAAACATTGTGACGTCTCCCATGGTGAGAAATCATATATTAGATTAACTGAGCACTTTTATTCGTTGAAATTTTCACAATAACATATCATTTTTACTTTTTTCAGTATTCCCATGTTCATTAGGTATAATCTTTTTATTGGCACTTGAATAAATATGTACAACAGCACAGCACTGATATCGACTAAGTTTTTTGAAGATGACAGATGCTTTCTAAACCAAGGCTCAGACCAATATTTCAAATCGGCATCATAAATTATATTGTATATTTATAACCTCACATGTCACTCAGCAATATTTTCTTCTATGCAAAAACTTATTATGAAAATTATGAGCCTCATAACACATAATTATTCAATAAACACTTGTTCTATTCTGAAAACATTTGAAACTGATTTTTAATAGAAGTTTTAAAATTTGATTATAAACACTTCATGTAACACGTCATACTATATTTTATTTATTATTACACAAAACACTGAAAATTATATTGTATATTTATAACCTCGTGTATCACTCAGCAATATTTTCTTCTATGCAAAAGCGTATTATGAAGTTTATGAACCTCATAACACGTAATTACTTATTAAGGGGCGCGGGGGGGTATGGTTAAATCGTAAAAAAAATGGGTCATTTTTAATGATTTTTATATTCGCTCCAGTAAATGAAAATTTATTTTAATAAAAAGTATACGATTCAGTAACTATTGTACAATATTCTGTGAAATTTTCATTGAAAAATATTAAAAATTAAGCCGTTGGCAGCAATTCTGCGGAGGTGCCTTGACAAAATGTTGTTTTGCGGTGGACAGCATATCTCAGCACTGGATCGTCTGAAATTAAAAATTGAAACAGATATCGTTAGATAAGCACATTCTCGAGGGATTTTTTTTCCGATTTTCCAATTTTTGGTGACATAAAAACAAAACTTTGACATAAAAACACCGATTTTTACTAAAAAAATTGACATATTTGTTACTGTAAAATTGTTAATAATTAAAAAAAAAAAAAGCATTTTGTCAAGGCACCTCCGCAGAATTACTGCCAACGGCTTAATTTTTAATATTTTTCAATGAAAATTTCACAGAATATTGTACAATAGTTACTGAATCGTATACTTTTTATTAAAATAAATTTTCATTTGCTGGAGCGAATATAAAAATCATTAAAAATGACCCATTTCTTTACGAATTAACCATACCCCCCCCCCCCCCCCCTTAATACACACTTGAGCTATTTTCAAAACATTTCAGACTGATTTTAAGTAGAAGTTTTAAAATTTGATATAACACTTCATGCAACAAATTTTACCAGTATTTTATTTTTTTATATTACGCAAAACACTGATTAGATGCCATTTTTTAATCACTATGTTATTTGTTATCTATAACATTTGATTATATGTGCACTTCATGCAACACCTCATACCGGTATTTTATTTTATTTAACACAAAACACTGATTAGATGCCATTTTTTAATCACTATGTTATTTGTTATCAATAAAATTTGATTATATATGCACTTCATGCAACACATCATATTGGTATTTTATTTTATTTATTAGACAAAACACTGATTAGATGTCATTTTCTAATAATCACAACATTTTTATTATCAATATAATTTTCAACTAGATAGACGATCTATGAAAATCACAATTTTCTTTTCTTATTTTGAAAAACTTACTTCAAAACATAATACTTCTTTCGTACTTTGAGTTCAATACTGTCTAAATAAACATCTTAGTTGTTGTTTGTTTTATGTGTCATTTTCTTCATTGACATCCGCGTACTCTATTTGCCCTGTCAAATATGAAGACACATTTTTAACATTCTTCTAAAATTATATCTCATATAAAAAATTTTCATGTTAAGAATATATAGATACATCTTGAAAAATATTGTGTCGTAAATAGTATTTGCCTGCTCTTCCATAATAATATTGGTTTGATTTTTCTTTCTTGAGTAGTACTATATTCTTACTATCTTCTTTAATATAAATTATTCTATTCTTAAATGTCTGTTCTTGTATTAAAATAACTTTTTCTTGTCCATTAATAATAAAATAACCACCAGGGTCATGAGGGCACTCGTTCATTTTTGCTAATTCAAAATTAGATTTTTGAGACAGTACATAATTAGAACTCAACATTATTGGCTATATTACATATATCTCCATATTTCCAAAATGAGTCGAAAAATCTTCTGGTATAATATCTGTAAGTTAATAATTAATGAATTCTTCTTTGTTAAAAAATATTTTTTAACAGTTATCTATTTACTTGGTAATATCCTTATATTTTCTGATATACTCTGTAGAAATAAAAACAAGATTTCACAAAGTAACAATACTTATTATAAACTTTATTGATTTATAACTTTATAATAAAAGTTTGCTACTTATCTGATTATAACATATTGCTATTGCCCATTGATATTCACAGCTGCTTATATAGGCTATATTTTTCCAATCAAATCCATTACAATTCATCCAAAATGAAATAATCTGTATATGTATCTGTTTGTATATATATATATAATAAGTACTTATCTAACTAATAAAAGTTATTTTCCCCGTTGATTGATACACATAATTCTTCTCATAATTAGTTGATTTATGATAACATGAAAACACTAAATGATAACATTTGTATATAAAAATACTGACATGTTATATGTAAGGTTAGGCGTCGACCAGATACTGGTGTGTATATGTACTATATATATAAATATATATAGATATACAAGCGTAAAATAGACGACAACCGGAAGTGTCGTAAGAGCTGCAAACTGGATATCTGAACAAGGAGAAGAAAAGTTCGGAAAGGAAACAGCACATAAAAAAATTCAGCTCTCTATATTTTTGAACGAGATAATATTTTTAAATAAAATCTTTTGATTTGAGTAGAGTAATGAAATGGCTTTCGATTAAGAGGGATATGTTATATAGTAAAAACTAACGCAATATACGCAAAAGCGCATTGAATTTTTCGTACACCCATTTCAATGTATATGCAGCACGGGTCGCTCCTTTAGGCTTCTTCTATACTTGCCTTCGGAGCGCTCCCGCGCTCCTTGATTTGCCGGTTAAAAAATTTTATGCCGAAATGTTCTATAGTTTTCCCTAAAACTATAACTCATTACCGACATTTAAAAAAAAAAAAAATTAAAATTAAAAAAAAAATTAAAAATCGGTTGATTCTACGCTGAGATATTATATTTTGAAAAAAAAATGCAGTTTGGGCCCACTGTGCGAAGTTACGGCAGGCTGTGACAATATACTCCAAAACATCAAAGAAAATAATATACAATATACATAACGCAAAAATTGTTTGTCAATTTAAGGCGATATATTTATTAAGTTCTTTGTATGATAACGTTGAAATTTTTAAAAGTACTGTCTTTTTAAGCATCATAAAAATTTTGTCAAGTTTCAAACATTTACTTTTATGGCATTGTATAAGAAAAAACTAAAAGAATTTTTAAAAGATCTTATGGGAAGATCTCAAAATTTTTTGAGACAAAAAATATTTATAAACATGTTTACAAACTTTTGGCACAAAAAATCCGTGGTTTTTGAGCCAAAAAATGTGTGCGTGCGTGTGTGTGTGTACGTGTGCGCGCGCGGACTATAACTTTTGAACCGTTCGACCGATTTTCATCGGACAAAGCTTATTCTCTTCGTTTTTCGTTTATTCGTTTCAAAATTCGGAGGATATTTTGAAGGACATAACCTATTTTTCAATTTTATCGATTTCCTTTTGTTTTATAACCAAAAAACTATTTGGAATTTTTATTTTTTTTATTTTTTAATATGTTACAGCTAGCATTACTTAACATAATAAATTTTTAATGAAAGGCCTTTAAATTTCCTACATTTTATTTTTTTAATATTTAAATTATCTTTAGTCTGTCATTTGTTGTTAATAGAAATATGGTCTATACTTCTTTTTTAAAAAAAGTTACGTTTTTAATACGACATTTAAAGTAATGTAAAATAAAAAGTAAAAAATCCTTTTATTCGTTATGCTAAAACAAAGGTTTTGACATTATAAAGACCTTAAGAAAATATACCAAGCAATTTTTGTAAAAATGTGGTAACCTTTAACTAATTAATTGTATAAGTTGTTTATAAATAGGCTCACATATTTGGAGTTGGCTTCTTCAAAGTACATGATAATTAACTTTGTAAAAAAAATTTCAAATCATTTGTCGATTTTGGAAAATTGTTTTTCGCGTGTGTGTTTGTGTGTGTGTGTGTGTATGTATTGTGCGTGTGTGTGCGTGTATGTGTGTGTGTATGTGTGTGAATAAACTTCTCTTGAAAGATCATTACTAAAAATCATTACCTACATTTTCTTTTTTTAATTTTTAAATTATCTTTACTCTGTTATTTGTTAGTAAGGAACATGTGCTCATAATTCTTTAATAAATTTCTCAAAAAATATTTGACTTATCGGCTCAAAACTTTAATCACTTATTACACGACAACAATATTGAGTTGAAATTTCAAGAGATTATGTTTATTTTTTTTTTTTTGAGAAAAAATTATTTTAAAAAAATAGCGTTTTTGTCGTCGCATGATAGCAAAAGAAAAAGTCAATCGTAGCATCAACGATAACAAGAGTAAAAATCAATTTTTTAAAAATATTTTCGAATAGCATTTTCTCGGAGGATATTTCATTTACCGACTCAGAATTTTAACCACTTATTACACTTATTGAAGGAAATATTGGGTTAAACTTCAAAAGATTATCCCCATTTGTTTTCGAGAAAAAAATGGCTTTTTCGTTGCCACCCGGATCTTAGCTTGTTTTTAATTTTTTCAATAGTATTTTCTCAGAGAATATTTGATTCATTAACGCAAAATTGGAACCACGCATTAAACTTCTTAATTAAGGACAATATTGCATTCAAATTTCAAGAGATTGTCTTTATTTGTGTTTGACAAAAAGATTATTTTAGAAAAAAATCGCGTTTTCGTTTTCGCACGATACCAAGAGTAAAAATAGCAAGAGTAAAAATCAATAAATCGTCTTGAAATTTGGCACAGATATAAATTTTTCATATATTCAAACTGAGGTCGTTGCCCAAACAAATCGAAGTTCTACGATTTAACATGAAGTAAATTAATTAAAAACATATAATACTGGCATTTTTTAATATTCGTTTATTTATAATTTCTCAGAAATATATTACAAAAATGCGAGGTTGTTAATTTTAATTTTCACAAGTCGTACCTCGTCGCAATCAAATTTTCATTATTGATTTTAACTAATAAACAACACGAAGTGCTTGGTACATCCTCGACTTTTATTAATGTACTGATATTTTCATTATAATATATACTATAAGCGTGATAGTACTTATTGAAATATAGTGTCTTAAATTCTTTTGTTTGAAAATAAATAGTGCTAGAATAAAATATATTTTCTAATACTCCAAAATTCGGACCTTCATTTGTTATTTTTGTTACAAAAATAGTTCCTACAGAAAATTTCTTCCCCAGAATATTTACATACTGCAAAGTATTTACAGAGGTTTCTTCTGAAATATTGGGTATAAATTTTTGTAATTGATTAGCAGCTTGATATTTATCTATTGGTCCAAGTTCAATATTGCTCTGCATATAAGAAGAGTACTGCGACGCATACGTTAACTGAAGTTGGTGTCTAGTTGCTATTGTCAAGGGTAAATTAACATTTGAAGTAGTACCAATAGCCACTTCTTTTAATTTCCGATTTTTCCGCTCAAATTTCATCGATGAATAGTGCACAACTGGCCCCTTTAATACCATAACACGTGAGTAATGTAAAAGCAAGTGCATTTTGGGTTTCAAGTTTTCAAAATATTTTTTATAATAATAATTATGTTTTTCTACAAGTTCTTGAACACTCATCATCTGACCTCTCGTTAGTTTAGGAGATGTTAAAATACCGATAATTTTCCCCAAATAAATATAGACCTTCCACTCTTTAGTATCTGGAGGTATCATCTCACCGATCATAAGGCCTAGATATCTCGCTAAACAAAGTAATTCCGACGCAGATTGTTTAATTTTCAGTTCTTTACCTCCTTTTTCATTTGTAAAATATAGTGGTTGAGGTTTATTGTCTTTATCTATGTTTCCATAATTAAACTGTTCAATTCGATCATTTACATCTTTTAAAGTGAAAATATTCTTTTGAATAAGAGTCTGCAATACCTTTGCAATTGTATATCCTGCAACCCCTTCACACAAATCGTGCATAACGTCAACAGTTATGTTTTCAACGATATGAAAATTATCAATGTCGTTAAATACACAGCGTTCGTATGCTCCAATACTTTCAAAGTCTCTTCTTAATATAGCTGTATCATAGGACTCAACAGTCCTTAATAGACTATCATCTTCAACTAGCATACATCGGCACTCATCAATCGAAGCTGTACAAATTCTACAATATTTTTTTACATTAAAACTTTTTGAGAATCCGCAAATGGTATTCAAACCAAGGTTATCACCTAATATCAGGGCGCATTGAAAATATACTGTATATTCTATATTGTCCACTAATATTTTAATACCGTTTGCTGATATAGAATTCATATCATTAATACTCGAACGAAACATCAATTCGTTTCCGAAAATTTTTAAATGTTTAGAATAAAATACACTGGATACAAAAATATTTTGTACCTTACCAACTAAGCGCGGAGGTAAGCACGCAATAGATACGTATACTCCTCCTAACTTTTCTTTTCCTGCATGACTTTTAAGAGGATCTCTTGTTTCAAACTCGTCGAAGTATAAGAAAATTGGAAAAGTAGATTTCTTGTCATTACTATATTTTTGTTTCCATAAGTTTGCTTGAATAAAATTAGATACGACTATTGTATTTTTAGATAATTCGTTGACGTATTGTACCATTTGATTATATACCCCGGGCATTTCAAGAAACATTTTTAAACTCGGTCTTAATGGAATATGCGCCACGTGAACGTCTTTTCCTATTTCAACAAGTTCAGGAGATGTGTAGAGTCCTTTTTCTTGATATTCTTTGAATCTCCTTTTTTCTGTTGAAAATTTACCAAAAACATTCTTACAATTTTCTAGAATAAGCTGTATTTTATTAAAACAAACTTCACTTGTGATGGATTTTAAGTTAACATTCACTTCATTTTGTATGTATGGGATAAAAAATGATGAAATAAAATCATTAAACATTTTCAAAATATCATCTACTGCTTTTCTAGAAATTAACGGATTGTTATACAAAAACAAGCTAAGTTTTAACATTTCCTGATCTAATACTTGTCTACTTTGCACTTGTTGCAAAACAGCATTCAAATCCATTGTTTTAAATAAATGAATCTCTTTCAATATACAACAAAACTATTTACTACTTCATATATTTTATAAGTAATACTTTTTTACATGAAATACTGTTCTTATAATAGTCCCTTAATTTGAAGTTCTTAATATCAAAATAATGATGTTACCTGATAAACGTAATACAATACTGTTATTGTTGCCATTAATTATTTTGACTTGTATTTATAGTATTTTGTTAACATGAGATACGTTGTAAATCTTCTATAACTTTACATACGCTCGCATTTATTTTTAAAGTAGAATTTCCATAAACTAGTCGTTCGATTAACTGCCATACGTGATTATTGATAAGCGAATAATCATCGAACAAAGTTTTCGTTATCTGATAACAAATATTAACTGCATCTGTACATGACTGAACCTGGTATGTGTGATTCCCAACGATTATGTAACAAGAGCTTATCTGAATCAAATCTTGACCGTGAATTACAACATAAGGGTGCTTAAATGTCAACCCATGGGTTACATAAATATTTTCTAAATCCACCTGAATAGTCTTTAGAGATCCATGAATATCATTCGTTTCCTACAAATAACAAAATTAATAAATAAATGAAACTTACAATATTGTATAAAATAATAACCACATAATAAAAGTAATTATTACTTTTATATGATGTACGAAAAATTGCGCCACCACTGACTGATTAGGATTCCAATTAGTTTTTGATTTTGATTTTGCAGTTTGTTTATTTATTTTTGCTTCCTCCTAGAGGAAGCTTTGTGATAGTAAAAAAAAAAGTTTGTGAGATAATGTCTTAGGAATGTTGTATAGAAAATTTGGAATCGAAATACAACATTTTTAGAAAATGTCCGTATGGATGTGTGTGTGTGTGTGTGTGTGTGTGTGTGTGTGTGTGTGTGTGTGTGTGTATGTATGTCCGTATACTCTGATATCTCATGATCTACTCAACCGATTTTAACGAGAGAGTGATCATTTTTTCAGATTTTGCTTCAACAATTGGGGTCAATATTTTATTTTTGTCAAAATCGATTTTTTTGTTTTTTATCGCCATTTTTAAATTTTCAAAATTTTTATTTTCAATTTTTTTTATATTTAGAACAAATATTATTTATATACGATAAATTCTCTGTATGCAGAATAAAATTTTCTACAATTTAAAAAAAAAAAAGCCGTTAGCTATATTTCGTCATAAGTTATTCATGAAAACGTCATTTTTAGTAAATAGGTTATATTTCAAAATTAAAAAAAGATATTAACATGAATATTTTTTTGGTTATAAAGAATACTGAGTACTATAACTTACTAAATTTTTAGGTTTTTTTATTCATTATTTTTGGAGAACAAAAATAATTTATAAAAAAAAGTGTTTTTTTTTGTCGTTCAATAACTAGAGTAAAATTGGCTTAATCAGTTTGAAATTTTTTTTAGTGGTACATTTTGTATCACAATCGATTGAGTTCTTTGGGCAAAAGGATTGATCCATAAATTTCGGAGATATTTGAGGTTAAAATTTTTTTCACTTTTTTTTTAAATCGTAATTTCTCGAGAACGGCTTTATGTATTTGAATCGGGTGGGCGGCATTCGAAAGAGAATTTCAAGACCTATATTTTCTAAACAAAATTATTTGTCTAGTTTTTAAAAGGTAGGGTAACAGCATTAAAGATAGAATTTGTATGTGTTCTAAAATAATTATAATAATTAGTTTAATATTTATACGTATATAAACATGCATGACGATAACTTAAAGGTTTATAAAATATTTTACCATTTTTCTTAATAGGTGGATTGCTGTTAATTATATTTTGAATTCCTCTATTTTTTTTCCACAACTAATTCATAAATTTTCACAGCTAAGTCAGGCCAATTTTTTTGGAATATATCCGGAGATAAACTATATTTTTTACGAAAATCCTCTTGAATCTATATAAGAAACGTGAAAATTAAAAAAAAAAATATATATATATAACTATTTCTTTTAAATTTTCTTAGATCAAAACTTGATGAAAGGATAGTTAACAGCCACTTGACACCAGTTTATTTTTTAATAATTAATTTAAAAAAAAATATTGACATTAAACGTGTATGCTCTATTATAAAAATTTGAATAGTTAGCAGATATGAGAGCTGCTCATCAGCTACACAATAAAAAAGTTATCATTATTGACAAATTTTATATTATGCTTTACTCAAAGCTACATTGGTGATGATATAATTTAAAAAATAGCCATAAATGTTGTATAAAATTAAATTGATTCCCAGTATTAATATTATAAGAAGACTATCAATGGTAAAGAAAACAGTTAATTAGTTTGAAGGAAGCTCCGCACCAATGATCTGGCGCCAGTTTGAAGCTAACTATTTATTAATAAATATGCAGTGATTTTATTTCATCAATAAATTGTTAAAAGTAGATTCTGCAAAATGGTTGCTGGACAATGACTGCTAACCTTAGCATGGTTTAAACTTATTAATACCTATAATTTTTTACATGATAATTTGAATTTGAATTTTGTGCATATATAATATTGTTTACCAATGTATATACCTTACCAAGGTATATACCCATAGGGTGTAATAAGCTGGGAAATTTTATAAAAATTATTGCAGTTTCCAACTTTAGGTAAAATTCAAGCCTCTTGATCAGTGCTGTATTTACCCATTTGGTTTTGTATTCGTCATTGATTATAGTGACTTGTGTTTTCAAATCTTCAAACTCATCTAATCCAGTTTCATCTAAAAGTTATTATTTTCAATTAGAGATCAATAAAAAATTGATAAAATAAATTAATAAATTCGTTTTAATCATTTGCGTGCGATTTACACGTCTTTATACCTTTCAGATGAACTAATATAACTGTGTTACCCGCTATGAAAAAATTTAGTACAAAATGATTTTAGACGAGTTAAATTAGTCTCGCTTTATGTATATAAAAAATCGACGTGGGTTATAAAAAATACTGTGTGAATTTTGGGGATGCCATTTTTTTTGGCAAATAAGGCTCACTTCTTACCCTGGATACACACTATACTAATGAATACACAATTATTTTGCAAAAATTTTTATGTTCGAAATAATATGTAGACCCGCAGGAAATTGACGCGAACCGCGCATGTTAACTCGCATAAGTGATCTCATTAACAATTTTTAACTGTATTACTTATTTTTCGTTAAAAATCACTTCATGTAACGATATAAGAGCGACGTCCGTAACTATGCACTATCCAAACTATAAAAAACTTACTAATAAATAGCCAGAACGCCCTTTATTAAAGATGTTTAAAAAAGTAAATAAATAATTATAGTCATCTAGACCTGTGTTCAACCGCTTTCTTTTTGACTGTTTTGATCTGCTTATTTTGAGTTCTTCAATCGCTATAGCTTTCTCTCTTATAGTGGTATAAGCTTGTTGGAATACCCCGCTTGCATTATGATCAGCTGAGGCTTTAGAATAAAAGCTTTCTTGCATATAAGATTTTCCAAAAAGTTCATATGCACTTTTGGCGAAGAATTCAAATCTCTCTGCAGATATACTATAAAATTTAAGTATAACTTAGTAGTAGGGGCAGCGCGGCTACCGCGCCAGAGCGGCTCCCGCGCCACTTACCCACCGAGCACTACTTACCGTCCGTCGGTAAGGTAGGGTGCAAAGTCACCATGCGAGAGGCCCGGTAGAGGGCGCATTGAACATTTACTCCATCGATAAAATGCGTACGTATGTCATGTTGCAGGGGGCATGGGGCCCTCATGTGATGTTATGTTGTAAGTGAATATAGAATATTTTTATAATATTCATATAGTGTTATTTGTTAATTATAAGTAGTCTTATATTTTATAAGTATATTTTATCTTAGTATATTCAATCAGTATATTTTATATTGTATAAGATTCTACAAAGATATTTTATAAGTTCATAGAAATTTTAAAAAGTTAATGATGAGCAATTCAATGAAATTTATATTAACAATATTAAATGACTATTTTTAAATTCAAAAGAAACTTTAAAATATTTAAACAAGTTAGTTTTTAAGGAAAATTTTCTATTATAAGAATAAATATTTCATAGAGGACATTGGGATGTGGAAACTTTAAGGGAAAATAAAAAAGATATGTAAGATTATTTCATATTTATTTAAAAAAGCTTTTTCATATTTATTTAAAAAAGCTTAAAAGTAATACATAGTAGAATACATCTTAATCTACGAGTATAAAAAGTTTCAAATTAATCTTTCAATTTTACTATAAAAATATATTTAGAAACTAGTGAACATCTTAATTAAAAAGTATTACAATTTAGCAAATATCTTTGAAAATTTAAAATTAAAGTTAAAGAGAAAATTATCTAAAAACTTATAATTATATAAATTCTAGAAGGCATCCACCTAAAGATTTGACGAAGACTTCTCTATTAACTAATTCTGACTCTATGTTGAGAAGCGCCTCTGGCTTCTCCAGTAATAAAGAATTAACTTTACTTGGAAGGAAAATGTCAAAACTACTGTCTAATTCAAGAACAATTTTTAAGCCGTATTTAGTGGATACCTTTTTTAATGAGGTTATCTTATACTGTTTATTTAGCTCCAAGTCCCGTAGTCGTTTTGTGGGCAGGTATGATGGACTTCTCGCTGCTTCATTTATGAGGTCCATGACTGAAAAAGAAATGATAAATTATTATTTATATATATATTTTTTTTTTTATAGAATTACTTACTTATTTATTCTGACGTATCAGAACTTTCAGGGGTTGAATATTGCTCTCTCAAGTCTTCCACCCAGCGGTATAAAGCGCAAACTATTTCAACTGAACAATTCTGTTTCCACTCGGGACGATGATTAATGCAGGCTAGCGGTCGTATAAATCCAGGAGTTCTTATAGATGGACAACCCAAATCCTCCAAGTTTCTTATATTATCGAAATAGGGTTGCAGCCAGTGTTTTTTCTGTTCACCTTTGACCCAAATTGTTAATAACGACCCCTGCGCTTTTTCTTTCAATTTGTCGAAAGCCGTTGACAGGTATGAATACGGCACCTCTCCGTGTTCCCAATGAATTCCGTGCAGATTGGATTGTAAATATCTATTTAAAATTTTTACATTCTGGTCTAAATCACTCCAATCACAGGGTGGTTGAAATGTCGCAACGTACGGCACCGGATTTAACGCATTAGGATCTATATAAGCAATTTCTTTAAATATAAAATTGCCGTTGTTATCTTTAAAACCTTGTGTATCTACAATTAGTTCCATGATAAGTTATATACTGGAAATGTAGATAACATTATTTGAATATTATTCAAGAAAAAAGTAGAGTTAATATAATAGTGTTAAAAGTTAGAGTGAAAGATGTGATAATAACTTATTAATTCATAATACATGCAATGTAAAAAATTAAAGTCCCTACGGAGAGATTGAAAAGTTAAAGTACAATAGCTGAGAAAATCTTAGAAAAAAAAAAATATGAACTCATTATATGTGAAAAAGTTAAAGTAAGAGATGTGAAAATAAATTATAAATTCATGATACGTGCTATGTAAAAAATTAAAGTCCCTAAGAAGAGACTGAAAAGTTAAAGTTCAACAGCTGAGAATATCTTAGAAAAAAATATGAATTCATTAAAGTAAGAAATTTTAAAGTAACTTATAAATTCATGATACGTGCTGTGAAAAAATTAAAGTCCCTACAAAGAGACTGAAAAGTTAAAGTTTAATAGCTGAGAATGTCTTAGAAAAAATTAATAATTTATAAATTCACGATACGTGCTATGTAAAAAATTAAAGTTCCTAAGAAGAGACTGAAAAGTTAAAGTTCAACAGCTGAGAATATCTTAGAAAAAATATGAATTCATTAAAGTAAGAAATTTTAAAGTAACTTATAAATTCATGATACGTGTTATGAAAAAATTAAAGTCCCTACAAAGAGACTGAAAAGTTAAAGTTTAATAGCTGAGAATGTCTTAGAAAAATTAATAATTTATAAATTCACGATACGTGCTATGTAAAAAATTAAAGTCCCTAAGAAGAGACTGAAAAGTTAAAGTTCAACAGCTGAGAATATCTTAGAAAAAAATATGAATTCATTAAAGTAAGAAATTTTAAAGTAACTCATAAATTCATGATACGTGTTATGAAAAAAATTAAAGTCCCTACAGAGAGACTGAAAAGTTAAAGTTCAATAGCTGAGAATGTCTTAGAAAAATGAATAACTTATAAATTCGTGATACGTGCTATGTAAAAAATTAAAGTCCCTACGAGGAGACTGAAAAGTTAAAGTACAACAGCTGAGAATATCTCAGAAAAAATATGAATTCATTAAAGAAAGTGATTTGAAAATAACTTATAAATTCATGATACGTGCTGTGAAAAAAATTAAAGTCCCTACAGAGAGACTGAAAAGTTAAAGTTCAATAGCTGAGAATATCTTAGAAAAAGGAATAACTTATAAATTCGTGATACGTGCTATGTAAAAAATTAAAGTCCCTACGAAGAGACTGAAAAGTTAAAGTTCAACAGCTGAGAATATCTTAGAAAAAATATGAATTCATTATACGTAAAAAGTTAAAGTATCTGAAAGTTTAAAATAGTAAGTATAAGATGCCTAAGGGACTTATAATATGAATAGTGTGAAAAAGTTTAAGTATGAGACGTGAAAATAACTTAGAATTAATTCGACAAATGAATTTACCTTTTATAACTGTAAGAAAAGTGTTGTATTAAGATTCAAGACTTTAAAACTTTTAAATTATAAGTCCTGAAAGAAGAAATTATTAAAGACCTGTAAGAATGCTATATTAAAAGTATTAGAGCTGAAATAAGAAAAAGAAACGAGTGGCTAGGACCCAGCTCGCCTAACCTTTATAGTAAGGAAATGTTTGTAAATACTTTTTATCAGCCCAAACTTAAAAGTTTCTCGGTCATGCGCAGTTCGTCACCTACCAATCTTTCCTCACTCATCTATGAATCTTTTACGTTACCACGCATGTGCATACGATCATCTATAGATCTTTCTTCTTTAATCTAAAATGAATAACTATACCATGCAGGTGCACTGCCATCTATCAATCTTTAAACTGTCGCGCATGCGCACCTATATACCGACAGTGGATAAAAGGCTGCGCGTCAGTCCCATGAGGCTTAGTCTCCTTACAAAACGTAAGTATTTCATATAATTACTTTTGATTTTCAGCTTATTAATATACAATCCTTACAGCTTATTGATCTATAGTTTAACTTATAATGATTCAGTTTTTCTCTTCATTATATTAATGTAACTTAAAGTTTTCGATTATAATAACTTCGTCTTTTCAACGTATTAACATATATAATTTTCAATTCTCTAATACTTTATCATTTATAGTTCTATAAAATTAAATTTTTTTTTTAATGCTTTGCTATTAGTTTATAATACTTGAACATTTTTTAGATACATCTCATTATTTCAAGTTGACAAGTGCTACTGAGCTTTGAGAGTATTTTTTTGTTTCCGTCTGAAAATAGCTTGAAAGATTTTCATCTAATATACCGATAGTTGCTGCAGAAGTCTATCTTTTCACTAGTTAAGTTCAAAACGAATTGGTAAGTTAATATAAATTAATTTAAACCTTTTTTTTTCTCAAGTTCATTATTCTTTTTCCACTTAAATTTTTTCAATATTTCACAAATATTCCTTTTCAATTAAGTGTTTATTTTATTTAAAATTTTTTATTCAAATGTATAATACTAGAACTTAGCAAACTATAATTAACTTTGATAATTATAAATGAAACAGTACATTCTATTATGTATTATTATATATTTCTACATAACAATAAAGTAAAACTATTCTGTAAAATAAAAATGAGCCAAAAATATGTAATACTTTTCGACTAAATGAAAGGGCTTCATTCAAATAACAATTGATTAAATAAAATATCATTAATATTGTTAGTTCGCGAAGCAACCGATAAAGAATTAGTTTAGAAGTAAAATTCAAGAAAATTTCGGAAAGGCAGTTTAGCGAGCCAGCACATGTGTGAACGATATCGTCCACCCGCGCGTCACTCTCGAAGCGTTCATAAAACAAAGGACCCTAAGTGCTCCATTGAAAATCTTTCCAAAATCCAAATTTTTTCTATAAAGGGCATTATATATTGAAAGCGTTGCTTTTCTCGCTACGTATAATATACAAGATTCAGTCTTTAGGAAGTGTTCACGCAAGCAACTTCGTCCGATTTGGAAAATTTTTAAAGTTAAAAATGTATAAAAGTACAGAGATCTATGTGACGGAAATCAGAAGAATCATTGTAAATAGTGTACAACATAAATGTGAGTGGGAAAAGTTAAAGGAAAAAACTATAGATCTTCCTGAAATATGTCCATTTGCAGAAGATCATAGAAAGGACCCGAGAATTGTAAGAAATCTACCAACGCTATGTTATGAAGTTTTGAATGAGTGTGAGGACTATCAGGTAAGTTTAAAAACTATTATTAGTTTCAAAATAAATTATTATTATTTTAGCGAATTGCGAAATTGTAGCTTTTATGAAAATATTGCAATTTTCTCTATCATTTTAACGTAAATTTATAATTTTTTTATTTATTTTTTCAAAACTACCTAAAAATTATAGTCATAGATTTTATCGTATTTGAAAAAATTTTATGATTTGATAGATACCATAACAGTGTTTTATTATAATGTAATATTTTATCTTTTTATAAAGTAATGCATAATTTTTCTAATTAAATTATATTAAAAAAGTATGCTTATTTGTAGGAAGAATCACCGCAATCACCTGTAGTGTATAGTATACGCAGAAATGAAGTGGTAAGCAATATAGTATTTTTTTATGATACATATGCTATATATTTTATTATAAATATATATTTTTTATTTTCAGCTCAATTCATCACAAAACCATGTGGCAAGTAGTGAAAATGTTTTTCTAGTCCAAAACCAGGAGCAAGAAAAAACTTCTTCCAATAGTTAGACCTCTACCCGAAGTAATTTCACCAATAGATCAACCCTCGGAGTCATTCAATATCATAGAAGAAATACCTTTACCACCTTCTCCGCTAAGGGAGAGCTATACGCCAGAATCGTTTACGTTTGAATTTGGTAGCTGGTCAACGCCACCGTTAGAGCCATACAGTCCACAATCATTCGATTTAAATTTATTGAATTCTCCACCGCCCGCGAAGCTAATAACAATTCCGAATCCTGCGCATAATCCTACCATAGACTATCAAGTTCGTGCAGAAATGAAAAAAATATTAAATATAGAAGAACCTAAAACGGATAGGCAAACATTAAAAAATGAAATTCTCCCTAAAAAAAAAGAGAAAAACGGATAAGCAAACATTAAAAAATGAAATTCTCCTTAAAAAAAGAGAAAAACGGATAAGCGAACATTAAAAAATGAAATTCGCGAGTTAGTTAAGTTTAATTAAGTTTATATAGTATTTTATGTATAATTTTTTTATAGTATTTCACTATTTATAGTATATAAATAATTTTTATAATATTTACACTATATTTGGCATAATCATTATTGTATTAAAACTATTAATTAATTTTGTATGATTTCAATGATCTACCTTGTCAACGTTTCAGGCATTCAATTACGCCTCTTCTCTCAATATATTTAATAAAATATATTTAATAAAATAATTACCACGCATCATTTCTTATACCCTACGGGGCATATATGAACTCTTCGAGTAGATAGTATCCCCTCCCCCTCCCACTCTACATTCTCACTATGTACCTCTCACTCACGCGTCCCTCACTTGTGGCCCACTGCCACGTCGTCTGCTAAGATTTTAAAAGTATTGCATAAGGCTTTATACCAATCATTTAATCTTTAATTTTATTATAATGTAAGTTAAATCTTATAAAATACTATCTAATTATAACTGCCTAATACAACTAAACTGTTTCTATATTATCAAATTCTGATCTAATATTATACAAAATCATTGATTATTTTAATTTCTCTTCACCTTTTTTTTTTATCAATAATTATTTAAAATGATAACATAATTTTTTAATTTTCAGAATACACTTACGAAAAAAAAAGTCTTTTTTTAATTTGAAAAAATGGATGAAGTTAAAGATCTTTGTCAGGAACATGTGAAAATTTTTGAAGAGGTGGAAAATATTTTAATATATAAATCTATGGATTCCGAAGTTATTGAACAATGGGTAGAACAATGTGTTTTATCATTAGATAGTCTTCGGGAATTATTGAGAAAAAGAACGCTGACAACAGCTCAAAAACAATCTATTTTATACGCCATAGCAAGGATTGAGAGTATCAAAGCAAAGCTTGGTGCTATAGGAAAAACTGGTTATGGAATAGTACCAGATTTAAAAACGGATGAAATCGAGCATCGAGTTCGTTGGATTGATATTGAAAGTGCTTTTAATAAAAGGGTGAGAACTAGTATAATTGCAAATCTTGTACATATAGATATATCAACCTTTTTAAAGGACGCCTCAGTATTGTTCTGCCAACAAGTGAAGAAAATTTTGAAAGATATTCGATGTGCCATGAAAATTAACACTGTACTATCTTGTTCATTCAAGAAACTTTCTTCTGATGTAAATGAAGATTCACAGGAAAGTATTGAAACGAAACATTTCAATACGCCAAACGCTGAAGTGGTTTTAGGTACATCTTTAAGTGAATGGTTTGATAATCATGTTTTAAATAAACTTTTGGCTGAGGTAGAAGAATTTCAAGAAAAAGATTCTGGATGGACTTTAAATTCTATTATTAATATTCAAATTAATATGAATAAGTTCAATCCATTGCGCAGTGGTAATTCATATTTACCTTTACCACCATTTTTAGATAAAAAAAATGCCTGCATTAATATTCAAAACAAAGATAATCAATGCTTTAAATGGGCAATATTATCTGCTTTGTATCCAGTAAACCGTAAAAATCATCCTAACAGGGTTAGCAATTATCTTCAGTATGAAAATAATTTAAATATGACAGGTATAGAATTCCCTGTTACGATAAAAAAATTTTCAACTTTGAAAAACAAAACCCTTTAATATCGATTAATGTCTTCGGATTGCATGAGAAAAATGTGATTCCCTTTTATTTGACACATGAAAAAAAAGAAAATCATGTAAATCTTCTTTTATTAGAAAAAACAATTAAGGGACAGCTGAAATCACATTACATATATATAAAAAATTTATCACGTCTAGTAGGAGGAAGTTTATCACATAGAAAAAAGAAGCGATATATATGTGATAGATGTTTAAATTTTTTCTTTAATGAAAATAATTTAAAAGAGCATGAAAGAATATGTAAGAATATTAATGATTGCAAGGTGAAACTTCCTATAAAAGGTAAAGATATCATCTATTTTAAAAATTTTAATTATAAAGAAAGATTACCATTCACAATATATGCAGATTGTGAATGTCTGATAAAGCCTGTATTAGAAAACCAGGAAGATGAAGGTTTGGCTAATACTTTATCGTTTCAAAAACATGAAATGTTTAGTATAGGATATTATTTGAAGTGCAGTTTTGATGACTCTTTATCTGAATATAGATTTTATCGTGGGGTTAAACCAGCTATGTGGTTTGCTAGTGAATTGAAGGTAATACATGACCGTATTACTAATTTATATACAAACCCACGATCTATGCCAATTTTAACACCGATAGAAATGATTAATTATTTCAATTCAAAAATTTGTCACATTTGTAACAAATTATTAGAAAACAGTGATAAGGTAAGAGATCATTGTCATCTCTCAGGAAAATATCGCGGTCCTGCTCATGCTAACTGTAATTTGAATTATCAAGATTCAAGAACGATTCCTGTGATATTTCATAACTTAAGTGGTTATGATGCTCACTTTATAATTAATGATATATCGAATTATATGAAAGGTGATGTTGATTTACTTCCATTGACTAAGGAGAAGTATATTTCTTTTACAAAACATGTTGAGAAAAGTGATATTAAATTTCGCTTTGTAGATTCATTTAGATTTATGCCATCTTCTTTAGAAAAATTAGCTTCATATTTAAGTGAATATAAAATTGTTTCAAAGGAGTTTTCATCTTTAGAAAAAGAAAAAATCAGTCTTTTAACGAAGAAAGGCGTTCTGCCTTACGAGTACCTGGATTCGTGGGAAAAGTTGGATGAAACTGAGTTACCTGAAAAAACAAAATTTTTCAGTGTGCTAAATGGTTCAACCATATCTGATGAAGATTATGAACATGCACAAAAAGTATGGAATACCTTTAGTATTCATACCCTTGGAGAATATTCAGATCTTTATATGAAGACAGATGTTTTATTATTAGCTGATGTTTTTGAAAATTTTCGTGATCAAAGTATAAACGTATATGGTTTAGATCCAGCTCATTATTATACTACTCCAGGATTTGCATGGGATGCAATGCTAAAGTATACTGGCATACAATTAAAATTATTAACTGATATAGATATGATTTTATTCATAGAAAGAGGTATAAGAGGTGGATTAAGTCAGTGCTCTCATCGCTACGCAGCTGCAAATCATAAATATATGACTGAAAATTATGATAAAAATAAAGAAAATACATATCTAATATATTTAGATGCTAATAATTTATATGGTTGGGCAATGACTCAATGTCTCCCTTATGATTCCTTTGAGTGGATAGACGACTGTGAAAATTTAGATTTTTTCATAGATGATGATGCACCTTACGGGTACATTTTAGAAGTAGATTTAGAATATCCTTCAGAAATACATGACATTCATAACGACTTACCTTTTTGTCCTGAGCAAGCAAAACCACCGGGATCAAAACAGGAAAAACTTTTGGCTATACTTTCGTATAAAAAAAATTATGTTATACACTATCGATCACTTAAACAAGCTGTCAAAAATGGACTTCAGCTTGTTAAAATTCATAAAGTATTGAAATTTAAACAATCTCCATGGCTTAAGTCTTACATCAATTTAAATAGTAATATGAGGGCGTTAGCAAGAACTGATTTTGAAAAAAACTTTTTCAAATTGATGAATAATGCTGTATATGGTAAAACTATGGAGAATGTAAGAAAACGTGTTGATGTCAAGCTATCAACTAAATGGGCTGGAAGGTATGGCGTAGAAGCACAAATATCAAGTCCCCTTTTTCATAGTATTAGTATTTTTGATGAAAATTTAGTAGCTATCCAGCTTAAAAAAGTTTTGTTAGATAAACCAATTTACGTTGGACTTTCAGTTTTAGACATTTCTAAAACTCTGATTTATGATTTTCATTATAGTTATATGAAAAAAATGTATAAAGAAAATTGTAAGCTTCTTTATACAGACACAGACAGCTTGATTTATGCTGTTGAATGTGATGATTTTTATGCTGATATGAAAAAAATCTCTCAAAGTTTGATACTTCAGACTATCCCAGTGAAAACATCTTTAATATGCCTCATGCAAATAAAAAAATTGTTGGTCTTATGAAAGATGAGTGTAATGGTCAGATTCTTACAGAATTCGTTGGCTTAAGAAGTAAAATGTACAGTACTCGCGTTTATGGTCAAGATCATATGAAAAAAATAAAAGGTATTAAGGTCTCAGTTGTTAACAAAACTATAAAGTTTGATGATTTTGTAGATTGTTTGCAAAATTTATCTATTAAAAAACGACAACAGTATTCCATAAGATCCCGACTCCATAATGTAGAAACTATAAAGCAGTTAAAGATTGCCTTAAGTCCATATGATGATAAAAGATATGTTCAAGACAATAATATAGATACTTTAGCATGGGGTCATTATAAAATAAATAATAAGTGAGTATATTTTTTTGTATAATAGTAATTTATATATTAATTTATAGTAAATATTCTACATATGTAATATAGAAATTTATTATTTTAGGTGTCCAATGCGTGTTAAAAAGAATGTACGTTTTGATGAAAAGCTAACTGTTCATGTAATGCATGCGTGGAGGTTTGCATATCATAAGGCTCGGTGTGGAGAATGGGAACAAATTGCTCGTGACAGAGAACGTTTTAGGAGAAGAATTGATAAACTTAATGAAATTTTGCATCCAATTCTTGTAAAAAAATGTAAGGAAATAGGTATTAAATAAAAACAATTAGTTCATCTTATTTACAATTTTATTTATTCATAAATCACTTTTTTTTATCCAACTATTATGAGACTTATCAAAACCTAACCATTTTACATAAATTTTATCGCCATGTTTTTTTATAATTTTTTCTACTAAGTAAATATCAGGATATTTAGTCTTCATAAGTTCTTCTTCATAGAATCCGCCAGCGATTGGTTTATCTTGATAATCTTTCAAATGATATGTAAATGGTGATGTAGGTAATACTTTATTTATTGTAAAAATTTCTGTAGACCAGTTTGGTGTATATCCTTTCTCGAAAACGTTTTATTTTTACTTATTCGAACTTTATCACGAAGTTTAAATTTTGCACGCCTACAAGGACGTTTAGAGGTTTTCTGATGAATGCATAAACGATTATAAACTTTATTAACTGTTGTAGAATTAACATCTGCGGGCTTCATACCAATCGTTCGGTGCTTAGTATTATTATACTGTAAAGTTAGGTCTTGCAAAATATCTATCCATTTATAACTGCCTTGTAAACTAAAGTTTTTCCACATTTTGTTTTTTAATGTACGATTAAAACGTTCACAAATTGAGGCTTTGAGTTTGCTATAGGATGAATATAGATTTATATTATATTTTAGCATTAAACTTTCAAATTCTTTATTATAAAATTCTTTTCCTCGATCAGTTTGTAAATTTTTAGGTATTCGTCCTTTTTTTAATATAAATTTCATAGCTTCAGATACATTTTTTCCAGTTTTACTTTTCACTGGTACCGTCCAAGCAAACTTAGAAAACACATCAATGACAGTAAGAAGATACTTGTAACCTTTGTTTTTATGTGCATACGGTATCATTTCCACAAGATCAGCTTGCCATGTTTCATCTAGATCTCGTATATCATATTTTCGACGTGTGTAATTACGACGAGCAGGTTTGTGTAATTCTTCTACTATATCTTTTTTATTTTCCATCATCAAAGGTTATGAGTTACTTTTACGTATGGTTGCTATTTCAAATTCCAATTTTCTCAATTTATCATCTATTTCATCTCTATGGATGTCAACAATATCATCTAAATTTTTAAGCTCAGTTCTTAAGTGTGCTGTTGCCTGATACACTTTTTGTACTTCAGCTTGTACAATACGTTCGAGAGTAATCAAATTTACAGCATCATTCTTATCGTTAGGAGCTGCGACATTACATAATCTTTTATTTTCTATATCATACTGTCCATCAACAGTAAATTTGTATCCAATTCCTTGAGGTCCGCGACTAGCTTCTATTCGTCCTAAATGACGTCCGAACAGATCCACACTCATATTTACACTGAAACAAAATTTTGTGCGACACCTTTTAATATATAATTTATATAGCATTCTTACAGGTCTTTAATAATTTCTTCTTTCAGGACTTATAATTTAAAAGTTTAAAAGTCTTGAATCTTAATACAACACTTTTCTTACAGTTATAAAAGGTAAATTCATTTGTCGAATTAATTCTAAGTTATTTTCACGTCTCATACTTAAACTTTTTCACACTATTCATATTATAAGTCTCTTAGGCATCTTATACTTACTATTTTAAACTTTCAGATACTTTAACTTTTTACGTATAATGAATTCATATTTTTTCTAAGATATTCTCAGCTGTTGAACTTTAACTTTTCAGTCTCTTCGTAGGGACTTTAATTTTTTACATAGCACGTATCACGAATTTATAAGTTATTCCTTTTTCTAAGATATTCTCAGCTATTGAACTTTAACTTTTCAGTCTCTCTGTAGGGACTTTAATTTTTTTTCACAGCACGTATCATGAATTTATAAGTTATTTTCAAATCACTTTCTTTAATGAATTCATATTTTTTCTGAGATATTCTCAGCTGTTGTACTTTAACTTTTCAGTCTCCTCGTAGGGACTTTAATTTTTTACATAGCACGTATCACGAATTTATAAGTTATTCATTTTTCTAAGACATTCTCAGCTATTGAACTTTAACTTTTCAGTCTCTCTGTAGGGACTTTAATTTTTTCATAACACGTATCATGAATTTATAAGTTACTTTAAAATTTCTTACTTTAATGAATTCATATTTTTTTCTAAGATATTCTCAGCTGTTGAACTTTAACTTTTCAGTCTCTTCTTAGGGACTTTAATTTTTTACATAGCACGTATCGTGAATTTATAAATTATTAATTTTTCTAAGACATTCTCAGCTATTAAACTTTAACTTTTCAGTCTCTTTGTAGGGACTTTAATTTTTTTCATAACACGTATCATGAATTTATAAGTTACTTTAAAATTTCTTACTTTAATGAATTCATATTTTTTTCTAAGATATTCTCAGCTGTTGAACTTTAACTTTTCAGTCTCTTCTTAGGAACTTTAATTTTTTACATAGCACGTATCGTGAATTTATAAATTATTAATTTTTTCTAAGACATTCTCAGCTATTAAACTTTAACTTTTCAGTCTCTTTGTAGGGACTTTAATTTTTTCACAGCATGTATCATGAATTTATAAGTTACTTTAAAATTTCTTACTTTAATGAATTCATATTTTTTTCTAAGATATTCTCAGCTGTTGAACTTTAACTTTTCAGTCTCTTCTTAGGGACTTTAATTTTTTACATAGCACGTATCATGAATTTATAATTTATTTTCACATCTCTTACTTTAACTTTTTCACATATAATGAGTTCATATTTTTTTTTTTTCTAAGATTTTCTCAGCTATTGTACTTTAACTTTTCAATCTCTCCGTAGGGACTTTAATTTTTTACATTGCATGTATTATGAATTAATAAGTTATTATCACATCTTTCACTCTAACTTTTAACACTATTATATTAACTCTACTTTTTTTCTTGAATAATATTCAAATAATGTTATCTACATTTCCAGTATATAACTTATCATGGAACTAATTGTAGATACACAAGGTTTTAAAGATAACAACGGCAATTTTATATTTAAAGAAATTGCTTATATAGATCCTAATGCGTTAAATCCGGTGCCGTACGTTGCGACATTTCAACCACCCTGTGATTGGAGTGATTTAGACCAGAATGTAAAAATTTTAAATAGATATTTACAATCCAATCTGCACGGAATTCATTGGGAACACGGAGAGGTGCCGTATTCATACCTGTCAACGGCTTTCGACAAATTGAAAGAAAAAGCGCAGGGGTCGTTATTAACAATTTGGGTCAAAGGTGAACAGAAAAAACACTGGCTGCAACCCTATTTCGATAATATAAGAAACTTGGAGGATTTGGGTTGTCCATCTATAAGAACTCCTGGATTTATACGACCGCTAGCCTGCATTAATCATCGTCCCGAGTGGAAACAGAATTGTTCAGTTGAAATAGTTTGCGCTTTATACCGCTGGGTGGAAGACTTGAGAGAGCAATATTCAACCCCTGAAAGTTCTGATACGTCAGAATAAATAAGTAAGTAATTCTATAAAAAAAAAAAATATATATATAAATAATAATTTATCATTTCTTTTTTCAGTCATGGACCTCATAAATGAAGCAGCGAGAAGTCCATCATACCTGCCCACAAAACGACTACGGGACTTGGAGCTAAATAAACAGTATAAGATAACCTCATTAAAAAAGGTATCCACTAAATACGGCTTAAAAATTGTTCTTGAATTAGACAGTAGTTTTGACATTTTCCTTCCAAGTAAAGTTAATTCTTTATTACTGGAGAAGCCAGAGGCGCTTCTCAACATAGAGTCAGAATTAGTTAATAGAGAAGTCTTCGTCAAATCTTTAGGTGGATGCCTTCTAGAATTTATATAATTATAAGTTTTTAGATAATTTTCTCTTTAACTTTAATTTTAAATTTTCAAAGATATTTGCTAAATTGTAATACTTTTTAATTAAGATGTTCACTAGTTTCTAAATATATTTTTATAGTAAAATTGAAAGATTAATTTGAAACTTTTTATACTCGTAGATTAAGATGTATTCTACTATGTATTACTTTTAAGCTTTTTTAAATAAATATGAAAAAGCTTTTTTAAATAAATATGAAATAATCTTACATATCTTTTTTATTTTCCCTTAAAGTTTCCACATCCCAATGTCCTCTATGAAATATTTATTCTTATAATAGAAAATTTTCCTTAAAAACTAACTTGTTTAAATATTTTAAAGTTTCTTTTGAATTTAAAAATAGTCATTTAATATTGTTAATATAAATTTCATTGAATTGCTCATCATTAACTTTTTAAAATTTCTATGAACTTATAAAATATCTTTGTAGAATCTTATACAATATAAAATATACTGATTGAATATACTAAGATAAAATATACTTATAAAATATAAGACTACTTATAATTAACAAATAACACTATATGAATATTATAAAAATATTCTATATTCACTTACAACATAACATCACATGAGGGCCCCATGCCCCCTGCAACATGACATACGTACGCATTTTATCGATGGAGTAAATGTTCAATGCGCCCTCTACCGGGCCTCTCGCATGGTGACTTTGCACCCTACCTTACCGACGGACGGTAAGTAGTGCTCGGTGGGTAAGTGGCGCGGGAGCCGCTCTGGCGCGGTAGCCGCGCTGCCCCTACTACTTAACTTATTAAATAGAAATTGTTGTGTGTCTTTATATTAATATTACAAAAACTTTGCACACGAATTTCACAGTGCGACAAAAGATATTCTGTATGATTTTCTTTTATGTTAGAAAGATCAGACGTAAGTTGAACACTATACATGATCTTCAACCAATTCGTGTATACTAGTAAAGGGCTACCAAACTTTTATAGTACATTTCGACACTGGTGCGGAAGGTGATGATTTACTTCGTGTGACGTTTTTCGCACGAGCGAAGCGAGGGCGAAAAGTCACACGAAGTAAATAATCAACTTCCGCACTCGTTTCGAACGGTATTTTATACCACGAGAGCCGAAAAATCATACCAAAGTTGTGATTTTGAGGTTAGAGTGGTATAAAATACTAAAAACTGCTTTGAAACTTTTATAGCTAAATTGATAATATTTTTTAAGTATATTAATTTGAAAATTATCATTATGAAAAGTGGAAATAACAATCTCAAATATTGAATATTGAAGTATTAAAGTTAGCCTTGATCTTTTCAGCATAATATTATTATAACTCACTCGTACGATTGTGTTCGTCGAATTTCAAAGAATACAACGACGTGTGCAATTTTAGAAAGGCTGAAATAATCTTTTTTCTTCTCCTCAAGTAACCTTTTTCGATTTGCTGGATTTTTCATGTAATCGTAGACTTTCAAAAGAAACTCTCCCTGCGGATCTGATATTACAATTTGATAAATATAATTACCAAGCTGAAACCTTTTATCTGCAAAAAATAATGAATAATTGTAATCCTCTTATTTAAAAGTGCTAATTGTATAAAAAGAAAAGCATCTTAAAACTACATTTGATTAGTTCCCTTTACAAGAAATAAATTTAAGAATTCTTTTAATTTGAGGAAGACGCGTATCTAATATGTAACCAACAAAATTAGTATGTAAATTAGTACAATTATAATATCTAAATTAATTTAAGTACCATTTTTATTACTACTTTCTCTAAAATTTGAAGCATTGCCTTGCCGTTCAGTTCCTTGCACATTTGGACTGTGAGCTGGTGGTGTAGTTGAATGAAAAGTTTCAATTGGAGCGATTTGTCTATTTAAATAAGAAATTTTCTCTTGACCAGGTGGAGACAAATGAAAACTATGAACTGCAGGTGTTGAATGTTGACTATAAATTTGAGGTTGTGTGATAGACCAATTATAATTATGAACTGGCGGTGCTGAATTTTTATCATAAACTTGAAGTGGATTGGCTGATAAATTTTGATGATGTATTGTTGGTGTAGTTAAACTTGAAAAACTTAAATTTGAAGCATTGACTTGTAGTGCAGATCCTTCCACATTTGGTCTATGAGCTAATGGTGTAGGCGAATTAAAGCTTCCATGAGGAATGTTTTGTGTATTTACATAACATTGTTGCTTTTGACCAGGTAAAGTATTGAAAAACAAATGCTGAACAGAAAATTGTGACGTTTCTGTAGAATTTTTATCCACATGAATGGAACCCGATGTTAAATCCTGATAAGTACGCTCTTCATTTGATTCTACAGTATCATCAACCACTTGTACACTCTATCCAACTTCTCGCGCAGAAGCTGCGTATCCATGAAAATTCGATATATCTACAAAATTTAAAAGATAGCGTACCA
The DNA here is from genome assembly GCA_036365515.1 of Torymus aiolomorphi. Taxonomy (NCBI): domain Eukaryota; kingdom Metazoa; phylum Arthropoda; class Insecta; order Hymenoptera; family Torymidae; genus Torymus; species Torymus aiolomorphi. Next base: position 179,115,169 of record CM070875.1, read on the forward strand.
TAAGTTCTCTTTTACAAAATTGGATAAGTAAAGTGTAAAACGTAAATTTTCTACTTTATTAGAGCAAAATGCAAGATTTATCTGTTAAGGAAGTTAAAATATGCAAATTTTTTTGCTTAAAAATGATGAACTTTAGTGCCAAAAGTATTATAACATGTTTTTAAACATTTCTTTCACCATTACTAAGCTTCCTCTTTGAGGAAGCCAAAGAAAAAATATGACCTCATTATTTTTTAATATTCTACTAAATGAAAGAAAAAATTAAATTTTTATTTTTTTAGCGAACCTAATTATAAGTGCTTTCTTTTACTATTGTTACAAACTGCTTCTATGTTATATTTTTTTAAAAAAGAGTTTAAAAGATTATTAATAACCAAACCATATTTTAAGTATAGAGCACTTTTAAATGTTCAATAAAAAACTATTTTTCCTGAACCATAGACTACAACCAAAACTTTTTAAAACACACTATTTTACAATATTACAAGGTTTACGATATAAAATTATAATTGATCAACCCGGAATTAAACTTAAATAAAGCATAAAAATTTTGCAATAACTAAAAACTATTATTTTAATCATTGTGATTCCTAAACCCCAAAATACCCCGGGTTCTATCCAACCCGGGTTCTATCCAACGATAGATGAGCATTTTTCTATGCTACCGGGCGCGTCCCCAGGTTGTGGATCGGGGAACGGCCAGCATAGTCTGGTCAGCCGTGAATATAATGAATAAGCGGTCGCGAACAAAGAAATCGTGAGAATGGCAGAATGAATGAGCATTGTGCGAATGGGCTGCGGCCGACGGATTGTGGATATTCCTGCTAGACTAGCCAAAGGGAGAGTAGTAAACTCCCTAACCGGGGTGGCACGAGATGTCAGTACCTAACCTCTGCGTTTATTATTATTATTATTGATAAACGCATGTTCAATGTGGAAGGACCGCTCTAGTGCTCACTGACTGGAGCCAATGGTGGGGTTGAAGCAATCATTGTTGGGCGCAGGTCTGAAGGATTACCTGGTCAGTATTTCCTTATACCCGAAGTTGCGTAGGGCAAATCGCACACCGTCTAGCCCGAGGTTTGGGTCAGGTGTTGGGACGGACCCGACATCGCCCACTCGGTAGGGGTGACGTTAAACCTTTGTTTCATTATGGCGCGGGCCTATCCCGTAACCTTTTTGTAGAGTCACTAGGTGCCGATAGGAGTGACCATCCGACAAACCGCCTCTCGGCTTCGGCATCCATAACTAGGGTTCCTTATAGGCGGGGATAGTAGCCACACCGAGGTGTGGCTCCCATAGTGGGCGAACCGTCTTAAACAACATATTCTATGCATGATGAATTCAAACACCCAACACAACCAACAAACTAAGGAGAAAGAAGGTGTATGCCAGACTGCGGTGGAGAAGGTGCTCGCAGAAATGCGAGCGCTCCTCAAGGTTATGGTGCAGGCGCTAAAAGCTCAGCCTAATATCAAAAACGATATTAAAAAGGGGTTGCCAGTTATGGTAAACCAACTGGAGCAGCTCGAAAGCGCCGTGAAAACGGAACTACGTGCTGCTAAGCAAGCCAGGGCTTACACACCAGCCAGGAGGCAAAGGACGATGTCCTTGGTAGAAAGTATGGGGACACCAACAGGGTCACTTGGCCCCGAGCCACTTGGCGGCACGAAGCGAGGCGCCTCTAGCCCACCTAGCCTGGATACGGGGGAAAAGCAAGTGAAGAAGAAAAAGGCGGATATCCCTAAGGAAGATTGGGTTGCTGTAAAAAGTAGAAAAGGGCGGAAGCAGCCGAAACAACAGCATCAGCAGCCACAGAAACAGCAGCCGCAACAACAGCAGAGGAAGCAGAAGACAAAGAAGAAGGAAAAAAAGGTAACAAAGCCGGATGCGATCGTGCTCAAACCGGCAGGCGGTAAGTCGTATGCGGACATTCTGTCCACCATACGTAAGGCTGTCAAGCCGGAAGAGAGTGGAGTAGAGATCCGATCCATCCGGCAAACAAGAGCAGGTCAGGTACTCCTCGAGCTGAAAGAAGGCAATTCAGTAACAAGAGCTGCCTTCTCAGAAACACTCAGAGAAGCTACTGGAAACGACTGCACCGTTGTTAGGGAACTGATCCCCAGAGTCATCCTGGAGATCAGAGATCTCGACAGTTGCACGTCCAGTGAGGAAGTAGTGGAGGCCTTAAAAAGAGACCTGCAGGACTACAAGGGGTTCCTGCAGTCTGTCTTGACTAGGCCAAATGCGAGGGCACAACGGATGGCCATAGTGACGGTGGACACACCGGCTGCGGAAAAGCTAATGGCCACCGCCCGCATAAAGATAGGCTGGGTCAACTGCAGGATCCGCAGGAGAGCCACGGTTACCCGTTGCTATAAATGTCTGGGCTTCGGCCATCTTAGCCCGGACTGCAAAGGGCCCGACCGCAGCAAGCGATGCTATCGCTGCGGGGCGGAAGGCCACATGATCGCAGGAGGTAATGCCACCCCACGTTGCTTCCTGTGTCCAGAACAAGCGGACAAACCTGATTCCCGCAACCATACGGCGGGATCAGGAGCCTGTAGGGCCTTCCGAGAGGCACTTGCAAATGCCAAGAAAAAATGGCGGTAGTTCTGCAGGGTAATATGCACAGGAGCAGGGCAGCTCACGACCTCCTGGAACAGATCTGTTTCGAGAAAAACGCTGATATTGTACTAATCAGCGAACAGTATCGAAACAGAGATGGTCCAGGATGGTTTGCCGATGACCTGGGCACCGCAGCCATCTGGAACCGTGACCCGCAGAATATCCACATTGCGGGTCATGGCGGCGGCAGCGGTTTTGTTTGGGTGAGGCACCAGCAAACTCACTACATAAGCGTATACCTCACTCCAAACCAGACCGTCAGCGACTTCCAGGCCAAGCTGGAGGGCCTGGATGATGCAACACGGGAGATGCAGGGTGAGCTGATTATCGCCGGGGACTTCAATGCTAAAGCCCCGGAGTGGGGGGAAGCTCGGTCGGATCGTAGGGGCCGGCTGGTTATGGATATGGCCAGTCGGCTAGACCTCGTGGTACTAAATAAAGGTACCACGTCGACCTTCAGACGACCGGGCTACAGGGAGACCATTATCGACGTCTCCCTGGCAAGCGAACGCCTAGCCGGGCGAATCCAGAGCTGGCATGTGATCGAGGACTATACAGGAAGCGATCACATGTATATCACGTTCCGTGTGCGTGATAGCAGACCGGCTCCGTTTCCGCACAAGCGCGGCCGCCCCAGGTGGAACATCGACAAGATGAACTACGAGAGGTTTGCCACGGCGATAGAACACGGTCAGCGAACACTGTGTGAGATCCCGGAATCGCTGCCGCTATCTGCGCGGGCAAAAATGGTGACCGACTACACCATGAAGGTCATCGAAAAGGCCTGCGCGGAGACGGTTCCCAGGAAATCAACACGTGGGTCAAGACGACCTGCTTACTGGTGGACGAACGACATCGCGGACCTTCGTAAGACGTGCCTGCAGTTGCGACGCAGAATGCAGAGGGTCAAAAAACGCGATCTCGACGCAGCCCCCTTGGCCGCAGAGTACAAGGCGGCCAAGAAGTCCCTAAGGAAGGCCATCAAGTCCAGCCGGCAGCGATGCTGGAAAGAGCTGGGGGAAGAGATGGATCACGATCCGTGGGGATTAGGGTACAAGATCGTTATGCGCAAGCTGGCGACCTTCGGTTCATCAGCGCCGAAAGATGCGCAAACGATCACGAACATCGTACGTGCCCTTTTCCCCGAACACCCAAGGAGACCGGATGGCCCAGCAACATCCGGCCCGTTCGAAACTCCTCTGTTTACGAACATGGAGCTCTCCATCACAATAAAATCTTTGCGTAATAAGAGAGTTCCGGGGCCGGATGGATTACTAGCAGAGCTGCTGAAAGCCATCGGCGGCAGTCACCCGCGCCTCTTGCTGGACATGTACAACTCCTGCCTGAAGGCGGGCATTTTTCCTGCCCGATGGAAGACAGCGAGACTTGTCCTCATCAGCAAGGACAAGGGTCCAGCAGACAGCCCGTCGGCCTACCGCCCGCTGTGCATGCTAGACACGGCGGGAAAACTTCTGAAGAAACTGCTGAAACCTCGCCTCCAGGCAGCCATAAGTGCGTTCGGAGATCTGGCTCCGCGGCAGTATAGCTTCAGGCGAGATAAGTCAACCGTAGATGCAATCCAGGAGGTGGTAAATGCCGCCAGGTCAACGGAACAGGGCAACCATTTATCTCGCCCTATTTGTCTGCTGGCCACCTTGGACGTTAAAAACGCGTTTAACTCAGTTAGGTGGGACAAGGCGCTGAAAGCTTTCGAGCGGGACTTCGTATCCCCGCGTATCTTTTACGCATTCTTGGGGATTATCTGAGGGACCGCTCGATAACTTACGACACTGAGGATGGACCAATAAAGAGGGAAATAACATCTGGGGCAGCTCAGGGCTCCATGCTGGGTCCCGATATATGGAATGTATTCTATGACGGGATCCTGCGCATGGAAATGCCCGAGGGCACCTTCCTGGTTGGGTACGCTGACGACATAGCGGTGGTCATCGTAGCCAAAGACGTTGACCTCGCTAGGCTGCTACTCAACCGGGTAATGCGTCGCGTTTTCTCCTGGCTGGAGGATCACGGGCTTGAATTAGCCACAAAGAAGACGGAGGTCGTGCTACTCACGAAGAGGCACATCAATACCATGTGCCCCTTTCAAGTAGGAGACGCGACGGTCCAGGCAAAGAGTGCGGTGAGGTACCTGAGGGTGACGCTTGATAACAAGCTCACCTTCAGGGAACACCTCACCATAGTGACGGAAAAGGCGGCAGCAGTAACAGCCTCGCTGAGTAGGCTCATGGCCAATACCGCCGGCCCCCGGCCTTGTAAAAGGCACCTACTCATGCGTGCCGCCGAAGCCGTCATGCTGTACGGAGCGGAGGTCTGGGCTCATGCTCTACGAAAAGACGTGCACAGGAAGCGTCTCGCCGCGGTGCAACGAAGAGCAGCACTCCGGATCGCGTGCTCTTACCGCACGGTCTCCGAGCCCGCGATATTAGTGGTCGCTGGGGTAATACCCATCGACCTTCTTGCACTGGAGAGACGCTTCGTCCATCAGCAAAAGCCTGCTCTTGGGGTAGTGGAGGCCCACCGAACGGCCAGGGCCAATACCATCCAGGCTTGGCAGTATCGGTGGGAATCCTCCACTAAAGGAAGATGGACGGCCAGGCTGATCCCACAAGTGGACACCTGGCTGTTCCGAAAAGAGGGTGAGGTAAATTACTACCTCACCCAATTCTTGACGGGGCACGGCCTGCTCCGCGCATACCTACATAAGATGGGTAAAGTCGCGGAGCCAGGCTGCGCCTATTGTGAGGGCCTCCCGGACGACGTGTTCCACACCTTCTTCGTATGCGGAAGGTGGACCGTCGAAAGGGGGGCACTAGAGAGGGACCTTGGCTGCATATCACCTGACAATATAGTCAGGCTGATGCACCAAGGTCCTCAACAATGGGCGAAAGTCGCCTCCTACGTGGAGGCGATCTTGCGCCAAAAAAGGGAAGAGAAGAACAGCAGATCAGCTGTCCGCAGGGCGCCGTAAAAAAAAGTCCGCTGTTCACGGGAAAAAAAAGACCCCTGCGGGTCTCAACGGCCGATCTGAAGTGAGAAGGTGCCGCTCAGGCGAAGCAAGCCCTCCCCTGAAGTAATGTGTAAAACGGTGCCGGGGAAGGGTCTGTACAGTAGTGTAGAGCAGAAAGGGTTAGTGTTTTTAGTGGGTAGGAATCCCACACGCCGTGGGAGTGCGGAGCCCCTTGCGGTGTCTCCTGGGCTGGCATGGATATGCGGCCCAGGCGGTCCGGTGGAGCATTTGGTCCACCGGACTGATGCAAGATTTCACTGTTTCCCTTGTAAAAAAAAAAAAAAAAAAAAAAAAAAAAAAAAAAAACCCAAAATACAAATATTAGTCATTTTTACACAGTTGAATTATTAAATATTATTAAAGAGAAATCTTTGGATCCGTAAACTTTTTTTTCATTTTTCCTCATAAAAAGACATTTATAATCCCAAAGCCCGAATTCGTTACCTTGAAATGCCTCACTTCTTGCGGCTGTCATTTTTTAAAACCGTTGTTTGCAACTGTGATCTGCTCATTGAAAGATCTTTTGAACAATCAAATTTGGAAATGAAATGTGTTTTTAAATACAAGAAATAATTATTATTTTTATAGAAATTGGCAAGTATTCAAGATAACAATTGCAATTTATTATTTTTCAAAAAAGTTACTTTCTTATATTTATTTTTACTTATGATTTTCTTTTTCTTAAATCTCAAAGTCCAACGTTTCATTTTATGAATCGATTTCCTTTTTAATCTATATATTCCAAATTTTACTTTTTTGAATCTGACTCTTTTCAATTTTTGATTCAAAACTGTTGCATTCTCCAAAATAATCTTTTATAAAAACCTTCACTTGTGTAAATGATTCGTTTGTTACGTGTGGATACGCTCTAGAATGAAAAAGTGGGAAGAGACAAGGTGTACGATTATAATATGACGCCAATTCATTAGCACAAAGTGGCGGCCGTGGCTAAGTGAATAGAGCGTCTGATTCGCGAATCGACGGACTCGGTTCAAGTTCGGGTCCGTCACTTTTTATCACTTCTTCCTTTTTTTTATTTATTTAGTGCTGCTAGTACGTAGTTTAGCGTGCGAAGCACATATAAACGAGACAGGGTGGATAATCTCAATTTTAACCTAGAACGTAGAAAACCATTTTCCACTGTTCCCGAGAAGTGGACCTTTTTAGACAGTTTTTTACATGCTCAGAATTTAGTGTGCGCGGCACACCAATATATGGATTACGGGATTGATTTTCTAGGTTAAAATTGAAGATTTTCCACCCTGTCTCGTTTATGTGCTTCGCAGACTAAACTAATAGCAGCAATAACTTAAAAAAAAACAAAGAGGAACAAAGGAGTCAAAAGTTCTGGAGATTTTCCCACATACGAAGCCTTACTCATAATACATTATTTCTAGAAAAAAGATGCTAGAAAATAAACACTTAGAAATATTTTTTTTATGAGTTCAATTTTATGAGTGAGAAATGCCTCTCTTAAAAAATGATAGCCGGAAGAAATAAAATATTTAAAATTTTACTTTCTTTTGAACCGTTAAAATAGATTAGTTATTGAAAAACATAATTTTTTAAGCTTTTTAGGTAAATAAAATTATATAACCATTACTTGTACACACACACACGCACGCGCGCACACACACACACACACACGCGCGCGCGCACACAACTTTTCAAGCTAGTGAATTGAAGCTACTAGGGCTATATACTAGTCTTTTACACTGGGGTAAAAATTTGTTTATAGTTAATATATCTATTAACTATGAATATTAAAATAAGGTAAATATAAATATATTTTTCTGTACACTTTTAATATGTAGTCCTATTAAGTATAAACAAGGCAGACCCTCAGTGTATGATAAGAAACGATTTTTCCTCACACCAGCATCAAAAATACACATTTCTCTCCAAGCGTCCAGGAGGGAAAGTGGTACTTTCGGTACAAATGTGAGAAGAAAATTATAAACATTATAAATAAAATAAGATTAAATGAGTTATAAAAAGCCGAAACCATCCATGGGTGCTCTTAATGATGTACGGGATGGTCGATTGGAATCAAGTGCTTCACCCGTTTCGTGATACATTTTACAAAACTATGCACACTGTTAAAAATGGTAAAAAATTATTTGATAAAAACATACTTAAATAATAAAACTGATTTAACTTTTGTCATAGATACTAATTAGTTTTTGAACATACTCTTAAGGAGGGTCTTTCGCAAAATCAATCATTTACATGAATCACGAAAATTTAAACAAAATGCATAAAATTTCTAAATTCATTCTGTAAGCAAATTTTATATATTTTTTACCTATAAAATCGATTAGTCCATCTTTAATTTAGACTTTACATTACTTTGCAAGCAATAATATTAATATTGTGGGCTCTAAAAATATTGGGGGCCCAAGGAAGTATCCCTTAAATATGCTCCTTAGCTAAAGACCCTCCTTAAAACTGAAAGGATTATTTTGATCTAGGGTAGATGTCCGTATTAGTGTGGGTTTAAGAAACTCTTCAGTTTTGTCGCATAATAATAGACTATTTAAGCTGTATCAGAGATTCCGGGTGGTTTATATAGATAATAAAAGTAATAATCTACACGAAACAATTTTTTTTATAGAAAAATATTTATATTTACGAAAGTTACAAGCAATATAAAAAAAAATTTTTGTACGCATTTGTGTGCCCTAGCAGACATCAAAGTACATTTTTGTGTGCCCCGTATTAATGTGGATGTACACGTTTGTGTGCCCCACATTAGTGTGTCTTGATAATATTATCATTGCCAACAAAATTATTTTGTTAACTGTAGTGCATTTATAATCAATTTCTAACCCTTGTTTACATTGAATGTTAATTAATTCCAATACGGTAAAAACTGCTGAAGGTCGTCAATGCGATATGAAACAACGTTTGTGCGCAGACAACCTAACCTAACTTTTCTGTTCAAGCACCGATACGAGCATGCTCGTATTGTATTTGTGCACACACAAATCTGGACAAGTCGTTTTTCACTGACCCTATTAGTAGACACCATTAATTAAATATTAAAATCAATTGAAAACCTTTATATTAAGGTTTATTATATAACATAATATTATTTTATGATATAATCAATTGTATCCCACATTAAAATCCTTCCGAAACATTATTTAATGTTACTTTTAAAAATGTCATTTCTTAGCAAGTTTGGACAAGGAAACACCGTGACACACCGCAAACCGTGAAACATATTTTTGAAAGTTCTTTTTTAATGTTATAGTAAATGAAAACAAATTAAGTAATTAATTCTATTTAAACTTAATTAACTATACTTTATGAAAAAAAATATTTTAGTGTTACGTTTTTACTCGTTCACTTCTAGGATATGTTTTAATAATAGGGCACACAAACATGGACAGGCACACTAATACGGACCACTACCCTATATCGTCACGCGGTATGCAGAAAAGCGAACTTAGAAGAGCCAGACGAAGAAAAGCCGGTTTCGCACGACGATATCCTTAACTTTGTTATCCATATTAGTAGTTCAGCTTGACCAGCTTAATGAAAATTTGCTGGTTTTAAATTGTCGAAAGTCATAATAGCCACGTATTAAATTATTGAGCAGTGTGAAAATTTTATTTGGCATAAGAACAGCTCCAATAAAAATGTATATGTCTCAATATAAAGTTATAAAATTTTGATGAGAAAGTAAGTAAAATGGTAAGATTGCTAAAAAAAATTTTTTCCTTCATCGTTGATTCTGTCAAATTTCCACTTTTTAATTTAGAGACAGAAAAAAAAATTATATAATATTAAATTATATTATATTTATTATTATAAAAAGAAATATTATTAATTTTTCTGTAAACCTAATACTTTTTGAAAAAAAAAATATTAATCGAAGGTGACTTTTTCAATACTTAACTATTTGGTTATTCTCTCATCAAAGTGTCATAATTTCCTATTGGAACATATACACTGCTATTGTGACTGTTCTTATACCGAATAACATTTTCACAGTGATCAATAATTAAATACTGGATTACAATGACATTTAAAACTAGCAAATTTTCATGTAACTGAACAACCTAAAAACTAGTAGTATTATATTATGATTATTGATTATACACATTCAGAATTTTGCAACATTTAAAGAAAACTGATAAATGAAATACAAAGACGGTTACTAGTTTGTAGCAAATGAGATACAGATAATTATGTAGCATGCAATGTGATCGATAACAGCTATTTAGTATGTATATTACTAAAGATCATTTTTCTATTATAAAATAGAATAATTCTCTGCATACTAATTTGCTTTGTAAGAATATAAACAAATAAATACGCTAATACTGAATACAATTGCCACACAATACAATTTTTATCTAAATTATAGAACTGTTTTTATTCATGTCTAACAAGCAAAATTATAAAACTATTTTTTTTTTTTGAGGTTAGATTCATTCACTTCCAAGATTTGAAATAGTACTAATTAACCGCTACAATATATACAACATAAATAATATGGTGGATACTTACCTGAAGAAGAAATGTATTTTGCACACGTGGTTGCAAGTTAATTTCCATATAATACATTCGAGGTAATGGAAGCCTGATGAACGATTTTTCGCCAAATCCTTTTGTAATGGGAAAGAGAGAAAGATGCGTTTACACGTGATCAGCCGCCTGAAAACCGCGAAGTTGCCGGTGGCGCCCTTCCTGCGATAGTCGCAAGAGACTCATAGGATTTTCCTATGGGTTGCTTGCGATTTTACCGTGATTCGAATTCATGCGTTTATAGTAATTCCCGTTGCCTTAAGGGCATGAAAGTTTATGTAATAATATCTCGTCTTTCATTTAATATTCCTATATTAAGTTATCATGTTTATAGAGCATGAAAATATAGAATTAATATAAGAATTTCATACAAAAGAAGCGTGATTACGATTCAGGCGTTGTTACTTTGTAACTTTCATGCGTTAAAAGTAAGTGTGCTCTCTCCGTGTAGATACACTAAGGGCCTTTGCACGCTAAAAGCATAACGCAAAGGAATAAGGAATAAGAGGGCATAAGGTGGACATAAGGTACTTATGCTCCGCTTATTCCTCTTATGCCCGTGTTGTGTACGCAACGGATCGTGCATAACCCCTAAATTGCTTGTTTTGGAGTAAGTTTTTTAATAATAAATTGCAAGTAAACATTTACCTCTTCATCCATTGTTCAAAAATGTCTACACTATAAATTATTATAAAAATAATCACTAAATGATTAAGAAGAAAACTTTTCTCACTTCTGCACGTTGAAATGATAAAATACAAAAGCCCCTCAAGTTTTATTATTTTGTCAACTTTTTACATTGTAACCAATTAGAGTCAATTAATAATTACAGTAAGCTATTTCATTTCGAAAACTTTACTCCAAAAAAATCAAGAGTTTATGCACGTTTCGTTGCGTACACAACACGGGCATAAGAGGAATAAGCGGAGCATAAGTCCACCTTATGCTCTCTTATTCCTTATTCCTTCGCATTATGCTTTTAGCGTGCAAAGGCCCTAATGTGTCGCGTCTGGGACGATCACATGTAAAAATCTCCCTCTCCGCAAAGCAAAAACAATGCGTGGTAGGAGAAAGTAATAATATATATCACCAGAAGGGAGGTAAAGAGTTGGCCAGTCCAGAGCACGTGTAAATTTACACGCTCTGAGGTGGCCCTCTTTATCCCCATGTTGCGTATACGATTTTTCACCATACCCGGGCTGAAAATACCACCATGTGTAATATTTTATCTCCAGAGAATATCATCAAAGTATAATAATTCCAAATTCAATTTTTATAAGAACATCACTATTGAACACTATTGTTTTCTTAACTAGAAAATTCTTATAGATTTCCATAAAATTAGAGAAATATTTGTTATCGAAATCCATATTTATTCGAAACAAATTGAATATGAAAAATCTATTTTGATACTATTGAGTTTCAACTGTATTTTACTTACAAATTCTTATGAAATAGTAATTAATATTTCTATAAGGAAGTTCGAGTTAGAACTTATTATGATTACCCTATTAAACCCAGATAATATAATTTTTGAAAATCAAATTTAATAGGGTTTTTCATAATAACTCTGATATTCACAATTGAATTTGGAAATACTTATAATTCTATTCGAATTATAGTGTGTATTTGCACCCGAAAATCCTGACAAACACAATGAGAACTGCCATTTAGGCATTTCTCATTAAACCTTATAAAGATTATTTCATAAATTATTTTTCAATTAAAACCACATAGATATTTTTATAAGTTAAATCGACTTAAGTCTTCATTAATTCTGCGTGTAAAACCCTGACTACATCAAATTAAAATAATATTAACATTTGTGTATTATGTCTGAATAGTCAAGTTTCCTATAAGATCTACCATAGTTTATATTAGAAAAATCTGATAAATTCTTAAAAATGATTATTGGGTAATTTATTTATTAGTAATTCGTAATTGTTTCCTATATAAAACATAGCAGTAGATTTGTCTGATAGAGTCCTACAAAATATTTACGTGGCAAATTTTTCTATGGGAAAATGTCTAATTACTTTATGGGATTATATGGAATTTTATAAGTCTTTTTCAACAGGGTAGATATTGTCACTACAAATAATTGTTGATAAATTGTTGGAATCTTTTTTGTTTCCCAACCTATTTTAGTTTTCAAGGTCTCATTTTGCTCCTTGAGAAATTTCATGGCGACTTAATTGCCGAAGGAAAAATTAAAAATTATTCAAAACTCAGAAAGTTATAGCCAATTAAAAGAATATTTTGTTTTAACGACGTGCATGAATTTATGAATAATTATCTATAACTTTCTGAGTTTTCAATAATTTTTAATTTTTCCTTCGTCAAGTCTCCATGAAATTTCTTAAAGAGAATTGAGACCTTGAAAACTAAAATCGGTTGAGAAACAAAAAAGATTCCAGTGATTTATCAACAATTGCTTGTAATGACGATATCTAGTTTCTACTAAATCGCCATTTTGTGAAAAAAGTTATCTTAGTCATGTTAAATACACTTTATTTATAATACATGGACTATCTCTATAATTTTAAATAAATAAATCACATTACAACTATGGTTTTTTTTTAATTTTAGGTAAGTCCCACATTTAGCACTGCTTTGACTAGGGAGTCCGAGTAGAACCACCTTAATGAGAGCTTAAATATTTTTTTTAATCAACACGTTTTTTAAAAGATAATTTTTTAAATACATTCTTACAGCACAATTTGTCTAGTCCTTTTAATTCTTCTAGTTCATCTATTCAATAAGCACTCTTTACAAATGGTAATAATTTTTTTCATGACTGTACAAATAATAATATAGTTAATATAAAACTTTCTACGAAAGTATAAAATAAGGCAAGTATAGACGTTTTTTCTCTATAATATCTGTCTATAAGATACAAATATTTATGATTTTGTAAAAGAAATTAAAAAAATACCAGTGAAAGTCTTTTACTTCTTTGAGTCATTGTATGCTGAACAAATTATACGTAAGTAAGTACATTCAAATTGTTCACTGCAAATCAGACAAACGAAAGTTGTGAAATCAATTATCGATAGTCAAGTAATGCAAACAACTGTCGGAAACTACTGTATGACTGTTTTCAGAGATGTATTCAAATTTGTTCATCTTTCTATACAAATTAAACACAAGAAAGTACTGAAATCAATTTATTATAGTCAAGTACCCATAAGTTAACTTGACTGACATAATAGAACTTCTAGTACCTTGCGTGTAAAATTACATTTTACGCCCACGTTGTAACTTCAATAATATTCAGCCAGCGGGCATAAAGTACTACTTAACGCCTACCAGGCGCAATAGCTCACATAATACTCCTGCAAAACTTTATAGAACCTACGCACTTTACGCCTGTGTTTTATTTCTAAAATTCATAAGAATTTTTTCAGATATTTACGAAAAGTCAAAGCCTATATAAAAAAAATTACATAGTTACCACATCACCATTTTTCATTATTCTTTTTCAATTTTGAAATTTCTATAATATTACGCATCTTGGGAGGACAATAGAAGTCTGTAGAGCTGCTCTAGCAGGGGTGGTCCTCCAATCTCCCATACATACTTGGTGGGCCCGACGGTTTGCAGTTTAAAGTGTAGACATGGTCATTTTCATATAAATATTCATATACATTTAAAGATCAGATAAAATAAATAAACAGGTTGCTTCTACATATTAAATACTGATCCGTGTTGAATGTATTACCCTGTTTTTAAATCGGAAGTGCAAACCCGCATGAAAATATCATATGAGATCTCATGAGATCTCATAATATATAAAATTGCAGATGACTTCACATATATGATATATCTGATATGAGATCTGATGTCTGAAATACTCATGTGAGATCTCATATGATATTTACATGCGGGAAAAGGATAAAAAATATGTGGCTTATAAAATGGTCAGTAAAATCTAATACGGCACTTTTAAGTAGACTACAAATTTATATGCATTTTTTATCTCATTCCCACTTAAAAACGACGGACACAAGGATAAATATTTTGGGTAATGGAAGTAAATCATGAGATATTGCACATATAGGGATATTATATTTAAACGGTATCAATTAAAAATTAGAGCCAATGTAATTATTTGTAGTGGACTTATAGATATAAACATTGTTAATGAAATTATGTAAAAATTTAGTATTCTACATTTACAAAGCCCACCAGTAAACTGAAAATCGTCGGGCCCGCCAAGTATGTAAGGTAAGTGAATCCGGTTCTCGATAATATAACGGGGGAATCTACTTATATAACCGTTCAAAATGAAATTTTAACGAAAAAATATTGTTTTTTTTTTATTTTAGCTTAATATAGTTACATATTATTCGAATGAAATAATCGAAATGCATTTATGCATCGACATGTATTAAAAATACGGTAAATAAAAAAAGTTTGATGGACGCAGTTCTCGATAACGATTTAACGCGGCAGATCAGTTGCCGATAAGCGGAAAACCCAGATTTCAATAATGATGAGAAGGGGAGGTTATGTTAGGTTATGTTACTCAAAAAGCTCAAAACAATAAGTACTTAATGAATATAATTGTTGAAAAATAAACTTATCATGTATTTATGAAAATGTCAATTATAATATTTAATTATAAATAAACGTACACATATTTAGTCAAGATCAATAACACTTAAGTGTTAAGAATATCACAAGATTTTGTAAAAGAATAGAACAAAATTAAGTTCTTTTTGTAACTAAAGGGTTAAATAAATAATTTTAATACAACTTTTTATAAACATTAAAAACAAGAAATGGGTAAATGCATAAAAAAAATTAAGTATTTAAATCTTTTAAAGGATTCCTTTTATTATTATGTAAAGATTTAATTCTTTTTTCTTCTCTAATTAAATTAGCTTTAGTTTTTAACAACTCATCTTTATGCATCTTATCATTTTTTATTTTATCTTTTAAAATTTGTATCTGTTCTTTCACAAAATCTTGTGCCTCTTTTAATGATTCAGTTTTTAATTTAACTTGTAATAATGCTTGCTTCGCTCTATTTTTTTTCATTTTTTTCAATAACTAACTGTAATTCTTTGATTTCCTTTACTACATTAGCCTTTTGTGGTTTAAGTTTTGTCAAATTTTCTTCTAGTTCTTGTTTTATTTTAACTTTGCCTTCTCGTAACAGTTTTGTATTGGCTTTCTTTTTTTCTTGTTCTTCTTTTTCTTTAAATTTTAAATCTGTCGATTCGTCTCCATTCTGGATCGGTTATAGCAGATGGAAGCCTTTCTTTTTTTCTTTTTTTCACATCAGTCTTTTTATTCATTTCAGGATAAAATAGATATTCAAAGATTGCACTTCTATGATTTGTGGGCGGAGAATCATTTAAACACAAAAAAATTATCACCATATATTTATATGTTATATTCACTTTTTTAAATTGATTTCAGTTTTAGTTTTGTTTAATGTATACTCACTAAGAGGAGGAGCATCAGTTTGGCATGCTTTGACTGTTGACTGTATTTGGAGTGGTACTTGAACTACCGGTATTTGGACTGACTGTGAATTTGTGTTGGTAACAATTGCAATGCATTCTAAAAAGTAAAATAAAATTATTTTATCATATTATATTTAATTAAAAACTTGTGATAAATATTTGATTCTTACCATTTACATTAGATAAAGATGTATCTGAAGAATCTTGCATGATGGAATTTTCAAATTCCGAGATATCATTTCCTGTACTATTTATATTATTACTAGGCTTAGTACTAAACTTATTTACAACACGTAAATGTAAAGGACTCTGAAAAATATCTTCCGGGCCTCTAATGAGACATGCCTCCTGTTCATGGAATACAACAATATCCATATACAGCACATATTAATTATACGTATAATATATAATAAGAAGATATAATACAAATACATTACTTAAGACGCGATGATACAAATTAATATATTTAATCTGGAATTTATTTTAAGTTTTAAATGCTTAATTTCAAACTAAATTATATTAATTACATTAATTATTATTTATTTATAGTAAAACTAATTTCTTTTTTATTTACTTTTGTAATCTTGATATTTTTTAATAACTTTTTAACAAGATACACTACCTTTTTTGATTCATTTCCTGAAGTAGAAGTTGAATTAGAAGTTTTATCATGGCTCAAAGTAATTTCACAGCTATCAGCTCCAAAACAATCTGAATTAATTACAAGTAAAATCTCCTCCTGTTGACTTGTAACAGGGTTGTCTGAAGACAATTCCTTGCTATGAATGTATTCCGATGGAATTTCTTCAACAATCAGAATGCTGCTCGTAAGTTCATTGCTGGAACTTCGAGACAGCAGCTCAGCGTAATCTTCTTCATCCAGTGTTAGTTCATCGATTACTATAGTATTATCTGTGATAGGTATCGTATCACACTCCATGTACTCATTCGCTATAGTACCATCATCAATTTCCATACAGTTACTATTTGAATTACTCTTGTCCATAATTCCATCACTTTTCATATCAGATTTGTTAAAATTCATCCAAAAATTATACAATCATTTAAATTCATTATCGCCTGTCCATTCTGCACTACTACTTTGTTTAAAATCTTCTAACACAATAGGATCAATTTTTGATTCTATGAGATTCAATACATTTTGAATGCTAGCACTATCACTGGATATTATGTTGTTAGTTTGTATCTGCTGAGTACTTACTTCGTTGTTTTGTTCATTACCATCATGGAATGTTATAACTTTTTTATAATCAATGCTATTTACACAAAAAGGCAAAAGCCCACGCTTTTTAAAACGATTTTTAAAAATTTGTTTTATATCTAAAGAATCTAAAGAAGACTTTAATACACCTGCAAAACTCTCCTTCCTTAAATGTCTGCCATCATGATTCATGCGCCAAGTTCTCACTGAATTTCTATAAGATATCTTCAAAGTATGAACAAATCCATAGGTTGCAATATGTGCGTTGCGTTCGGAAATAAAGCAATCAGCTCTATTTTATGCTCACAACAGAAATCACTTAAAGCTTTAGACAAGTGAGAACTGTGGCCATCAACATAAAAAACAATAGGGAATTTCACTTTGTTTTTCACACACCATGGGTAAACATAATTGGCAAAATATGAATAAAACAAATCGCTAGTCATCCAACCTGATTCACTTTTACCAATAACAAAATCATCTGGAAATATATATAGCTGTAACCAACCATGGTTGAAAGCAGTTGTCCAGCTGCATTACCACTTATGATTGCTGCATAGCTTTCTTTTTCACTACCACAAACACTATATACAGATTTTTCACCTTTTGGCACTATAACTTTTCCATTTTTGGGATTTAATAAAAACCCTGATTCGTCCATATTAAACACTCTCTCTGGTTCAATTTGATTCATGCTCTTGGAAGCAAGATATTCTTCCGTATACTGAAACCATCTTCTTAGATTACCTTCTATGACGCTTGCTCTGGACTTTGTGAGGTTTTGACTCACCCTTTCAGATAATTCAGGATGTCTTTTTAAGAAAGCCTGATACCAATTTTTTCCAGGGCACCCATTGGTAAAAGGTGTATTTCTTTCAGTTTTCACCACTATCATTTGCACAGTATCTAAAAGCTGGTTTTTAATTACTGGAAAGCCACGCTTGTGTATGTCAAATATCCAGTCAACTAGTTCCTTTTCTTCTATGAGTAAGAGGATGTTGCTTGGCCCTGGTTTTGCATTTAGAGGGTACGTTTTCTTCACCCCGGAGTAAAGAGTCGCATAAGGCACACTGAAAGCCTTACTTGCAGCGTTTATTGATATTCCTTTTTTTACGTCAGCAACAGCTTTCTCTACGTCTGCAATAGAGTAAGACTTCCCTTTCTGAGTTTTTTTCTGAAAACAAAAATGTTTCACTTATAAATAAATATGTACAAAATAACCTTGTTTCATAGTTTTTTATATGAAAGTGAGATTAGATTTTTAAAACATAAAAAGTAACAAAAATCATGTCTAAATATATTAACACAGTTACTTCTTTATGATTTATTGCTTTACTTGACTTTATTTATTGTCAAAAAGCACTATAATGAAAAATAAACGACTTTCTCATAACAGTAAATCGCTATCTACAACTGGTTTATACCTACATTTGTTGAAAGTATTTCAGATAACCGAATTAAAATATAAAATAGAAAGTAAATCACGTCTTACCTTTTGCAGCTGGCTTCTTTGACTCATCTTTTATGTGGTTCAACAATAAAATGTTAACAAAGTCTCTTCTGTGAGGACTTCTTTCTTTAAGACCCGCTCTCTCTTAGCCTTGTTGCTAACGTGAGGCCATGAAACGAGTCGAATCGAAGACTGATTTCAAACTTATTTATTTACGCGAAAGATGGCACTACTTGACTGGTTACAAGTGAATATATTTAATTCGTGGATATTTATAAAGCGAACATAATTTTTTATTCCTCACAAAATTGTTTAAAAATAGCATTAAATTGTATTTTATTCCGCTTTTATCGACAACTGGGTACTTATCGAGAACCGGATCCACTACCTTATGGGCGATTGGAGGACCATCCCTGCTAGAGCAGCTCTATAGACTTCTATTGTCCTCCCAAGATGCATAATATTATAGAAATTTCAAAATTGAAAAAGAATAATGAAAAATGGTGATGTGGTGGTAACTATGTAATTTTTTTATATACACGGATAGAATTTTCCTGTAAAAACTACCGTGAAATTCACGGTAAAAATTACCGTGAGCATTGTAACTGCGGAACACCCGAACATTCCGGAACTTTTTATGATGCACACAAGAAAATTTGCCGTGATGTCACGGTAAAAATTTCGGTTTTCAAGAAATTAGTACTAAACTATTTAATTGCATTGTTTTATGCTTTTTAATTCAATTGTCCCCCAATATTACTTATAATTTTAGTTTTAAACAATATTTTAGTTTGTATTTGTCAAAAAACATATAATAATGAATCTATTTTAAATTCAATGATCTAAATATTTATAGGTTATGTATGTAGCACGTGCCAGTCGACGGCGGCGCGACCAGTGCCACCGACGTGTGAGTTTCGATATTCCCTTCATGTCAGGGTAAAATTTGTAGAAAAGGGCAGTAAAAATTACCGTGACAGTATGCCAAAAAATTCCATAAATCCCCATAACTTTTATAATACTTTCAATGGAAAATTTACTAAACGCAAAATTTACCGAGTGTCCGGTAAAATTTAATGTACGGATATTAAATTTTTCTAATCGATTGTACCTCGATTGACACGAATATCACGGTAATTTTTCCAGATAAAATTCTATCCGTGTAGGCTTTGATTTTTCGTAAATATCTGAAAAAATTCTTATGAATTTTATAAATAAAACACGGGCGTAAAGTGCGTAGGTTCTATAAAGTTTTGTAGGAGTATTATGTGAGCTATTGCGCCTGTTAGGCGTTAAGTAGTACTTTATGCCCGCTGGCTGAATATTATTGAAGTTACAACGTGGGCGTAAAATGTAATTTTACACGCAAGGTACTAGAAGCTCTATTATGTCAGTCAAGTTAACTTATGGGTACTTGACTACAATAAATTGATTTTAGTACTTTCTTGTGTTTAATTTGTATAGAAAGATGAACAAATTTGAATACATTTCTGAAAACAGTTATACAGTAGTTTCCGAGAGTTGTTTGGATTACTTGACTATCGATAATTGATTTCACAACTTTCGTTTGTCTGATTTGCAGTGAATAATTTGAATTTACTTACTTACGCATAATTTGTTCAGCATACAATGAATCAAAGAAGTAAAAGACTTTCACTGGTATTTTTTTAATTTCTTTTACAAAATCATAAATATTATTATTTTATAGATAGATATTATACAGAAAAAACGTCTATACTTGCCTCATTTTATACTTTCGTAGAAAGTTTTATATTAACAATATTATTATTTGTACAGTCATGAAAAAAATTATTACCATGTGTAAAGAGTGCTTATTGAATAGATGAGACTAGAAGAATTAAAAGGACTAGACAAATTGTGCTGTAAGAACTTACTTAAAAAATTATCTTTTAAAAAACGTGTTGATTGTTTAAAAAAAATATTTAAGCTCTCATTAATCCTTTAACGCCTGAATTGCACAGTTTTTTATGAAAAGTTTGGCTGTGTAGAATTAATATAAAATGGTCAAATTTTTTATCATAACATATCTTTTCTACCATTTTTGAGATCGCTCTTTCGATTGCCGTGCTTAAAAATTGTAAAACTACTATAAACAATAAATTTTTATTGTTTATTTAAAAAATGTCATGAATTTTCAGGTACAAATTTTTTTTAAAGCGGATTTTCTTTATCAAAAAGTGTTCTAATTGAGCTATAAAATACATAAATCGTGCAATTTTTAGTTGCTCTCTGAAACTACGGATGCGATTTTGTTTTTAGCAATAGCGGGTCCAAAATGATAAAACCCAAAAAATTTGTAATTTTCCATTGTTATCGCTTTTTTCCGTTAAAATTGAATTAATTCGGCTTTTTATCAATTAATTTTTACTTTTCATAGATAAAAAACATTTTTTTAGGCAATACCAAAATGGCTGCCAAAAGGCTACAAAATGGTCGAAAATCGATAAATATTCAGTTTTTCTCGCTTTGTATATACATATATATATCATTGTCTTATATAGTGTATCATAAGTACATTTTGAACTTCAAAAAGTGCAACTAAAAATTGCATGATTCATGTATTTTAGAGCTCAACTAGAACACTTTTTGATAAAGAAAATCCACTTTAAAAAAAATTTGCACCTGAAAATTCATGACATTTTTTAAATAAACAATAAAAATTTATTGTTTACAATAGTTTTTCACAATTTTTAAGCACGGCAATCGAAAGAGCGATCTAAAAAATGGTAGAAAAGATATGTTATGATAAAAAATTTGACCATTTTATATTAATTTTACGCAGCCAAACTTTTCATAAAAAACTGTGCAATTCAGGCGTTAAAGGGTTAAGGTGGTTTTACTCGGACTACCTAGTCAAAGCAGTGCTAAATGTAGAAGTTACCTAAAATTAAAAAAACCCATAGTTGTAATGTGATTTATTTATTTAAAATGATAGAGATATTCCATGTATTATAAATAAAGTGTATTTAACATGACTAAGATAACTTTTTTCACAAAATGGTGATTTTCTAGAAACTAGATATCGTCATTACAAGCAATTGTTCATAAATCACTGGAATATTTTTTGTTTCTCAACCGATTTTAGTTTTGAAGGTCTCAATTTGCTCCTTAAGAAATTTCACGGAGACTTGCCGAAGGAAAAATTTAAAATTATTGAAAACTCAGAAAGTTATAGATAATTGTTCATAAATTCATGCACGCCGTTAAAACAAAATATTCTTTTAATTGGCTATAACTTTCTGAGTTTTGAATAATTTTTAATTTTTCCTTCGGCAAGTCGCCATGAAATTTCTCAAGGAGCAAAATGAGACCATGAAAACTAAAATAGGTTGAGAAACAAAAAAGATTCCAGTGATTTATCAACAATTATTTGTAGTGACAATATCTAGTTTCTAGAATATGGCCATTTTGTGAAAAAAGTTATTTTAGTCATGTTAAATACACTTTATTTTTATAATACATTGAATATCTCTATCATTTTAAATAAATAAATCACATTATACTATGGTTTTTTTAAATTTTAGGTAATTTTTACATTTAGCACTGCTGTAACTAGGGAGTCCGAGGAGAACCACCTTAATGTTTTTGGTACTCAGTGTGACGGATGTTGAGAGAGAGAGGGCAAGGGAGAGACGGAGGCGAGGAGGAGAGGGGGAGGGAGGGAGAGAGAGAGGGAGAGAGAGAGAGAGAGAAATTCTTAGTACTTGGAATTGTTGAAATTATCACTTGCTATAGATCTTATAAAATTAAAAACAAAAGTTTATAAACTAAGAATCATTGTGAAGAAAAAATCTTTCTCGATATTCTTTTACAGTAGATATAACTTCTTGAAATTATTATTGATTGAAACTAGTTAAGGGGGTGCCACAGCCGTATCATTACCGACTGAGCAATTGGCATAGTTTCAAGCTTATTAAAAATAAAATACGTAAAATCACAAAAAATCAAGAGAACACTTCGCTGTGGTTTTGAACGTTCTATCACCCAGTAAAAGTTTGAAGTCGAAATATTAAGTGGTTTTTGCAAAAACTTTGAACAAAACAAAATTCGGTTTCGTTCAAAGTTTTTGCAAAAACAACTTGATATTTCGACTCCAAACTTTTACTGGGTGATAGAACGTTCTAAACCGCAGCGAAGTATTCTCTTGATTTTTTGTGATTTTACGTTTTTTTTAATAAGCTTGAAACTGTGTCAATTGCTCAGTCGCTAATAGTAGGACTATGCCACCCCGTTAAATTAATAACCCACACATAGTCATGTAAATTAAAATCACAACCAGTTTATGAACTAAGAATCACTAAGAATAAAAGCTTTCTTGACATTCTTGTATGGATATAACTTTTTGATATAAAATACTTGAGCATGATGTACTTCTAAAATAAAATCTTACATCTTACTATTTCCAGATTTTAATAATGCTAGTTTACCTTTAGAAATCATAGGGCCAGTAAAGCATCGATAATTAAAACACCTAAAGTAGAACAAGGATCTGCTAGAGAAATATCTGCAGCAGTATTTCTTTTTGTTTTTACTACAGGTTGCATGTTTTTACAGACTTGAACATAGTCTTTTGGTGGCCTCAATGGATAATAATGATTGATTCACACCATCACATGTTCAACTCATATTAAAACAACTAACTTAAACTACAAACAATTAAAGTTATCTATGAAAATAAGATACAGTCTAAACAGTTTGCTAATATGTTTGCGCGTTGTTTTCTCAAAATAATGAACCATCACTTAATGTATTAAAATACTTGATAATTCACACTTTAATGCATTGACATGCAATGAACTTCATCAATTCTTAGTTTGTTTGTTTTTATGTTAATATCTTCTTTTATGTTAATATAGTTGTAATTCTTGTATAGATATAACTTTTTGAAATTATTATCTGAATTTTGTGTAGAAAAATATTTACTGATGACTCCTCTGAATCATTTTGATGTTTATTACACAAATATCCATAGCAGTGTTTTGTAAATGTCGCAAACATGTGTTATACTGCATATTTTTATCGTACTGTACAGTCCACTTGAATTTCAAAATTTCCTTGTAAAAACAAGCTGTCAAAATGTTCACGGATTATTATTGCTTACTGAAACACATCATCAATTTATTTTGAAATACGTTTTTTAATAAATTCACTTATTTATCCACTTATTTTATTTTAGCCATTTATACTCTGTATTAAACAACACTTTTATCTAAATATGCAAAATGATCTGTATTTTTTATTGACATAAAAGTCCACAAATTTACTTCACTGGCAAACATCATGGTTTTTTGTTACAAAAACAAGTAATTTCACAAATAGCCGATATGTCTTTCTCTATGCTAAAATTTTCATTGTTTATTAACATTTGCTCACATACAATATGAACTCATTGCAGGAATTCTTGTCGTATTGATTCCTAATCTATACAGATTATTTAATGTTTTAATAAATTTATGCTCTGTATCAAATATTACTTTAAGTAAAAAACAAAGATGAACTGAACTATATTCCGTTGACAGAAAAGCTTACAGATTTACTTCACTTGACACAAGACTTTGCAAAAAAAAATGCATACTATCATCCCACATTATCTAACACTATCAAGACACATGATCGATATTGCCCATTGATATTCATTCAAAGATGTTTTTATTGATTCTTTTTTCCAATCCACTTGTGAGATTTTAATGATTCCAAAAAAATCTTCTTGTACATATCTGTAAAAAATAGTAAAAAATTCTCGCAAAGTATCAATTCTTTTATGTTTTAAAATTATTTAAACCTTTAGCATTTAGCCATTTAATATACTTATCTAAAAAAATTTATTTGCCCCGTTGATGCTCATAGATAAAAATTCTTTTAATCAGTCGACTTCCTGAGATTTTTGATTATTTAAATTTTAATTTCTTGAACTAGACAAATGATTCTCAAACCAAGGCTGAGACGAATATTTGAAATAAATATCATAAATATCGAAGACTAACAAGGGTACTAGATCTAATCACACTATTGCATCACAATCCGTTAGCAAATTAAAAAATATTATTAAAAATTATGAGAATCACTCAGAATCAAAGCTTTCTTGATATTCTTGTATAGATAAAACTTTTTACGTCTCTCACCCTGGGAAAATCATACATGAGATTAACTGAGCACTTTTTTTGTTAAAATTTTCACAATAACACATCCTTTTCGCTTTTTTCATTTGACATAATCCTTTATGGGATATAAGTTAGATATAAGTTCTTGAAATTATTATGGATTGAAACTACGTAAATTATTAACTCATCATTACCCCAGACATAATCTTGTTAAAAAATCACAACAAGTTTACGAACTAATAATCACTGAGAATCAAAGCTTTCTTGATATTCTTGTATAGATAAACTTTTGACGTCTCCCACCCTGGGAAAATCATACATGAGATTAACTGAGCACTTTTTTTGCTGAAATTTTCACAATAACACATGCTTTTCGCTTTTTTCATTTGGCATTATCTTTTAATTGGAGCTTGAGTAAATATGTACGACAGCATAGCACTGATATCGACTAAGCTTCTTGAAGATGACAAATGCTTTTCCATTAATAATATAACCACCAGGGTCATGAGGACAATCGTTCATTTTTGCTAATTCAAAATGAAATTTTTCAGATAGTACATAATTGGAACTCCTCAACATTACAACATTATTGGCTATATCTTCAAAATGACTCGAAAAAATCTTGTTATGTAATATCTGTAGAAATTAGAACTCCTCAACATGATTGGCTATATCTCCAATATTACTTGAAAAACTCTTCTTGTGTAATATCTGTATCTGTAAAAGTAAAAAATCACATAAGTCCCACTAAAAATTATTATTGGAATCTTTGATATATACACTACTATTCTACTATACACAACAATTTTTGCATTCTATTTATAAATGTTATAAAATAAAATATAAAATATAAATATACTTGTACTCATCGTACATCTTTTATAACTTACAACTCACTATTTCCATGTTTTAATAATTGGACTTATATCTGATCTGATAATTTATTCTTTTTGTTGTTTAAACAACTTCTGTCCTTCTAGTCTTGTGTAGTTTTTTCATCTTAGCCAATTTAATATATAAAATATAACTTTAACTAATGATATTTCCTTCTTTTGTACAATCATGTATAAATACAGATCATTCTTCTTGTTATGTAAATCTGCAAAAAAATTTTTTGAAATCAACACAAAGAGTCGATGTTCTTTTGTCGACGAATTTAAAAAATTTGAAATAAATATTTAGACATTTAATAATTATCTGATGATTATTTTTGTTGTTGATGGATATGATTAAGCTGTTTTATTACTTGCAATGTTGAGCTTTGTCTTCTAGTAGTTAATTTTTGTTAATTTTTGAGATGTAGAAAGTTTATTCTGTTTTTGTAGGTCTATTGAATGTACGATGAAAAATCAGTGATCCGCGATATTTATTGTCTATATACACTTTGAGCATATACTAATATGTGTAAGGTTAGGTCGTCGTCGCCCAGATGCAGGAATATATATATATATATATATATATATATATATATATATATATATATATATATATATATATATGATATGTTTGTAAATTGGTACTTTTGAGGAGATGTGAACCTTTCGCTCAGAGTTCGGACAATGTGACTACAGAAATAATGACCCTCAGGTTACCGACTCTGGGAAAAGGGGGTATAGATTTCTCCTCAAAAGTCGCGATTCTTGCTTTGAGAAATTTGAGGAGTCTCTTCAAAATGCCGATATCTCTTCAAAAGTATCGATCTCTACGTTGATATCTTTTCAAATATACCAATTCCCACAGTTATATATATATATATATATATATATATATATATATATATATATATATATATATATATATATATATATATATATATATATATATATATATATATATATATATATATATATATATATATATATATATATATATAAACTGAAACAGGAAACCGGAAGTGGGAAGAAAACGAAGTCTGACGATGAGAAATGGAGAAACTTTAGAATCGGAAACCAGGCATAAAATTTTTCACTATTTAATATCTTTAATATGAGAACATCTTTTTACATGAAACTTTTTGTGCAACATAGTTTAGCCAAATAGCATGTTATTATTATAAATTTGAGTTAAATAAAAGCGATTGAAAATTGCAGTAAATATTTAAAATTCTCGGTCAGGCATTTCAATGTATACGTAGCACGGGTCGCTCCTTCAGGCTTCTTCTATACTTGCCTTTGGAGCGCTCCCGCGTTCCTTGATGACACATATTGAGGGTGAGGGAGAGGGAGAGAAAGGGAGGGAAGAGTGAGAGAGAGTGAGAGGGCGGGAGGAACGGAGGAAAGTTGTAAAGTCATATGAGAATGATTTTTTTAATTCTTATAGATTCCAGGAAAAACTTATAATTGCCTTATTTTATACTTTCGCAGGAAGTTTTCTGATTTCTACTTTAAATTAGTTTTAGATAAATGATAAATCAAATATATTTTCGAGAAAAAGATTTTAATGCTTTCTTTTTAAAGGAAACATTTTCCATAGATTCTGTAGATCTTTCAAAATAAGTATTGTTAAAAAAATCATTGGTTTTCATAAAAAAAATTTGGAAAGATTTTTATGTACTTAGTTTGCAAAAGTTAAGGTGATTGTTAGTAAGGAATTAAGTATATACCGAGTGTTCCATTTTAAAATCACCAGGCCAATATCTCGAAAACTAAGGGAGATGGAAAAAACTTTTAATACAAAAGTTGTAGGGTTCAGAGGGGCCTAACTGATCGTGACCTTGGTTATGACCTTGAGGTCAATGATCAAGTTCATTTGAAGGTCAAATCGATTTTTTCAAATGGGAACCCCCACTTTTGACCTCGTAAATGGAAAGAGCGGAAAATTTTACGTTCAGATATGTCCTTGACTCAAGGTCATGGTTATGGTCATGGTCATGTTTAAAATCAAAATCAATAAACGCATCAAAACATTCCCATAATTAGGTATACGAGACAAATTGTTAAATACAAAAGTTGTAGGGTTCAGAGGGGCCCAACTTATCGTAACCTTGGTTATGACCTTGAGGTCAATGATCAAGGTCATTTGAAGGTCAAATCAATTTTTTCAAATGGGAACCCCCACTTTTGACCTCGTAAATGAAAAGAGCGGAAAATTTTACGTTTAGATATGTCCTTGAGTAAAGGCCATGGTCATGGTCATGGTCATGTTTAAAATCAAAATCAATCAACGCATCCAAACATTCCCATAATTACGCATACGAGTGTTAAATACAGAAGTTGTAGTGTTTGGAGGGGCCCAACTGATCGTGACCTTGACCATGAACTTGAGGTCAAGGATGATGTCGTTTGAAGGTTAAATCAATTTTGTTTAATGGCAACCCTCACTTTTGACCTCGTAAATAGAAAAACCGAAAAATTCTGATATGACCTTGGGTCAAGGTCATGGTCAAAGTTATGGTCAGTTTCCGTGCAGTTAAGAGCAAAGTCGGAGATGACCCGGTCACCTAAGGCAAGGTCGGAGATTACCCGGCCAGTTAAGGCAAGATCGGAGATGACCCGGTCAGTTAAGGCAAGGTCGGAGATGACCCGGCCAGTTAAGGCAAGTTCAGGGATGATCAGGCCAGCTAAAAATTCATTGGAAAATTCCACGTTCATGTGTATTTAGTCATAGGATCCAAGTGTTTCGGTCACCATTTACTGAAGAAGATGCTCAAAAGTTGCACCATTTACTTGTTGACAACATTCTATTCTCCTTTTAAAGTTTCTAACAGTATTTAATAATACTTGACGTGGAATACTTAAGCAGATTTGTGTAATCCTTTGAATCATGTCATCTCTTGTAGTTGGCCTGTTGTGGTAGACTGTATTTTTTAGGAAGCCCCATAAATAAAAATCTGGAGATGTCAGATCTGGAGATCTTGGTGGCCATGCTACGGGACCTCCTCTACCAATCCATCGACCGTTAAACCTTTCATTAAGAAAATCTCTGACAATTCTGGCATAATGTGGAGGAGCACCATCTTGTTGTAGCCACATTCTGGCCCTTGTATGGAGATCAACGTTTTCTAGAAAGAGTGGCAGCTCGTCTCTCAGCAACTGTAAATAAGTATGTTGAGTTACGTGACCTTTAAAAAAAATAAGGTCAAATCAGACATCCGTTAATAATACCACACCATACCGTTACATTCCAGCGATGCTGATGATCAACTTCTCGCATCCAATGAGGATTAACAGGAGACCAGTAGTGGCAATTATGGCGATTCAACATACCAGTACTCTGAAATGTAGCCTCGTGGCTAAAAAGAACATTGTTAAAGTAATTTTCATCATCAGTAATTTGTTGTGTTGCCCATTGGCAAAATGTTATTCTCCGTCGATAATCTTCCACAGTTAAAGCTTGATTTAGAGTAATGTGTTAAGGATGGTAACGCGCATATCGTAAATATCTACTGGCCGTAGATCTTGGAATACCCATTGTTAACTCGATTTCGCGTAAACTGACATGAACATTTAAATGTACCATGGCTAGAACAGCAAGAAAGTGAGGATTATTTTCATAATCGTGTTCATTCAGTGTCCTCCTTCTTCGAACGAAGTTTCCTTGTCGACCGCGCAGTTCAATGTCACGTATTACCGTATGATCAGGATGTTGTCGTTGAGGGAACCGAGAACGATACAATCTGCTTGCCTCTTGATAGTTTCGTCGACATTCTCCTAAAATAAGAAGAATGTCAACTATTTCATTAGCAGAATAGTCAGGCATTCTTTTTTAGTTGTAAATGCAATTATTTATCAAAACACACCACAAAAGAAATAATATGTTATTATACTATACAATATTTTAAAACGAAAAAGTTTAATTTTCTGTGCCAATATAAGTGTGCTCAATTTGAAAACAATTTGATGTAAACAGTAATAATTATTGACTATTACCGATCAATGCTGAATACTACCGGTCACTATTGGATACAGGTGGTCAACACTTATTAACTTTTGTTATTATTTGATATAAGTGGTTAACCCTGGTAAATATTGATAATAGTAAAAATAGTAAAATTTTCCGCTCTTTCCATTTACGAGGTCAAAAATAGGGGTTCCCATTTGAAAAAATCGTTTTGACCTTCAAATGACCTTGATCATTGACCTCAAGGTCATAACCAAGGTCACGATCAGTTGGGCCGCTCCAAACCCTACAACTTCTGTATTTAACACTCGTATGCGTAATTATGGGAATGTTTGGATGCGTTGATTGATTTTGATTTTAAACATGACCATGACCATGACCATGGTCTTGACTCAAGGACATATCTGAACGTAAAATTTTCCGCTCTTTCCATTTACGAGGTCAAAAATGGGGGTTCCCATTTGGAAAAATCGATTTGACCTTCAAATGACCTTGATCATTGACCACAAGGTCATAACCAAGGTTACGATCAGTTGGGCCCCTCTGAACCCTACAACTTTTGTATTTAACAATTTGTCTCGTATGCCTAATTATGGGAATGTTTTGATGCGTTGATTGATTTTGATTTTAAACATGACCATGACCATGACCATGACCTTGACTCAAGGACATATCTGAACGTAAAATTTTCCGCTCTTTCCATTTACGAGGTCAGAAGTGGGGGTTCCCATTTGAAAAAATCGATTTGACCTTCAAATGACCTTGATCATTGACATCAAGGTCATAATCAAGGTCACGATCAGTTGGGCCCCTCTGAACCCTACAACTTTTGTATTAAAAGTTTTTTTCCATCTCCCTTAGTTTTCGAGATATTTGCCTGGTGGTTTTAAATTGGGACACCCGGTATATGTAGAATACTAAACCAAATTTATTCTTGCCTATAAGTTTTTACTTTTGTATAAAAATTTTTTTAGAGAGATTTCACAACTTTTTAAGTGTAAAAGTACATTAAATAATGTTTATTAAGTATAAAACTACACGTTAATTGATTTCACAACTTTTTTGAGTTTGACTTTCAGTATCCGCGTGAAAGAAATTTATTTCGACTTCATAGAACGCAACAATTTATTATTTATTCGTAGAATTCCTTTTCATAAAATAAAACCTAAATAGTTTTTAAAGGATTGTATATGTTTCGGAAAATAATTCTTATGGTTTCCGAAAATAAATGTTTACATTGATTTTTGAAATTTAAAACACCAGAAAGGTTAATATCGTACCCTATATTCGACATGCCCTGAATACCTGTTTTAAATAAAACTAGTATAATATTTTTACTTAAATGAGCATCTTGCCGTTTAATACAATAAATAAATGAAATAAATGAAATTGTGTGTGCATATATGCGTGCGCGCGTGTGTGTACATATGTACATTTATCGTCACGGTCCCAGTTCCGGATCAGGACTAATTGTAAGTTCCGTAAAAAAAAGGCTATTTTTGAGGTAAATATACGCAATATTTCTATAACTTACAATTAATGAATTTGGTTTAAAAAACTAAAATGTACGTTTAGTCAATTAGTATTTTATTTATAAATTAATGCTTATATCATAACACAAAATGTTGAAAAAAGTATTAAAATAAGTGATCAGGAATTGGACTATTCAAGTTTACGTGTATTTTAAATAAAAATCAATACCGAAGCAGACAGGTGATCAGGAATAGGTTCTTCCAATTTGACACAAATTTAAAAGGGAAAATCATAAATGTATCAGAAACGGTGGGACCGTAACGGTATTAAGGGGTTATATCTGGTTGGAATTTTTTTTTTTCCATTTTTTTTTTATTGGCTTAAAGTATGGTAAAACATCCCTAGATTTATGATCAATAATGTCCAAACATGAAAGAAACTCAGACAAATTTTAAAAATCAATTTTTCCAAAGCAATTCTGAGGTGAAAAATGAAGAAATTTCGTCTATTTCGTTGACGGTGCATTTTTGAATCTCGCGGTCATATATATGCTTATATATATTTCGGCGAGAAAAAAGCTGGAGGACGAAAATACGACCTTAGAAGGACAATTATATGGTGCTGGGATAGCAGAGTAAAGGTAAAAAAATTATTACGGCCCTCATTACGATTTCACAAAATTATAAAGTTTTCAAATTTCAAGTGCGTTTATCTCAAAACCAAGTTTTCAAAATCGGCACGCAGTAAAACTCGATGAGTTTTCATCCGATTGATTTGAAATTTTAACTGTAGCTTCTTCATTAGATTATCTGTTTAAGTACACACGATTACAACGATCGATAAACAATTAAAAAAGTTATAAACAATTTAAGTCGATTTTTTTCGTCGAAAACGCAACTTTTTGTTTGAACAACCGCCATTTTGCGAAAAAAATTCCTAAAAATATAATCGTGTGTACTTCAACCGCAAAACTCATGTATATATGAAAAAAAATTTTTTATTGTTCCAGATGGTGATCCAGAGGACTTCTACTGCGTGCCGCAGAGATACTTTTTCAAATACTGCTTTACATTTATTGACAAATAGCCGCCATTTTGTAAATTTTCACCAATAAAAAAATTTTTTTATATTCCCAAAAAAGAGTTGCTTAACCGATTCATATATTATTTATTTATGCTAATTTAAAAACGAGCTCAAAAAAAATATGAAAAAAGGCCTTTTTTTTGAGCTCCAACCAGATATAACCCCTTAAACGTGAACGATGCTCTTTACCTATAATAAACAAATAAAATAAATAAAATTGTGTGTGCGTGTAATATTGTAGTAATTGTAATATATTTTCATTTCAGTAAAACAAGGTTTTATTTAAAAAAAAAAGATAAATTATGAAATATCTGCAATAAATGTAAGTTAAATAGACGTTCATGAAAATACAACAGAATTATTTTTAGTAAAATAATAATTATAAAATTAATAATCTATGGCTGTTACTTGAACGTCATTGCCTCAAAATAAAATAAAAATATGGCTATTAATCCACTGGTTGTGGTATCATTATTATCCACAATTTTTAATCCTAACAATATCAAAATTGAGCAATAAGAAGCTAAAGAACAGCAGATAACTTTATATCATGTTATAGAAAATATAATAAAGGATAGTATAAATTACAATTTACTAACAGAAGAAGAATATACTTTACTCTTTGAGGAAAAGTACAGTGATATACTTCCACAAGATATTGAAGAAGATGATGAATTACATAAAGATTATGCAGAGGTTTCTGCTTGTTTACCGAATCAAGAAGATGTTTACTTTGAATATAAGAAAAAGGCAGTAGAGTATTGGCAAAGTGGAAAAAGAAAGCAATTATTATCCTTAAATACTGTACAGACAAAGTATAAAAAAGTTACGTCCGATCGCCAATTGCGACAGTGGAAATTACAAGTTGAAGCAGTGGGTGACAGAAAAGCTATACTGTATGGAATAACAAATTATGCACTTGAAAAAGTTAAAGAAGCGATAAAATAAAAAATAACTCTGCATGATTTTGATATAAAAAGATGGGCTCTCGTAAAGAAAGCAGAAATAAATATTCCATGGTTTAAAGCTTCACATAGATGGATACAAATATTCAGAAGAAAACATCACATTGTTTCACGAAAAATAACAAAATTTATTACTGTATCATCTGCAAAGAATGCAGTAGAAGTTGAACAACTCAAAGAAAATTTTGTTAACGATGTTAAAAATTTAATTGAAATACACGGTACTCAAAACGTTTATAATTCTGATCAGAGTGGGTTCAATTTAGAGATACATAGTGGTCGCACGCTTTCTTATAAGGGGATTAAGCAAGTAGAAAACATCGTTCAATCGGTATCTTCTACAACACACAGCTATACCGTCCAACCAACAATATCAGCAGAGGGAAAGCTCATGTCTCCGTTATTTATAGTTTTGAAAGAGGCTCATGGACAATTTGGACCTAGAGTAATGGAAACTTTATTCAGACCAGAAAATGTGTACGTAGAAGCATCAGCATCCGGCAAATTATCCAAGGAGCTGTTTCAAATTTAGATTCAAAATGTATTTTTGACTCACAGTGGGAATTCACCTGTATTGCTATTAGATTCATGGACCGGATAATGTGAAAACACGTAAAGGAAGCTGTACCTAAAGAGACAAATTTTATATTGAAAACGATACCAAAAGGCACAATTGGTCAGATACAGCCTCTTGATGTATATGGTTTTCGATTATGGAAAAACTTTATAAGAAAATTCTCAGACATAACACTTCTTATGAATTATGATGTTAATTTACACGAGAGGAACAATATAATCAAACTGCAATCTCTAACGCATAATTCATTTTCTTCACCAAGATCCCAAAATACTTTTAAATACGCATGGTATAAAAGTGGATACCTAACCGTAAAACCCCCAAGCCATGCAAATCCAGTAGATTTCTGTTTCCATACTTCAGAGAAACCAATTTGCGACATATGTGGAGGAATTGCAGTCATACGATGTGCATGGTGCAAAAAAGATGTTATGTTTTGAACATTTTTTCACATGTTATCATTATTTTCAGACGTACATTGAATAAAATTTGCAAATTCATTAATTTATGTAGTAATATATTAAAACAATCAACACATTTTTTAAAAGCTAATTTTTTAAGTACATTCTATAACAACATAATTTGTCTAGTCCTTTTAATTCTTCTACTCTCTTGTATTCAATAAGCACTCTTTACAAATGGTAATAATTTTTTTCATGACTGTACAAATAATAATATTGCTAATATAAAACTTTCTACGAAAGTATAAAATAAGGCAAGTATAGACGTTTTTTTTGGATAATCTATAAAAAACAACACAATTTGTCTAGTCCTTTTATTTCTTCGAATTTCATCTATTCAATAAGCACTCTCTACAAATGGTAATAATTTTTTTCATGACTGTACAAATAATATATAAAATAATAATATTTATGATTTTGTAAAAGAAATCAAATAAATACGAATGAAAAAGTCTTTTAATTCTTTGAGTCATTGTATGCTGAACAAATTATATGTAAGTAAGTACATTCAAATTGTTCACTGCAAATCAAATAAACGAAAGTTGTGAAATCAATTATCGATAGTCAAGTAATGCAAACAACTCTCAGAAACTACTGTGTGACTGTTCTCAGAAATATATTCAAATTTGTTCATCTTCCTGAGCTATACAAATTAAACACAAGAAAGTACTGAAATCAATTTATTGTAGTCAAGTACTGGCCATAAGTTAACTTGACTGACATAATAGAACTTTTCGTATCTAGCGTGTAAAATTACATTTTACGCCCACGTTGTAACTTCAAAATTATTCAGCCAGCGGGCGCATAAAATACTACTTAGCGCCCAAGAGGCCCAATAGCTCACGTACTCTTACAAAACTTTATAGAACCTACGCACTTTACGACCGTGTGGGCGAAAATTCTTTTAATTATATAACTATAATGCCTTCTCTTTATTTCTAAAATTCATAAGAATTTTTTTAGATATTTACGAAAAGTCAAAGCCTATATAAAAAAATTACATAGTTACCAACACATCACTATTTTTCATGATTCTTTCTCAATTTTGAACTTTCTATAATATTACGCACCTTGGGAGGAAAAGAGAAGTCTAGAGCTGCTCTAGCAGGGGTGGTCCTCCGATCTCCCATACATACTTGGCGGGCCCGACGATTTGCAGTTCAAGGTATAAGACATGGTCATTTTCATATAAATATTCATATGTTTAAAGATCAAATAAAATGTATAAATGAGTTGCTTCTACATATTAACTACTGATCCGTGAATCTATCACTCTGTTTTTAAATAGAAAGTGCAAACCCGCCTGAAAGTATCATATGAGATCACATATGTAATCCCATAATATATAAAATTGCAGATGACATCGCATATCGAGATCTGATACGAGATATGCGATGCCTGAAATTCTCATATGAGATCTTATATGATATTTACACGCGGGAAAAGGATACACAATAGGTTGCATATAAGACGGTTAGTAAAATGTAAAGCACTTTAGAAGTAGACTATAAATTTATATGAATTTTTTATTTTATTCTCGTTTAAAAAGGACGGGCACAAAGAAAAATATTGAGGGTAATAAAAGTAAATCATGATTCTGCACATATAGAGATGTTGTACTTAACGGTACCAATT
Source organism: Torymus aiolomorphi (assembly GCA_036365515.1). Lineage (NCBI taxonomy): Eukaryota > Metazoa > Arthropoda > Insecta > Hymenoptera > Torymidae > Torymus > Torymus aiolomorphi. Next base: position 179,150,662 of record CM070875.1, read on the forward strand.
AAAAATTAAAGCCAATGTAATTATTTATAGTAGACTTATAGGTATAAATATTGTTAATGAATTTAAGCAAAAATTTTGTATTTTATATTTAAGTAACCCACCGGTAAACTACAAATCGTCGGGCCTGCCAAATATGTATGGGAGATCGGAGGAGCACCCCTGCTAGAGCAGCTCTAGACTTCCCTTTTCCTCCCAAGATGCGTAATATTATAGAAAGTTCAAAATTGAGAAAGAATCATGAAAAATAGTGATGTGTTGGTAACAATGTAATTTTTTTATATAGACTTTGACTTTTCGTAAATATCTAAAAAAATTCTTATGAATTTTAGAAATAAAGAGAAGGCATTATAGTTATGTAATTAAAATAATTTTCGCCCACCTGGGCATAAAGTGTGTAGGCTCTATAAAGTTTTGTAAGAGTATGTTAGCTATTGGGCCTCTTGGGCGCTAAGTAGTATTTTATGTGCCCGCTGGCTGAATAATTTTGAAGTTACAACGTGGACGTAAAATGTAATTTTACACGCTAGATACGGAAAGTTCTATTATGTCAGTCAAGTTAACTTATGCCCGGTACTTGACTACAATAAATTGATTTCAGTACTTTCTTGTGTTTAATTTGTATAGCTCAGGAAGATGAACAAATTTGAATATATTTCTGAGAACAGTCATACAGTAGTTTCCGAGAGTTGTTTGCATTACTTGACTATCGATAATTGATTTCACAACTTTCGTTTTTTTGATTTGCAGTGAACAATTTGAATGTACATACATATAATTTGTTCAGCATACAATGACTCAAAGAATTAAAAGACTTTTTCATTCGTATTTATTTGATTTCTTTTACAAAATCATAAATATTATTATTTTATAGATTATTTGTACAGTCATAAAAAAAATTATTACCATTTGTATGGAGTGCTTATTGAATAGATGAGATTCGAAGAAATAAAAGGACTAGACAAATTGTGTTGTATTTTATAGATTATCCAGAAAAAACGTCTATACTTGCCTTATTTTATACTTTCGCAGAAAGTTTTATATTAGCAATATTATTATTTGTACAGTCATGAAAAAAATTATTACCATTTGTAGAGAGTCCTTATTGAATAGATGAGACTAAAAGAAATAAAAGGACTAGACAAATTGTATTGTTAAAATTTAACGTACTTAAAAAATAGCTTTTAAAAAACGTGTTGATTGTTTTAAAAAAATATTTAAGCTCTCATTAAAGTTTTTGGTACTCAGTTTCACGAAAGTTGTGAGAGAGGGAGAGAGAGGGCAGGGGAAGAGAGAGAAAGAGTGAGACAGAGAGAGAGGAGGGAGGGCGGGAGAGACTAATACTTGTCTTAGTTTAAACTTTTGTAAAATGTTTTTTTAGATATATTTCACAACTTTTTAAGAGAAAATAATAATTACACAGTGCGATAACATTATGAGGGTTTATTATAGTATAGTATATTTTTTTTCATTAAAAATATTACTTATGTCGACTGCAATTTAATATCAACTGATAAGAATTTTTCCATCGGTCTTACAGTCTTACAAATTAAATTAAAATAATATTAAAATAATTAATATTTATGGCAGTCAGATTGCCCTTGTTTATAATCACCCCCGCAGAATCTGAAATAAAAACTTAATTAAAACCTGGAAAAAACTTTGTTAGCAAAGGACGATCTGACTGCCCACCACCACCACATTGTCCGACGTTTCGAGCCTGCTCCGGCTCCTCCTCAGGGACTGAAATAAAACCCGCGATACACCTCCTTATATACCATGCACCCATACCCCTTCTTTTCTCTTACCCCACCACCCTCCACATTCCCTCTCCAACTTGCCATTCTCACTTAAATTAATAAAGAATGATAAATGTTATCTAATTTACTTGACTCTATCATTAAATTTACATTATTCCGATTTCTTAGAATGTGAATACTTTCAAGGCTTTCCCTCTTATATTTATTCTTAATCCCCTGTTCCAAAATATCCACACTCCCAAAATCGAAAGAATGCAAACTATTTAAACAATGTTCTTTCAAACCCGATGTACAACTTGAGCTGCGTAAACTATATTGATGTTCATATATTCTCTTTTTCAAATATCTACCCGTTTGACCAATATAACAACCATTACAATCCCTACAATTAATTTTATAAACAACTCCCGATTTCAAACATTTATCATCCTTGTCTTTACAATTACTAAATTGTAACTAAAAAGACAGGTGCGATCAAAGGTGTCATTAACAGAGCGATTAAATTGTCACATAAAGATTTTAGGAAAAAGAATTTAAATTTAGTTAGAGAAACATTTATTAAAAATAGTTATCCCCTAAAATTTATTGATAAAATGATTGATGAAAGAGTGTGGGAAATTTATAATGGTGGATTGAAGCAGCGGGTAGATAATCAAACAAGGAATAGAAATGGAAAGAATGCATATTTTAGTTTACCATATGTTAGAGGTTTGTCGGAAAGGATTAGAAGGGTTTTTAGTAAACATAATATTCAAGTTTTCTTTAGAAATGATAATAATTTAGGAAGGTTATTTAGTAATTGTAAAGACAAGGATGATAAATGTTTGAAATCGGGAGTTGTTTATAAAATTAATTGTAGGGATTGTAATGGTTGTTATATTGGTCAAACGGGTAGATATTTGAAAAAGAGAATATATGAACATCAATATAGTTTACGCAGCTCAAGTTGTACATCGGGTTAGAAAGAACATTGTTTAAATAGTTTGCATTCTTTCGATTTTGGGAGTGTGGATATTTTGGAACAGGGGATTAAGAATAAATATAAGAGGGAAAGCCTTGAAAGTATTCACATTCTAAGAAATCGGAATAATGTAAATTTAATGATAGAGTCAAGTAAATTAGATAACATTTATCATTCTTTATTAATTTAAGTGAGAATGGCAAGTTGGAGAGGGGAATGTGGAGGGTGGTGGGGTAAGAGAAAAGAAGGGGGTATGGGTGCATGGTATATAAGGAGGTGTATCGCGGATTTTATTTCAGTCCCTGAGGAGGAGCCGGAGCAGGCTCGAAACGTCGGACAATGTGGTGGTGGTGGGCAGTCAGATCGTCCTTTGCTAACAAAGTTTTTTCCAGGTTTTAATTAAGTTTTTATTTCAGATTCTGCGGGGGTGATTATAAACAAGGGCAATCTGACTGCCATAAATATTAATTATTTTAATATTATTTTAATTTAATTTGTAAGACTGTAAGACCGATGGAAAAATTCTTATCAGTTGATAGTATATTTTTAATATAATTAGTAAATGATAGCATTGTTATTCACAAAAGTTTTAAATTTGAATGTTTCTTCAAGGAGCTCGAAAAATGATTACATTAGTAAAATTTTTTGAAATAATATAATCAAACGCGTATATTCTTAGGTATGATGATAATTTAACAGTACTATTAATTATTGTAAAGTCATATGAAAATATCATTCTTTTTATGTTTTCAGTTTGCAGGAAAAACTTCCATACATACCTTATTTTATACTTTCAAAGATTATTATTAAGAAGACAAATTACATAAATACTAAGGGAGGGGTCCAAAATTTAGACGACTCACTCGAAAGTTGAAGTCAACTATAAGACGTGATCGGTTTCGATATAAGCTACTGCAGATTGTGCAAAATTTCGAAATTCTAAATTACGAAAATCATATTTTCGAATCTAACAATTCACCTACTGTCCAAAACATCGAATTTCATTAATAGAATTTTAATAGGGATACAATAAACATATTTCAGCATCATAAATTTATTGATTTATTTATTTATCTTTTACAAAAAAATTACAAATTGACATAAATGATTCGAATACTGCAGATGATTCTAAAAAATCGCTCATCGTTATCCCATACGTTAAACATCTCAGTTACAAATTAAAATCAATTCTGTCTCGTAATAGTTATAAGGTTATACAAAAACCATGCAATAAACTTTCTAAATACATTAAATTAGGTAAGGATAATGTTGATAAGTTTGAAAAAAGTGGTGTAGTTTACAAAGTGAATTGTGCTAATTGTAAAATGTCATATATTGGACAGACAGGTAGACAATTACGATTACGCATTAATGAACACAAGCGTAGTGTTAAGAATAGTGACACCACGTCGGCTTTAGCCGAACATGCAAACTTTTATAATCATAAAATAGATTTTAATAAGGTCAATATCGCTGATCACGAAAGTTATAAGAATAAAAGATTGTTTTCTGAGATGTTACACATTTATAGTACCAATAATAATATGAATAGACAGTTTGATACTATCAAACAAAAAAATTGTTATAAACCCACAGTCGACATTGTTAATAGATCAACCAACATTCGTAACAAACCTAAGAAATTCATAAATTCTCATCGGTTACGCAGCAGAGAGTAGTTTTTCATTGGTGGGCACTGCGTTACTAAGTCAATTTCCTTACTAAATTTCTATCCCCACTACTTTATTCCGTATAAATAGCCCCGAAGATGCCCGTAACTCTTATTGTCTCTTTTGGACAGTGAGATTACATCATCCTGGATAAAACAGCTTTTGACGTTATGACTAAACGACTGATTTGTAACATGTAAGTTTTTTTTTTAATTTTCATGCCTTTTTTCTTATTTTGGGTTTTTTCTTTAGTACAATTTAATTTTCTAAATATTCTCATTATACAGGTATTGCTTTACAAATGTTGGTGATTTAATGAAAATCTATTGTAAAAAGAAAAACTGTTTGACACACGGAGTCCACGCTATGGCCGCTTTATAAATTTGTAAATTGATATACCACCTCGAATGGTAAGGGAAAAGGAAGTTTTTTCTTTAATGTGACTAGAAATTTTATAATTGCCGTTATGTTTCATATTTTTTGTATGTTCATTGTGTTTAGCCTTGATAAGGGGAGTTAATTATACTCCCGAAACGTCGGTGTATCAATAAATTTATGATGCTCGAAAGGATCTATGGTGTATGAATTCACTACACCCTTAATAAAAATTATCATTGAACGCGAGCAGCTTGAGAGAGCAATAACCTTTTGAACTGAGAATAAAAGCTTGACATTCTTGTATGTATAAAACTTTTTGAAATTATTATCTGAATCTTGTCTAGAAAAATATTTACTAAGAACTCTGAAACATTTTGACGTCTCCTATGGTGAGAAATCATATATTAGATTAACTGAGCACTTTTATTCGTTGAAATTTTCACAATAACATATCATTTTTACTTTTTTCAGTATTCCCATGTTGATTAGGTATAATCTTTTTATTGGCACTTGAATAAATATGTACAATAGCACAGCACTGATATCGACTAAGTTTTTTGAAGATGATAGATACTTTTTAAACCAAGCCTCAGACCAATATTTCAAGTCGGCATCATAAATTATATTGTATATTTATAACCTCACATGTCACTCAGCAATATTTTCTTCTATGCAAAAACTTTTTATGAAAATTATGAGCCTCATAACACATAATTGAAGGGCCGGATGCAATAAGGGGGTTAGCGCTCGAAAACCCGTAAAAGTATTGTCCAAGTGACTAAATTTTCAATGTAGCCAAATTAATTTTTAAAAAATATCACCTTGTAGCGAATGAAAAGAAGTATTTTTACCTAGAAGGAATTTTTTTTATTCGACTTTCTTTTTAATGTAAAAATTAAAAACTGAAAATTTTGTTCATCTATTTTTAATAGCTTTCAAAAACATTAATCATCCAAACTTGATCAAATATCATCGAAATATTTTGAAATTTGACAAGGACGTGCAGAATACTCCAGCGTTGCCTATGGGATTGATAAAAGGATCTAAATCGATAATTGTTAATATTTATTTGCAAATATATTGCGATCGGTAATTACGTTTTCTTAACTTTAACGGAAAAAAGTATCGAGGGAAGTTGAAGCTAGGAAAAACTTCCAGCGAGACATTTGTTCCTTAATAGTCTAATAAGTTTCTGACAAAGTTTCAAATTGATTTAATAATAAATGACTTAAATAGAGCGTTATAAATAAAGACGCGCGCTAGCAACATCGGCGGCACGGCGCGGCGTGAGCTAAGCCTGTTGTGTTTATATGTTTTTGCACTGATGTATCACGTTTATAAAAATTAAAGAATTATTACGTTGACTTATAAACTGTGTTTTTACGTTATATAAAACATAATATCGTTACACAATAATTCGTTAATTTTTATAAACGTGATAGATCAGTATCACGTTTATAATAACGATTAATAATAATTTTTATAAACGTGATACATCAGTATCACGTTTATAATAACGAATTAACGAATTATTATGTAACGATATTATGTTTTATATAACGTAAAAACACAGTTTATAAGTCAACGTAATAATTCTTTAATTTTTATAAACGTGATACATCAGTGCAAAAACATATAAACACAACAGGCTCAGCTCACGCCGCGCCGCGCCGCTGATGTTGCTAGCGCGCGTCTTTATTAACAACGCTCTATTTAAATCATTTATTATTAAATCAATTTGAAACTTTGTCAGAAACTCATTAGACTATTAAGGAACAAAAGTCTCGCTGGAAGTTTTTCCTAGCTTCAACTTCCCTCGATACTTTTTTCCGTTAAAGTTAACAAAACATAATTACCGATCGCAATATATTTGCAATTAAATAATTATTAACAATTATCGATTTACATCCTTTTATCAATCCCATCGGCAACGCTGGAGTATTCTGCACGTCCCTGTCAAATTTAAAAATATTTTGATGATATTTGATCAAGTTTGGACAATTAATGTTTTTGAAAGTTATTAAAAATAGATGAACAAAATTTTCAGTTTTTAATTTTTATATTAAAAAGAAAGTCGAATAAAAAAAATTCCTTCTAGGTAAAAATACTTCTTTTCATTCCCTACAAGGTGATATTTTTTAAAAATTAATTTGGCTACATTGAAAATTTAGTCACTTGGACAATACTTTTACGGGTTTTCAAGCGCTAACCCCCTTATTGCATCCGGCCCTTCAATTATTCAATAAACACTTGTTCTATTCTCAAAACATTTGAAACTGATTTTTAATAGAAGTTTTAAAATTTGATTATAAACACTTCATGTAACACGGCATACTATATTTTATTTATTATTACACAAAACACTGAAAATTATATTGTATATTTATAACCTCGTGTATCACTCAGCAATATTTTCTTCTATCCAAAAGCGTATTATGAAGTTTATGAACCTCATAACACATAATTACTTATTAATACATACTTGAGCTATTTTCAAAACATTTCAAACTGATTTTAAGTAGAAGTTTTAAAATTTGATACAACACTTCATGCAACACATTTTACCGGTATTTTATTTTTTTATATTACGCAAAACACTGATTAGATGCCATTTTTTAATCACTATGTTATTTGTTATCTATAACATCTGATTATATGTACACTTCATGCAACACATCATACCGGTATTTTATTTTATTTAACACAAAACACTGATTACATGCCATTTTTTAATCACTATGTTATTTGTTATCAATAAAATTTGATTATATATGCACTTCATGCAACACATCATATTGGTATTTTATTTTATCTATAACACAAAACACTGATTAGATGTCATTTTCTAATAATCACAACATTTTTATTATCAATATAATTTTCAACTAGATAGACGATCTATGAAAATCACAATTTTCTTTTCTTATTTTCAAAAACTTACTTCAAAACATAATACTTCTTTCGTACTTTGAGTCCAATACTGTCTAAATAAACATCTTAGTTGTTGTTTGTTTTATGTGTGATTCATTGAAAGCAATGAAACTGTCATTTTCTTCATTGACAACCACGTACTCTATTTGCCCTGTCAAATATGATGACAAATTTTTAACATTCTTCTAAAATTATATCTCATATGAAAAATTTTCATGTTAAGAATATATAGATACATCTTGAAAAATATTGTGTCGTAAATAGTATTTGCCTGCTCTTCCATAATAATATTGGTTTGGTTTTTCTTTCTTGAGTAGTACTATATTCTTACTATCTTCTTTAATATAAATTATTCTATTCTTATGCGTCTGTTATTGTGTTAAAATAACTTTTTCTTGTCCATTAATAATAAAATAACCACCAGGGTCATGAGGGCACTCGTTCATTTTTGCTAATTCAAAATTAGATTTTTCAGACAGTACACAATTAGAACTCAACATTATTGGCTATATTACATATATCGCCATATTTCCAAAATGAGTCGAAAAAAATCTTCTGGTATAATATCTGTAAGATAATAATTAATGAATTCTTCTTTGTTAAAAAATATTTTTTAACAGTTATCTATTTACTTGGTAATATCCTTATATTTTCTGATATACTCTGTAAAAATAAAATCAAAATTTCACGAAGTAACAATACTTATTATAAACTTTATTGATTTATAACTTGATAATAAAAGTTTGCTGCTTATCTGATTATAATATATTGCTATTGCCCATTGAAATTCACAGCTGCTTACATAGGTTATTTTCCAATCCACTTGAAGATTTAAAAATTTCTTGAGATTTATGGACATACAGAAGATTCGGTTAGCCTACCCTACTTTTTGGATGAAATTGAATAATTAATAATAATTAATGAACTCTTCTTTGTTAAAAACTATTTTTTAACAGTGATTGATTTACTTGGTAATAATCCTTACATTTTCTGATATACTCTGTAAAAATAAAAACAAGATTTCACAATGTAACAATACTTATTATAAACTTTATTGATTTATAACTTTATAATAAAAGTTTGCTACTTATCTGATTATAACATATTGCTATTGCCCATTGATATTCACAGCTGCTTAGATAGGTTACATTTTTCCAATTAAATCCATTCCAATTCATCCAAAATGAAATAATCTGTATATGTATCTGTATGTATATATATAATAAGTACTTATCTAACTAATAAAAGTTATTTTCCCCGTTGATTGATACACATAATTCTTCTCATAATTAGTTGATTTCTTGAGATCTTTGAAATATTTATTATTAACTAACTCACTAAATGATAACATTTGTATATAAAAATACTGACATGTTATATGTAAGGTTAGGTGTCGACCAGATACGGGTGTGTATATGTACTATATATATATAAATATATATAGATATACAAGCATAAAATAGACGACAACCGGAAGTGTCGTAATTAAGAGCTGCAAACCGGATATCTGAACAAGGAGAAGAAAAGTTCGGAAAGGAAACAGCACATAAAAAAATTCAGCTCTCTATATCTTTTGAACGAGATAATATTTTTAAATAAAATCTTTTGATTTGAGTAGAGTAATGAAATGGCTTTCGATTAAGAGGGATATGTTATATAGTAAAAACTAACGCAATATACGCAAAAGCGCATTGAATTTTTCGTACACCCATTTTAATGTATATGTAGCACGGGTCGCTCCTTTAGGCTTTTTCTATAATTTGCCTTCGGAGCGCTCCCGCGCTCCTTGATTTATTAAATTTTTATTTCACGGGGAAATTCCCCTTTCTTAATACAAAGTTTTCACTTATAATCTAGTAATGATAATATTCATAGGGGTAGCGATCCAAATTTAGAACACTTTTTATTTATTTCATTTTTATTGGTAAATATGAATCAAGATAAGCACTTCAAAATTAAAATTAAAAAAAAAAGTTTTGTTTAAGTTCTCTGAATCACTGAAAAGTAAATAATTAAATTAGGGGTAGCTCACTCCTTACACATTTTTTTTTTTTAAACTCCGAAACAATAATTTTAAAATTTTTTTACAACACATCAATTTCCAACCAAATTTGGTTTATCAAGACATTGCTCTTTCAAAATAATGTGTGAAAAAATTACATTTATCCTTATAAAAACTTAGGGATGCAACCCCTCAGAATTGAAACTGTGCCAAAATACTCGAAATTTTATAAGAAACATATAGGCGTTGGTTTCATTAAAAAATTTCGACTCCATCTCGAGATATTAAAAAAAAGATTTTTGGGGGTGAACTTTAAGAGCCGTTTTCACCGCCTAGATATGTTTTTCCGCCGATAAAAAAAAAATATGTGTCAAATATTTTTCGGTGCTCTACCCATGTGCAAAACTTCATGAAAATCGGAGGCGGACACTAAGTATCCTTTCCTTGTAAGATATTCTCAGCTGTTGAACTTTAACTTTTCAGTCTCTTCGTAGGAACTTTAATTTTTTTACGTAGCACGTACCATGAATTTATATGTTAATCATTTTTCTAAGATATTCTCAGCTATTGAACATTAACTTTTCAGTTTCTTTTTAGGGGCTTTAATTTTTTTTCACAGCACGTATCATGAATTTATCAGTTATTTTCACATCATATTTTTTTTCTAAGATATTCTCAGCTCTCGAACTTTAACTTTTTAGTCTCTTCATAGGGACTTCAATTTTATACATAACACATATCATGAATTGTAACGGATAATTTATTTCCCTGGCTGCTCGGCAATTACCCGGTTATAAATAGTGCATGCGGCGGCGAGGCTAGAGCACCTCGTGCAATGCACACCGCATGCGCATCGTAATGATTGAATAATTGTGGGAGAATGGGATAAAGTAAATAATTAATCGCGTGAGATAGGTAAAAGTTGTCTGGCGTTTATTGCGCGGTCAGAAAAGAGGGCACAAAGCGATGCGCGGTCCGCAGGCATGCGAAGGAGGCCCAAGTTGCCGTGAAATAGAGAGAGAGAGAAGGGTCAAGCCGGCACTTACAAGTGTTGCGGTAATCGCTGTCGCCGGCGGTTCTTTGCACCAGCACCTGGTGCACCGCTCGCTATCGCTGGCCTCGGTTGGGGCCACTCACACATGGCCGGGTGCACTCCACACACACACCCACACTCGGGGCACAATTCACGGATACTTCCAACTAGCAGGAGCGCGGGCACTATCCCTAACGAGACTAATCTAGACTCTCTCTCGAGTCTAGCGGGTCGCGTGCGCTCCTCTCTCTCTCTCTCTCTCTCTCTCTCTCTCTCTCTCTCTCTCTCTCTCTCTCTCTCTCTCTCTCTCTCTCTCTCTCTCTCTCTCTCTCTCTCTCTCTCTCTCTCTCTCTCTCTCTCTCTCTCTCTCTCTCTCTCTCTCTCTCTCTTTCTCCCTCTCCCTTGGCTAGGCGTCCTTTTACGTTGTCTGCACCTGTAACAGAATTTGTGGAGGTTAGTACAGATGTAATGCGGAGAGAGGGGAAAATGACGGGGTATTATTTTCCGTCATACGCCCCTCCCCCAGGCGCTGGTTACGGGTGACGTACCAGCTCGAGATAACCTCTCTCTCCATCATGCAACATGCGGTAATGGATGGAGCTTCGACGAGCCATGCAATAGGCTTGAGGAGTACAAAAGGAAAAAAAAGGTAAGCAACTCGGGTTCCCTTTCACAGATTTCTTTATTTGGGCCCATAATACATTCGACTCTACGAGGTCCACGGCACTCAAATCTGGCAGCTCGCAGGCACGCGGCCTTGGCGAGGTCGCTGTCCGTCGCGTCTTGCGCGGGCGCTTATCGGCGCATCTCCGAGTGATTCGCCCGGTTGGGGCAGTCGCGTCCCCTATTGACACCAGGGTGTCCGCAGATGGGGTACCTCCGGGAAGGCATTGGGGCTCCGGCCTCGCGCTGGGCCCGGTGGATCTGCCGGTGAAGCTGGCAGGCCTGCCTCGCGGCCTCCTTCTGGAGCGCCACTAGTTGCTCTTGGGCGGCGGTGGCCTCCCTCTCAGCTTGCCGTTGCCTCTTCCGGTGCTCGACCTCCACCTGACCCACCCTCTGGCGAGCTCGCTCGTCGCTCATCATCCTAGGGAAGTCTCCGGCCATCTTCTTGCACACGCTGTCCCGGCCGGCGAAGGCATCCAGCCAGTCAAAGGCCGTCGCCTCTAATCTAACTTCCACTCCTCGTCTCTCGAGGGCAGCCGGGATCCCGTCGGCGAGGGCACCGGGTCCTCGCGAGCCGCTTCTACCGCGAGCAGGCGTGGCCCCCCGTCGATAGCCTCTTCTGTGGCTGGCGCGGCCAGGTCCGCGCTGGCCATGGTCGCGGCCTGGGCTGCGCGTGCGAAAATCGCGCGAATGATGGCGTTCTCCAGTGACGCGTCCGGGGCGAGTTGAAGGCGCATAGACTGGGCTCCGGTGGGTTGCGGGAGGGAGGATGGTTCCCTCACCGCCGTGATGATGACCGGTTCGGCCCCCTCCTCCGGGGGGCGGGGGTGTGCGCGCTGCCCTTGCACGAAGATGTGGAGCTGGCGCATCATCTCACGCGCCAGTTGCTGTGCCAGCTGCTCGATCGGCAGGCTCATAATGCCGCTCTCAGAGTTTCGCCCTGGAAAATACGGAATAGAAGGAGGAGTCACTACGTTCCAAGGTGAGGCGTGAGATTAAGGGGTTAGTGACATGCCCGGCGCGTCGCGGTGCGCGTACGCCGGGGGGAAGATGTTGCGACGCGGTTTGTTGTGGCTGCGTTTCGAGAGCCTTTAGGTCGTCGGCGGCTTCGGGATGGCGTTGCGCTTGCGTTTGTCGCGAGTGGTAGCGGCTTTCGCTCGTCAGCGTCTGCCGTTACTCGCGAGCGCTTGCTCGCCTGGGCCCCTATGACGCGTGTGGTTCGCGTTACCACCAACCGTGTTTTGCGTGGTCGTCCCCTCTTGCGGGGTGCGGGCTGCTGCTCGCTCGCCAGGTCATTGGGAGATCCGTCGTCGTCGGGATCTTCCCCAGCATGGTCGGCGCGTGCCGCGTTAACGTCAGTTGAACTCCTTACCTCAACGGTAAGATCAACCTTCTTGTGGTAGGGTTTAAGGTCTTTCACGTGGACCTTACCGAAGTCTTTTCTATCAAGGTCTTGCAGTTTGTACACATTCGAGCCAAGCTTGGCAGCTATTATGTATGGGCCCGCGTACTTCGGCGCTAATTTCGCCGCTACGCCTTGGGCTGCGGAGGACAGGATGCAATTTCGCTTCTACACCTTGTCCTTTACTTCAAAGTGAACATCGCGGCGTGACGCATTATAATATTGCGACTGTCACTGTTGCGCTGCTGTAGGGTTCTTCGCAGCGAATTGTTGCACGCCTCACAACTTCTGCAGCCGCGTGCGCCAACGCTTGAGCTCGGCTGTTTCTGCGAGCTCTTCCACTACGCGCTCTTCGCGGCGTTTGAAGAAAACGGGTGGAGTCGGTTGCCGATCCATGTTCAGGATAGCTGGGCTCGACCCTGTCGACTCCTGCGTCGCAGTGTTGTACGCGAACATTAGTTCGGAGATATGCAAATCCCAATCCTTATGGTTTTCTTTGAGCAACGCGGTGATCATGGTTTTCACCATGCGATTCACCCGCTCCACAGAGTTCGCCTGCGCATGATACGGCAGAATCGGCATCTGCACAACTCCACACTTATTTGGAAAGGAGTCCAGAGCCTTGTTCTTGAACTCCGTTCCATTGTCGGAGTGAAAAGCTTCGGGTACTCCAAAGCGCAGGAACATTCACTGTTCCAGTTCCTTTTGGATGGTGTGTGCGTTCGCCTTGCGAATCGGCACGCATTCGATCCACTTAGTAAATAAGTCCAGAAAGATCAGCAGGTACTCGAACCCTCGAGCGGACCTGGGAAAAGGTCCCATAATATCCCCTGCAACGATCTGCCACGGGCGTAATGCGCGATGGCTGCCCATGAGGCCTGCCGGCGCTGTCTGCTGCACTTTGCACTGCTGACTGATCAAGCTGTTCCGTACAAAGTCAGCGACATCTTTGCGCAACGAAGGCCAGTAATAATAGAGTGTGACACGCGCATGCGTTATCGCTCGGCCTTAGTGACCCGCGGTAGGTTCTGCGTGGTTCTCTTGCATCGCTTTCTCGCGCTTCTCAGCTGGTAGCACTAATTTCCACGCATCCTTGTCCTCGAGCAAATCTTCGAGAGCAGGGTTCGGACGGTAGCTGTAGAGACGCCCGTGAACCATCTTCCACCATGGATAGTCACGGGAATTTTGTCCGACGGCGGCGACCATGTGTTTGTACCAGGCGTCGTATGTCTCTTCGGAGATATCTACTGCCGCGAGGTCTTGCGCTTCCTCGTCCTCAAACATGCGAGAGAGCGCATCAGGCACGTGGTTTAGTGAACCCTTACGATGTTCGACGTTGTAGTCGTACGCTTGCATTTCAAGCGCCCACCGCGCTAAGCGTCCGGTGGGATTATGCAAATTGCATAACCATTTCAGACTACTATGGTCTGTTATTACTTTAAAGTGATAGTCTTCGATATAAGCACAGAACTTGCGTATCGCCCACAAAACTGCGAGGCATTCGCGTTCCGTGACGGAATAATTCCGTTCCGCCGCGGCCATCGTGCGGCTTGCGAAGCATAAAACTCGCTCTTCGCCGTCGATTGCCTGCGTAAGTACCGCTCCAAGGCCAGTATCACTCGGGTCCGTTTGAGTTACAAACTGGTGTTCAAACGACGGCCGGTGTAATACCGGGGCAGACGCAATGAGAGCTTTAATCTGCTCAAATTCGGATTGCTCCGTGTCACTCCACACATACGCAACGTTTTGCTTCGTTAACTGCGTGAGCGGCTCCGCGATCGTCGCAAAGTCGGGCAAGAACTTGCGATAGCACGACGCCATGCCAAGGAATCTTCTCAATTGTTTGAGGTTCTTCGGCGCCGGATATTCCAAAATTGGAGCAATCTTGTCCGGGGCAGGCTTAAAACCTTCTCGATTAACTAAGACCCCAGAAACTTGACCTCGCTGCAACAGAACTCGCTTTTCTCACGTTTAATCGTGAGACTTGCGTCTTTAATGCGCTGAAGAACGGGGCTAAGCCACTTGAGGTGTTCCTCAAACGTTTCCGTGACTATAATAATGTCGTCCAGATAGGAGAACGCATGAGGTTCCATCTCCGTGCCGATAACACGGTCCGAAAGCTCCTGAAAGGTCGCTGGTCCGCCCACTACGCCATAAGGCTTTCGGATAAATTCGAAGAGGCCCATTCCGGGGACAGTAAACGCGGTTATAAAAGCTGAAATCGGATACATCGAGCTAACAGCTCTGGTCAATCCAGACGCCGCGCGAACTATACTAGGAACAAAAGGATCAGAAATCGCAAACGAATTAAAGGGGAGAGTCACATCATCCGCGACGAAAAATGCCGTAGTGGCCAACGGCCAACACGTAGCGGTAACAGGTGAGATAGTCGTCCCACTCGAAATCGCGACAGTTCGAAAAAAAGTGCGAATAATCGTCGTACCGAGCATTCCGACCGATTGTATCCTAAGCCTAGATATTATACGTTTGTTCGGCATGAAAATAGATGCATATCGCAGACCTCACAAACGATAAAGAAATCGCGTTTGATCTTTGGTCGATAGAGGCAGGCAGCAAAATGGATATAGCTAGTTGTGGCCTTAGCCAGATTTCAAACGACCAACAAGAGGAAATAAACAAACTGATAGACGAAGTATTACCGCAAGAAATTCCAACGTGCAAATATTTACCGATAACGGATTTAAACCGGTAAAATAAAGATACTACCCAGTATCTAAGAAATTAGAACAAATAATGTACGCGGAATTAGAAAAATTAAGAGATGCAGGTATAGTTGAAAAGTCACACATCCCGTGGAATAGCTCAGCCGTGATGATCAAAAAGCCAAACGGGACGCACAGAATGTGTATTGATTTAAAAGCGGTAAACGCGATATAGAAAAAAGACGCATACCCGACACCATATATGCACGTCATATTAAACAAATTAACACGCGCGAAATTCATACCAACAATAGACTTAAAAAGCGCGTACCACCAAATAAAATTAAAACACAATCGCGACCAATCACCGCGTTTACAATACCAGGGCGCGGCCACTTGGCAGTTTACACAGTTACCGATGGGATTAAGCGGCGCCGCGCGATCTTTCAAAGATTGCTTGAAGAAATAATCAGAGAGTCAGAGCCATATGCATACAATTACTTAGACAATATTGTACTAGCAACCGAAACTTTTGAAGAGCATAAGCAATTGCTCAGGAGTTTAATCCTTAAAATAAAAAATTCGGGGCTAACAATAAATCGCGATAGAAGTAAGTTTTGTTGTAATGAAGTAACATTTTTGGGGTTTAAAGTTAACGAACACGGGTTAGTGATCGATCCAGACAAAACGGATGCGATAACAAAATACCCGAAACCAAAAACACTGCGACATCTGCGCAGGTTTATGGAAATGTCCTCCTGGTACAGGAGATTCATTAAAGATTATGCAAAAATCCGTTATATACATCAACAAAAAAAGACGAGAAATTCCCGTGGGAAACCGCGCAAGACAACGCATTCGAGGTAATCAAAGATTTGATGTATTCAATGCGAAATATTAACGAGCAAGAGAGGGTAATCGCGTTCGCGAGCAGGGCATTACATAAAACTGAGCTCGTATTTAGCAACACCGAAAAGGAATGCCTCGCGACAAAATGGACAATCGAAAAATTTAAGCCATACGTAGAAGGTAGCATATTCACTGTAATCACAGACCACAGCGTGTTGCAATGGTTATTTAAGAAAAAGAACCCCGTAGGTAGATTAGGTAGATAGGCTCAGGATTTAATGGCTTACAATTCTAAAGTGATACACAGAAAAGGTGCGCACAACGTCGTCCCAGACGCGTTATCTAGAATATACGAGGACGAAATCGAAATACCAGCGATTACCGCGATAGAAATTACACGACATTAAACGACAATGGACCCGTTGTACAAAATGCGCGTACGCCAGATAAGAAAATACCTGCGTCGATATAAAGACTGTAAAATAATGGACAAAAAATATATAGACTGTGTACGAACGAAGACATAAACTCAATCATGGACGATCTAGACGCTTGTAAATTAGTGGTACCGTGCGAAACCCGCGAGAAGATATTAAAAGAAACAGATAACGAGCCAACAGCGGAACACCCCGGAATTGAAAAATCATATAAACGCGCAGCACAAATATAATATTGGCCCAGAATATACAAAACTATAACACAACACGTAAATAAATGCCAAACATGCCAAAGGTGCCAATCCGATCAACGCGGAAAAATCAGGTTAATGAGAACTAGGGAAATAGACGCACCATAGAAATTTATATCCGCAGATTTAATAGGCGCTTTTCCGACGAGCAAAGCAGGATTTAAATACGTAATCGTTTTCGAGGACATATTCTCTAAGTAAAATGCTTAGAGAATCTGTACATAAATTTCAGAACACCGGAAGAGTTTGTCTCTGATAAAACAAAAGAATTTATAAGCGAAACGCTGCAAAAACTCTTAAAAGGAAGCTCAATCAGTCACGAATTAACTCCTGTATACCACCTGCGACCAGAGCAATCCGGTAGAGCAGGTAAACCGCGATTTAAAAACTAAAATAACAGCGTACATCGAGGAATCGCATAAAGAATGGGATAGGTATATCGCGCAATTCAAATTCGCGTATAATACCGATGCGCATAGCACAACGGGTAAAACACCAGCACTTTTAATATACGGACGCGAAATAAGACAGCCATAGTTTTGAAAACGCAAAGTAGAAAACACACCGAAAAAAACGCAGAAATAACAAACGCTACAACGCAACGCGAATCGGAGAATAAAACAGATGAAATTCAAAAGAGATACTTAACGCGAAACACAACGCGAAAATTAAAAAAAAATGAGCGAACTGAATCGCGAAGTTTAGATTTAAACCTGAGCGTAGAAAACACAAACAATTGGGCGGAAAGAATGCAAAAAGTAAAATACGTATACGATGATACGTTAACAGAAATTGACAAGGAAAAAGAAAAATATGAGGAAAAGTGCAATAACGGAAAACGCGAAAAAACATTCAAAAAAGGCAACTTAATATGGAAAATAGATAGGGAACTATTAAACGCAGAAAAAGATATCAGTGCGAAATGAAGCATGCGATATGACGGCCCATTTATAATAGCGCGGTAAGTAGGCAAAGCCATGTATAAGTTAAAAAGAGATGGTAAATTAATCAAAAGAGCGTTTAACGTGAAGGACTTCAAACGCTGCACAGATAATATCGGCGAAAAACAAGAAACCATCAAAACAGAAGTCAATGAGCAGCCGACAAGAAGAAAGCTAGGCAGGCCGAAGAAAGCCGCACCAACATTACGAAGGAAACCAGGAGCGCAGTTACCAACACCGCGGAAGCACAGCAGACCGCGCGAGAGGATCATTAGCGAACAGAGAGAAAAGCGAACAGCGCCACCCATAACCCCCCTCGCCACCCCACCAAACGCCAAGAACCAGCAGTCAAAAATCATACTAGATTAGTACCTACCACATAGCGACGCACGCATGTATAGCCTACGCTCCCGCAAAACTAAAATAAACCACGCAGCCAAAATGGACAAACGCGACGAAAATACTGCGACAACCAAACCGCGCACGATAATGTGAACAATCACACTCGCATGCACAGTCACGGACGAACATGGAGAGAGTACTCCGGAAGCAGCTAGCACGCCAAGACTGCGAAGTAAAGTGCGCGAGTCTCAGAGAGTGTTCAAAGAGGAAAAGTCAAAAAAAGAGGAAGAAGCCAGACAGCGAAGAGAGCATTACAAACTAATCAGGGAAGAGATAGAGGAAGAATACAACAGGCAAATAGAAGAAGCGAGACATAAAAGAAGATTTGCAGCAATGGTGGCCAAAGCCGCCGAATTGGTAGAGGAAAATAGCTGAGAAGAGGAAGAATATGAAAGGCTGTTGACAAGTGAAATAAGAAAGTACAAGGAATACTTCAAAAAGAAGTTGGAGAAGAGGGAACTAGAAAATAAAGCAGAGCGGCTACAGTAGGATATGGCAAGGTACAAACCGGCGCTGGAGGAGAAGTAAGAAAAGAAATAAGAGAGAAAAAGAGGAAAGAACATAAGTTAAGAGAGAACGCGGAGAAAGTGAAGAGACAATTAGAAAGGGCAAAAGAATAAGAAAGAAAATACAGTGAAGGCAGCAAAGCAGCGGCAAGACACCGCGAATTACCAACATACTGCGAACTACAAATACACCGCGATAGAGCAGAGGACGCGGAGGTACACAGGGAGACAGTAGCAGCGTCAAGATGCGCACAACAACAAACCGCGACAGCAAGTTCGGCAGAATGTGATGCGAGACGCGAATGCACCGCGAAGGTCAAACCAACATTAATCCACGCCAAAGTGCCACTGCAAAACATAAATAAATTTTTTGAATTAAGTAAGTAACAGCAAAAGCAAACTCCGAAGAAGCAATGCTGTTGGCAGGAATATGGCAACCCCCAGTGAGACTGCAGAAGTTGGAAGAAGAACATGAAAAGTTAAAGCTGCAAAAAAAGTGAAGAAACACGACAAGGAACAGCGCAAAGAGCTAGAATCACTTGCGAAGACTTGTAAAAATAAAAAATAAAAAATAAAAAATAAAATAAATAAATAAATAAACAAAATATATTTGTAAAGCAATTAAGGCGAAAACAATTATTATGTAACCCGCCCACGGCGCAAAAAAGAGATAAGAGAGAGAAAGAAAGGTCGTTAGTATCTAAACAAAGTCAAAAACAAAAACAGATAAATAATTAAAACCTTTTTTTTCCAATAGAGCATGCCAATTCTTTTTTTTTTTCAAAATTTTGCGAGACAATTTGTAAAGACATAATCATAAAAATAATATAAATTTAAAACCGGCTCAAATTAAGCTTCAAAAATAGCAAATGAAAAGAAAACACTGGTACACCCTGCCGAAGCGCACGTACACTCGCGCCACCATCACACGTTCGAGTCTTGAGGTGAGGGGCTTTGTTACAGAGAGAAGTCCTTGCACACACGCGACCACACAACAATACACACACTCACGCAAGCACAAGCACAGGCATAGCGCAGGCAACCGAAACGAGAGGCGAGGCGGCAGGAGCCGCATACGTGTACGAGTAGGGAAACGACGTAAAGGTGAGAGAGAGAGAGAGAGAGAGAGAGAGAGAGAGAGAGAGAGAGAGAGAGAGAGAGAGAGAGAGAGAGAGAGAGAGAGAGAGAGAGAGAGAGAGAGAGAGAGAAGACGATGCTTCCGAGAGGACAGAAAAAAGCTCGGGAGAGCAGTCGTGATCGAGCCGTATAGCTAATCACCTATGACGGGGGAAAGCGATGAAGGACCGAGGGACCAGGTAGATAGCCCGGATTATTTTGACTATTTAATTACATAGGGAAAAAGTTTTTTCTCGAGGAAAGTCTCGAGAAAAAAAGTCGAAATTGTTTTTCTCTTTTATTTAATCGTACGACACTGCGGAATTTTGCTGATTAATGAGACGTACATCGAGTTGCAGCTGCACATTATTATAAATCTCCACTACCTAGCAAATCGTTTTTAATGGAAGAAAACAGCATTATTAGTGTGTAACCACGCCCCAACCTGACAAGTTAAGTAGTCTCTCTGTATCATGGCAAATGTATCTACATAAAAAATTTTCAGATTCATGGGGTTTTTATGGAGTTTTCGATATTTTATCAGATTTTGGAAACTAATGGTACATGATTCATGAATGTATGATCTTATGGGGTTTTTATGGTGTATTTTATAACTTTTGCGTATAGACTCTCTGCACCATGGCAAGTGTACCTACATAAAAAAATTTCAGATTCATGTGGTTTTTATGGGGTTTTCGATATTTTATCGGATTTTGGAAGCTACTGGTATAAGATTCATGAATATATGGTCTTATGGGGTGTCTATGGAGTTTTTATGGTGTATTTTATAACTTTTGTGTATAGCCTCTCTGCACCATGACAAGTGTACCTACACAAAAAATTTTCAGATTCACGGGTTTTTTTTATAGTTTTTTACGACTTTTATGTATAGCCTCTCTGTACTGTGCAGCGAGTGTCCAACACCCACGCGCAGTATCTAATCACGCGCGCACGGATTGAAAAAGAAAATGGAATAATAGTAACCTCATCGACATCTCATAACCACTTCATGATAGATCCGTCACACTCTCGTGGTACTGTACACCCGGATTTTTGCATTGAACCACTATCTACATAACGTACTCACGCACAACATTTGTATGGGGGGCACAAGAGAGACACATGACGTACTTGAGAATCTGCACAATACCCTCATGCTTTGCGATGGAAATGTTCACGCAACAAAACATTATTCGCGACTCACATCCGGTCGGCCGTTCGTCTTTGTCAAGGATAATCTCATCGCACGTGGGCCCTCTGCTGTTGAATTATATCGTCTTACCTCGAATTAGTATTAACTTACAGTCGTCGAAATTGACGTATCTTACCACGTATCCCACAATGTTTTCCAAACGAGAAACGCGTCGACTTTTTTCTTCTTTATTTATTTAATCGTACGACACTGTGGAATTTTGCTGATTAATGAGAAAATATCCGGCAGCGGCAGCAGCGGTTGCGGCAGCAGCGGCAGCAGCAGCAGCAGCGGCAGCAGCAGCAGCAGGAGTAGTAGTAGTAGTAGTAGTAGCAGTAGTAGTAGCACTGATACAGCTGGAGAAGAGATTAATGATAATGGAGGAGGTATGATTATATAGATTCTTGTTTATTTATTTATGAGATAAGAAATTTGGATTGTTTTTACAGGAGATTATTTACAGTGCGGCGAAGGATCGCGTCCTCGTTTTATCATTGAAAATGAATCTATACGTCATTATCGTCATTTCGGATACGAAGGGAGGGAAATTCAAGGAACTATAGCGCCACCACCGCCAAATGCCAATATTTGTGTTTGGTTAGAGGACTGTATGCGTAATCTTCATCGGCAACTGTACACCAGAGGTAGTCCTACTGATTTTATAGGTATAACAATAGACTCTGAAAGATTCAATCATGGAGCTTTATGGATGTCCTTCAGACCGATTAAAAATTTCAATTATAAGGACCTTTGGGAGATGCTATTCAATGCAGTGCAAAGTGCAAATGATTTTACTATCAGTAATCTGTTATCGATTAACTGTGCTATTGTCAAATGTACGGCAGAACGTGGTCGGATGCGCCTGACTGAAGATACAGTAAATAAAAAATCAATTCTGTGCATCAAGAACGATGATAACGTGTGTCTACCATGAGCTTTAGCCGCCGCATATGCGTATGCTGTTAGAGGCCAAATCCACACAAGCCGCTAAGGAGATTGTGAATTTGGCACGTACGCAAGTGCCTTTAGAGGGTTGTGGTATTCAAGAAATCTATAATTTTCAATTTTTTTTCTCAACACACGCTACAGCTATAGTTGTGTATAATTTCTTTACTTTCGCTCGTTGTCATCCACCGCTTTACGATGGTACACGTTTTGTCATTTATTCACATGGAAGTATTGTGCATACATTGAGGCTTATGTACGACGAGCGCACAAAACACTATGAACCAATAGTCAAATTAACAGGAGCGTATGTACTTTTATGTATTTGTTTTATGACTTTGAGACTCAACAAACGATAGAAATATTGGGAGACGGCGAAAAAAAAAATTCATGTTCCTAATTTAGCTTCTGTGTGGAGATTACCGATATCAAATTTAGATGTGACTATTGTAGTGTTCCCGAGTATGTGTTCCAAGATAATCCTGTGAAACAACTGGTTGAGTTTGTATTAGCACCAAGACAGCAATTAAAAAAAAATTATATGCATCGCTCATAACTCGCAAGGTTTTGATGCTCAATTTATATTCAAGTATATCGTTGAAAAATACGATAATCAACGTGCCGCACCGTCATTGATAATGAATGGTTCAAAAATAATTTTATTAGAAATCATACATGCAAAGTTCATAGATAGTTTGAATTATTTTCACATGCCTTTGAGCAGTTTACCAAAATCTTAAGGTTTACCAGAATTGGAAAAAGGTATCTTCCCACACTTATTTAACAAGCATCAAAATCAGACGTACGTGGGAGCACTTCTGCCACTGTGTATTCACCTGATTCTATGAGTAACAAGAAACGAGAACGCTTTTTGAAATGGTATAATGAACAAACAGCGTGTGGCTATTTATTTAACTTCCAGAAAGAAATTGTAAAATACTGTAAATAAGACGTTACAATTTTAAGATTAGCTTGTTTAGCTTTTCGAAAAAATTTTATGAAATTCAGTGTGGATCCTTTTGCTGAGTGTACAACTACAGCCTCGGATTGTATGCGTGTTTTTAGAAAAACATTTTTAAAAAAGAATCAAATAGGTATCATGCCACCTGGTGGATACAGATGGCTAGATAAGCAATCCAAGAAGGCTGTGTATTGGTTGTCCTGAATGGAAAAAGAATTCTGGAGCGGGTCATCGAACATCCTGGTCGGTGTCGCGAAAGAAAATTACGGAAAGGTATCATCGTTGACAATTATAGTTCACCGCAAGATCAAGAAAATCACAGAGGATTAGTGTTACAATTTCACGGATGTTTTTGGCATGGATGCCCTCGGTGTTATAGAATAAATCGTGATATATCTTTGTAAACCAGTGGTTCAATGGACGATAGGTTTGAAAGAACTTTAGCTGTAAGTAGAAAGATAAAAGACAGTAATTACGAACTGATCGAAAAATGGGAGTGCGACTTTCAAAAATAAGTTTCGCAAAACGAAGAGCTTCAGCATATTATTCAACAAAGTATGGATGACGAGAACCAAAAACCACTGGATTCCCGAGATGCATTTTTCGGCGGGCGTACAGACAATACCGTCAAAGTGTATGATTGTCAAGAGCAAGAGAAGATCAAGAACGTGGATGTTTGCTCGTTATACCCGTATATTTGCAAGCGCGGTAAATACCCTGTTGGTCATCCTAAGAAATAGACGTTAACGGAGTTATACCGGTTAATGACGAAACACTCTACGCCAACTGGTGTTACAACAACGAAGCTCTGTTGTCGTCTCCAGCGATAAGTGTTGTGATTGCTGCCTTTACAACAGCACAGGCCCGACTGGAACTATTCAAGTATTTGCACACATTGGGCCCCCGAGCTCTCTACTACAACACCGATTCTGCTTTTTATGTTAGCAGAGAGAATAGCGGCGAACGCGATTTACCAACAGGTGTGGCTTTAGGCGAACTCACGGATGAATTGGCTAGTAACGAAGACGGTACGTACATAACCTCGTTTTTATCCGGAGGTCCAAAATTTAACGCGTACAAATTTAAAAAACCGGACGGAAATGAAGAGTACGTGTGAAAAATTAAAGGCATAAGGCTAAATTATTCCAACAGTCTACAAATAAATTTTGATACTGTTCGTGAGACGATTACTTCACAGGATAGTGAGATATTACTATCTAATTTTGCTATTCGACGAACAGGATTCCACGAGATGATAACGAAAAATGAAACGAAGATGTGTAAAACCGTGTACGGAAAGAGAAGATTCGTCGCATTAAGTACGAGTATAAGTTATCCATACGGCTACATAGGCGGCCCGTCTACTACTGATGCATCAGAGGACCACATCCTGGAAAGTTAGTGGCGCTGGAGTAGCAATACGAAGAACACACTCGTGCCCGATGACAAGGCAGTATAAAACACCTCATTGGCTACTGCTGTGTCTCCATCGCTGTGATTAGCGGCGGCGGCGCACCAGAAGAGAGCTCCTTGGCTGCTGGTGCGCCCCAACAAGCTGATTTAGCGGCCGCGGAAGACGCAGCGGCTAAGAGCTTATTCGCCACCGCTGCGCCAGCGAAAGAACTGCTTTTCCGCGGAGCTAGCCCCACCACAAGGCTTGCGGACTCGCTAGCGGCCGCGCGCGGGGGGCACCGGACGCGGTTACGAGCTCTCCGGGAGAAGTGTTTCAGAGTGCCCAGTCAGTGTGAATTATGGATATGAGCTGGAAACATCCGTGGACTTGTACGTTGAGTGGGCCCACCGGTTGCGGTAGAACAGTATTTCTTCAAAAATTTCTGAAATACATTGACCGCTTGGGCGACACTCGCTCGAGCGTATTATTCTTTATTACGGTGAGTGGCAATCGGGATACAGAGATCTGAGTAAAGACGTTGAATTTCGCTAAGGTCTACCGCAAAACACCGATTGGCTTAACGATCCAAAACCTAAATTGATCATCATCGACGACCTCATGCGCGAATCGTCTTCTGGAGGAGCCATAGCGAATCTCTTTACGAAAGGCAGTCATCACAACTTGAGCGTAATTTTTATCACTTAAAACATCTTCCATCAAGGAGGGGAAGGAGGAGGAGGAGGAGGAGGAGGAGGAGGAGGAGGAGGAGGCGGAGGAGGAAACCGATGAGCTCATTGACGCAAACATTATCTATACTATCCCGAAAAAGTACGAAACGAAAGCCAAACAGCTCATGCGATGCTTGTGAGCTGGTGGTAACGTAGTTTGGGATGCTAACGGAGCTGTAACGATAGATGGCATGATTTTGCCCGGAGCGAACATTGTCGACTTGGTAAATGACGCAATCAGAGATAGAAAAAGAAGCACTCCGCCTGGTCATCTTCAGTTCGCTGTCGCTCTTCGCCAAACAACTGTGCCTCGAGAGTTTATAGGTAACAAGTGTGTTTGGAACGATGCTATCAGACCCTCATCGACTAGTGAGCATTTAGAAAACAGAGGCGGCAGTGCCGCTGATGAAACTGATTTAACGCAACCCGAAAAAAGAGGAAAAAGGAAGTCAGCTGAATAAAGAAGGTCTCACCACCACACTCTGAAATACTGTCATGGCGCGGAATGAGCAAGACATTCGGACTGCGCTAATAAATTCTCAAGAAGAAGAACAGGAGAAAAACAGCGTTCTAGATGCACTCGCTGATTTATTACCGTTTGAAATGCATGTACCACATTACAAATTTTGCGGACCTGGAACTAAGCTAGCAGAGCGTATCGAACGTCGCGACGTTGGAATCAATCCGTTGGATGAGGCCTGCCGACAGCATGATCTAGCTTATGCTGACTCGTCATCAGTGACCGTCATCAAGCCGACCGTGTTTTAGCGCGATATGCCTTCTCTCGCATGCTCGCCGAGGAAACGCCATCTGACGAAAGAACAGTCGCGATGATGACAGCTTGCTGCATGGTTAGTAAGATAACTTTTGAAAAATTTTTTTCATGTATCAAGAATGTTATCAGGAAACGAGATGAGAAAGATAAAAAACCAAAGGGTGAACAAATAAAAAAGGATAAGAAGAAGTAACAGAAACCAAAGGATAGGAAGAAAATAGACAAAATAATAATCTCGAACAATGAATAAAACGTTTGAAAAAATTTATTACGAAGCACATTGACCTTCGGCGTACACTCGTGCTGATAAAGTTTTGCGAGCTGCGCGTAAAAAATACAATCGTCAAAGTATTATTGAATGGCTTGAGAGTTAAGACGCTTATAACATGCATAGACCTGTTCGACATTGTTTTCCTAGACGTAATTATAATCTGCGCAATTTCGACGACGTGTGGGAAGCTGATTTGACGGACATGAGATCTATAAAATCTTACAACGATGGCTACAGCTACGTTTTAACTGTTATCGATATTTTATGTTTATGTTATCGAGCAACCGGATGAAACAGTTTCGCTTAATCTCATTCTATACTCGACTCTAGAGACAACGGCAAACAATGTTAGTACTACAGTGTCGCTGGTTCGTTCAGAAATTTACAGAGATGTAAACATTATAATAAGCGAGCTAAATAATTTAAAATGTATAGAGGACCATTTGGAATTCGGTGTCGATCCCGGTGGCTACGTGACAGTCTATAGAGTTTGTACAAAGATAACTTAATCTGAATTCAGTCACAAGCTTTACTAATCCAAGAAATTGCGAAAAATTTTGGGATTCGAAAGCATGAATAGTACTTTTATAAGGGATGGAGAATCAATAGTAAGTGATAGACCAGCTCATCTCTCTAATGGGCTTCCGTCCATACTTATGATTTATAGTGATATTTGTGAACCTTACATGATAGGTGACGTTCAATCGAGATTGTTGCGAGCAGTATCGTTATATATCGACGACGATTACACGTATGGTAGTACGAGAATCAAGAGTTTCTCCTCACCCATGTACATACCTTTATTATTCAACTCATTTCAGACAATCGAAATCGATATAAGGGATCAAAATAGCCGTGTGATCCCATTCGATTATGGTACTCTGACGGTGACATTTCATTTCAAAAAACTTGACTAGAGCTCATTTTTAATACAGTGATGGAGCATTACCAAGAATACTTCAACATGCAAGTTAGCGGTGGATGTAGCGGAGGGGAGGCACTTGGTGGGGTCAACGGCTTAATGGTGGGGTCGGACGTATTTACGTTGGATCCCCCTACCAAAGGGGGCACGGCGGTATTGGTTCATTTTTGGCTGGAATTTTCGGTCGCATTCTCCCACATTTCACTCGTGCAGCCAAGGCTGTTGGGAAGGAGGCTGTGCATACTGGTATGACGCATTATGTCTGATGTTACCGAGCGAAACACTCCGTTTAAAGAGTCGATTCGCAAACGCTTTAAAGAATCTGGCGAAGTTCTCAAACGAAAAGCAGAGAAGAAATTGGATAAACTAATGGAGGGGTCTGGATATAAATTACCACGCTACGGCTTACCACTTCAGTTGCGAATGGGCGCTGGCTCTCATAAATCACAGAGGTAAAAAGAAGAAAAGTAGTTCTAGAAAAAGGAAAACAAGAAAACGCAAGTCTAATAGTTCGAAAAAAGGCAAGGCTAAGAGAAAACAAACGAAACAAAAAACAGAAGAGAATTACGAGAGATATTTTTGGATAGATAAGATAGCATTTTTTCACACCCATTCGTGCGAGTGTCTCAAGTCGGAGTTTCGGAGTTATTTCTGTTTGAAATTCCTCCTACTCAAACAACGATAGAAAATTCACACTGGATACAATATAAACCAATATCGTCTTTAGCTGACGACTCACCTATAGAATTTGTGTTACCGGGCAAGGGTCAAGAATATATTGATGTTGCTCACACGATGCTTAGTCTACGTATAAGTCTACAAACTACGGTTGATGTGCCACAAGCCGCTACAGCCCAGGTACCCAAAGTCGGCCCTGTTAATAACTTTATGCATTCTTTATTTAATCAAGTGGATGTATTTTTAATCAAAAATCTGTATCACCGCCTACAAACGCGTACGCTTACAGAGCGTACTTTGGAACTTTATTAAATTATGGACCTGCTGCAAAAAATTCGCATTTGACGAGTGCGCTTTGGTACAACGATACTGCTGGAAAAATGGACGACAATCAAGATGCAAATTCAGGCCTTCTGCAACGTCGCAAATTACTGTCGGCAACAAAATCAGTTGACATGATTGGCCATCTTCACTGCGACATATTCAATCAAGAAAAATTATTAATAAACGGTGTCGAGGTAACAGTGCGATTAGTAAGGTCTCATGATAGTTTTTGTCTTATGGATCCTACGGGCTGTTACTCTATGTATATATCGATGAAACCAATCTCTTAGTCAGACGCGTAAAAATTAGTCCTGTTGTTTTACTAGCGCACGCCCAATCACTTTCAAAAACAACTGCCACATATCCTCTCACGAGGGTTGAGGTTAAAGCTGTAACAATGCATGGAGGTATTCACGGTGAAACTTTGGATAATATAAGATTAGGTCAACTGCCTAAACGAATTATAATCGGGTTTGTTAGCAATAAGGCTTTCAATGGCGATCGAGCTCTAAATCCGTTTAACTTTGAACATTTTAATATAAATTTTTTATGCTTATACGTTAACGGCGTACAAATACCTTCTAAACCACTGCAACCTAATTTCGGAGCTAGCAAATGATATATTGACGCTTATCATACGTTATTTTCTGGAACCGGTGTACATTTTCTTAACGAGAGTAACCAAATCTCGCGTGAATCGTATCCTAATGGCTATTGTCTTTTCGCGTTTGATTTAACTCCCGATCTATCGGCTAACGAATGCACTCATTGGAATTTGATTAAGCACGGTAACTTCAGATTAGATTTACGATTCGCTGAAGCATTAGCCAATACTGTAAACTGTATTGTCTATGCTCCGTACGATAATATTTTGGAAGTAGACGCATCGCGTCAAGCTATTGTAGACTTTAGTGGTTAGAATAACGAAGTACAGATGGCGCTGTTGTACTGCATAGAAGTGGAAGATTTGCATCTTGGTAGCCAGTATGTTTCGAGTCGTGATCGCCATTGCAAGCTACATAAAAACGATGGATTTAGTTATATATATTCAGTGTCTCAAAGATACTGACAATAACAATGAACTAAAGGAAATCGCTTTTGTTGCTCTTAATGGTGATTTTCACGTTCATTGGTTAGTGGCTCCGACGGCTTGTGTAGATGATTTGAGCGCTGAAATTAGAAGACACAATAATTGGTTCACTTAGCATTGTCACGGCATTAATTACTTGGAAGGTGAAGTTGATTTGAAAGTGTTTCATAAAACTCTGCAAGATTTATCAAAAAGTGCTCGAAAAATTTACGTTAGAGGCAATGAAAAGTGGTTGATGCTTCATAAAATTATAGCGAACAAAATCATCAATTTGGAGTGTAACGTCGATTGTTCTCCGTTCGATAAGTTATCATCTAATGTATATTGTATGCATCACGCTTTAAAATGTTCGGGTCATAAATAACGGTGTGTGTTAAATCACGCTTATCGTTTGAAAGGCTACTTATCTTCACACCTTAGTTATCTAAATAAAAATTTAATCGACCTTCATAATGTACAGCCTTCAAATATTGAAGATCCTTTCATCAAACTAGTCGCATACTGTAGGTGTATTCCCAGCCGATCAAATCCCACGGGTGTGGATCAAACCGACGGCGTTCACCGTTAATACTGACGACCATACCAAGCCTGGTATGCATTGGGTTGCGTTCTACGTCGATAGATCTTCTATCGGTCTATACTTTGATAGTTTTGGATTATCGCCTATTATACCCGATCACATAAACCGCTTGCGAAAAAATTGTAAAACATTTCGTTGGAACGCATTTCAGCTTCAAAATGACGAGTCAGATGTATGTGGTCAGTATTGTATTATGTTTTTATATTATATGAATCATGGTTTAGGTTTCAAGAAGTTTCTCGATAATTTTTCTGCCAACTTGGAAAAAAATGATAACGTAGTTAAACGCTATGTACGCTATAAAAATGCTGACGAAATTTTCACTGGTAACGGCGGATGCTTTGTCAGATATTTACAAAACTGCCGCTCTAAAATGTCTTTATTATAATATAGTTTGTCAGCACTTTTATTGTCGCTCGAAAAATGTTTTGATGTAAAACGATACAACACGTGTCATCAAGTTTTATAAAATCGTAGTTGTAATTTAACTGCTTTATCTACAGATGTGTAATTGTTTAGTCTTGATCGGCACACGTTTTACTTCTTAAATGCTTGCACTTTTTAACTTCTGGGATCATTTGAAGTGTTGTATTTAAAGGATCGTTCCAGAGCCTTTCGCATCAGTCGCTTTCTGCTCGTAGAGGTACGCGAATCGTCATGGCAAACATACCATGAGCTGTACATCCCTCAGATCAAGTCTTTTGTACATTATACGCTTTGAATAAATCGTTTAGGAAGAAGATAATTGCCGGCTTGAAATACGACGAGATTGTCGACAAGTTTGACGACGAGTGCTATAAACGTGTGATTCGACTAGTGTCAAATGATTTTGAAGTCATTGCGTTTTGATGCAACGATTGGGATGAATTTAAAACTTGTTTCGACGATATTGATAAATATTTTCGTCGACTAGATAATGGCTTGAAGGATCAGAAAATTTACGGCAATGGTTGGGCCTTGAAATTTACCACAAGTCATCAGGATAAAGCAATCGAAATTGAAGAAGACAGAAGGCCTGGCGTTGGTCAAATCAAACGATTTCGCCGCAGCTTAATAATTAAAAAAGTAACTTTTGACTGTCTTCAAGAATTTATTGTAAAGTGTGTCGACACGCGTCTCAAATATTTAAGTTCTATTGCGAGTAGTGTAAGACGTGTTACCTGCGAGATTATGGAATTTCTCAAAAATAAAAGTAGCCTCATGCACTAAGCACAAATACAACTTTATACACCTAATATTGTTAAAGATATTGTGCATTTAGTTGACAATGATGTAATAAACGATATAACAACTAGCGTAGAAAACCAGTGTAAAGAGGAAAAATTAGGGTCTCTATCGAAGTCCGATGTTACCGACGCATTGTATCAGTTTGTATCGTTACATCTGCCAAAAATTGTTGATGTATTAAATGTTAAATTATCTGACAATAAATAGAAAAATTTAATTGTACTTAGCATGCTCTTATTTTACCTTTACCTTTCCTTGGTCCTCTTCAACAAATTATTATATTTTCAAAGAGATTGAGTTTTAATTTACATTTATAAATTATAATCAAACGTATATAATTATATTCTGTTTTATGTTTCTCAATTAAAAATTAAAATTAATGTTATTAGTTATATTTTAATTAAATTAAGTGGCACACACACGCACACACGCACACGCACACATACACACACACACACACGCACACGCACAAATACACGCACACACTGTCACGTGGTGTTTTCCACGCACTCGGGAATGTAGGCAAGAGCGACACACACGCGACCTTCGGCTCGCTCCTACCTTTCCCCTCTGCCGCGGCTTATTCCGCGGGTAAAACGGGACGGCGAGCTCGGTTGCCGCTGCCGCCTTCGGAGGAGCCCGTGTTGCCGATGCCACTGCTGCGCTGGACGCACCACGAGCAGCGATAGTTCTGCCTGCTGCAGGCGAGAGCAGCCGAGCGCCGGCGAAGTTGCCCGATGTTGCCGACGCGCCTTGCCGGTCGACTGCCGTCCGGCACTTCTTGTTCCGCCGCGCGCGAACCAGCAGCACCTTTGTCAAAACACGCGTGCGCCAGAAGTGTGACTCGTCGAGAGCATTGTGCGAGCGTGTTTGCGCCTGCCAGCGGAGGTGCAATGCCGTCCGCGCGACTATTACCCCCTTCAGCTGAAGCTGGAAGCCGGTGCTGCGTGGAGAGAGAGTGTGTGAACGAGAGTTCGACGCAGAGCGAGAGAGAGAGACCGCCGAGTTCCAGCTCTCCTGGCCGCCACGTTGAAAGTAAGTTCCCGAGTCCTTACCTTTCCCGCTGTATTACGTGCATGTGTGCGCTTGCGTCCGCGACGTCGCAACGCACCCCCCCGTTTCCTTTGTAAGTAGCTGGAGCTACAAGTGCCACCTCCCTTCGTGAAGTCGTGTACTGAGGGAATTCGCATGACGCGTAGCTAAAGCTACATGTGATTGTAGTAGCTTCTCCGGAGCAACTCGTGCTCAACCGACGCGCTAGTCAGAATAGGATTTGGTACGGAAGCGCGCATACCTGGTGCCCTGGTCTATATTGTATAGTTAATACTTCGTTAGATTGAATAAAGTAGATTTTTGTTAGTAGTTTGTGAGTTTTTGTGGTTTTTTTTTTAAAATAGTCACTTGGCGGGAAACCTGCTGTCTAGTAGGGTTTTCTCACTCGCTGTTGCCCTGATCCCCAGCAATCGTGACAAGTGGCGCAGCCAACGTGGGGCCACGGAAACGGCCGTAGCTAAGTATATTAGGTATCGCGTTCGCCATTGCGGTGCGCGCACACACGGGGAAGCGGCGAGGGAACCGTTCTGGCAGCCATCTTGTAGTATAATTCGCGACCGCGTGGTCACTGGAGCTGCGGAATTTTATTGCTGTCAATTTGAAGTTTTGTTTATGCGAGCAATTCGTTTAGTAAGAGAATTAGATTTTTCAGTAAGTTGATGTAGTGGGGAATTAGAGAAAAATAGATTAGAGAGTTAAAGTATAAATTATTTTTTTGTAAAGTGTGAAAATTCCCGTTAGAGAATTTATTCGTGATTTTTCTTTAGTATCGCGTGTGTGGGATTGGATGCGAAACCGTGTACGCTGTAGTTGAGCAAGCGTGCAGTTGCGGTTTCAGCTGTTGGATTTGTGTGATTACGCTCTGCCGCGCGACAGAAGCGCAAATAGTTTGTGCGCGAAGTTTCTGATCGCGGAACTTGGCAAGTTGAGCGAATCACATCTAAAAATTTAGCTTTCTTCTTTGCTTGAGTTTGGCACAGCCATTTCTTCTATCTAAAATTTCCTTTCCTCGTTTCCGGTCTACGTAAGTGTCGCGTCATGAAAAAATTTCGAGCCTTCGGGTATTGTTTGGTTACCCGAGGGAGACCTTGTTTTGAATTTTGCCGACTTTCGACAGAGTGCTCAAGTGAGGCTCGGCTTTGAAGAGTATTTCGAATTTTGCTGAATAGTCGAAATATTCCATTCGCGCGTATTTATTTCAAAAACTGTTTGCTGTAGATTTCGCTTAGCCTGGTAGTAATAAATAGTCTCGACCTCTAGAGAGGAAATTAGTAGTTGGTTACCACCTCTAGTAGGTTGGGGAATTTCGGTTGGTTCTTTAGCAGTACCTTATTGGAAATTAAATACGTGGTAGATTTTTTTTAGAGAAAATTAGAATTAGTATCGCTACCCGTGAGAGCGTTCGAGTAGTTAAAGTTATTAGAGTTGCTTCGCTCCACAAGAAAATTCATTTGCAAACAGTTAGTTGTTTCTTCTCGCTTGCAGCTTAATCCCTGCTCTCTGATTGCTGCACACAACTCCTGGTGTTACTGCTCTGCTTACGCGTATGATTTATTGGTTTTTTTGAGTGCATTTAGTTAGTAATAATTGTAAATCGCACCTTGCCATTTAGCTTGAGCTGAGCAGCAGTGCAGTCGCAGAGCTAGAAGAGCAGGGACTATCTGAGATTCGTTCTTTTTCTCGGTTTGGATTTATTTCATTTCGTCGTTGAAGATGGATGCGTCTCACGGTAGTCTAGTGACCATCGGGTTGGATGGCAACGATCTAATGTGCGCTGATCCAGAGCTAGGACAGCGAGCACTGCGCAATACAATCAACCGGATGCCAGATGGAACGGTCATCCTTCTAGCGCACCAGCGCGGATTAAACGTTGAAGCTGATGTAATGATTGTGCGAGATCGGCTGCAGCGTTATCACATGCGACGGCAGTTTGGACCAAAACCAGCACAGTGACGCCCGGATCGTGACGAACAGCAAGTTTCGGCGCACGAGTCAACACGCGACTCATCCCTCGCAGAGAGCAACGCGTCCGTCGGACAAGGCGCGCTGCGAATGCATTCTCCGCTGCCGACGGACCAGTCAATGGGACGTTTCCGTGACCCATTATCGATGTGTGAGCCCTCACGAAATTATGTGTCGCAGATTCACTTCGATGTAGAAGCTCCGGGGACGCCCAGGGGAGTGAATAGTGTCGGAGGTTTAGCTGAAGCGGAGCGTACTCAGGTGCCGTCGGACCGCAGAGTCAGTATCGTTCCGTCAGATGAGTTTGCAGCTAGAAGCCGAAAAGGACCTCAACCCCAGGCTCAGTCGACTGTTTTTCCATTAAGCTCTCCTCGCAACCACAATACCAGTGGAATGAGAGACAGCAGTATGGATTTAATCGACACCACGCACATCTCGAACTCGTATCGTCCAAATTCAAGGCCAGGGACAGCGTTGGCTCGCGAGCCAAGGAACGCAGTAAGGGAGCGAACATCGATTTTTCAGGTGCCAAATGTCTCAGAGTGCGACATCGGAGTCTCGGTTGCTTCAGCTAGCAGCACGGGCGGTTCCACAGCTGCACCCTTGCCTTCAGGTTCTGCTTCGAGCTTAAGGTTTAATCTTCGCGAGCAAACGGAGTTTTTAAGTGCCTGTGTCTGAAAGTGAGCGCTTATTTCAGCCGAGTGTGGTTCAAACGAACAGTGTACAGTGTAGTTCGCGAAGTGAGGTAGGGAATCAGTGTGATTTTCAGTATAATTCGGTGCCGTCGTCGCACAGCTTACCCGGATTTTCAACGAGGGGGCAACCAGCGCTCCGAGATGCGCCAGTGTATTCACAGAGCCACATGCCACGGAGGGAAGTTAATCCTAGCTTGTCACAAGTGCCGCTGCCTACCGGACCCTACCTGTCGTCAATATCGTATCACGCGGGTCCTGGATATTTTCCGCAGTACTCGGCGTGGCCTCAGCCGAATTCAGGATATTCAGCTCCGATTCAGCAGAATCCGGCTACTTCTGTACCGTTTTCACCTGTAGCTCGAGGGAGCTATGGTATGCCGCCGGGGCCGCAGATGTATGGACCTTCGTATCAGCCCGTCGCTCCATCGATGATAGTTCCGCCTCGTCCACCGGCGCCAAGGAGATCTGATTTCTCGATTCCGGGACACTATACGGATAATTCCGCCTTTGAACGATCATCGCTCACGAGAGAAAAACGAACCACTGAGTTATGTGTAAAGTGGCACATTACCTTCAAAGGTGATCGGAAAAGGGACCCGAAGAGTTTCCTAGCGGATTTACCTCGGTGTAAAGAAGCTTATGAGTTAAATCTCGAGGACATTATAAAAGCGTTACCTTCAGTTTTAGATGAAGACGTGTGGCAGTGGTTTCGAAGAAAATATCAATTCTGGAAATCATATGAAGATCTCGTTGAAGCCTTTCGCTTGCAATATAGCTTTGAGGATGTGCAAGAAAAGGCTTCGCAAAGAATAGGAGGGTCGCACGCAAGGACGAAGCGAGTCGATCTCAACG
Source organism: Torymus aiolomorphi (assembly GCA_036365515.1). NCBI lineage: Eukaryota > Metazoa > Arthropoda > Insecta > Hymenoptera > Torymidae > Torymus > Torymus aiolomorphi. The sequence continues at coordinate 179,186,272 of CM070875.1, forward strand.
TATCTGTGCAAGGTGAGAGATTTACTCGATCAGCTGAAGCCGCCGCTGACGCTGCATGAACAGCTGGACCGAGTCTACCAAAAGCTGCATCCCTCATATCGAATGAGGTTTGATAGGAAAGATTTCGAGACTTTCCCCGAATTCCAGAAACTTGGTAAGAAGGAAGAACTTCGTAGAGCTCAGGATCGAGCTTATAAGCCACCACCTTCGCTCGCAGAATCATCTTTCCTTTCGTCGGCGTATGTTCCGCCAAAAACTCGTCGTTCAGGGAAAATAGCCATGATTGAACCGCCAGCAACGAGGGAGAAGCAGCTCATCGATGTGCCGCCGCTAGATGTTGCTCCAGTGTCCTCGCCTCCACACGCTACAGCTGCCAAGCATAGCGATCGCACGGAGAAGTCGGGGCAGAGGAAGCCGTTCAACAAAAGGACGGATCGGCGAAGTCCGAGTCAGGGACGTCCAGCAAACAACGTGAAGGTGGAGCCGCCGCCAGAACCTGTCACGATCCAAGTTATTCCACCGAAGCTGAAGCTCGAGGATATGCAGCAGCATAAGGAGCGAGAGCCTTGCTTTCGCTGTGGACAAGTGGGACATTGGCGCAGAGAGTGCGTAAATGCATCAGTGTGTCGAAACTGTGGCGCGCCCAATGTCACGACGAGAACTTGCGCCCAGTACAATGCTAAGGCGGGAAATGAGTGAGCGGAGAGAATAGAGGAGTCGACTGTCCTCCGCTTTCAAAGATAACGACTCCTACAAATGAAGCGAAAATCGTGGAAAGCTGCGAAGAGTCTAAAGCTGCAGCTATACCAGATGAAGTCGTTCCGGAACCTACAAGGTGTCAAATGTTAGCCTCGGAGTCATTGATTATGAGCAGTCCTATAGGAAGCGTCGAGCCGCGCCTCTTCTTCAATATAGAGTTGAATGGTATGAAGTTATTGGCGTTGCTGGACAGCGGAGCCGGATGTTCATACCTTGGGAAGGGTCTCAGCGCCAAGTTTGCCGAAAAGCTGGAGCCTCTTTCGTCCGCTGGGCACATCGCAGATGGTAGCACAGTATCGGTACAAGGTATTTTGAAAGTAGAAATTACACTCGATGAGATGAAGCACATAATGCCCATCCGGGTATCGGATGATCTGCAGTACAAGTGCATCCTTGGAATCGACTTCTAACGTCGCATTAAGCTGAAGATCGATTATGGAAATGATACTTGGTCAACTCTGAGAGGTATAGTGCGTCAATTTTATCCGTATGGGCACGATCCCACAAGTTTTCCGGCTTTAGCTAGTGTTGGTGGACTCAGTAGAGCGACAGTGGAGCAGTTAAAAATTGACGAAATCAAGCAACGACTGATCCCCCCATACCCCTGCAACGTTGGTATTGGCAAATGTGAAACCACACTTCATCGATATCCAAGGGCAGGAGCCGATTCGAGATGCGCCGAGGAAATACTCGCAGAAAATGTTGAAGGCTGCGTGGGATGAAGTGGATCGAATGTTAGCTGAAGGTATTATTGAGCCTTCAGACGGGCCATGGAGAAGTTGCCCCGTGTTAGTACCTAAGTCGTCGGATACGTTTCGATTTTGTATAGATTATAAGCGAGTGAATAAGGTGACTAAAGCTTTAGCTTACCCCTTGAGGAACATGGATGACATCCTCGCTAAGCTCAGAACAGCTAAGTATATCACTAAATTAGGCTTAAGCCAAGCTTATCACCAAATTCCTCTAGATCCAAAATGCAGAGAAGCTACAGCGTTTTCGGCGCCAGGGCGAGGACTGTTTCAGTTTCTACGACTCCCGTATGGATTGACCAACGCACCAGCTGTATTTCAGCGCAACATGGACGAACTCATCAAATCGGAGTGGGAGCCGTATGTGTTTGCGTACTTAGAAGATGTGATCATCGTCGCGCCAACCTTCGAGGAACATGTAAAATGGTTGGAGGCAGTTCTCGAAGCGCTAAGGAAAGCAAACCTTCAGATCAATCTCAAAAAGTCGGAATTCTGCTTCGCAGAAGTGAAGTATCTCGGATACATTGTGAATGAAGGCGGTCTGAAGGCGGACGACGACAAAGTACGTCCGATTCTTGAGTATCCAGCACACATGAATCTTAAGCAATTTCAACGATTTTTGGGCATGATAGGCTGATACTCTACGTTTATAGCTCGATTAGCGGAATATAAAGCTCCGTTATCGAAGCTATTGAGGAAAGACGTGCGATGACATTGGACAGAGGAGCAGCAGGAGGCTTTCGAGAAGCTGAAGCTAGCACTCACTCAGGCTCCAGTTTTAGCAAGGCCTGATCTGTCGCTGCCATTCACGCTGCAGACTGATGCCAGCGACTACGCCATCGCAGGAGTGCTCACACAGGTTTTTAATGGAGAGGAGCATCCCATTTATTTTGTGAGTAGGACTCTTTCTCGTGCTGAACGCAACTACACCGTCACCGAGAAAGAGTGTCTCGCAGTTTTATGGTCGGTCCAGAGGTTGAGAGGTTATTTGCAAGGCGAGAAGTTCACGATAATTACCGATAACCATAGTTTGCTTTAGTTAAACAACCTTCGTGACCCAACTGGCCGACTTGCGCGATGGAAGACGGCGCTACAAATGTATAACATCGATTTCGTCCACAGGAAAGGAGCGCTACACAAAGTCCCCGATGCATTGTCACGAGCGTGGGAAGGCACGTACGAAATCGCTGCTGTAGCGAGTAGTACGGACGAAGATCCATGGTACCAAGAGAAAGTGAAGAATGTCGAGAGAAATCCATCCAGGTATCCAGATTGGAAAGTAGTTCATGGACTTCTCTATGCACATCGATCGAACAAAAATATCGACCCTTTAATGCCGGATATGGATGCATGGAAACTGGTGCTCCCTGCAGGAGATCGAGCAAAAGGTTTAGCGGAAGCTCACGATACTCCGCAATCAGGACATCTAGGAGTCGAAAAGTCCTTTGCGAGAGTGGCGACGCACTATTACTGGCCAGGGTACTACCGAGACGTCTGTAGCTATGTAGCTCAGTGTCAAGAGTGCCAAGCTCATAAAGGCTTGCAACAGGCGCCAGCAGGGTTGATGACGGAGCGTAATATCGAAGGGCCGTGGATCGTGGTGGCTGCCGATATTATGGGTCACCTCCGTCGAAAAGTGGGAATAAATATATCATAGTGTTCGAAGCCTTATTTACAAGGTACGTCTAGCTGAAGCCTTTGAGGAAAACAGACGCCAAGTCAGTTCTAAAGGCCTTCGACGAGCTGATCATGAATCGTTGGGTTTGTCCGCGTGTACTCCTCACCGATAACGGCACCGAATTTGCAAACAAGATGGTGACGGATGGGTTGATGGAGTATGGAATAGTCCAATCCACTATTCCACCATACCATGCATAGGTCAACCCTGTTGAGCGCGTCAACAGGAACCTTCGAGCTATGATCAATAGTTTTATAAAGGGAGATCATAGAGATTGGGATCTCCACCTGGTTGAGTTAGGGTTCGCGGTTAACACCGCTGTTCATTCGTCGTTAGGAGTTTCTCCGTCGTTTATGAATTTCGGGCGGAACCCTACTCCCTCTATCCTGCTCCGCAATCATCTGGAAGATCCTCAGGCAATCCTGCCCCCGGACTTAGAAAAGTGGAAAACGCGAAGTAGTAGATTACCAGCGCTGCACGATTTGGTCAGACGTCATTTGGACAAAGCTACAGCTACACAGGCTAAGTATTATAGTCGAAAACGTAGAGACGTATCTTATCAAGTGGGCGACTTAGTGCGTCGGCGTAATCATGTGTTATCCTCCGCGGAAGATCGATTCGCCGCGAAACACGCACCTAAGTTCGTAGGGCCAGCAGTAGTGATCAGAGTACTTTCGCCGGTAGTATACTTAGTCAAAGATCTTCACATGAATCGTACAATTAGTGCATGTAAATGATCTTAAGCGTTTTGTGCCGCCGCGCAAACCAGCTGTAGCTCAAAGCAAAACTCCAAATGTCTCAGATGGACTGGAGCAGCGACGACGAAAAGCCGGCGACTCCTCCGTCAGCAGGAGAGCCTCCGCGGCCAGGAGAAGAGGATGCCCCTGCAAATCCCGCACCGATGGAGCGGGTCGGCCGCGCCTTCGGCAGGGGCCGGGGCTTCCGGCCACCAACCTTGACACCCTCCGATCCGCCACCGCCGATGTCACCGCAGCCAAGGAAGGTCTCGTCGCCCCCTAGCCCGCCGTCGAGCTGCCCGTCCTACTCGCCGTTAAGCTCGCCATCGCCAACGAGACGCCTGCCCCCGCCGCCTGGACACATGCAGTTGGCGTGCATCACCGGGCCACCCGCACGGATGCAGCAGATTGCGACGCTGCCATCTCAAAAAATTTTGAGAAACTAATAGCACCATCGGAAAGCTGAGGAAAAAATACATCGAAATCACTTGGGGATTATTTTTTTTAGATACATCTTAGCCCTTCAAACATAAGCTGAAAACAGCATAATTTCGCCCTCGCGCGCCACGCCTGGAGAGCTGACGTGAAACGCCTCATATGCACAACGCAAAAGCTATAAAATCTCTCTCTCCCTCTCTCTCTCTCTCTCTCTGTCTGTCTCTCTCTCTCTCTCTCTCTCCCTCTCTCTCCCTCTCTGTTTCTCTGTCTCACACGTGTGCGTCGCGCACACGCGCACACACACGCGCACGCACACACGCACGCACGCACGCATGCACGCGCGCGCGTGTGCGCCCCGCATATGCACAAACGTTTGCTAACGCAGCACTATGGCGAGGCCCCGACAAGCATTGACCTTGGCTGGCGCCGATGAGTCATTGTTTCGGGTCTCGCCATAGTGTTGCAATAACTACTTACATATCTAAGCACTCTTCCCAGGTAGGAGTGCGGAGCGCGAGATAACGACGTCGCAAATGCGAGAATCCGCTCGCGGTGCTCGTGCTCGGACGATCACCCGGCTGCTCAAGACTGGGACGCGGGTCCACTATAAGAGCCGGTCTTACCTGGGTGGCTGTGTCTCATTCGATTAGGCGTGATGAATCTGCACTAAAAAAGATGTCGCGAAAAGTGGTGAGCGTCGAGGGAATTGCGTAGGCAAATGAAAGTAGGCAAGCTTACGAATCAACCTTAACTTATTATTAGATCATTATGAATTACACTGGCCCACTAGACCTTACAAAGCTACGCATTGTATCGCGTTTATCGGTCATGTGTGAGTGTGCCGCGTTCGGAGAGCGCTGAGAAGCGCTCCGCTGAAGGCGAGGCGCGTCGGCGTAGCGCTTGTATATGCACACTCCGATAATCGTGGTCTACAATCGCGGTGAGAGAGAGAAAGAACAATCGCCCCGTCGGTGAGCCGGCTTAGAGCATCTGCCAACTCACCTTAAGCCAGCGCTTCGGTATCGTGCACTTACTAGTGTACGAGGCCGCGGTGTTGAGTTTCGTGGGCCGCTGTCCGGCTGGGGATGGATACGTCTGCTCAGCTCGCTTTCGTTCTGCGCCCCGGTAGCTGTCCCTCGGATCGGCAGTGCTGCGATGTCCGGTGTCACGGACTCGTGACATGATCGATGGTGAAGGCTTGGAGCGCGGCTCAAGTGTGGGGGAGACTCCGGCGGCGAAGTCTGGAGCGTGCGCTGTGGTGTGTGTCTTGTAAGTCGATGTCCCGGCGTGACGTCCCGGGCTATCCACCTGGTCCCTCGGTCCTATCCATAATGTGGATGAAATCATCCGTGGCAAAGACGAACACTCGACCGTCTGACAGTCGCGAATATTGTCTTGTCGCCTGAACATCTCCGTCGCAAAGTACAATGTGTGTATTGTGCGGATTCTGAAGTGTATCATGTGTCTCTCTTGTGTCTCCTACAAATGCTGTGCGCGAGTACGTTATGTAGATAGTGGTTCAACACAGAAATTCGGGTGTACAGTTTCACGAGAGTGTCGCGGAAGTGTGATCTCTGATGAAGTGGTCTTATGGACGGGTTTGAAATTCCAAACGTTCATAATGAACGAAATATTAACTTAAAGTTTCTAATTCTGGTTAGAATTCCCCGGAGTGTGGTTTACTGGTGACTGCAAGAGTGAGAAGTGAAGAAATACAGTTATTATCGGATTTTAAATGTATTAAGTAGCCAAATTCGGCTAAACTTGAAAATGGCAAAAATCTTTCGTTCACTATGAACGTTCGAAATTTCAAACACCTTCTTATGGGATGCCCATGAGGTTACGATTTTTCCATTTTTTCAAGCCGTGCGTGCGTGATTAGATACTACGCGTGGGTGTTGGCCGCTCGCTGCACAGTACAGAGAGGCTATACACAAAAATTGTAAAAAACAATAAAAAAAAACCATGAATCTGAAAATTTTTTATGTAGGTACACTTGTCATGGTGCAGAGAGGCTATATACAAAAGATATAAAATCTCTCTCTCTCTCTCTCTCTCTCTCTCTCTCTCTCTCTCTCTCTCGCTCTGTCTCTCTCTCTCTTTCTCTGTTTCACACACACGTGTGCGTCGCGCATATGCACAAACACATACACACACACAAACACACACGCGCGCGCGCGTGCGAGTTATGAGTCACCACATAGGTACTTAGACGCATCGGCCAGCCAGCCTCCTTATCGCTCCGAATAGAATTTGCATGGACAAAGAGAAGCCAGAAGACAATGCAGATGTAATATATACTTTTCATATATACTTTATGCATAAACTCTCTTTATACTCTCTTACTGTACTTCGCATCGACGATCGCCAGTCTCTGTCGGGCATCCAACCTGTAACGACGTTTTAATAAATCATTATTCTAATCAACACCCTTTGTTCGATTACTTACTTTGGCGAGTGTTACCTGTGTGTGTGTTACCTTTCCTTGGTGATCCACCGGGGCTTGCCACATAACTGGCGCTACGGAAACAGGACCGTGGAGCTGCAAAACTCAGATTCTCTCTCAACCTGTTGACGGAAATCTTCAGCGAGGAAGCAGTTGACGTTTCAAGGTCCATCATCACGGAACCTATACTACGTCGAGATTGGAGTCCACCTGCAAGCAGAGATTCACCCGGAATCATTAAAGACAAATTAGTAAGTCTTTGAAATTTCCTATATCCTACCCAACCCTATCCTTTTAAGTGCAATTGATGTTACGTGAAGCGTAATCAAAGATAAAGCAAAATGGCAAATAACGGAGATAATCAACAAAATCTTACGTTAGAACAATTTAAATTGCGACTTACGATATGGCGCGATGCGATCTCCATATATGAAGGAGGTACAAGACTCCTTTCACACTTTATACAAACGTGCGACAAATTCGTCGAAAATGTGGCGACTGCAGATAATGCAATAAACGAGGCATTATTCGCATTAATCAAATCAAAGATTCACGGCGAAGCACTAGACCTAATAGTGGCAAATAACCCGGAAACATGTGCCGCATGTAAAACGCTCTTAGTTAATAGATTCAGTGATCCAAGTTCGGAGGAGTTACTATTTAACAGATTAAGTGTATGTTATCAATTGACAAATCAGTCTTACGAAAAATACGCGGACGAAATCAAAAGCAGGCTAAATAAATTGAAGGAACACATACAGTTAAATAATTGAGACGCTAATGTTATAAGTATTAAAAATACATTTTAGGAAAACGTAGCCAAAAGTACTTTTATAAATGGTATTAAAGAGCCTTACCATTCTTACTTGCTACATTTTGATTTAGACGACGTTAAGGCATGTATAATAAAATGCCGTAAATACGACAACCATGAACAACAAAGTGCTTTCCTCAATTTCGCACGACAATGTGATAACAAACCTAAGCCCAACGTATTCGGTACAATCAATGCTAAAAGTACAAACCCATTTGCGACTAATAGTAATCCAAAAATTATTCACCCTTCAAATAATTTACCAAGTACTTCAAGAAATGTAAATCCATTTTATTTGCAACCGACACCCGCATTTACACAAACACAACCTGGATTTATCCCCACAAATTATCCAAATAACAATTTTGGTCAAAATAATAATAATCTGCCAAGACAACAAAATTACCAACCAACACCAATGTCAGTCAGTACAAGAAGTACTAACAAACAAGGCGTTAATCCAACAAATAGATCAAATAATTTACCAGCACAAAATAACTTTAATCCAAGAACGAACTTCTTTAAGAGCATAGGACCAGCAAACTTTATCGCTGAAGAGTTGCATCATCAACAAGAACAAGGAGAAGAGGAAGCAATCAATTATCAAAATGACTCACCTGTACCAGACCATGAAGAATTTAATCAAGAAAACGACGAGAGTGATAACTGCCAAAATTTTCAACAAGCTTCCGACACGACAGAACCGACGTGATAAATTTAAATTCGATTAGCAATTCACCCGAATTACCACACATGATAACGACAAATCCACCTCTTAAAATTCTCATCGATTCTGGAGCATCGTCATCCATTATCAATCCAGAAATTGCATATAAACTATTTTCAAAATTTATATTTCCTTACGAATTCGAAATTAAATCGGTGCACAAAACAACGAAAGGTACACATGCGCTTACCTTTCCTATATTACGTGAATACGGTGACGACACACCTATAACTTTCTTAATAGCAACATGGTACTGTATGTACGATTGTTTAATCGGACATAAGGATTTGCAGAATTTGGAAGCGAATATTAATTACAAAACTCAAATTTTTGCACATCTAAATTTGAAATAAATTACTTTAAAAATATACCGGACGATCATAAAAATGTTAAAGTGAATCATCATCAAGGAGTAGAATTACCGATAAGAACTGATCACATGAACGAAGAAGAAAAATATAAAATTACATCACTATGCCAGAAGTACAAAGACTGTTTCTACAATGAAAATAAAAAATTATCAGCGACTTCTGCGGTTTCACACAACATAAGAAGAAAGAACGATCACTCTATCTATGTAAAGAGTTTTAGATACCCATACCATCTAAAAGAAGAAATTCAAACTCAAATCAGAAAACTGTTAGACGAAGAAATTATTCAACCAAGCAACTCGCCCTACTCATTCCTCGTATGGATAGTTTCGAAGAAAGAAGATGCAAGTGGAAGAAAAAAATGGAGAATAGTAATAGATTATCGTAAATTAAACGACAACACCATCGAAGACAAATATCCATTACCTAGAATGGACGACATTCTAGAAAATCTGGGCAAATGTTCTTACTTTAGTACATTAGATTTAGCACAAGGTTTCCACCAAATACCCGTCAACAAAGTTTCAATTGAAAAGACAGCATTTACCGTAGAAAACGGACACTATGAATATGTCAGAGTGCCTTTTGGTTTAAAAAACGCTCCGGCTACTTTTCAACGTCTGATGCATAGAATTTTAATGAAATATCTACATAAATTCTGCTTCGTTTACATGGACGATATAGTAATATTTTCGAAATCACTCCAAGAACATTTACAACATGTGAAGCTAATATTCGAAGAACTAGAGCAATACGGTTTAAAAATTCAATTAGATAAGCGTGAATTTCTAAAGAAAGAAGTTCCATTTTTAGGCCATATAATAACAGCAGACGGAATCAAACCAAATACCGATAAAATCAAAGCAATTCTAAAATATCCGATACCTAAAACCCAAAAAGAAGTTAGAATATTTTTAGGACTAACCGGCTTTTACAGAAAGTTCATAAAAAATTACGCAAAAATAGCGAAACCAATGACAAAAGCACTCAAGAAAAAGGAAAAAATAGATCCAGAAGATAAAGACTATAAAGAAGCGTTCGAGAAACTCAAAGAATTGATCACTAACGCACCAGTGCTCGTCTACCCAGACTTTACCAAACCATTTACTATCACAACCGACGCCTCAAACTTAGCAATAGGTGCAGTTTTATCCCAAGAACAACATCTTATCTCGTGTTATTCGAGGACGTTAAACTCAGCAAAACAAAGCTATCCGGCGATAGAGAAAGAATTACTGGCAATAGTAGAAGCATGCAGACAATTTAGACCATATATTTATGGTAGAAAATTTACGATTGAAACAGATCATAAGCCATTAATCTGGCTCTATTCTTTAAAAACGCCTAACGCTAGCCTGATTAGATGGAGACTAAGATTAGAAGAATATGATTACATAATAAAATACAAAAAGGGTTCGAATGAAATTAGTCTGAGTCGAATTGAAATTAATGCTAATAAAACAATAGAAGAAGACTCACTCTCAATGGTGCCTTAAACACCTGACGATGCACCTGTCACACCGGAAGAAATAGACGAAATATTTGACGACGACATGGCAACAGTACACACAGCTGACGAAAATCCGACCTTTTGACTACCTATAACAGACAAAAATGTTCACGCTTTTAATTACAGCATTATCATAAAAGGAGGAAATGATTACAACTTAAAAGTAAACAAAGATAAACTTAAAATACAATACACGGTGAAAATTAATAAATCAAACGCAGAAATACATTTACTTAAGTTTTTCAAGGAAAATATTAAACCCGATAAGCAATATGGTATCTACTTTACGACTGAAGAATTGGAAAGAATTACGTATAGAATATTGAAGGATCATTTCAATGAAAAATTAAAACTAATCAAAACAACCACGTATACACCTACGATTGATAAAAATAATTTCATAAAAGAACTCGAGACATATCATAATCAAAATCATAACGGTATTCGAGAGACCTTATTACACTTTAAGAGAAAACTCTGTACACTTAATATGGATCGACTTATTCAAAATTTTATAAATCAATGTGAGATATGCCTAGAGCATAAGTATAAGAGATACCCATATGAAACAGAAACATATGGCCCTATTATAGCTAGAAGACCGCTCGAACATATACACATGGACGTATTTCATTTCAACAAGGATAAATTTTTAACAATTATAGATATTTTTTCCAACTATGCTTAAGCGTATTATCTACCAGATGGAAATGCTACGACCATGATAAACAAATTGAGACACTTTGCCTCACACCATAACTTTCCGGATAAAATTACGACAGACAACGGAAGTGAATTCAACTCAACAGTATTTAAGGAGTTTTGCCGCATATATAAAATTCAATATCATCAAACAACGATAAACAGACATACATCGAATGGACCCATAGAAAGACTGCATTCAACCCTAAAGGAAAAATTAAGTATTTTATCCAATCAAAATCCAAAAGAAACAATGAAAAATCTTATGATCACCGCTCTCTTAATATACAATCGGAGTATACACTCTACAACTAACTATACGCCTTTTACACTGTTATATGGACCTTATGACGAACTACAGAAACACATTATCGAGCCCGATGCCGATACCATAAAAAGATATAATGAAATCAGAAAAAATGAAATTTTACCTTTTTATGACACGCTATATAGAAACCAAAAAGAGTAACAAAAGTTACCTAATAGTCCTGACAAATCGTTAGAAAATAAAGAAATGTACATGAAAACCCATCAACAACAACGCGACAAAACCGCACCACGATATCAAAAATTACTTGTAGAGACACAACAAGGCCCCTCGTTAGGTTGCTATATTCATGGTCAAGAACGCCGATACAATTTAAGAAGTGCCAAAAAAAAATAAGAAAAACTTCTTCTTTACAGGACAGTGAAGACGGCACTACTCTTGATGCTCATAGCTCTGCTCGCGGAGAGTAGCGAAATCAACCAAAATGAAACGCATTACGATTACCAACAAGGAACTGGAAGAATAGCTAGAAGTTATCATTACCTACATTTCAACATTGACGTTACAACGCTTTTGAAAACTTTCAAACATATAACAGCTAGCTATACAATATTATCTAACCGAGGCGAATTAAGAGAATCGAGTTTATTAAAGCAAGCCGAAATTCTATGTAATGAAATACACCAGAATCTACAGATAATAATGCCATAAAACATGAGAACGAAAAGAGGGTTAATAAACGGATTAAACACAGCAATAAAATACATTTTTGGGAACCCAGATGCAAACGATTTAGAAAAGATAAACAACTACTTAAATTCTCTACAAAATCAATAACAGGAAAATATATTTACTTTAAATAAGTCAATAAGCATAATAAATACGATAAGTAAACAAATAAATAACAACACGAATATAATTAATAAAAATTTAAAAGACATGTGGAAAACTATAAATGACCAAACTTTGCAATCAAATTTATTTGAAGCGCTCATGACCCTCATAACCCAGGAGCAACATTTTCTCGGATTACTTAATAAAATTAAAAAATCATTTATTTCCAATGAACAAATATTCGACTTGGAATTGTTAACATATGACCAAATATCGGATATACGTGTACATTTATTGGCAACCTACTCTCAGAAAGAGTTAATATTACACTACCATAATTTGCTGGATTTTCGATTTGTTCAGGGATCAATTGCATTCACACAAAATCTTATTGTATACACCATCAAAATCCCTATCCTTAATCCTATCGAATTTTCACTCCATCAAAGACTTGCTATAATCAATTACAACAATCAGACAGAAGTTATCACCACGCCATGGAGTTTGACCGAGTCATCTATAAAACTATTTGCTAATAAGTGCCGACAGATGTATGAAAAGAATTTTTTATGTCAATAAATTCTAACGGAAAATGTCAAACCGATTATCATTTCAATTAGTCCACCTTTAATACTGACATACAGATTATCTGAAAATTTAACTTTAATATCAACTAATTGTGCTATCAAGATTACACATGATAATGATCAAATGATGATCCGAGGAACATATGAAATACAAGGAAATGATGTACAAATACAGGGATACCGACTTGACGAAAATCTTGGTGAAATGGAACAATCCAGCCTAATTTCACCTTTAGTTATCAAAGACCACAGTTGAATTTCGAACCTCTAAAAACTTTGATATCATCTACACTAAATATGCCAGTTTCTAATCAAATTAGAACCGAATTCGTCATGTCTACAAGTTCAATTATATTAGTATTGCTGTTCATAACGATTACATCGGTTTACTTAATATACAAAATAAAAGTCAAGAAACAACGGCCGCAACTTACCAAAAAGTCCAAAGATAAGGACATCAAAGACGAGGACGTCATTGAACTTGGCCTTGGAGGAGTTATATGAGTCACCACATAGGTACTTAGACGCATCGACCAGCCAGCCTCCTTATCGCTCCGAATGGAATCTGCATGGACAAAGAGAAGCCAGAAGACAATGAAGATGCAATATATACTTATCATATATACTTTATACATATACTCTCTTTATACTCTCTTACTGCACTTCGCATCGATGATCGCCAGACTCTGTCGGGCATCCAACCTGTAACGTCATTTTAATAAATCATTATTTTAATCAACACCCTTTGTTCAATTACTTACTTACTTTTGCGAGTGTTCCTGTGTGTGTGTTACCTTTCCTTGGTGATCCACCGGAGCTTGCCACATAACTCGCGCGCACACACACACGCGTGTGTGTGTGCCGCGCATATGCACAAACTTTTGCTAACGCAGCACTATGATGAGGCCCCGACAAGCATTGACCTCGGCTGGCGCCGATGAGTCATTGTTTGGGATCTCGCCATGGTGTTGCAATAACTACTTATGTAGACGACGGTAAGTCTAGTTAACTAGTCACAGAGCGCACGATAGCAACGTCATACAACATTGCTCGGTCCACTTTACATATTTTCATATATTTACAATAATCTTTGAGTTTATTGGTTTCATAAAACTAAATAAAATGACTTTGTAAAATATAACATGGCGTCGGAAAGGTCACGCCAACATGGCATCGGGAAGGAAACGACCTCCCGATAAGAGTAGTACAAAAGTATATAAGTGCCACCCAGCAAAACCGGTGGCAACAGTAATTTGTATTATATGTGGAGATGCATATCATCAAAGCGATTTCGATAGATTAAACAATACAAAAGATCTAGGAGATAACTTAGTAATTTGTCCGAAGCATGTGCACATGTCTAATCTATGATGAGGCAGAAGGACAGTTGAGTGAGACAGCAAAAATGATAATAGCACATATTAAAATGAAAAAAACTGATGAAATAAGAAGAGAAATACTAGAGGAGCTAGCAGAAAAGACATTAGAATTGCAAAATACAACAATAAATGATACAAGTAAGAGTGAAATCATGGTAGCTGAACATACTTTACTAAAACAATGGAATATGGAACTGCAAGAAAAAATAAATTATTACAGGAGTTGCTTGAAAAATATAGAGGAAAAGAAATAGAGAACCAATTTACTAAAAAATCTTTCGCTGAAGTAACAACAGAGATAAAAATACAACCAAAGAAGATGCCAAAACTTGTAGTTAAAATTGGCAAATATGAACAAGATGTGGTTTTAAATACAATAACAAAATATCTAGTGAGAGAAAAGAACATTCAAACCAAAAGTACTTAGACTGTTCAATAAGTCCATGACTTCTCGAAAGATGGTGCTGTTATCGTAAATATGTTACTACTCTAAGAGAATACCATCTAATATCAGTGCGTATACAAAGTTTCAAGTCAGTACGTTCGTTAGAAAATTTTTTACAGTCATTTGGATTTAGTGTTTCATTGTTAAAATAAAATGATGGAAAAAAGCGAGTTTCGCGTGCTTATTAAACATTATTTTCTACGAGGAAAATCAATCAAGGAAACTGAAGAAAAGCTCGCAAAATGTTATAAGGAGTCTGCTCCATCGCATGGCATGGTTCATAAGTGGTTCACTGAATTTCGTTGCGGCCGTATTAGCACAAGTGACGCTGAGCGTCCTGGCTGTCCAAAAGAGGTGACTTCTCAAGAAATGATCGATAAAATCCATGACATTGTACTCATCGATCGTCGATTGAAAGTGTGTGAGATTAGTGAGACTATAAACATTTCAGTAGGGTGCGCATGGTATATTTTACATGAATGTTTGGGAATGAGGAAGTTGTCTGCAAGATGGGTGCCGCGTTTAATCACAGCTGATCGCAAGCGGGCTCGTGTGGTTGCGTCTGAGCAATGTTTGGGCATGTTTCAACGTAATTCAAAGGAATTTTTGCAACGTTATGTAACTGTTGATGAAACGTGGATTCATTGTTATACGCCAGAAACAAAAAAATCAGTCGAAAATGTGGACTGGGCCTGGAGAATCTGCGCCGAAAAAAGCGAAAACGGTTCCATCAGCCGGTAAGGTCATAGCCACAATTTTTTGGGACTCACGTGGTATAATATTAATCGATTACCTCCAGAAGGGAAAAACTATTACAGCAGAGTATTATGCCACATTATTAGATCGCTTTGATACCATACTGAAGGAAAAGCGGCCCCATCTGGCGAAAAAAAAAGTGCTTTTCCACCACGACAATGCATCAGCTCACACGACTGCCATTGCAACGGCGAAATTATTTAGTTTACGCTACGAAATACTTCCTCATCCACCTTATTCCCCAGATTTGTCCCCTTCCGATTATTTTTTGTTTCCTAACATAAAAGCTTGGCTTAGAGGTGAAAGATTTTCGTCGAACGAAGAGATCATTGCTGCGACAAATGAGTATTTTGAGGAGTTTGATAAAAATTACTTTTTAGAGGGCATAAATAAGCTTGAGTACCGCTATAATAAATGTTTACGGTTAAAAGGGGACTATGTTGAAAAATAAATGGGAATTTTTGTTCTAAATAGTGTTTTTCATTTCAAAGTCACGGACTTATTGAACCTACCACGTATATATAATAAAAATAAAAGTGACATCATAGTTAACTGTATGAACATTAAGAGTGGAACAGCTGCTAAAAAAGTACTTAAAAGGAAACTACCAAAGTGTGATATAGCTACTGAAAAATTAAATAAACCAAAAATAAAAATAGTTGGCATAGACAACTATACAGAGATAGACATTAAAGAAATTGAAAATGATATAAATACAAGAAACTTTAGTGACACAAACAACAGCGGTTCAATTCTTCACATATATACAAATGAAAAAACAAAACTTAGCTCCGTTATAATGTAAGTACCACATGAAACATACAAGTTGATCAGAGAGATCAATAAAAGACGTTTTGTAGGACACCAAAGATGTAGGGTCTATGATCTAATAAATATCTCACCATGTTACAACTGTGGGAGGTTAGGTCATAATGAGAAAAAATGCAAGAACAAACAGATATGCATAAAATAGAATGCACTAACTTTATCTTTAGTAACAAAATATACAGAATAAACTTATGTACTAATCATTCTCAATATGATGTGAGCAACTGTAAAATACTTAAAAACAAGATAAAAAAATACATAGATGCAACCGATATTACCCTATAAAATCTGAATTATCGACCTGGAAATCAGCAAGGCCGTCCCAGCTAAATACACGACAGAGGGCAGCTGCAGCTAACCCACTTAGCATACCTGAAGTACCAACATCGAAACTACCAAGACCGCTTACGCAAAATCTACGACGGAGGTCATTTCAAATCTACAGCATTGGAACAACCCAAAAAGCAACTCCAACAACACCAAATGCAACTAATGGAGCAAAATCATGAAATATTAGAAGACATACATAAGCATGTATACCAGCAAGAAATCGCACATAATGACTTGAAGTCTCTTAATCAAGATAGAAAAGCAACAGATAATTTGATTTTATATTTGAATATAAGAGGTTTAAAGACTAATTTTGAGAAATTGCAAATCTTGAATAAAAGGCTCAAAATCAAACCATATGTGATAATATGTGCTGAAATCGGTAACTTAGAACACTATCAATATTATCAACTGAATGGGTACAATATATATTATAACCATAGTCACATAAACAAATCAGATGGTGTAGTCGTATATGTAAAAAAAGACGTAACCCAGTCAACTAATGTAATAGAACTGGGTAGGCTAAAAATACTAAATACAATTATAAGCCTTAAAAACAATAGTCATTTGGAAATCTCATCTATGTACAGATCGCATGATTTGCATAATACAGAGTTTATTTTAAAAGTAAATCAATATTTGCAACTTAAGAGGAACGTTAAAAACCATTTGATAATAGGTGCCTTTAATATAAATATAATGCTACAAAACAATATTAGTCAGAATTTTCTATACAATTTCCTTGAAAATGGCTATTACTCTGGCTTTACAGATACGGCTAGACCATATAATATAACTACTGATAGTGGAATAAGCATAGACAATATTTTTGTAAAAACTAGCTCAATCAATGCAAAAACTTTCAAATTAATGACACTTATTACTGATTACTATCCGCTATTTATAGACATAAAAAAATCACTAGTGAATACATATATGGAAAAAAAGAAAACTAATTATTCATTAAATTACAAAAAAATAGCTATTATAGCAAGTCAAAAATATTGTACTGAATACAAACAAATCGAGGATCCAAACGAAGCAATAAACCTCTTTATAGATGGAATAATACAATGTCAAGAAAAATAAAAAAAGAACCCGGTTAAAGACAATAATGTACCTAGAAAGGAATGGATTACAACTGCATTACTAAAAGCTTGTAAAAAAAGGACAAATTATATAAACAACTTAAAAAAGATCCAATAAATGAAAGTTTACAAAGAGAATATAAAAACTATGTTAAATGTCTAAACCAAGTTATAAAAGATGCCAAAATTAAATACGATAAGGATCTTATAGAGAAAAACTCAGGTAATCCAAGGCAACTATGAAAAACAATAAATTCCAAACTTGGTCACAAAGGTAAAAAAGATAATAATATAAGTGTAATATATGATGAAAATATGGAGATAGTAAAAGACCAATCTAAAATTGCAAATATCATGAATGACTATTACGGCAATATGGGCAAAGAAATGAGCGACAAAATTACTGCTCCAAGTAACAATTTTATTCAACTGCCACCTAGCAACTTAAATTCAATATTCCTAAATCCGACAAATGAAATTGAAATTAAAAAAAAAATTGAAAATTTGAAAATGATCTACTGACAACGATGCCAGAAAACTCAATTTTATCGTATGCTGATGATACAGCCGTTATATCGGCAGATCAAACATGGAAAGAAGTAGAAAAGGAAATGAATCAAAATCTAAAAAAAGTAGCAATAGAGCTCGCATTGAATAAACTAACTTTAAATATAAGTAAAACTGTTTATATAACTTTCGGGAATTACTGCAACAGTGTTCCAAAAAATGTTGATATCTTTATTAACAAAGAAAAACTAAAGAGAGTGGACTCGTGTAAATATTTAGGAGTGAATTTTGATTACAATCTAAAATGGGATGAACATATTGACTATCTAATTAAAAAAACAAGCTACTTAAGTTTCATATCCTACAAAATCAATAAATTTATGCAAATAAATACGTTAAAAGTTATTTACTATGCCATTTTTCAGAGTGTTATCAATTATGGGATAATAGCTTGGGGTGGTGTCTATAAAAAAAATCAACATTTGCTCCAAAATATTCAAAACAGATTACTCAAACTAGTGTTCAAAAACACCTTCGTGCAAAATAAACCAATGAATATTAAGCAACTATACACATGGGACTGTTTAAAATATCATTACAACGAAATGAAAAATTTATTTTCAAACTCAAATAGTAAGACTAGATATAAAGCTATCATATTGTCAAAAATGGACAAAAGAGTGATCGATAAAAAAAATTATATAACTGGAAGAAAGACCTTCAATCTACTGCCAAACGAGTTCAAAACGCTAGATATAGACAAAAGAGCCACTAATTACAAGTTAAAAAAATGGATTACGAATAATATTCCGTGAGAATGATCCGAATATTTCCTTGAAAAAATTTGATACTATAACGGTGTTATAGGAATTCAAGTCTAAAGCGTAGTTAAGTGCATAGAACATATATACTATTACTGTTTATTACTGTGTATAAAAATTTTTATAATACTGTTAAAAAATGAAGATGATTTATCCAATAGTTTTAAGATTTAGTATGTAATATTAGGTTTAAGGAATCTATTAGTATTGTATACACCTGCAAACAGGGAATTTATTTCCCTCTGCAGGGTTACTATGTAATGTAATGTATGTAATACTCTGGATAAATAAATAAAAAAAAAAAAAATAAAATCAAGAATGGCGGAGTTGATAAAATAAATGCTAAGACACTCAAAACAATATCTGATCTTATACCAGATCTTTTGGCACATATTTTCAATAAATGTATTGAAAAGTCAATATGGCCTGATGCGCTAAAAGCTGCTGAAGTGGTACCAATTTACAAATCATGGAAAAAATTAATAGTTAATAACTATAGACCGATATTATTAATATCGAATATTGCAAAAATCTTCGAAAAGGTAATCTACGATAGAATTTTTGATTTTATCAACAAGCATAAAATACGAAGCGAAAAACAGTTTGACTTTATTAAAAACAAAGGAACCAGAGCTGCTCTAAGCTATATTACAAAAAGGATTTATGAGAATTTAGATAAAAGTAAGCCCATTATTGTCGCATTTCTAGATCTAGCATAAGCCTTTGATACAGTTGATCATAATATACTTCTTCATAAGTTGTAAGCGTACGGGATAAGAGGTAATGCTTATACTTTAATGTAAAGCTACTTAACAAATAGAAAGCAGAAAGTAAGATTTGACCAAAGTGAGAGTGAACCGATAACAATAACGATGGGAGTGCCCCAAGGACCAATCCTTTGGCCTCTACTTTTTATATTATATAGCAATGATTTACTGATAAAAATGCCAGAAAACTCAATTTTATCATATACTGATAACACAGCAGTCACATCGAGCAGGCGATAACTCTCGCGCAGGGAGCACACAGCCCACTTTATTCCCTTGGTGCATAATCCCTTCTTAAAAAAGTGATGAGCGGCCATGTTGAAGCATCTAAAGGCTTGATTTTGATTGTCGATAAGAAGAAGGCGCGAGAAATTTACTGTTTGGAATTTAATGTTTGAACTTTTTAATGGAATTTTTACATTTAGAGTAGTATAAAAATGATTAAGTTCTGACTTCGAAAAAATACTTAAATAAGTTAAAAGTAAAACGTAATGAAGATAGCACACATAACCTCAAAAACAGAAAAGTACGCGCGAAGCGCGTTTGAATATCGCTTGTATACTATTAAAAGAGACATGGCGTCGAGGGCGAAAGAGTGCTTGTAGGCCTCTGTGCGTGGCGTGGGTGGAATAAATACCTGCGGTGGATGCCTTTCAGAGCGCCAGACAGTCAGGTCGACGAGTTGCTGTCGGCGGAAGTGCTCTGCGAGGTAGGCGGGTGTGTCATTCGCGACTAGCGAGTAGGATAAGATCCCTATAAAGTATTCGCGGCGTCTGAGGGCCGACAGCCAGCGCAATCCGAGGAGATGGGAGTCACATGCGCGCGGATGAATAGACGGCCAACCACGAAGCGCACGCAAGCCTTAAGCGTGACCTGGATTTTCTCTATGCGTGTCTTGTCGAGGTGATGATAGACTATACACGCATAGTTGAAACGCGGAAAAACCAGGCTTTCGCCTAGGCTGTTTTTAGTGATCTCGAGAAGGAGCGACGGTGGAAGCGCAAGGTGTGGAAAGTGCTGTAAACTCTGCGCGTAATTTTCCTCGCGTGCTGCTGCCAGTCGAGTGTGGGCGTAATAGTGACGCCGAAATTGCGCGCTTCAGAGACGTACGGCAACGCGTGAACATCGATGGTGACCTTGAATAGTGAGACATAATCGATCTTGGTGACGTAGAGCTCATTGCCCAGTATCATAGCCTTCGTTGCTTGGGCATCGATGGAGGCTTGGGTGATAGCTTGATGGATGTGAGTCGGAAAGAAGTGATGATACACTTGAGTGTCGTCCGCGTAAATCATGATGCGGGCAAATGACAGTACCGCGGGCAGGTCGTTGATGTAGATGACGAATAAGAGATGGCCGAGGACACTACCTTGGGGTACGCCCGATGCCGCACTAAGCCAATCAGAGATGGAGCCACCCACGTCGACAACCGCCTGAAGACGATCGGCGAGGTCGTTGAAAAATCACCTAAGCGCGTGGCCAGACATATTTAGAGACCTAAGCTTGATTAGGATGCGGGCATGCGGAATTGAATCGAAGGCATTCGAAAAATTGAATAGGATCAAGATGATAAGCATACGATTATTAATCGCTTGCCTGACGTCATCAAGCACGCCAAGGAGAGCCATTTGGATACTATGACCGCGCCGAAAACTGGCCTGATGCGACGAGAGGATTCCGTGCACTTCAAGGTAACCAGAGAGTTGCTCGTGCACTAGTCTCTCAAGCACTTTTGAGCACTCCGAGAGGAGGGCAATTGGTCTCGTGTTGGAGGCAAGCGTGGTGTTTTGGTTTTGACCAGCGGGCATATAAGCGTTTTTTTCGACTCTGATCGGAAGGTGGCGCTGACGCTTGAGGCGTTTAATAGAGAGGTAAGCTGAGTAAGAGCAGTCTTCACAGCAAGTTTGATCATGGGGGTGGAGATTCCATCTAGACTCGATGCTTTCAATGAAGAGCGATTTAGGGCCTGGAGGACCTCATCTTCGGTGACCGGGTGAAGAGAGAACTGGCGGCTAAGGATAGCACAGTTCGGGTATTCCACGGCAGCATCGAAATCAGACTCGATGATAGGCGGATAGCGAAAAGGCGAGAGGATCTCGAGCCAACTATGCGAAGACGCCGAAGCTCTCCCCATTTGGCCCGAGGCTGCGTGCCTCTTCGAGTCACGAGGTGATGTAATGGCTTTTAGCAAACCTGAGAGCTTTGGATGCGACCGCGCGAGCGGCTCGAAAGCTCTGCAAGTGCGGTCGCGGGCTTTCATGACCGAACGAATCTCGGCACTGACCTAGGGTTTGCGGTGGGAGGGGATCGAGCGTAGAGGTGCACTTGCATCAAAGGCAGAAATGATAACTTCGGTCAGTCGGCGCTCGGTCTCACAGACGTTGGAGGGGCAGGGGCCCAGTATGATTCTGGCGGATGAAGGTGGAGGGGAAAAGGAGCGGGGGAGGAAGTACGGCTAGAAGGCTGAGTAGATTATGATTGAGTTGGTTGGGGTTGAGGTGCTTGAGGTTACGGGAGAGAATAGACTTGGTGATAGGTGGAGAATTTCTGCAGGGGAGAGTGAGTTCTATGAAGTCCTAGCCAGCGATGAAAGGTGCAGGAGATTAAGTGTAGTTAGATATGGGATAGGAGTTTTTTGTGATGAACATGTCGATCCAGGCGTGAGAGGTGTTCCAGAGTTGATGGTGGTTAGGTCGCATTCGATGAGATGTAGAGAGTGATGGTCTATAAAAGCTTGCAGCCTAGCGGAGGCTAGTCCGGTAGGGGTGGCCATGTTAATGTTGCTGTCGCCAGTGATGATCACACAGCTGAAATGAAGGAGGTAGGTGGATAGGTATGATAGAAATTCATGTGGATATTCGGCAGGTGGTCGGCGATAGATGGCGGCGAATAAAATTTTTACGTGAGTAGTGGTTGTCTCGAGAATGAGGAACTCCGACTTATTTGCAAATAACGGTTTAGAGGCGGCGAGTATTGCGACTGCGAAGTCGTCTCACATGTACACACCAACGCCGCCACCCTCCATACCCTCCTGATCAGCACGATAAAAGTTGTAACGAGGCTAAGGTGTGCGTTGTCCATATTCAGGTGCAGAAATGTCTCACAAGGAGAAGGTTTCAGCTGCGGGAAACGAATTTTAGCGGGCATTGGAGAGTCGATTTCCGGTACCTAAAAATTAAGCCCACTAGTGCTCACATTTCCGTCAAATGGGCCCTTTTTCTTGAGATATGGGCAATTTAATCTCAAATATCGGCTATTTCGTCCAAAAATGATGTCTCTTCTATTGACTGCCGGATTGCTGCAAGTATTTAAGATACGAAAACGACGAAGAAAAATTATGAAAGTCGACAGTAAAAGCTAAAATTTAAGCTCCGATTCATTAAAAAATATTGATTTTTCAGGGAATTACAAGCAATCAAAAATAGGGTACGAAAATGGTTCAAAATTTGTCTTCATTTTAACCGATTAAATGGATGGTATTTTTAACCATTTTCGTACCCTATCTTTGATTACTTGCAACTTCCTGGAAGATCAATATTTTTTAATGAATCAGAGCTTAAATTTTAGCTGTTACTGTCTGCTTTTATAATTTTTCTTCCTCGTTTTCGTATCTTAAATATTTGCAATGTGACACTCAATAGAAGAGACATCATTTTTTAACGAAATAGACGATATTTGAGATTAAATTGCCCATATCTCAAAAAAAGGGCCCATTTGACGGAAATGTGAGCACTGGGCTTCGTTTTTAGGTACCAGAAATCGACTCTCCAATGTCCGCTAAAATCCGTTACCGCAGCTGAAACCCTCTCCTTGTCAGTGATGGCGAGAATATCGAAACTCGTCACGGAACACTTAGCCTCGATGAGAGAAAAATTGGTAGAGGATAAATGGTTTAGATTAATGTGATCTGTAACTATTTCGCCGGAGTTCGCGTTGGGATTCGCTCGGTTTCGTGGACGCCAAGTCATCGCGTTTATGAGCACGTCGATGTCGGACTGGCGGCGAATCGGCACTAGAGGCCCAGCTCTCGAGGGACGTATGAAAACGGTGAGGTTTCGGACTATGGGTCTCGTATGACCAAGTTGCTTATATACGGCGGTGGCGCAGCAATGTGCGATCACCGACTCCAAAAATGGCTTGGCAGGTAAGGTTTCGCAGAAGTGGAGTCTTTTTAGATTCGCGGATGAATGGCGAGGAAAGTGTGAAGACGAGTGCACGTGCTGTCTGTTGGTTTGGTTAAGTTGATGGTGCTGGTGATACTGTTTGAGCTGGTTCGATGGGCGCGGTGCAGTTTGGCGGGTTCCATTCGCGTCAATTTACGACGTGCGGGACATATTCAGGGAGCTGCAAGGCGGTGAGGGTGGCAGCAGTAGTCTGCTGCGGCGTGAGAGTCAGCATGGCAGGCCTTTGACGACAACTTCGCACAGATCCTCGGTAGTGGAAGAGGCCTCCACGGTTTGCGCGATGTCAGCGATCTCGGAGCAAATACTCGTGAATTCAGCCTTATTTTGCACATCGGAATCCTTCAGTCTTCGCTCTACGTCATCAATTCGAGCACAAAGGCCATTGATGGTGGTTTGCGTTTGCTCATGGGCGCGCGAAAACCCCTGCATGTATATGCGAAAATAGGCTGGCGCCTCGTTGTTCATCACCCTCAAAAGCGGCGTCAAACAGGGGTTCCGGCACGATCATCACTCCGCTCGCAGGCTCTGAACAAGATTGGCTTGAACTCATAGTAGGGCAGTGAGCTTTCGCAGCTGAGCGGAACGCTGCATAGTGCTCCAGCTAGCAAAAAAACGGTCAAAATTCGTGCTTGCCTCGAAATTTGAGTAAAAAGATAAGTTTGACCGATAAAAGGGTTCCTTATATACCCTATTTTATAACTCCGTTTCCCTCAGTATGATCCGAATTGATGTATTCTTGTATATCGATGGATATACACAGCAATTATATCAAAATCATATTTTCGGGCAAAACCATTTTATTTTTCAACGAATACGAGATGGAAAAAATTCATTTTATGTATACATATTTATTATATTACTATTCGACTCTGGTCAGAAAAAGTTATACATGATTACATATAAATTATATGTAATTATATATGGTCCCGTATGGAAATAATAAATGTATGAAACCGTAGGAAAACGTATAAAAACGTATAGAAATGAACCTTTCTATTGATTTTTGGACATATTTTATACGGTTTTATACATTTTTATACATTTTTATACAGTTTAATACATTTTCAGACATTTTCTTACACTTCCATGTCAAGTTTGTAAAAGTTTAATCTAATAAAACGTAGGAAACCGTATAAAAATGTATATTTCTGTTCATCTCCGTAGATTTTTTCAAATTTATTACATTTTTATACGGTTTTATACATTTTTATACAGTTTAATACATTTTCATACAAAATAAAAAAAAATTAATAGAAAAATTAATAAATAAATTATGTTTTTCTGTTTATAAAAATGTAATTACGTTTTTCCGTTTTTTACGATTTACAAATTCTATAAAACGTAAAAAACCATATGAAATTGTATAAAATCGTTGCAAATCGTAGAAAACTGTATTAAAATGTTAAAAACCGTATGAAACCGTATTAAAACGTATCAAAACGTATTAAAACGTATAAATTTGTCCAATAACCAATGTTTAGATCCGGTTTTATACGTTTTTATACAGTTTTGTACGGTTTTATACGGTTTCATACATTTCTTTTTTTCCATACGGGGTTATATAATATGGTAATATACATGACGTAATAGTATTCTATATCGAATTTCATCTTAAATAAGTGTAGTGTGTGATCGCGTGTATATGTGTGTATATGTGCGTACACAAACACACACGCACAAAATTCTTGAATTCATAGCAACAGTTCATATATTTCCCCGAGTAAGAATACTCTCTCTCTCCCCCTCTCCCTCCCTCTCTCTCTCTCTCTCTCGTGTATTTGTGTGTGCTTCTGTGTGTGTATCTGTGTTGTGTGTATGTATTTGTGTGGATGAGTGCTATAACATGTATAAATCCTATCTTTAGAAATTCGAAATTTGAAAAAACTTATATATAATTATATATCAGCCTTCATATATAATCATATATAAATCGAATTTGACTGTGTGCGTACGTGCGTGCGCACGTGTGTGTGTGTGTATGTGTATGTACACACGTATATACACATACACGAAATCATACACTATACTTATTTAAAATGAAATTCGATATTGAATACTATTACGTCATGTATATTACCATATTATATAACCATATATAATTAATTACATATAATTTATATATAATTATGTATAACTTTTTCTGATCAGAGTCGAATAGTAATATAATAAATATGTATACATAAAATAAATTTTTTCCATCCCATATTCGTTGAAAAATAAAATGCTTTTGCTCGAAAATATGATTTTGATATAATTGCTGTGTATATCCATCGATATACAAAAATATATCAATTCGGATTATACTGAGAGAAACGGAGTCATAAAATAGGGTGTGTAAGGAACCTTTTTATCGGTCAAACTTATCTTTTTACTCAAATTTCGAGGCAAGCACGAATTTTGACCGTTTTTTTTACTCGCTGGACCCCTGTACGCCGCACAGTGGTCCCAAATCCACTTTTACTGGTATTTTGCCCGCTTCAAGCGAATTTTCCACAGATCAAAGTGATTCAGGTACGATATTAAAGCTTTTATAATATAGAATTAAAAGCCACTACATACAAGGGTGGTAACCACCCTTATTTATTATTAAACAACCCCTAAACTTATATCGAAATTTTTACATTTATAAAGTATCTCCTATAACCGAAAACATTAATTATGAATACACACACACACACACACACACACACACACACACACACACAAACGCACACACACACACACACACACAATATGTGTATATAATATATATGTATATACTATATATGTATATTCATAATTAATGTTTTCGGTTACAGGAGATACTTTGTAAAATGTAAAAATACTTACTTCTAAAGTGTAAAAATTTCCATATAAGTTTAGGGGTTGTTTAATAATAAATAGGGCTGGTTGCCACCCTTGGGTGTAGTGGCTTCTAATTCTAAATTATAAAAGCTTTAATATCCCGCTTGAATCACTTTGATCCGTGAAAAATTCGCTTGAAGCGGGCAAAATACCAGTAAAGGTGGATTTGGGACCACTGTTCGCCGGGTGCAGTGTTTAAGAGGCATGATGCGTGGAAAATGCGGCTGCAGATAGCACAAGAGGACAGCAAGGAATCTAGAGCTCATGCACAGCGAACAGCAGCAGGTCTAGTCCTATGCGATCATGCTTCATACATCACTGAGCTAGCACAACATAAGTGAGTAGCGGCGCACACCCGTAGACGTAGCAGCTGCTGTGCGAGCGTCGTCACGCAATCAAGTTCAAATGATTCCGAGCGCGCTTGAGTGGGGCAGGCGGTAGGGCAGATAAGGTAGGCCGCTGGGGATATACGGTCGTGCGAGCAACGCAGCAGGCGAGTACGATCAGCCCTTCGCTTGAGGTGCGAAAAGCGCAATGACTCGCCGATTAAAATATATAAAAGTGCTGACTCTTTTTAAAGTCAAAAATATTGATTGGAAAAATTAAGGATGCGAATAGCTTCAGTCAAAGGAGATATAAAAATCAAAGATTTTGGCCCGTATCCCATTAAAAAATATAAAATGCTTCAGCCTCTAGGTTACGGCAGGATACAAATTTTAAAATCTCAATATCTTTGGATCAAATGGGTTTATAAACCTCTGGTAGGGTCTATTTCCTCAAAAATAAACTATATTTGTATACTATATACATAAAATATCATTACTGATCAAAATTTTTATTTTTTAGATGAATCCAAAAAAAAATTTTTTAACTGTAGTACCCCCTTAAGGTGGTCTTATACCTAATGGCTCCTGAGGCCAAATTACCTGAAAAAATTAATTCAAATATAATTATTACAAAACAAAGTATGTGTATTACTAATATAACTTATTTCTAATACAAAATCCCAAGAGATAGGTTTCTTAACCCATTTTATGCAGAATTATGTCATTTTAGAAAAATCAACGGGTGTGTAAGTTTTCTTGGCAGTTTGTCCATGGATTTTGACATGACAAATCGCAAATTACTTGGAAAACATGTGCCTATGGCATGAAGCTCTGGAATTAAAAAATTTTTTTACTAAGTATTTTATTTATTGAAAAAACGATAAAAATTCATAAAAATACATAAAATTAAGAAAAAAAGTAGTTTTTTCAATTCATGCCGTAGGTACATGTTTCCCAAGTCATTTGCGATTTGTCTCGTGAAAATTCTTCGAGTGACTGCCAAGAAAGTTTGCACACCAGTTGATTTTTCTAAAATGACATAATTCTGCATAAAATGGGGTTTAGAGACTTATCTCTTGGGATTTTGTATTAGAAATATGTTACATTAGTAAATATATATCGTCGGCTGGATGCAAGATCACTCTATCTCAGCGCCCGCTTCAAGAACGTCCTATCTCGGCTGCCGCTTCAAGAACGCCCTATGTCGGCGCCCGGTCCAAGATCGCCCTATCTCAGCGCCCGCTTCAAGAGCGCCCTATCTCGGCTGCCGCTTCGAGAACGCCCTATCTCGGCTCCGGATTCAAGAACGCCCTATCTCAAATGAGATTTTTGTTTCTCAGATTTTGTAGTGGCAGTACTGCGCGATTTTAAAATACAGCTTTTATAGGCATAAGATGTGTGTCTAAAATTCTGAAAAAAATCAGAATTACTTATTTAACATTGCCTTTGCTTATTAACTTGTGAGATAGACAATGTAAGCCCCCCGTGGGCTTATTCCATATCTATCTCACCGAGTGACACGTGTGAGACAAGCGGTCTAGACCAATCAGAGAGCTTCTTTAAAGAGAATATCGTCTATCTCACAAGTGACACGCTTATAGAATAAGGGCCCCGGCCTTTGCCACTTGAATCTGCGTGAACAAGATGCGCGCGCAGCGCGATCTCAGTTTGAAAATGCAAAAATTCACAATATCTCAGGCAGACATAAATTATGCACATAATTGTTAATAACTAAATATAAGTTTTATTTTATACTAGCTAGAAAGCAGTGACTATCTGAATAAGTAATTTATATTTACAGTTTTTTTTTTGCCTTCCCATTTTTAAATGGTATAATCTTTGTATAAAATAACAAAATCAAAAACCGAAAATGTATATTTTCAAATTTAATATATTATTTCCTTTACAAATTTCATTATATATTTAATACAAATGATGTTGTATTTTATGATAATAATTGATAATTAACTACCAAAAAGTACTATTAACGTAAAATTGTTACTTAAAATTAATAACAGTCAATGACAATTATTAGCAGTTATGTGCATTAAAGAATAATACTTTCAAGAGAGTGTTAATAAATTCAAATAATTAATAGTAACTATTAATAACAATAAATAACAGTTAAAATTGATTATTTACAATATTTTACTAAATTACTAAAACCATTTCTCACATGGAACCATCAGAAAAAGCAAATAAATGCAAATAAGTACTTATAAATATTTATAGGAATTCACAACACTTACTAACTGTTATAAGCGTCCCAAAACGTCCTGTTATTATTTGTTATTAGCATTTATTTGCTTTTATTGACAGTTTTATAAAAAGTTATTTCTGCCTGGGGTGCATGCCTATAGACATAGCTGTAAAAAATAATTAGATCAACTATAATGTTGAATCTGATTCATTTAAAGATATAAATTTGTATTACGAAGCAAAGACAATTCAATAAGCAATTCTGATTTTTTTCAGAATTTTAGACACACATCTGATGTCTATAAAAGTTGTATTTTAAAATCGCGCAGTACTGCCAGTACAAAATCTGAGAAACAAAAATCTCATTTGAGATAGGGCGTTTTTGAATCCGGAGCCAAGATAGGGCGATCTTGCATCCAGCCGACGATATACTTTGTTTTATAGTAATTATATTTTAATTAATTTTTTCCGGTAATTTTGGTCTCAGAAGCAGAGATGCAAAATGACGAATCATTTAAACGAATATCATAAGACACAAAATAAGACCATCTTGCGACCAATGTGACTGTCACACCTTGTCACGCCAACTTTTCTATGTGAAAAAACAAGACGGTTAAAAAAAACAAAACAGTAATTATGGTTCAAAACATCTATATAGATGTAAAATGTCCGTCTTAAAATTTTTGGTCACATAAATTTTAATTTTGATAAAAGTTTTTGCTATTAAAAACAAAAATAGTTTAAATATAAAAATATAAAAAATGCTTACGCTGTTAACGAGCGATACAAGAGGGCGGGGCCCGATGGGCACGGCGGGCCGCCCAATTTTGGAGAACTTGAGTATTTGACTATTTTGGGCATATTTTCAACGGTCTTGTGACCAACTTATGACGCTAGTCACAGTCACATTACATCTCTGCTCAGAAGCCATTAGGTATAAGACCACCTTAAGTCAAAGCACGGGGTCTTCCTTCAGCTGCATCAGAAACCTTAACTCTGATATTCTCATCTAAAAATATAAGGTTAAAAAAATTCTGCCAAAGATCACTGGAATATTTGGTATGCTATACTTTTATAAAGTATCGCATTAAGTTTTAGAAATGTTATACCAAAGTTTCATATTTAGTTTTTGCGAAAGTTTTGATAAAGTTACGCCAAACCTTACCACAGAAGTTCTTTTTGTGATTGTATCGCAAAAGATTGGATAAAGTTTAAATAAAGTTTTTACGAACTTTAAAAAAAAATCATCTCCGTAAATTTTCTTTATAAGATTACACGGGCTCGAGTGAAAACTAGTATATTTACGAGTATAGTTTACAAGTGTAACGAGCGAAATTTAATTCAAATTCATTTGATAAGTATAACTCTGACATTATGTGATTTGTCTAAAGTAGAAAATAAAAAGTAAAGAGTGCCAACGTAGAGTGCGAGAGGAAGTGTAGGGATAGTGGTGCCCTGCCCCGCTGGTCCTCTTCTCTTATCCCTACTCTAAGAGCGTCTTTGCGAGTGCGAATGCGTACCGCGCTTTGTCCTTGTCAAGCCAATCGCTGGTGGAGATCAGGACATAGTTTGTTCAATGAGATTACGTCATTCCTTTATCGATAATATTATGAAGACTATAAACGAGTATGAAGAATATGATTATCATATAATAAATTATTTATTATGTATCTGTAATTCGTTGTTTTGGCCCGCAATAACTCTAATAATAATTATTTTTTTATATTATAAAATTATTATTTATGTTGTAAAAATAAGAACACAATTACCACAGAATATCAATTTTCATTGATACGCCACTCCCACACTGTTCAGATGTGTTCGCTTTCGCTGACACATCTAAACAAGGCTTTTGACCTTAGAGCAGTTCAAAGTTTGTTTTGATGCCTCAAGATAAACTTTAACAGAGGTCAAGGTTTTGTTTTGACGACCTATACGTATGCTACTTACATGTCAAATCATTCTTAGAGACGAATATCTTCCTTCAATTCCAAAATGATCAGTGATATGGGCATAGACGGACTGTTGATTTGCGATTTGGGATGGATTGAGTCATATCGAATTGTCCATTATTTGAATTACTTTATAAGTTTTTTAAATTATTTTAGTGAACTCCTTCTTCTAATAAGTTGTAGAACAATGGATGATAAAAGTAATTGGCAAACGTGAAATTTTAAGAAGAAAGTGTGATAATATTAAAAAGTATCTATTTTCCATATAGCTTCCGACATCATTATAAATGTAATGTCTATTTATTTATTTATTTAATATACGGACACATGTTTTCTTGTACAAAGGTAAATATAATAATAATAACTAACTAATAATAAATTTTATGAAAAGAATATTTAAACCAAAATTTGATATTAAATAATGAGATATAGTAGCGTTAACTTAATGTAGGATGAAATTTATTAAAAAATAATTCTGTAAATTACAAGGTAATTGAAGTTAATCAATTCCCAAAAATATAATACTATAAAGACGTATACTATACTGACTGTAGTGAAGTACTTGTTAAATAGATATAAACGATTTTCATGCAGACAATTTTGTGTAATGTATTTATTTGCATGTGCCATCATGACTATAATATATTAGGTCTCAACTTTGTTATAACGATATTATAATTATTTCAATACAAGTGTAAAAGTGTTGATTCTAGCAGGAGTGTGAGATTTGACAACTAAATGGATGTAGAATCACCTTTCGCACTTTTTTTGATGCAGGGGGCGTAAAAGCGATTTTAAAAATTTACAGAATATGTAAAATCACATTTCACGCACACTGTACCGAAAAATAATATTCATAGCATTATACAGTTTTAATTATTAGATGTTACTATAATTATATTAAAAAGTAGTTTAAAAATAGTTTCAAATTTAATAACTAGAAATTGAACTAAATACGTATATTGTATCTAAATGATATATTTTGGACATCGTTTGTTCACTTTCGAAAAATTCTATGCATAACAACTTTTCATAACTTTTCTACAACAAACATTATTTGCAAATACATATTTACGTTTATAAATATAATTTATAAATTCTCTTAATTTTCGTAGACACATTCTTATTTTTTCAAACAAATGCTCTATATTAATTAGTCGGTGAAGAATCTTTTGATTAAAATAAAACATTAATACACTGAAAAAATTTTAGCACCCCAGCGCTCCCGAAGCATGCGAAATGACAGGACTAGCGGCGCCCTTTGGTATGTACGCCTGTAGCCCCGCTCCGCGCGTCTGTCATACCAGTAAGGGAGCTCTACCGTCTCTTTTTCGGGACGACAGAAGTGCGCAACTGACTGCGCCGCGCAGCGGTGTAGCAGACGTCCCGAAAAGGGATGCCAGAGCTTCCTCGCTGATACGACAGACGCGCGGAGCGGGGTCAATAGACATACATAACCTCACGACAACCTACGTCCTGTATACGGGACGGCTCGCGTGCCAAATTTTTTTCAGTGTAGATTTTATGTTTCTGTTCTTTAGTACGCTTTTATAATTATTATACAAACGTTTAAAATATAGAAATGTCTTTAAATATTTATATGAGAGAAAATCTTTGTACACATAGAGAAGAGATTCTATTTTTTAAAAAAGCATCATTCAGACTCATGTTCTGACGAGTTTCGAAATGGCGAAACTCCCTAGATTATACGTTTTGGTTCATTTTTTCGCTGGTTTGGAGATTTTCTTTTTATTTCACTTTACTTTCTTTTACTTTTTTGCACTTTCCACATTTCAGACTAACACTAGTCTTATCTAAACAAACAGAATTATTTTCTCAAATGCTGTGCTTTAAAAATATATATATATATATATATATATATATATTTATGTTTTATGTTAGTTGCCAGGACATTCCAGATGTTTAACGTTGGTTTCGGGGACATTTGTTAGTTTTAGGGACAGTCCCTGAATCTACATATGTTTAACGTCAGTTTTGAGGACACCGGCCCCCATAAGAGACATTATTTCTTTAGTCACGTATAGGTATACAGTAACATGGGGTCCTGGGAACTAACGTTATACAAGTTTATATATATATATATATATATAAGCAGAGGTTTTATTTTGTTACAGCTATGTAGGATGTATCTATGCTTTGTCAAGCAGTTACGGCTTGGTACACCCAATTTTCTTGATCAGCCTGTAAAATATTATTATTTTATAGTAATATAAATAAAAATTGTATGTATCTTAAGGCGATCTTATACCTAATGGCTCCTGGGACCAACATTACCTGAAAAAATAAATTAAAATATAATTACTATAAAATAAAGTATATGTATCACTAAGATAACTTATTTCTAATACAAAATCCCAAGAGGTAGGTTTTTTAATCCAATTTATGCAGACTTATGTCATTTTAGAAAAATCAACTGGTGAAAAAGTTTTCTTGGCAATCACTTGATGGATTTCGACGAGAGAAGTCACAAATTACTTGGAAAATATGTACCTATGGCATGAAGCTCTGGAATTAAAAATATCGAGACCAAGTATTTTTTTAATTCAAAAAATGATAAAAATTCATAAAAATTGGTAAAATTAAGACAAAAAAAGCAGTGTTTTCAATTTTAAAAAAAGCAGTGTTTTCAATTTTAAAAAAAGCAGTGTTTTCAATTAAAAAAATACTTAGTCACGATATTTTTTAATTTCAGAGCTTTATGCTATAGGTACATGTTTTCCAAGTAATTTGCAGCTTCTCTCATCAAAATCAATTGAGTGATTGCCAAGAAAACTTGCCCACCAGTTGATTTTTCTAAAATGACATAATTCTGCATAAAGTGGATTAAGAAACTTATCTCTTAGGATTTTGTATTAGAAATAAGTTATATTAGTGATACATATACTTTATTTTATAGTAATTATATTTTCATTTATTTTGTCAGATAATTTTGGCCTCAGGAGCCATTAGATCGTCTATAACACACAATATTGGTGCAATATTTCCTCAATGTTGCTTTGACATATTCGCCATAATCGCTAATGTTCCCTCAACGTTAGTATACCTGGATGCAACCATGGAGCAATATTGCTGCAAACCATGATTTCCGTTTTTTCATTGCTTTTGTAAAGTTTTGGGTTAGGCTATCCATCATAGCAATATTGCAGCAATATTCGTCCAATATTTGACAACGCCTGAGAAATATTGGGTATATTTATAATTATTCTTCTTGCAGATTTTTCTTTCCATTTTGAAATACTGCAACAATATTCCCCAAAGACTCAATAACATTGTAGAGAAACATTAAATTTTAAGTGTTTATGTTTTAAAATGAATCTTTAAAGCGAAATTTATTTATTTCACACAGATATGGCGTAAAATTTTGAGTCTCCATTGTGAAGGGGATATCAAAAACAAGGCACGCCTTGTAATTTCGACTCTTCCTGAAGAGTCATTTGAACGGTTGAATTACAAGGCTTATATACGCTCGGCCATCCAATGTATCTATAGAAACCGCTATAGACGTGCCACATAGCGGTGACAAAGGGGAACTTGTGATAGCCGGCTCTGGATAACAAAGCTTGTGCTATTTATCCGCTATGTGGCGCGCCGAGAGCGCTTTCTGTGGTTACACTGGATGGCCGAGAGTATACAAGCTGTGTAATTCAACCGTTCAAATGACTCTTTCCGAAGAGTCCGAATTATAAGGCTTGTCTTGTTTTTGATATCCCCTTTACAATGGGGACTCAAAATTTCGTTTTAAAGATTCATTTTAAAACATAAACACTTAAAATTTTATGTTTCTCTATAATATTATTGAGCATTAGGGGAATATTGTTGCAGTATTCCAAAATCGAAAGAAAAATCTGCAAAAAGTATAATTATAAATGTACCCAATATTTCTCAGGCGTTGTCAAATATTGGATGAATATTGCTGCAATATTGCTATCATGTATAGCCTAATCCATCATTTAACAAAAGGAATGGAAAAACGAAAATTATAGTTTGCAGCAATATTGCTCCATGGTTGCATCAATATATACTAACGTTGAGGGAACGTTAACGAATATGGAGAATACGTCAAAGCAATATTGAGACAATATTGCTTCAATATTAAGTGCTATAGGGGGTATAAGACCACCTTAAGTAGACGCCGACCTTGCCTGTTTTACCATCTGACCTAACCAATTTCGCGAAATCAGTTTTTGAAAGTTTTCTTTTGAACGAATGAACGGATTCTTTTGAAATTTGGCATGGTTATAGGAAATGGAAAAATGAAGTACGGACAGCTCCCCAAAACACAAAAACACAAAAAAAAAGAAAATTTCTATTCACGCTTTCTGCTGCATTCATGCCGCGGCGTTAGTGATGCAGTGGAGTACTCCGTTTGTTCTTTACCATAAAAATATTCGACCTTTATTTGGAAAAGTGGTACCTGTCCGCACTTTCCATTTTGCACGAGAATTCATAAGAAATTTTTAGCATACCTCATAATAGTCTTATATCTTCAGAAAGTTTGAAAATCTTTGTGATGTAGATTCGTCAGCCAAAAGCCATATTTGTTTTCTTCTGTCTATGAAGTTTCCGCTTACATCCAACAGATGGCACTGCGTCTTACACGTGCGCGTGCGCGACGCTAACGCGATTGGTTTGTTTACAGTCGCGGATGAGAGTACAGCTACTGAATTGGTTAGGTCCACGGTTGGATCAGATCACTAACGTCGCGGTATGAATGCGGTAAAAAGCGTAAATAGAATTTTGTTTTTTTCTTTGTAAGTTTTTGTGTTTTGGGGAGCTGTCCGCACTTCATTTTTCTATTTCCTACAACCTTGCCAAATTTCAAAAGAATCCGTTCATTCATTCAGAAGAAAACTTTGAAAAACTGATTTCGCTGAATTGGTTAGGTCAGATGGTAAAACAGGCAAGGTCGGCGTCCCCTTAAGCGGAAATAGCTTCATTATACTGCTTTGGTCAGTCCATTAGACCCTACTATACTCCCCAGTTAACTCTGCTTGTTTTAATCTTCAGTGTTAGCCATTAATATGTTTAGTAGTTTTGTTAGCATTTATTGGCGTAATAAATAGTATATTATACACCTAGGGAATAAAATAGGCTATTGGCTCCCGCGAGGGATTTGCTGCCCGAGCGAAGCGAGCGGGCGTCAATAGCCTACTTTACTACCTAGCTGCATAATAAACTATTTTCTCCTTCCGGCCACGAATTCGAGTTCTCATATCCGTCTAGCGGGCGCAAAATAGTACATTCCATGCCCGCTGACAGGCATGAGAGACTGGATTCCGCGCTTGGAAGGTCAAAAAATAGTATATGCACCATGGCCCCTCAGGGGATTCCTGTAATTCGTTTGAGTTTGGCGTCCTTGATACATAATCTACTATTATTTTACGATTTTTGTTGCTTGCATAATAGTTTTGTTATAATCTTACTCATTTACGTAAGTTGATGACTATTAAATCCTATTCGTTTGACGTTAGGATGATCATTAAGTATACAATTTATCAAAAATAAAAGATCTTTTCTCTTCGTGTCTGAAAATAACTTAACACTTACGCTTCATTGTTTTATAAATTAACCTTTAAAACAAAAAAATAATGTAAACTCGTCGCAAATGAGATTTATAAAGAACTCATTACTTCATTTGGTTTTATATTCAAGGGTGCTGGTATGAATATGGTCGACCATACGGACCAATCCTGATACTCATCTTTTCGAGTCTTAACTGCTGGTAATAGCTGTAGACCACAAACCAGAAGTATGTGTAAATGACTGCAAAAAATTAACATAGTTAGTTATATTTCATTTTCTCAGTTAAAGGATCTAACTCGGTAAGATGATGAAAGGTGCTTCTAAAGCGGTGGGCTAATGATGCTCAATTTTATAGACAGGGTTATAATTATATTAAATATTCCATACCTTAAAGATGCCAAACCAAATATAATTCGTTAATTTATTTTTTTATATATTCTTCTCTTTAAAAAATGATGGCCGGATGTTGTGAACTATTTAAAGATTGATTTTGATTGGTCTGTAAGGAATAGGCACGAAAATTCGCTACTTCTGCAACATTTAAAATTTTTTAAATTGAATTTTTATTCTTAACTATTTAAAACTAAATAACTAATTCAAATTAGAAAACAAAGACAGTAGTATACCCCTCGCTATAGGCCGTCACAACAAACTTGACCTCAACCGCAGGCGCCAGCTGGGGTCAAGGCCAAGAAGTCACATACAGACGTGTGTATGCGTGTCTGTACGTGTTTCAGTCGGTTATTTGATATACGTACGTAATCAAATTACATATTGCGTCAGCAAATTAAAACATTTATGAGTATCTAATTCCAACTAATGTTTTATTCTTTCAATTAAATAATTTAAAAATACTCATTGAAAAAATATTCAAATGCAAGCTAGCTTCATTACGTGAAATAAAATTTAATTTATATAAGTTACAATTTAGAAATGTAAATTAAAAATTAACGGTTTTAAAAATATAATAAGTTGGGATTAAGAGGAAGGCAATGAAGACAAAAAGAAGTACATAGTAAGTATATTCAAATTTTTCTATTTATTATCAAATAATATAGTATTTAATACATCAAAAATTCTTGGCATGTGTAATGATACAATCTGATACAAAACATCAGCAACATCGCGCTTAGGTAGAGACGCTTGATCTTTTTCTTTACATTGCTTTTCTACACTAGAGGTTATTTCGTCTATTACATCATTATCAACTAAATTTACAACGTCTTTTACAATACTAGGTGTATACACTTGTACTTGTGCTTCATGCATGAGACTACTTTTACTTTTAATAAACTCCTTAACGTCGCAGGTAAGATATTGTACACTACTCGCAATATAATTTAAATATTTAAGACGAGTATCGACACACTTTACAATAAATTCTTGGAGACAATCAAAAGTAACTTTTTTCATTACCAAACTATGGCGAAACCGCTTGATTCGACCAACACCAGGCCTCCTGTCTTCTTCAATTTCGATTGCTTTTTCCTGGTGACTTGTGGTAAATTTTAAAGTCCAGCCGTTTCCGTAAATTTTCTGGTCCTTTAAACTATTATCAAGTCCACGAAAATATTTATCAATATCGTCGAAACTTGTTTTGAATTCTTCCCAGTCATTGTATAAAAATGCAACACCTTCAAAGTCATTCGATAATACTCAAACCACAGGTTTGTAGCACTCGTCCTCGAACTTGTCGACGAGCTCGTCATATTCCAAACCAACAATTACCTTCTTGGTGAACGATTTATTTAAGGCGTATAACATACAAAAAACTTGATGTGGGTGTTGTGCAGCTCGTGGTAGGGTCGCCATGGTGATCCGCGTATCTTTACGAGTAGAAAGCGACTGGTGCTAAACACTCTGAAGTGAACCTTTAAATACAGCTTTTCAAACTATGCACACGGTTAAAAAAGTGCAGACGTTTGAGAAGTAAAGAATGAGACGAGCAAGGTTAAGCAACGACGCACATGTAGTTGAAACGGTTAAATTTCCATGACACACGTTGTATCGTCTTACATCAAAACTTTTTTCGCGTGATAATAGAAATGCTGACAATTATAACAATAGTATATTACGATACGTGGGCCGGAAATTGGATTTCCGGGCCGTGCGTGGTATGACGCCCGAGGCGAAGCCGAGGGCGTCATAACGCACGGCCAGGGCATCCAATTTCCGGTCCAAGTATTGTATACAATTTTTCTTACTCCCCGGCCGAAAGTACGTTCTGTAATTGTTAAATAATTGATAAAATTGCGTTGTCGTCTGCTAGCTGCGTTTGAGTGTTAGTTTTTCTTTCGGCCCGCTCGATAGTAGTGCCTCTGTCGGCCGCTTTGGGTAGCTCGGTCGATATTACCGACTATTTTTTCTTTCGGCCCGGCGTAGAGAGCTGGTTTTTTGGGCTACTTTCACTATTGTACAGATGGTCTGATGCCCGCCCGACATTTGCAAGACCGAGGCGAAGCCGAGGTTTTGCTGGTCGGGGCGGGCATCAGAAATACATTCATTAAAAAAAGACAACACCACTTTTTATTTCAACTAACTCTTTTTTCTCGTCACACGTGCACTTTCCTCTGTCTATTTCGTACGTGTCTAACCTTCACACCCCACAAACATATTTTCCTCGGACGCTCCCGTCCATACGTTTACTTAATTGTTTCTACACGACTCGAAAGTACGTGTAGAAAACAAGAGAGAAAAACAATATCCACGATCAAACAAAACCACTTTTTATTTCAACTAACTTTTTTCTCGTCACCCGTGCACTTTCCTCTGTTTATTTCGTACGTATCTAACCTTCACACCGCACAAACATCTTTCCTCGGACATGCGCGCGGGCGCTGAAGCGCCGCGAGTCAGGAAATTTCGGCAGCCAATCAGAGTGCGCGGTTGGTCTAAAATAGGATGCGAAAGTTTCTCTTTCGGCCCGGAGATGCGGGCCGAAAGTACGTACTTTCGGGTGGGCGAGTAAGAAAAGACATTTTAGAGCGAGAGTTTTGCAAACATCTGACGAAGCATCCACCGTTGCCAATGGAATTTCCGTCAGCTTTTTTATAGCGCACATAGCGTCTAACTACGTTATCATTTTTCTCCAAGTTGATAGAAAAATTATCCAGAAACTTCTTGACACCTAAACCATTACTCATATAGCTTAAAAACATAATACAATATTGACCACATACATCGGATGCGTCATTTTGAAGTTGTATTGCGTTCCAACGAAATGTTTTACAATTTTTTCGCCAACGGGTTATGTGATCGGGTATTATAGGTGGTAGTCCAAAACTATCAAAGTATAGACCGTTAGAAGATCGATCGACGTAGAACGCAACCCAATGCATGCCAGGCTTGGTATGATCGTCAATGTTACCGATGAACGCCGTCGGCTTGGTCCACATCCGCGGGATTTGATCGGCTGGGAATACACCTACAGTATGCGACTAGATTGGTGAAAGGATCTTCAATATTTGAAGGCTGTCCATTATGAAGATCGATTAAATTTTTATTTAGATAACCAATCGATAACACATCGATATTTATGACCCGAAAATTTTAAAGCGTGATGCATACAATATACATTAGATGATAACTTATCGAACGGAGGACAATCTACATCATACTCCAAATTGATGATTTCGTTTGCTATAATTTTATGAAGCATCAACCACTTTTCACTACCTCTAACGTAAATTTTTCGAGCACTGTTTGATAAATCTTGCAGAGTTTTATGAAACACTTTCAAATCAACTTCACCTTCCAAGTAATTAATGCCGTGGCAATGCTGAGTTAACCAATTATTTTGTCTTCCAATTTCAGCGCTCAAATCATCTACACAAGCCGTCGGAGCCACTAACCAATGACCGTGAAAATCACCATTAAGAGCAACAACAGCGACTTCCTTTGGTGCATTGTTATTGTCAGTATCTTTGAGACACTGGATATCTACAACTAAATCCATCGTTTTTATGTAGCTTGCAATGACGATCACGACTGAAAACGTACTGGCCAGCAAGAAACAAATCTTCCACGTATATGTAGTACAACAGCGCCATCTGTACTTTGTTATTCTAACCACTAAAGTCTACAGTAGCTTGAAGCGATGCATCTACTTCCAAAATATTATCATACTCAGCATAGACAATACAATTTATAGTATTGGCTAATGCTTCAGTGAATCGTACATCTAATCTGACGCTACCGTGCTTAATCAAATTCCAATGAGTGCATTCGTTAGCCGATAGGTCGGAAATAAAATCAAACGCGAAAAGACAATAGCCATTAGAATATGATTCACGCGAGATTTGGTTACCCTCGTTAAGAAAATGTACGCCTGTTCCAGAAAATAACGTATGATAAGCATCAATGTATAAT
The DNA here is from genome assembly GCA_036365515.1 of Torymus aiolomorphi. Taxonomy (NCBI): domain Eukaryota; kingdom Metazoa; phylum Arthropoda; class Insecta; order Hymenoptera; family Torymidae; genus Torymus; species Torymus aiolomorphi. The sequence continues at coordinate 179,227,233 of CM070875.1, forward strand.
TTGCTAGCTCCGAAATTATGTTGTAGTGGTTTAGAAGGTAGTTGTACATCGTCAACGTATAAGCATAGAAAATTTATATCAAAATGCTCAAAGTTAAACGGATTTAGAGCTCGATCGCCATTGAAAGCCTTATTGTCAACAAACCCGATTATAATTCGCTTTGGCAGTTGACCTAATATTATATTTTCTTGAAAACGATGCTAATGATGGAGAAAAATTAATTTGAATAAAATGAGACTAACGATTTTCCATCAAAAATATTTTTTATTGTTGCAACGTTTCGGTCGTTTTGGGAATATCCCCGACCCTCTTCAGGCGAAGAGAAATATCACATGCATAAGCACAAGTCAATGACAGTCTAACGTATAATACTAACCAATTGGTTAGTAGAGTAGTATAATACTAACAATTGGTTAGTATTATACGTTAGACTGTCATTGACTTGTGCTTATGCATGTGATATTTCTCTTCGCCTGAAGAGAGTCGGGGATATTCCCAAAACGACCGAAACGTTGCAACAATAAAAAAATGTTTTTGATGGAAAGTCGTTAGTCTCATTTTATTCAAACTAATATTATATTATCAAAAGTTTCACCGTGAATACCTCTACGCATTGTTACAGCTTTAACCTCAACCCTCATGAGAGGATATTTCGCAGTTGTCTTTGAAAGTGATTGGGCGTGTGCTAGTAATATACCCGGAGTAATTTTGACTCGCCTAACTAAAAGATTAGCTTCATCGATATGTACAGAGTAACAGCCCGTTGGATCCATGAGACAAAAACTATCGCGAGACCATACTAATCGCACTCTTACCTCGACACCGTTTATTAATAATTTTTCTTGATTGAACACGTCGCAGGGAAGATGGCCAATCATGTCAACTGATTTTGTTGCCGACAGTAATTTGCGACGTTGCACAAGGCCTGCATTTGCATCTTGATCGTCGTCCATTTTTCCAGCAGTATCGTTGTACCACAGCACACTCGTCAAATGCGAATTTTTTGCAGCAGGTCCATAATTTAATAAAGTTTCAAGGTACGATCTGTAAGCGTACGCGTTTGTAGGCGGTGATACCGGTTTTTAATTAAAAAATACGTCCACTTGATTAAATAAAGAATGCATAAAATTATTGATAGGACCGACTTTGGGTACCTGGTCTGTAACGACTTGTGGTACGTCAACCGTAGTTTGTAAACTTACTCGCAGACTAAGCATCGTGTGAGCAAGATCAATATATTCTTCACCATTGCCCGGTAACACAAATTCTATAGGTGAGTCATCAGTTAAAGACAATATTGGTTTATATTGTATCAAGTGTGAATTTTCTATCGTTGTTTGAGTAGGAGGAATTTCAAACAGAAACAACTCCGACTTGAGACACTCGCATGAATGGGTGTGTAAAAAGGCCATCTTATCTATCCAAAAATATCTCTCGTGATTCTCTTCTTCTTTTGTTTCGTCTGTTTTCTCTTAGCCTTGCCTCTTTTCGAACTATTAGACTTGCGTTTTCTTGTTTTCCTTTTTCTAGAGCTGCTCTTCTTCTTTTTACCTCTGTGATTTGTATCAAAGCCAACGCCCATTCGCAACTGAAGTGGTAAGCCGTAGCGTCGTAATTTATATCCAGACCCCTCCATTAGCTTATCCAATTTCTCCTCTGGTTTTCGTTTGAGAACTTCGCCAGATTCTTTAAAGCGTTTGCGAATCGACTCTTTAAACGGAGTGTTTCGCTCGGTAACATCAGACATAATGTTCATACCAGTACGCACAGCCTCCTTCCCAACAGCTTTGGCCCCACGAGTGAAAAGTGGGAGAACGCGACGGAAAATTTCAGCCAAAAATGAACCAATACCGCCGTGCCCCCTTTGGTAGGGGGATCCAACGTAAATACGTCCGACCCCACCATTAATCCGTTGACTCCCACCAAACACCTCCCCTCCGCTATATCCACCGCCAACTTGCATGTTGAAGTATTCTTGGTAACGCTCCATCACTGTATAAAAATGAGTTCTAGTCAAGTTACTTGAAATGAAGTGTCACCGTCAGAGTACCGTAATCGAATGGGATCGCACGGCCACTTTGGTCCCTTATATCGATTTCGATTGTCTGAAATGAGTTGAATAATAAAGGTATGTACATCGGTGGGGAGAAACTCTTGATTCTCCTACTACCACACGCGTAATCATCGTCGATGTTTAACGATACTGCTCGCAACAATCGCGATTGAACGTCACCTATTACGTAAGGTTCGCAAATATCGCTATAAATCATAAGCATAGATGGAAGCTCATTGGAGAGATGAGCAGGTCTATCACTTACTACTGATTCTTCATCTCTTATAAAAATACTATTCATGCTTTCCAATCCCAAAATTTTTCGCAATTTCTTGGATAAACAAAGTTGGTGACTCAATTCAGAGCAAGTTATCTTTGTGCAAACTCTGTACACTGTCGCGTAACCACCGGGATCGACACGAATTCCAAATGACCCTCTATACAGTTTAAATTATTTAGCTCGCTTATTATAATGTTTACATCTCTGTAAATTCCTGGACGAACTAGCGACACTGTAGTACTAACATTTTTTACCGTTGTCTCTAGAGTCGAGTGTGGAATGAGATTAAGCGAAACTGTCCTATCCGGTTGCTCGGAAGACACGTGTTGAAACGTCAGCGGAATTTGAACCTCCGTAAGCGCGACTGACCACAAACCTTGAAGACGTATCTGCTGAGGGAATTGCGTGCTGAAACATGTCGTGGTATTTTCCGCTAAATAATTCATGCTACTGTTGCTCGGCAACACAATATAAAACTGATCTTTCATTTTAAAAATCTTTATATATTCGTCAATTTATTCGCTCTAACCCAGGAATTGAACTTATCCCTGTATCCTTTCCACTTTACAAAATATTCTTTAGACGAACCTTTGCCTCTAGTTTTCAAAATTTCATCAATTTCAAAAACGTCTGTAGTTAAATTTTTACGTACTCTGCACAATTCTTCGGCGTAGAAAAAAACCGTCAATTTCCTCACCTGCCAATTTTTCTAAATAATAAACTGCAGGCGGACGCGTCGTTGAGATTCGTGTAATTTTAAAAATCTCTAGTGTCCAGCCACTCTCATATCCTTTAGCGAAAACGTTCTTTGCACGACTGACACGCAGCAAGTCACCGACGCAGTATTTAAGAGTTTTAAAAACACGATTACCATATCGACGTTGTAAATTTTCACGAGCTTTGGCTGCATTGTACAGTGTTACGACTGCTGGCACCATTTTTGTGGCCGAATGTTTGGTATGATTGTACGCCTCTACGATATTCTGCAAAACATCAACATACCTTCGAGTATTTTTGTGAGTAAAATACCGCCATGTTCTTTCTATTATAGTTCTTATGAATCTTTCCACAATGGCAGATTTTACATCTGGACTGCGTACCACTCTAAACGCTATACCGTGCTTTGAGAGATCCTTCTGCAGCGCCCCGCCGATAAATTCTTTACCTTTATCAGTTTGAAGACATATTGGTTTCCGTCCGTTACTTCTCGACAAAATACGCACAAAAGCATCAGCGACATTTCTCGAAGTTTTGTCCTTGATAGGTTCAGCCCATGCGTATTTGCTGAGAACATCGATAACGGTTAAAGCGTAGCTGTAGCCATCGTTGTAAGATTTTATAGATCTCATGTCCATTAAATCATCTTCCCACACGTCATCGAAATTACGCACATTATAATTACGTCTAGGAAAACAATATCGAACAGGTCTATGCAAGTTATAACCCTGTTGAAAATATCCATGTGGATTTTACATTGATTTCCACATGGAATCCATATGGAATCCATATGGAATCTATACGGATTCCATATGGATTCCACGTGGATTCCATGTGGAAATCAGTCCCAAATCGTCCTGTGGATTTCCACATGGAATTCCATATAGATTTCTATATGAATTTTTCTACAAACATTTGTAAAACAAAATCCGTATGGATTTCCATGTAGATTTCCATGGAGAAATCCAGGTAAAAACGATATGATCCATATAGATTTCCATATGGATTTCCATGTGGTAATTTAAATGTTTATAAAAATGTTTATTTATAAAATTTTTAAATTTTTTTACTAGGGATATGTTTTTTATCATATCAGTAAAGCATAAAAAATTATAAACTATAATTTCCTCTTATGTAATTCTTCGAAAAGATTCTACAGTACTTGTTGTCAAAAATATGTATCCTAGTAAAAAAAATATAACAATTTTATAAATAAACATTAAAATTACCATATGGAAATCCATGTGGAAATCTATACGGATCATGTCGTTTTACCTGGATTTCCCCATGGAAATCTACATGGAAATCCATACGGATTTTGTTTTACAAATGTTTGTAGAAAAATTCATATGGAAATCTATATGGAATTCCATGTGGAAATCCACAGGACGATTTGGGACTGATTTCCACATGGAATCGACATGAAATCCATATGGAATCCGTATAGATTCCATATGGATTCCATATGGATTCCATGTGGAAATCAGTGTAAAATCCACATGGATATTTTCAACAGGGAAGCGTCTTGACTCTCAAGCCATTCAATAATACTTTGACGATTGTATACCTTATTCTTCTACTCTTCCCCCCTTCGCGTTTTCTCGTCTTTGCGCTACATTTTTTCTTTCTCTCTTTTTCTCTCTCTTTTTGGTCCGCCACGAGCCGGTGGCGCGGGGTCGCATTGCGCAGCCGCGTAACGTACACCCCCCCCCCTCGTGTTCTCTCGTCCTCGCGCTACATTTGCTCTCTCTCTCTCTCTCTCTCTCTCTCTCTCTCTCTCTCTCTCTCTCTCTCTCTCTCTCTCTCTCTCTCTCTCTCTCTCTCTCTCTCTCTCTCTCTCTCTCTCTCAATAAACATTAAATAGTTATAAGTAGGAGGATTATTAAATAATGATTTGAAAACTCAAAAACAATGAATCCGAATTATTCAGTGTAACAACTAATTCAGCACATAAAATAGATGTAACAGTATTTTATTACTCCGAAGAAATTGACATTATAAAACGACAATAAGATTAATTCTGTTATTATATTACCTAATATAATAATTCTTATTATTATTAAAAGTTCAGAGCCATTTTTCTCAAAGTATATCATATTTTTTTCAAAATGCATATCACCATTCGAAAGTACAAGTTTAAGCTACAAAATCCTAAATTTTCAAATTGAAGAAATGAAGAGCTCAAAAGTAACTAGATTAAAAAGACAGCGACGAGTGGCCGCGCGAGCTCTTCGCGCTGCACTCGGACGCGCCGCACGTACGGGCTTGGTATAATGAGCTCGTAATCATATTTTGAGTCTCTCAGAAAAAAAACAAGAGACATATATCAATACATTTTTTCCTGCTCTTTCCAATGGTGCTATTCTTTTTACTCCCAAACACTTTCTTCTGGTCGGAAATTCGAGTGGAAAGTTCAGAACCATTTTTCTTAAAGTATAAAATGTTGTTCTTCATAATGCATAGCACCATTCGAAAGTACAAGTTATAAGCTACAACACCCTAAATTTTCAAGTTGGAGAAACGTAGAACTCAAAAGTAATAAGATTAAAAAGACAGCGGCAAGGGGCCGCGTGAAGTCTGTTCTGCGCTTGGACGCGCCTCTGTATGTATATATATCTATTATACTTTAATCGTTGCATCATTTTCACTTGTTATCATTTCTGCCACTAGAGGGACCACAGAGTCGTTCCCAATACTTAAAAAAGCTCCTTGGAAGGTATTTATCACCCACTGAAAATGTTTTCTTTCTCAATATTTATTATTTTCATAATAAAAGAAAACTTTAAAATGTCAAAGATTTTCAATCGCTGTTGTAACCCTTTTGATGAAGCAGAGCATTCATCTAAACTGAGATTTGTTTCTGAAAAAATGAAAGCTCGTTTTCCGAACTTACAAGATAAAATATGTGATTCTTGTCGATTAAAATTTGATGCGAAAATTGAGGAAGAAAATGTAGTGTCAATGGAAGAATCTAGAGAAATTATTTCTAATTTACAAAAATTGTTTAACGATGATAATTTGTCGAAAAAGGAAAAAATGTTGCTTTTAAAATTACTCCCAAAAAACTGGAGTTCTCGTAAAGTTGCTAATTTTTCTAATTCATCCCGTTGGCTTGTAACAAAATGTTTGTCAGATAGTCAATCCCTTTTAGTTGATAAAAGGGGAAACCGAAAAATATAGTGTGATACTGTAAACGAAGTAAAACTTTTCTATCAAAATGACGATAATAGTAGAATCATGCCAGGTTATAAAGATAATAAGTGTATACGAAATGATGATGGTACAAAGACCTATGTTCAGAAACGACTTGTTTTGTACAATCTTAGAGAGTTATATTTAAAGTATAAACAACAGTATCCCGAATCAAAAATAGGATTCACTAAATTTGCCGAATGTCGCCCTAAATATTGTGTTTTAGCTGGTGCTAGTGGTACGCATTCAGTGTGTGTGTGCATTTATCATCAAAATGTCAAAGTCCTCTTAGCTGGTTTAAGAAATTCAGGAGTTTCTTTTGATAAAATGGATACTTACAAAGATTGTATAGCTGAAATAGTTTGTAAAACACCAACAGCGAAATGTTACTTAAATATGTGTCAAAATTGTCCTGGTATTGAACCTCTAAAAACGGAACTTGAACTATTTCTTGAAAGGTCTGGGGTTAATGAAATAAAATTTCAAATGTGGAAAACTACTGATAGATCAACATTGCAAACTAAAATTGTTTCTAGTTCTTTATTTACTGATATCTTTCTTCCTCTTTTACATAAACTCAAAACTCATTCTTTCATTTCCAAACAGCAGTCATCTTATTTTCAAATCTTACGAGAATCCTTAAGCAAAGGAGAATTTTTAATTTCCCTAGATTTTTCGGAAAACTATTCGTTCATTGCACAAGATGCAGCACAATCATTCCACTATAATAATAATCAATGTAGTTTGGCAACAATACTTATTTACTACAAAGGTTCAGATTCTAAAATTGAACACAAAAGTATGGCGGTTTTTTCAGACAACTTAATTCATGATACTGTGTAACCTAATTCAAGAAATTATAATCGATTAACTTACAAAATCTTTTGATTTCGTTAAAAAAATCATTTACTTTACTGATGGAGCTGCACAACATTTTAAAAATAAACATAATTTTCAGAATCTTTTTCATCATTATGAAGATTTTTCCGTTGAAGCTGAATGGCACTTTCATGCGACTGCTCACGGAAAAAATGCATGCGATGGAATCGGTGCTTCTATAAAAAGTAATGCTAGGCGAGCAAGTTTGCGGAAAGTATCCGATAATTATATATTGACGCCGCAAGATCTTTACCAGTGGGCGACTAAATACTTTGAAAATATTTTGTGCTTTTTTTCATCAAAAGATGAATATGCTAAGGCTACAGAAAAATTAAGACAAAGGCTAGATTCAGCGAAAACAGTGCCTGGAACTCAATCGTTTCACTGTGTTAGATTATTAGCTAACACTAAAAAGTTAGAACTAAAACGATTTTCAACATCGAAAGATTCTCAATTATATCCACCAATTTAAAAAGCCGAACCCTCTAAAACTCTAATTAAGAAAAACATGAGTATCGTGAAAAGACCAATAAAAATAATCGCAAATAAAAATAAAAGAATTAAGGTTTAAATAAAAAATTAATATATTTAAAACGTAATATATGATGCACTGATAAAACATTGTGTAATGCTTTTAGTAGGAAACAACGAAAATATGCACTATGTTTATAAAAGCACACTCGGGTCCAGCGCAAAAAGTTTGCACAGTCGCTCGCCGCTGTCTTCTTAATCTTATTACTTTTGAGCTCTACGTTTCTCCAACTTTAAAATGTAGGGGTTTGTAGCTTATAACTTGTACTTTCGAATGGTGCTATGCATTTTGAAGAATAACATGTTATACTTTAAGAAAAATGGTTCTGAACTTTCCACTCGAATTTCCGACCAGAAGAAAGTGTTTGGGAGTAAAAAGAATAGCACCATTGGAAAGAGCAGGAAAAAATCTATTGATATATGTCTCTTGTTTGTTTCTGAGATCCTCAAAATACGATTACGAGCGAGTTGAACAGAGCGTGTTTTTCACGAAATATGAGTCGCGCACGCCCGCTGGCTGGTTTCTGGCGGATGCTCTCATATATATACTAGCGGATTCTGTCAGTTTTACAGTGTACTAAGAAACAACTAGATAGGTAAGTCTTGCAGACTACTTAAAGAGACTTCCCTATCTAATTATTTTGTAGCATACTGTAAGACTGACAGAGTTAGCTAGTATATTCATTAAATTCTATATATATGGCACTTTGCCATGTTACAATATCTATATTAAATACAGCACATACATTACATATGAGTTTCTTTTTGTAAATATAATATTACTTTGATATATACGTACAATCAAATTCTGTTAAGCAATAAGCGAAAATTCATTATAAAGTCTATTTAGGCGTTTAAAATTGTTTTTCTCGATCTAGATCATCAAGAATTGATTATACATGAAAATGTTATATGAGAAAAAGTTTTTCATTATTATAAATTTTGTATTTAACATTTTCTGTAAAGTCAAATTTTGTTGAACAATAAGTGAAAATCGACTAATGAATGTGTATTTAAGCATTAGAAATAGTATTTATAAGTCTAACTCATCAGGAATCAAGGAGCGCGGGAGCGCTCCGAAGGCAAGTAACAGTCAAACAATGCAGAAGAGGCCTAAGGAGTGACCCGTGCCTTATATTCTTTGATATGAGAGCGCGAAAACTTTGATCGCGTTGTATTTTATCTATGCAGAATAAATATCTAGCATAATACACTTGTTGAAATCTATGTTCATTAAGCTAGAAAAATTTGAAGGTTTTATTCAAAAATATTGTCTCATTTAAGAGATATTGAGTATCAAAGAATCAGACTGGTCGATTCCGATCTTTAAATTTTTTCCTTTTCTTTCATCAGACCTGCATCCGCTTCCGATCACGTGATACGTATAACGTCACGTGACCCCATACGACCCAGCGTGTATATATATATATATATATATATGTACACCGTATCCATCGACCTAACCTTATTTACATATAATCGACCTAACCTTATTTACATATAATAACATGTCAGTATTTTTTTATTATACACACAGATATATATATTACAAATGTTATCATATCGTGATCATATCGTGATATCGTGAGTTAGTATAAATTAGTTAATAATATGTAAAAATCTCAAATAGTCAACTGGTGATGAGAAGAATTTATCTATTCTTCGTGTATCAATCAATCAATGGGAAAATAACTTTTATTAGATAAGTACTTACTGGCTAAATGTTAAATGGCTAAAATCATTTTGTAAAATTGATACTTTGTGTTATTTTTTATTTTTACAGATTTTTTATAGATATTATACCAGAATTATACCAGAAGATTATTTTCGAGTCCTTTTGGAAATATAGGGATAAGGAGTTCTAATCGTGTAATGTGTCTGAAAATTTTGAATTAGCAAAAATGTTCATTTTTGTCGTTCGACTGCCCTCATGACCCTGGTTGTTATTTTATTATTAATGGACAACAAAAAATTATTTTAATACATGAACAGACGCTTAGGAATAGAATAATGTATATTAAAGATTTATCTATTCTTCGTGTATCAGTCAATCAATGGGAAAAATAACTTTTATTAGATAAGTACTTACTGGCTGAATGTTAAATGGCTAAAATCATGTTGTAAAAATTGATACTTTGTGTGATTTTTTATTTTTACAGATTTTTTACAGATATTATACCAGAAGATTTTTTTCGAGTCCTTTTGGAAATATTGAGATATATGTATAATATAGCCAATAATGTTAAGGAGTTCTAATCGTGTAATGTGTCTGAAAAATCTAATTTTGAATTAGCAAAAATGAACGACTGCCCTCATGACCCTGGTTGTTATTTTATTATTAATGGACGACAAAAAGTTATTTTAATACATGAACAGACGCGTAGGAATAGAATAATTTATATTAAAGAAGATAGTAAGAATATATATAGCACTACTCAAGAAAGAAAAACAGAAGTGCAGGCAAATACTATTTACGATACAATATTTTCAAGATGTATTTTATAATATCCTCAACATGAAAATTTTATAAATCAAATGTTATTGATAACAAATTGTGATTGTGATTAAAAAATGACATCTACCAGTATTTGGTGTAACATAAAAAAATAAAATACCGGTAAAATGTGTTGCATGAAATGTTATATCAAATTAAAAAACTTCTCCTTAAAATCAGTTTCAAATATTTTGAAAATAGCTCAAGTGTGTATTAATAAGTAATTACGTCTTATGAGGTATATAAACATCATAATAAACTTTTGCATACAAAAAAATATTGCTCAGTGACACGCGAGGTTATATATATAAATATACAATATAATTTTCAGTGTTTAAAATATGGTACTGGTATGACGTGCTACATGAAGTGTTTATAATTAAATTTTAAAACTTCTATTAAAAATCAGTTTCAAATATTTGAGAATAGAACAAGTGTGTATTAATAAATAAAATAATTATTTTAGAAGAATATTAAAAATTGGTCTTCATATTTGACAGGATTAAATTATTATTATTACAAAACGACATCTAATCAGTGTTTTGCGTAATAAATAAAATAAAATACCGGTATGATGTGTTGCATGAAGTGCATATATAACTAAATTTTATTGATGACAAATAACATATAGTGATTAAAAAATGGCATGTAATCAGTGTTTTGTATTATTAAATAAAATAAAATATCAGTATGATATGTCCAATGAAGTGCATATATAAATCAAATGTTATTGATAACAAATTGTGATTACAAAATGACATCTATCAGTATTTGGTGTAATATAAAAAAATAAAATACGGGTAAAATGTGTTGCATGAAATGTTATATCAAATTTAAAAACTTCTCCTTAAAATCAGTTTCAAATATTTTGAAAATAGCTTAAGCGTGTATTAATAAGTAATTACATCTTATGAGGTTCATAAACATCATAATAAACTTTTGCATACAAGAAAATATTGCTCAGTGACACGCGAGGTTATATATAAATATACAATATAATTTTCAATGTTTTGTGTAATAATAAATAAAATATGGTACTGGTACGACGTGCTACATGAAGTGTTTATAATCAAATTTTAAAACTTCTATTAAAAATCAGTTTCAAATATTTGAGAATAGAACAAGTGTGTATTAATATAAATAAAATAATTACATGTTATGAGATTCATAAACTTCATAATAAGCTTTTGCATAGAAAAAAATATTGCTGAGTGATATATAATTTTCAGTGTTTTGTGTAATAAATAAAATAAAGTAACTGGTATGATGTCTTACATGAAGTGTTTATAATCAAATTTTTAAAACTTCTATTAAAAATCAGTTTCAAATATTTTTTTAATATAACAAGTGTGTATTAATAATAAATAATTACGCTTTATGAGTTTCATATAATTTGCATAGAAGAAAATATTGCTTAGTGACATAAATATATAACATAATTTTCAGTGTTTTGTGTAATATTATAACACCAAAAACCTCATTTAAATGCATTCAACATACATTTTTCATAAAGCTTATGTAATGAAAAAACAAAAGAAAGTTGTGATATCCTCCCGCCCTCTCTCTCTCTCTCTCTCTCTCTCTCTCTCTCTCTCTCTCTCTCTCTCTCTCTCTCTCTCTCTCTCTCTCTCTCTCTCTCTCTCTCTCTCTCTCTCTCTCTCTCTCTCTCTCTCTCTCTCTCTCTCTCTCTCGCCAAGTACCTCATTTAAATACATTCAATATATATTTTTTATAAAGCTTTTATAATAAAAAATTTTTTATTACTTTTTAAAAAAGTATAAACCTAGGCAAGTAACAGTGTATTACCAGCCGCTTCTATGTAATTTTCTCTACGCAAAATTTTTAGAAAGTCGAACTTGAAATGTTAAAAGATATTTAAAAAACTTTTTCTGTGAATACGTTTGTAATAAACTCGTTAAATACAAATCAAACAATAGAAAGTAATGAAATCAATAGCATAAAGTCAAGTATTTACTACTCTCTCCTCCCACCCCTCTCTCTTTTCTATCTCACACCAAAAACCTCATTTAAATCCATTCAATATACATTTTTCATAAAGCTTATGTAATAAAAAAAAAAAAGAAAGTTGTGATATCCCCCGCCCTCTCTCTTTGTCGCCCCCCTCTCTCTCTCACGCCAAATACCTCATTTAAATACATTCAATATATTTTTTTATAAAGCTTTTATAATAAAACATTTTTATATTACTTTTTACAAAAGTATAAACCAAGGCAAGTAACAGTGTATTACCAGCCGCTTCTATGTAATTTTCTCTACGAAAAATTTTTAGAAAGACGAACTTAAAATGGTAAAAAATATTTAAAAAACTTTTTCTGTGAATACGTTTGTAATAAACTCATTAAATACAAATCTAACAAAAGAAAGTAATGAAATCAATACGCATAAAGTCAAGTACTTACCATTAATTCTTGGAATAAATAAAAAATTTTTTTTTTATTTAAAGAATTCATTTAATCGCCAACACTTATATCTATGTGAATATTACTATTTCAAATACGTTTTGTCGATAGCTATGTTTTTTTCAACTTGAAGACCTAAAATTTATCTTCCTTGGAACATTGTATATTGGAATCAAAATTTCATTTAAATAACGATATTTGATGTAAAAATTTCTACAAATTAAACAAAAGAAAGTTATGAAATCAATTCCTATAAAGTCAAGTATTTATTATTCAATATATTTTTTTATAAAGCTTTTATAATAAAACATTTTTATATTACTTTTACAAAAGTATAAACCAAGGCAAGTAACAGTGTATTACCAGCCGCTTCTATGTAATTTTCTCTACGAAAAATTTTTAGAAAGACGAACTTAAAATGGTAAAAAATATTTAAAAAACTTTTTCTGTGAATACGTTTGTAATAAACTCATTAAATACAAATCTAACAAAAGAAAGTAATGAAATCAATACGCATAAAGTCAAGTACTTACCATTAATTCTTGGAATAAATAAAAAATTTTTTTTTTATTTAAAGAATTCATTTAATCGCCAACACTTATATCTATGTGAATATTACTATTTCGAATACGTTTTGTCGATAGCTATGTTTTTTTCAACTTGAAGACCTAAAATTTATCTTCCTTGGAACATTGTATATTGGAATCAAAATTTCATTTAAATAACGATGTTTGATGTAAAAATTTCTACAAATTAAACAAAAGAAAGTTATGAAATCAATTCCTATAAAGTCAAGTATTTATTATCATAAATCTATTTTCGGAGTAAATACATTTTTTTATTACAAACATTTATTCGCCAAATTTTAAGGGCGGTTTCCACCCCTTTAATAAGGGATTGGGCCGATAAAAAAAAATACGTGTCTCTTATTTTTCGATCATCTACAACATATTAAAAATTTAGGAAAATCGGAGGCGGACACCTTGGGTAATTTCCTTGTAAGTCATGAAATGTGTGTTTCATGTATGAGGCCCGAGGAGAAGACAGCTGAAGCAGGTATGTCGATAGTAAAGGAGGCTGAAGGTAACGCAACGCGACTATAAAGAGAGATAGAGTACGATAGAGAGCCGAGGGGAAAGATTGCGGCAGCGGACGAGCACACCCAGCGGCAAGTGGATACGAGGCTGCGCAGTCAGGCGGCGCTACTAGACGAGCAAGCAAGGGAAGAAGCCGAGAGCACAGTGCATACCGGGAGTCAGGCACACGAGGGACGACGTTGCGCGCGCGAACGAGAGAGGAGAGCAGCATTCTTTGTGTGAGAATCAAGAGAGTCGGAGCATCGAGCGTGATCGCGAGTGTGAATTCGGTTGCCGGGATCGTGAGGCATTGTAGGCAGCGAAGACGAGTGCGTACGAGAGCGAGAACAAGTGAAGAAAGTGCAAGGAAGTGAACAATAGGAGAGCAGGGGCTTGCTGCAGGGCCGCCCGCCATCTTCGTGAGAAGTCGATGGAGAGAGGAAGAGAGACAAGAAGGACGGACGACCACGAGACCAGCAAGAGTGACTCAGCCGTCGGACACGAAGAGAGCTCGAGGACGACCCTCCAGCCGAAGTCAGGCTTACAAGACAGGCACCAGGAATGAGGATCCTGGATTTGGCTGAAACTCTAGGAGTCACTTCTTTATGATAAACAATGAGACATGTATCTCGGGATTGTTTGTCAATGGGCCTTTTATTCCGATATCCAAGCTATTTTATGTCTAGAATAAACTATTTTTGATAAAAATGGGGTCTCTTTCTTTAGTTATAGCTTTCTGAATATTTCGGTTATGTAAATAGGTTAAAAAGTTTATAAAAGAAGGCAGAAAAAGATTTAATTTAATCTTTCTTTCGCTAAAAAACTTCGATTTCTCAAAAAGTTATACGCTATTAAAAATAGAGTTAGGATATAGCTTAAAATACCACCCGTTAAATGCTTGAAAAAATGAGAAATTTTTAGTCATTTTCTTACTCTATTTTTGATAGCCTATAACTTTTTGAGAAATCGAAGTTTTTTAGCGAAAAATTATCAAATTAAAGATTGTTGTTATGGTCAATTCTGACCAGATCCGTTGGGAGCAGGAAAGAAAATAGACTACGATGCTAAGTAGTTGCAACGTTTCGTTGACGGGTTTGTCGACCTCTTCAGGCTTTATTAAAAAAATATATAATAATATAATTAACAGAACGAGCTCACGCTAGTCTTAACTTACGATGGTTGAAAAAATTTTAAAAAATGCGAAACGAATTACCTAAGTTATCGCACAGCGATCCGTCGAGTAATGTGAAAGTACATAGCAACATGACTTATATATATATATATATATATTGGCTTCCTACCAAAACGTAAACAATAACAAATTTTGAATTAGATCGAGAATATACTTTACTTTTTATGTAACAGCTTAAAGATAGATTTGTATTCTCTACTGAGATTCTGTGTATCTTCTTTTTTGTTTATTGTATTTGGTGTACTGTTAATAAATAACATTTCAGAAATAAGTCTTTTATTATAGTTATTTTCAATATCTCTAATTGTTACTGCTTCAAAATCAAATTCATGATTATATTCATTTTTATGTATATTGACAACCAACTCATCATTATTATTCTTACGATGTTCGGCAATTCGTTTATTTAGGGCACGTTTTGTCTCGCCTATGTACCGTGCATTGCAATCTTTACAAGGGAACTCATAAACCACATTCGTTTGCTCGAGTTTCTTGGTTTTATCTTTGCCAAGAACAACTAGTTTTGAGAATTTATTAACTATATTTGGGATCGTTACAATATTGTGTTTCCGTAAAAATTTTGAACAATTGTTGTAAAATTTTGAATAAAATGGAAGTGATACTTTAATGTTGTGTCGGTTAGTATTTACAGGACTGTTTCTTTTATTTTGAAAACGAATTTTAAATAGTCTAGATCTTATATGTTTGTCAATAAACTCTGGTGGATATGAGTTCTCTTTAAGTATATTTTTAACCCGCAATATATTTCTATTATGAAAACGTTTATCTGATAAAAGGATAGCTCTATCAATCAAGTTAAAAACTATATTCTTTTTTAATGATATCGGGTGGTTGCTGTAGTAGTTTAAAATTCTATTAGATGACATCGATTTTGAATACCAGTCAGTGATAATATTACCATCCTGTTTAATGAGAGACACGTCCAAAAAGTTAATATTGTTATTAATTTCAATTTCATAAGTAAACTTAAGGTTGGGATCAAAATTATTAAAACATTGATTCAATACATGAATATCGTCTTTTTTGATACAACAAATCGAATCATCAACATATCGAAAATAGAACAATGGTATTATGTTGAATTCTGTTTTTAGTTTCTTCCAACAAGCAATTTCTAAATCTTCCATGACTAGATCAGCAAAAAACGGAGAGATTGGAGAACCCATAGGTGTCCCAAAAATTTGTTGGTAATATTTGTTATTAAAAGTAAAAAATACATTTTCAAATAAAAATTTAGTACAGGAAATAATATCACCGAAAGGTATTTTACAATTGTTGAGAATATACTGCGCTCGTTTTTCCAAAACATCCAAGACACAACATTAAAGTATCACTTCCATTTTATTCAAAATTTTACAACAATTGTTCAAAATTTTTACGGAAACACAATATTGTAACGATCCCAAATATAGTTAATAAATTCTCAAAACTAGTTGTTCTTGGCAAAGATAAAACCAAGAAACTCGAGCAAACGAATGTGGTTTATGAGTTCCCTTGTAAAGATTGCAATGCACGGTACATAGGCGAGACAAAACGTGCCCTAAATAAACGAATTGCCGAACATCGTAAGAATAATAATGATGAGTTGGTTGTCAATATACATAAAAATGAATATAATCATGAATTTGATTTTGAAGCAGTAACAATTAGAGATATTGAAAATAACTATAATAAAAGACTTATTTCTGAAATGTTATTTATTAACAGTACACCAAATACAATAAACAAAAAAGAAGATACACAGAATCTCAGTAGAGAATACAAATCTATCTTTAAGCTGTTACATAAAAAGTAAAGTATATTCTCGATCTAATTCAAAATTTGTTATTGTTTACGTTTTGGTAGGAAGCCATATATATATATATATATATATATATATATATATATATATATATATATATATATATATATATATATATATATATATATAAGTCATGTTGCTATGTACTTTCACATTACTCGACGGATCGCTATGCGATAACTTAGGTAATTCGTTTCGCATTTTTTAAAATTTTTTCAACCATCGTAAGTTAAGACTAGCGTGAGCTCGTTCTGTTAATTATATTATTATATATTTTTTTAATAAAGCCTGAAGAGGTCGACAAACCCGTCGACGAAACGTTGCAACTACTTAGCATCGTAGTCTATTTTCTTTCCTGCTCCCAACGGATCGGTCAGAATTGACCATAACAACAATTTTTACATTTGACAATGGGGAGTAAAATTGTGAATACAATTACAAACTCAAGTTACGACTACGGCCTAGGATCAGAGACAGGCCAATCATCATTTTTTAAATTTCTCACAACTACCTATGGATCGAGCGCAACTAGTAAATTAAAGGAATGGCTCATCTTACGTCGCAAGCAGAGAGTAGTTACTCATCAACTGAATTTCCTCAAAAGCTGCAAAGGATTCGACTTAACACCTAGCCACATACACAACAGAATACAGAAATTAAAAAACTTTACATTCCGAAGTAAGTCTTGTAGAACCAAATTATCAATTGACGCTGAAAAGATTGCCAAAAAATTGCTTAAACTAGAAATTAGGGATAGTAGTTTTCAAAAAAATGCATTAGAACTCGCTACTCATCGTGTATTTATTGAGATTAAAAATTTAAACATTGATTTTCACATTTTAAAAAAATTTTTTAATTTAAGCAATATTAATATCAAAACTTTGGATAAAAACCTTAAACACCGTTTCAACATAAAACTTAATTTGATCAAAAAGAGATGTAACTACCAGGATTCCCGCATACACGTAAATATTGAAAAATGTTTCAAAAATGTTTCTAATACACATATTCCGACCGATGTCGCTGAAATCGTTTCTCTGGGTCACAATTTCGCATTTATACAACACAACATGCAGAAATCGATTGTTTTTAACACCATAAAAAACGTAGAATCAATGTTTATTTCTTCACAACTCAATACCGATGACAAAAATAAAATTAGACAAGATATAGTGAAAGCTATAAAGTTTCAAAATAATTGTAAACAACCAACGAAAAATAGTGACTTTACTTAAGAAAATCAAAACCGCTCAAAAATTTATTAACGATAACAAAAATATATTCTTTACACAATCTGATAAAGGCAATGTTACCGTGTGCTTAGAGAAATCTGACTATATAGAAAAAATGAATAGTTTATTGAATGATAATAAGGTGTACAGAGAAATAAAAAGAAAACCGTTAAATACATTACAAAATAATGTCTATAGGATTCTGAAAAATCTGAATGATAACAACTTTCTAAAACAAAAATATCATAATATACAACTTACGCAGACAAACACATCTCTTGCTAAATGTTATGGATTACCAAAAATCCATAAACCAAAACTATCCTTTAGACCGATAATTTCAACTGTGAACAGCGTCGGTCTTACATATTATGAGACCTGGGGCAAGTATTTATTGCGGGGCCTATTTAAGGGGACGATTTTCCTAATGAAATTTGGAATTGCTTTAAAAAGTACAAATATTGTCAAAAAAATACAAATGTAGTCAAGGGAGTCGATGTATACATAAAAACGATTATGTAAATAATTTTTAAACCCAAGTAGGCGGGGAATATGAGGTTCGCGCATGTTAGGGAATTACGTAGACGTGCAACAATAAGCAAGATAATTATTTAAACAATTTTAAACCCAAGTAGCCGGGGGATATGAGGTTCACGCATGTAAGGGAGTCATGTAGATATGAAAAAATATGCAAAATGATTATTTAAATAATTTTCAAATC
Source organism: Torymus aiolomorphi (assembly GCA_036365515.1). NCBI lineage: Eukaryota > Metazoa > Arthropoda > Insecta > Hymenoptera > Torymidae > Torymus > Torymus aiolomorphi. The sequence continues at coordinate 179,245,842 of CM070875.1, forward strand.
CAAGTAGCGGGGAGACGTGAGTTCCACGCATATTCGGGAATTACGTAGACGTGCAACAATAAGCAAGACAATTTTTTAAACAATATTTAAACCCAAGTAGTCGGGCGATACGAGATCCACGCATATTAGGGAATTACGTAGACGTGCGACGTAAGCAAGATGATTATTTGAATAATTTAAAAACCCAAATAGCTGGGAGACGCGAGGCTCACGCATATTAGAAAATTACGTAGACGTGCAACAATAAGCAAGACATAATAATTAACAATAATTATTTATTTCAGTGAATTTTCACTTTAGAAGTACAGCTCACATTTGCCCGATAATAACTTTCTTCCTACAATAAGCAAGACAATTTAAACAACTTTTAAATCCAAGTAGGCGGGGGATACGAGGTCCACGCATATTAGGGAATTACGCAGACATGCATTAATAAGCAAGATTATATTTAAATAATTTTTAAACCCAAGAATACGGGGGACGCGAGTTCCAAGCATATAATGGAGTTACGTAGACGTGCAACGTAAGCAAGACGATTATTTGAATAATTTTTAAACCCAATAGCCGGGGGATGCGAGATCCACGAATATGAAGCAGTCATAAAGACATAAAATAATAGGCAAAACGATTATTTAAATAATTTTTAAACCCAAGTAGCCGGAGGACGCGAGGTCCATGCATATTAGGGAATTACGTAGACATGCAAAAATAAGCAAGACAATTATTTAAGCAATATTTAAACCCAAGTAGGCGGGGAATACGAGGTCAACGCATATTAGGGAATAACGTAGACATGCATTAATAAGCAAGACTATTATTTAATTAATTTTTAAACTCAAGTATCCGGGAGACGAGAGTTCCAAGCATATAACGGAGTTACGTAGACGTGAGACGTAAGCAAGACGATTATTTGAATAATTTTTAAACCCAAGTAGCCGGGGGACGCGAGGTCCACGAATATGAAGGAGTCATGATGACATGAAACAATAAGCAAAATAATTATTGAAATAATTTGTGTGCCCAAGTAGCCGGGAGACGCGGGATCCACGCATTTAAGGGAGTCAAGTTATAGAGGTTAAGAATTTTGGAAATAAAAGACTTGCTTACGTCTCACGTCTCGTAACTTCGTAATATGCGTGGAACTCGCATCCCCCGGCTACTTGGGTTCAAATAGTACATTATGGAACGAGGGGCTAATGTCGCAGATTATTCCCGCGGGTGAGTTCACTGCCCGAGCGAGCGTAGCGAAGCGAGATGTGTTTTTTCGTAGCTGCCACATCCACTGTGGCCATTTCATAAATTTAAAAAGTGATTTTGTATTAATATGTTATATAATTTTCTTAGTTTTAACCCAATTCACCATAAAAGTAAAAAATTAGACTATGTTACATTATTCTCGCATATGCGGGAATAAAGTACTTTATAGATGGATTCAGACGCCACTTTTGCGTCGCTTCTTAGGCTATAAAAGGGCCATTACAGTAGAGATGGGAATAAAATTATTTAAATAATCGTTTTGCTTATTTTTTAATCTCTACATGACTCCCTTATAAGCGTGTACCTCGCATCCCCCGGCTACTTGCCTTTAAAATTGTTTAAATAATTGTCTTGCTTATTGTTGCACGTCTACGTAATTCCCTAATATGCGTGGACCTCATATCCCCCGACTACTTGGGTTTAAAAATTGTTGAAATAATTGTCTTGCTTATTGTTGCACGTCTACGTAATTCCCTAATATGCGTGGACCTCGCGTCCCCCGGCTACTTGGGCTTAAAAATTATTTAAATAAACGTTTTGCCTATTTTTTCATGTCTACATGACTCCCTTACATGCGTAGACCTCATATCCCTCGGCTACTTGGGTTTAAAATTGTTTAAATAATTGTCTTGCTTATTGTTGTACGTCTATGTAATTCCCTAACATGCGTGGATCTCATATCCCCCACCTACTTGGGTTTAAACATTATTTAAATAATCGTTTTGCTTATTTTTTCATGTCTACTTTACTCCGTTATATGCGTGGACCTCATTTCCCCCGGCTATTTGGGTTTTAAAATTGTTTAAATAATTGTCTTGCTTATTGTTGCACGTCTACGTAATTCCCTAATATGCGTGGATCTCATATGCTCCGCCAACTTGGGCTTAAAAATTATTTAAATAATTGTGTTATATTTCTACGTAACTCTTTTACATATGGGGTCATCACGTCCCCCACCTACTTGGGTTTAGAAATAATGTTAATAATTGTCTCGCTTAGTTTGGCACATCTACGTAACTCCGTTGTATGCGCGGACCTCGCATCACCCGCGTACTTGTGCGCTCGCCGTTTGAATGCGCGCGCTATACTCATGCCGCTAGAGCCTCTCGAGCTTTCAATCCATCAACATAGGAAGCGTTGCTGCCAACTTTTCTCCGATATCCGTGTACGATTGACTGAGCGGCCTGTTCCGCGGCCTTGGCCACGCGGCCCTGTTGCCCTAAGGCCACGCGGCCTACCGGGGGCCTGATTCTAAAAATGTCTCACACTCGAGACACACAAAATCCAAGAACAACTTTGTCTTGGGAAACGCGAAATCGAGACAAAACTGTTCTCGGGCGAGAACAATTTTGTCTCATACAACTTTGTCTCACACAGTACGAGTCGGCTTCGGGCTTCGGGCTGTGTCGGTACTGTAGAGTGTCGGTTGGTCAACGGCACTTGCGCGGCCAATGTTTTTTCTTCTGATGACACTCTTTCCGCAAAATTCAAACGCGATTAGTGCGCCATCATCGCAGAGTGTCTTCAGAAGTAATAACATTGGCCCCACAAGCGCCGTTGACCAACCGACACTCTACAGTAGCAACACAGCCCGAAGCCCGAAGCCAACTCGCACTGTGTAAGACAAAGTTGTGTGAGACAAAGTTGTTCCCGCCCGAGAACAGTTTTGTCTTGATTTCGCGTTTCCCGAGACAAAGTTGTTCTCGGATTTTGTGTGTCTCGAGTGTGAGACATTTTTAGAATCAGTCCCCGGGAGCTCTCCCGAATTCCCGATGGCCAGTCCGGGCCTGCATCGCGGGGCCCCTATCAGCGCGGGGCCCGGCGCCACTGCCCCTCTCGCCCCGCCCTAAGACCGGCGCTGACTGTGAACAGCCCTACACATTTCTTAGCAAAAATAATTTATGAAAACCTCAAAACATGTTTCCCTCTTCCTAAATCACACATAGATAACAGTTTTGATCTAATTAATAAAATTACGAATATAAAAATTCCAGATAACTACATACTGATATCTTTAGATGTGGTTTCACTTTTTACAAATATCTCGCTAGACCTTGTTATCCAGAGTTTGGAAAAACGAGCGCAGTATATTCTCAACAATTGTAAAATACCGTTCGGTGATATTATTTCCTGTACTAAATTTTTATTTGAAAATGTATTTTTTACTTTTAATAACAAATATTACCAACAAATTTTTGGGACACCTATGGGTTTTCCAATCTCTCCGTTTTTTGCTGATCTAGTCATGGAAGATTTAGAAATTGCTTGTTGGAAGAAACTAAAAACAGAATTCAACATAATACCATTGTTCTATTTTCGATATGTTGATGATTCGATTTGTTGTATCAAAAAAGACGATATTCATGTATTGAATCAATGTTTTAACAATTTTGATCCCAACCTTAAGTTTACTTATGAAATTGAAATTAATAACAATATTAACTTTTTGGACGTGTCTCTCATTAAACAGGATGGTAATATTATCACTGACTGGTATTCAAAATCGATGTCATCTAATAGAACTTTAAACTACTACAGCAACCACCCGATATCATTAAAAAAGAATATAGTTTTTAACTTGATTGATAGAGCTATCCTTTTATCAGATAAACGTTTTCATAATAGAAATATATTGCGGGTTAAAAATATACTTAAAGAGAACTCATATCCACCAGAGTTTATTGACAAACATATAAGATCTAGACTATTTAAAATTCGTTTTCAAAATAAAAGAAACAGTCCTGTAAATACTAACCGACACAACATTAAAGTATCACTTCCATTTTATTCAAAATTTTACAACAATTGTTCAAAATTTTTACGGAAACACAATATTGTAACGATCCCAAATATAGTTAATAAATTCTCAAAACTAGTTGTTCTTGGCAAAGATAAAACCAAGAAACTCGAGCAAACGAATGTGGTTTATGAGTTCCCTTGTAAAGATTGCAATGCACGGTACATAGGCGAGACAAAACGTGCCCTAAATAAACGAATTGCCGAACATCGTAAGAATAATAATGATGAGTTGGTTGTCAATATACATAAAAATGAATATAATCATGAATTTGATTTTGAAGCAGTAACAATTAGAGATATTGAAAATAACTATAATAAAAGACTTATTTCTGAAATGTTATTTATTAACAGTACACCAAATACAATAAACAAAAAAGAAGATACACAGAATCTCAGTAGAGAATACAAATCTATCTTTAAGCTGTTACATAAAAAGTAAAGTATATTCTCGATCTAATTCAAAATTTGTTATTGTTTACGTTTTGGTAGGAAGCCAATATATATATATATATAAGTCATGTTGCTATGTACTTTCACATTACTCGACGGATCGCTGTGCGATAACTTAGGTAATTCGTTTCGCATTTTTTAAAATTTTTTCAACCATCGTAAGTTAAGACTAGCGTGAGCTCGTTCTGTTAATTATATTATTATATATTTTTTTAATAAAGCCTGAAGAGGTCGACAAACCCGTCAACGAAACGTTGCAACTACTTAGCATCGTAGTCTATTTTCTTTCCTGCTCCCAACGGATCTGGTCAGAATTGACCATAACAACAATCTTTAATTTGATAATTTTTCGCTAAAAAACTTCGATTTCTCAAAAAGTTATAGGCTATCAAAAATAGAGTAAGAAAATGACTAAAAATTTCTCATTTTTTCAAGCATTTAACGGGTGGTATTTTAAGCTATATCCTAACTCTATTTTTAATAGCGTATAACTTTTTGAGAAATCGAAGTTTTTTAGCGAAAGAAAGATTAAATTAAATCTTTTTCTGCCTTCTTTTATAAACTTTTTAACCTATTTACATAACCGAAATATTCAGAAAGCTATAACTAAAGAAAGAGACCCCATTTTTATCAAAAATAGTTTATTCTAGACATAAAATAGCTTGGATATCGGAATAAAAGGCCCATTGACAAACAATCCCGAGATACATGTCTCATTGTTTATCATAAAGAAGTGACTCCTAGAGTTTCAGCCAAATCCAGGATCCTCATTCCTGGTGCCTGTCTTGTAAGCCTGACTTCGGCTGGAGGGTCGTCCTCGAGCTCTCTTCGTGTCCGACGGCTGAGTCACTCTTGCTGGTCTCGTGGTCGTCCGTCCTTCTTGTCTCTCTTCCTCTCTCCATCGACTTCTCACGAAGATGGCGGGCGGCCCTGCAGCAAGCCCCTGCTCTCCTATTGTTCACTTCCTTGCACTTTCTTCACTTGTTCTCGCTCTCGTACGCACTCGTCTTCGCTGCCTACAATGCCTCACGATCCCGGCAACCGAATTCACACTCGCGATCACGCTCGATGCTCCGACTCTCTTGATTCTCACACAAAGAATGCTGCTCTCCTCTCTCGTTCGCGCGCGCAACGTCGTCCCTCGTGTGCCTGACTCCCGGTATGCACTGTGCTCTCGGCTTCTTCCCTTGCTTGCTCGTCTAGTAGCGCCGCCTGACTGCGCAGCCTCGTATCCACTTGCCGCTGGGTGTGCTCGTCCGCTGCCGCAATCTTTCCCCCTCGGCTCTCTATCGTACTCTATCTCTCTTTATAGTCGCGTTGCGTTACCTTCAGCCTCCTTTACTATCGACATACCTGCTTCAGCTGTCTTCTCCTCGGGCCTCATACATGAAACACACATTTCATGACTTACAAGGAAATTACCCAAGGTGTCCGCCTCCGATTTTCCTAAATTTTTAATATGTTGTAGATGATCGAAAAATAAGAGACACGTATTTTTTTTTATCGGCCCAATCCCTTATTAAAGGGGTGGAAACCGCCCTTAAAATTTACCCCCGAAAACGGAGTTTTCTTAATGTCATAAGTTCTAATTAATACTTTGAAATGAATCAAAATGGAAGATTCTTCTCTTTAAATGACGAAACTAGGAAGTGTAGTTTGGTCCCCGGGGGTGGCAACCCCTACTTTTTATTTCAGAAAAACCTTATTTTTTAAATTATTTTTGTATATAATATTTGCAATAAAATTAAATAATTATTGTTAAAATTATTTTTAAAATTACAATAAAATTTAAAATTAAAGTTGATGTGTTTCAGGGTTTTTGCAAATAAAAGCATTATCTGGGTAGATCAAAGAACCCCTTTGGCGCGCAATACTTTGTATCATTTAAATAAATATTTTAAGGTGTGCGATGTGTATATTCAGAATAACTAATAATGAATATTTTAATTATTTTGGATTAATCTGTTTATAGGTCCAATTTTCTATTTAGGGAATAAAAATCACTGACAATGAATTTGACAAATTTGTTATTGTAGCGTTCTAAATATAACAACATTAGATAAATAGGGGAATAAATAATTACATGAGTATATTTTCATTTCAACTGCACAAATATTTGTATGCAAAATCGCTGGCTTTTAAAAGCTGAGCCTAAATTAAAATTATTTTTATGGTGTATTTTAATCTTTTTAGAAGTCACTGCTTGATAATTATAATTTGCTTATAATTTTAGTATATTCACATTTGCGTATTTATGCATGTCATATTATATTTCATTTCTGCTTCTTCATTAATACTTATTCTTAAGTAAATATTTTACTCATTTTTATTTATATATTTATGAATAAGCGATTATTTGTAAGCCCATCTCGGAATCATGGATAAAAATAGCGAACTTTGCGGAGAAAAACATCCGTGCAAAAATAACGCGAGTGAGTCTGAAGTCCGCGACTGTATAAAAACAGATCAGTATATTTTTGTCAATTCTACTGCGAGGTGCATGTTATCGTGAGCCCGTGATTTGTTAAGAAATTTATTTTATCCTACAATAAAATTTATTATTTCATAAAAATTAAATAATTGAAAAAATGAAGTTGAATCCTATCAACGTCATAAATTTATTATTGGCAACATTCTCGGGGCCTTAGATACCAGAAAGCCCTGATAATAAGTTTGAAATGGATCTAGCGGAAAAATTTGAAAAAATTTTATACGATAGTATGAATGATGATAATACGATTGAAGCAATACAAGAAGAAACATTAGATTTTCAAGAGCAATTTAAAAATTATGAAGTACAAGCAATTGAACATGACATGGTTTTCAAAGAAGAAAAAGATTATGATGTTTGTTCATCGATGATGAAGAGTTGAACTTCGATTACAAAAGAAAAGCAGCTGAATATTGGAGATCAAGTAAAACTAATAAAAATCGTAGTATAAAAAGTGTTAAACATCGATTTAAATTAGATAATTCAGAACGACAACTGCGTCGATCAGCGAGCCAAATCAACAAAAGTGAAACTTACAAAGAAAAATGATATCAGATTTCTAAATTTGTTTTAAGAAATCTCAAAGAATCTATCAAAGCTGGTCATATGATTTACGACATATTGACATATGTAGGTGGGCTTTAAAAGCAAAAAAAAAATTTGGAATTTAATGATGTTAAATTTAGAGCATCTAACAACTGGCTGCAAAAATGTAAGAAAGCTCACAGAATTGTTAATAAAAAAATTAACAAATTTATAACAAAAAATCTGTTGAAGACAAGGAAACTATAAATCAAGAAGCTAGTAAATTTTTAGCAAACATCAAACCCCTGATTTCAGAATTAGGAACTGAAAATACCTACAACGCTGATCAAAGTGGATTTCAATTAGAATTACATTCTGGACGTACATTAGCAGAAGAAGGAACGAAGACTGTCGAATGTGGTGTGTAATCTTTTTCATCGAGAACACATAGTTATACAATATTACCTAGAATTAATGCTGCTGGAAAATTGCTCTATCCATTATTTATAGTCTTAAAAGAGACTAAAGATGAATTCAGTGTGTATCTATTTTAAACATTTTACTTTTAAACTTGGAATTTCAATAGACTCATATTAAAAGAAATTTACAATTATTAGTAAATTATTTTTCAAATAAGGTATTTTAACGTGAACTCCGAAAGTCATAAAAAATAGAAAACAATAGAGAAATATTATTATTTGCACTATATAGATCACATGATATAATAAAAACGGAATTCCTCTTAAACCTCAAAAAATTAATAGAGCATAACAGCAAGTTTAAAAATAATCTAATTATGGGTGATTTTAACTTTGACATTTCAAATCAAGGTAAACTTAATCAAGAATTTTTACATATACTCTTGGAGCATGGCTATTGCCCAGGCTTTTGTAATATTATCAGACCATCAGATAAAACAGACATTTCAGGAACTTGCATAGACAATATTTTTATTAAATTAGATAAAATAGCCTATAGAACTTTTACACTTCGTATACCACTTACTGACCATTTTCCACTTTTTATGTCAATAAATAAGATAAGAACTACTGAAAATATAGATACCATAAAACATATAAATTACAATAAACTCAGGACAGCCGCGGATTCAATAAACTGGAGTGAATTGTCACTAATAAATGATCCAAATATAGCTTTAAATAACCTTATTGATAAAATAAAAATGTGTCTATGCAAAGCCGATTATAAAATAAAAACTAACAAAAATAAAAAGATGAGACCTAGGAATAATTGGATAACTAAGGCAATTATGAAATCGAGTACTACCAAAGAAAAACTGTATAAATTATGGAAAAAAGATCCTTATAATAATAGGAAAGAGAAGAATATAAGAATTTTACCAATATCCTAAAAAATATTATAAATAAAGCGAAAGAATTGTATGATAAAAAACAAATAGAATCTAGCGTGGATAGTCCCAAGAGGATGTGGAATGTGATAAATCAAAAAATTGGAAAAAATCGTAAAAGGAATAATAATATTAACTATTTAACTGATAGCAATAAGAAAATATCTGATCCAGTAAAAATTGCTGAGCACTTGAACAAATTTTTCAGCTCAATTGGCAAAAAGCTAAGTGATAAAATAATTTTTTGTTTTTACGCCTACCGTTAAGACTACCGTCAAATGAGGAAATTAAACTCCCTACAATGAACAGCAAAAGTATGTTCTTCGAGTCAATCAACCACCAGGAAATTAAAAAAATTATCTGCCGAATGGAAAACAAAAATGGTGGTATTGATAATATCAATGGCAAAACTTCGAAAACTCTGGTTGAACATATAGCAGAACCCCTAGTGCACATATTCAACCTTTGTATAGAAAAGGCCATCTGGCCAGATGCATTGAAAACTGCAGAAGTTAGACCTATCCATAAATCAAAAGAAAAACATATCGCCACTAACTACAGACCCATTTCACTTATCTCAAACCTAGCAAAAATATTAGAAAAAATCATACACAATAGAATAACAAATTTCATAAACAAATGCGAAATACTTGCCAAAAATCAATATGGTTTCGGGAAAAATTAAAGTACAAAAGATGCTCTGTTCCTAATATCTAACGCTATATATGATAAATTAGACAAGAGGACTCCCATTGCCATTACTTTCCTAGACCTCGCCAAAGCTTGTGACACGGTAAACCATCAAATTTTACTTGATAAACTATGCAATTATGGAATAAGAGGAAGTGCGTATAACCTAATAAAAAGTTATCTAGGAAATAGACTGCAAAAAGTAAAATTAAATAATATAAACAGCCAATTCCAATTAGTCAAGATGGGTGTTCCTTAAGGAATTATTTTGGGACCCTTACTCTTCTTACTTTATATCAATGACTTGCTAATGGACAGTCCCCAAGAAGACACTATAGTATCATACGCAGATGATACCGCTGTAATAACGACAGCCAAAACCTGGAAAGAAGTTGAAACCAAAATGAATGAAACTCTACATAAAATATCAACATAGCTAAACTAACACTTAACAAGCACTTAACAAGCTTTCATTAAATACAGGCAAGACTGTTTACATTGAATTTGAAAATCAAATAGATAGCATACCAAAAAATTTAGACATTAACATTCAAGGCACTAAAATCAATAGAGTAGAAAGTACGAAATATTTAAGCATCATTTTTGATAGTAACATGAGATGGAACGAGCACATGAAATACATTTACAATAAAACTAAATATCTCATTTTCATTTTCTATAAACTGGCAAAACTCATGACTACTGATACCTTCAGGATGATATATTATGCCCTCTTTCACAGCATTATTTCATATGGAACTATAGCCTGGGGAGACGTGTATTCTAACAGTAAAAGCTTGCTCAATAGACTACAGATAAGATTACTTAAAATAATTAATAAGAACAAATTTACACTCGACAAAAATCCTATGAGCTTGGATCAAATCTTTTCGTACGAATCACTGTCTTACCATTACAAAGAATTACAGTCAGCCTTTACTAACTCCAATAGTACAATGAGAAAAAAAAGTATACAAATTTCAAGAAGACACCTGACCATTAGCACAAAAAACAGTTACATTAGAGCAATAATGCAGTTCAATAACCTACCAAATGAATCTAAAACAATTAGACACAAGCATACCAAAAGAATTAAACTAAAATAATATATATATATATATATATATATATATATATATATATATATATATATATATATATATATATATATATATATATATATATATATATACTTATATATATATATATGAGAAGTTTCACGTCAACTGCCCCAGGGCCGCGCGCGAGCGCCAAATCGTGCTATTTCTAACTCACGTTTATGATACTAAAATGTAACTAAAAAAATTGTTTTATAAGCATTTCCGACGTATTTTTTCCTCAGCTTTCCAATGGTGTAGGTAGTTTTACCGAAATTTTCCATTTTCACCTTCAAAAAGTACAAAACGTCTTATATCTCAAAAAGTGTATTTTTAATATTTTTTTTGACCATTCAGAATGAAACCTGAGCATTTTTTACATAGGAAATGATTGTTTTCATAATTTGCTCAGGATGTTTTCTTCGAGAAATGGAACGTGAAATAGTAGCTCAACGGCTCTCCTGCGCGCGGGACGTCGCGCGGGACGTCACGTAAACTAGGCCTGCCTCGCTACCTAATAACCTTTCATAATCTTTACCTGTTCTTTCGAATTATTTGTAATGTGAGAATAATATTTTATTGGCTTTTTTATAAAAAAAAAAAAAAAAAAAAAAAAAAACAGAGTTTCATAGCTAACAGCAATATAGTAACTATACTAACGCTTTTTTCTCAGTGCAGATAATTTTTCTTTGATTTTTTTGACAGTTTTTCTCGGGAAGATTTGATATTCAGAAATTAAAGAGGTTTTTTTGAGCTTCAATGTACTTTCATCAATTGGAATAATAGCATGGTATTGTAATGTGCCTGGTATGAATTTAGCCTTATCCAGTCTTGGTTTTAGTTTCAAGACAGTATCTTCATATGATTCTTTACTGCTATAAAAAACTTTGGTTTCTTTGCAATAATCTTTAGACCAGTTATAAAGCTTTCCTGGCGTTAAAATATGATTATTAGAAGAATCTTGTAGACTCGCTCGTTTTACACCTCTTTTTAGGTTGGTGCCTATACCATCGCATGCACCTTTGCCATGCGCCGTCGCATAAAAATGCCACTCAGCTGGAACACCAAAATCTTTCTCATGAAAAAGAAGATTTAGAAAATTAGATTTATTTTTAAAATGCTGATCTGCTCCATCAGTCAAATAATAGACTTTTTTTACTATGAATTTAGTTTTGAGGTAAGATATTATAACTTTTTGATATTCATAAACGGCAACAGTATCATGGTTTAGATCTCATTTCAAACTCTTCATTTTCTTTATGATACAAAACAACTGTAAAAACAGTTGATTGGTTGTTGTTCCAGTGGAACGATTGTATAGAATTTTGTATAACAAACGCATAATTTTCGGCAAAATCACAACACACAAGAAATTCTCCTTGTTGAAGGTTGTTTTTTAAGTCACTTACAAAAAGTGATTGATTCTTAGCAAAAAAATCGTGAGATTTTAATTTTATCAATTTTTCTCCCAGTATGTCCATAAATTCATGAACATTTACAGTTTTAGAAGCTATTGTATATCGATCTGTTTGAAACCATAATTCATATTCTATTTGAAAAATATCACTTTCATCAAAACATTCAAGCAAATGTGTACGTAATATGGACATATTGGGGCCACCTAAAGAGTCACCCAAATAGCATTTATCGTGTGCATCATTACACATAATTGCTTGGATGCAATCGTGGTAGTTTTTAAGAGGCAATCTAGTATCTTTTGTTAAATTTTCTACATCCATAGCACTTAGCATGAGCTTTACATTTTTGTGATGTACACACACGCATACATTATGAGTACCACTACTTCCAGCTAAAACACAATGTGGTGGCCTCAATTGTGTAAATTTAGTAAAACCAATATTAACGTGTTTATTTTCTTTTTTATATAAACTATATAGTTCACTTAAATTACCAAGCAGTAATCTTTTTTGAACATATTCTCTTTTACCATTGTTCTGCTTAACAGATATGTAATCTTTTAAACCTGGCATAATTCGGCTTACATCATCTTTTTCATAAAATGTTTTCACTGAATTTACAGTTTCAGCTGAAAGTAGTTTGCCACTTTTATTAGCAGGTATTGAAAAAGTTCCACTTTTAGCTACTAAATTTTTTGCTTCGCGAGCTTTCCATTCAGTGCAAGCGAATTCTCGCATTAAGTCCCTACGAGACCAAAACTCAGGTGCAAGAGTTAGTAAATGAATTCTCTCTTGCTTATTTGTTGATTCTGAAATTTTTTTCTTTATTTGTTCAAGAACTGCAATACCAGCTTTGTGATACTCATCGTTGCACACTACTTTAGCTTTTTTAGCATCAGCTGGAGGTAAACTTGATTTATGTTTGTAAATTTGGCGTTGATAGTTAGAACAAATGTTTGCAAGTATTGGAAAGTCGATCAAATCTTTTATTTTATATGAAGGGTGATCATTTTTATTTAAAGGATTTATGCATTTTAATTTCCAAGTTAAATCCATTATAGTTGCTACAATAAACGAAAGAAATAACGAAACAATGACTTACCGATGATTTAATCATCAAATACACGAAAGACACTATGACATCCAAGTTTGATTGCATTGACAGAAATTCGAAAAAATTTCGAAGAGGAATAAGATGAAAAGTCATTACAATTATATACTTTCGATGTGACGATTCACATACGGATAGAAAATTCCGATATGAAAGCCACCTATCGAAAGAAAAATGAATCATGCGGTGCCGTGCGACGCAGAGTGGGCAAAACCCTATGAAAATTGGACGAAAATCAGTCTCGCCTAGGGATTTTGACAAATGGCAAAGAAAACACATGGAAGTACTACACAACGAGGTAAGCTTGAAGTCTAGGTACCGCTTTTTCACTTATCCATTACTCACTTTTTTAATTTTCGCATTTAAGTGGGGTGTGGCATGATTTTTTTGAAAAATTTTCACTATATTAACTCATGGCAACTAGGCAAATATTTAATTGCTTAGTTTTACAACACGTATATCCATACTTTTACGTATTATAAGCATGAAACGTATCGCTTTGAATATTTTTACTTTTTATCGCATTTTTAAGGGGCAATTCTAAATTTCGATTTTTGAACTTTACTGAAAACATTATATTTCTAAAGCCATAAATGTTTAAACAATTGGAGAGCACTTTGTCGACGACAGATCTAAATTATGCGAATCAACATATACAAGAAAATAACATTATATAATATATTATTTAAAAAATTGGTATAAACAATTGATTTTTAAACAATTAGGGAGCACTTTTTCATCGAAATATTATTTTCTACGATGTGATCATTAAATTATCGAAAATATATCTTAATTATTTTAAGAGATCTGCTAGAAATAAATCCATTTTGAAATTTTTCATTAGATTTTTTTTCTGCCTTAATTTTTATTAAACATTATTGATGAAATTATTTTATCATAAATAAAAAGGTTTAGAAAAATACAAATATATTTTATCTGTAGTACCCCGAAGGAAATCGATAACGTATACAAATGTAAAAGAGTGTAAATTTCTTTTGAAAAAACGTATATAAATGAATAACGTATCTAAACGCATATAATAAAACGTATAACAATGTATCGGTTTCATTCACCTTAATCAACATTCCATCTGTGTATTTCAACATAATCCTGTATAAAAATGATTTACGTATAATCTAACATGATTTGCATATCCCTCAGTATAACTATATAACTATATAATATATACTTTTATCTCATAACGTATAACGTATAATTATTAATGACAATATATAGTCATATATGATCTTATATGATCATATATAATCATTCATATTCATATATAGTCATATACACTAATGTAAACATTTTTGAAGTGATATATAATAGTTTATGGTTATTATATATGATTTTATGTGTTCATAAATATCTGTTGATAAATATTCATAGTTATTCAGAGACATAAGTACATGATCATACATGATTATACATAACTTATATATAATTATTTATTATCTCTCATAATCAAAATACAATGTATTATCTATGAATATTTAAAACCTATTATTTAAACAACATTTTTATAGCTTGTCATACTTTTGTTCTTTTAAATAAGAAACCTTAAATAAATGAAAAAGACAAAAAGTTTGCATAGATAATAGTCATTGAAAAGCTATGTCATTGAAAAGCTTATAGCAAAATGAGTGTTCATAAATCATAAACTATGACTGTTATTATAGTTAAAAATAGGAGTAGATGTTTTTTTTAACTTTTTGTAGAGCTAATTTTTTTTGTGGCGCAATTAGATTTTTTCTATCAAAAAACGCTTCTTTCAGTACGCTTTAATGTATTTTTCTTAACAATACTTCATATAAAATTTTGGAATAAAGTGATTAAGTATTTCTCGAGATGAAATTTAATTAAATGATTTTGTTTCTCACTATGAAAAATCGTAAAAGCATCTCACTGAAATTTTTAATAAGGCCATTCAAATATCAAGACATTATTTAAAAGAAAAGTAAGAATTTTTTATATTTACAGGACACATACAAACATGGATACTTTTAAACGCTTACTTTTGACATCTGATCCACTTATTTCGCTACAAAGGAAAATTAAAGAAAAAAAACACATTAAGTTAACACCAAATATGGAGCGTTTATTGTTAATAAATAAAAATGAGGATTATTCCGATGACTGGGAATAATCGCTATGAATAAAATATTATTTGTCTATTTATTTAAACCCTTTTATAGTTGATAATAAAACAATTTCACATGAAATGCGTAATATCAGGTTAAAATTTTAGAATACTTAAAATGAAAAAGATCCTGAATCAATTGAGAAATTTATACAACAAATATTTTAGGAAGCTGAATGATCTTTTGTAATCGTTGCAAGTACGCATATAAATTTAAAGTTTGATTTATATTTATGGTGAAATAAAATTCTTGTAAACTTGCCAGATTTTAAGTAAGAAAATCGCAAAATTAAAATTTCAGAAAATCATAACTCCGTCAATTTACATTTTTCAAGAGCAGTGCAAAAGACCTTTTATTCTTAAAATATAGTCTATATCTTCATAAAAAAAATATATTTGGATGAAAAAAATTATATTTCGTTTAAACAATTAAACAATTACTTCCTTGTTTATTTTGATCCATATAATCTAGATCTATAAGTCATTCGTCGACAAAGTGCTCTCCAATTGTTTAAACATCAATTGTTTAAATAATTATTTAAATAATAAATTATATAATGTTTATTTTGATCAGTATAATCTAGATCTAGATTAAACGGATCGAAATGAAACGAAAGTAACATTATATAATTTGTTATTAGATGTATGGCCTTAGAAATATAATAATGTTTTCAGTAAAGTTCAAAAATCGAAATTTAGAATTGCCCCTTAAAAATGCGATAAAAAGTAAAAATCTCTAAAGCGACACGTTTTATGGTTATAATACGTAAATGTATGGGTGTACGTGTTGTAAAACTAAGCAATTAAATATTTGCCTAGTTGCCATGAGTTAATATAGTGAAAAATTTTCAAAAAAATCATGCCATACCTCACTTAAATACGAAAATTAAAAAAGTGAGTAATGGATGAGTCAAAAAGCGGTACCTAGACTTCAAGTTACCCCGTTGTGTAGTACTTCCATGTCTTTTTTTTAGCCATTTGTTAAAATCCCTAGGCGAGACTGATTTTCGTCAAATTTTCATAGGTTTTTGCCCACTGTGCGACGTCCCGCGCGGAGGAGAGCCGTTGCGCTAATCTTTCACGTTCTATTTCTTGAAAAAAATCATTTCCTATGTAAAAAATGCTCAGGTTTCGATCTAAATGGTCAAAAAAAAATATTAAAAATACACTTTTTGAGATATAAGATGTTTTATACTTTTTGAAGATGAAAATGGAAAATTTCGAAAAAACTGCCTACACCATTGGAAAGCTGAGGAAAAAATACGTTGGAAACGCTTATGAAATAATTTTTTTAGTTACATTTTAGTATCATAAACATGAGTTAGAAATAGCACGATTTGGTGCTCGCGCGCGGCGCTGGGACAGTTGATGTGAAACGCCTCATATATATATATATATATATATATATATATATACTAGGGGGGTACCCCCTACTCGCTCCGCTCGTCAACCCCCATTTAACAGTGATGAATGAGAAGAAAGAAGATTGGTTGATGAAACGAACAGTTTTCCACGTCACCCTGTGGGTACTGTTCATGAACGCGTTGGATTGTTATTTTAAGTGTCATCCTTCGCCAGTAGCCCTGCATTACCACTGTTGCCTAAAATTTTATAATTATTAAATATATTTTTATATGATTTACATTATATTTGATTTTTATTTGAAATTTACGAAAATATTTATCGAAAATTGTTGAATAGAAATTTATTAAAAATATATTGTTTTTATTTATATTATCTTTAATATATCCTTAATTGTTTTTGTAAGCTTTTTATAATTTGGAAACATATATATTTATTGTTCCTGTTATATGTATTTGTGCTTTTAAACATTATGTTGGATACATGAAAGAATGTAATACAATATAGTCTACTGGAATAGATTTAAAAATTAATATAGTTAAATTTTCGTAAAATTATAATTTTTTTTTATAGCTTATATATGTATATATTTTTGTATATACTCTTATATTTTACTTTATATTTTACGTCTATTTAATTAAAAATCAATTTTTAAATTTCTTGTCTTTAACATATCCTGTAACGTTTTTGTAAGCTATTTATAATATGGAAACATATATTTTTATTGCTTCTGTTATATACATTTACTTTTAAACATTTTATTGGATACATGAAAGAAATAAATATAAAATAATAGATTTAGAAATTAATATAGCTTAATATCATTTTTGTGAAATTTCAAATATCTTATACTAAAAAATTGAGTTGAAATTGTATATTGAAAATCTCGTTAATTTTATTTTTCATATTTTTCAATTAAATTTTGTAAAAAATTTAAATCATATTCTCTAAGTAAATTATTATAATAGTCATTATACTTATTTTCTTCTTTTTCATAAGCTTCTATTATTTCATTCAATTTGTCTAGTTTTATAGCGTCTTTTAAATTATATACTTCTACGTATTTATTTTGTGTCGGATCCCAAATTAACGGTGCTTGTATCGTAACATTATTATTGTATTCGTTGATTTGATTATTTAAATATCTTTCATATTCGTCTTGTTCATTTATGTGATTCTGTAACTGTTCATTTAATTCATCTAATTCTCTTGCGTGTTGTATACTACTCACTTCAATATATATATTTTGTACAGGATCCCATCTTAATGGACTGGGTCTTGAATCACCTTGTTCAGCCATCTTGTATTTTACTAAATAGTTAATTAGATTAAGTAAATTATTTTATATTATATTTTTATATTTAAAATTAAATTTGATTAATTATTTTCTGATATTTTTTTCATAAATTACTTTGATCAATTATATTTTGTTATTATTTTAACATTGTTTATTTATGTTATTATTTTATTTATATTATATCACAATATTGTTATCTTATAGAGAAAATTAGTTATCTAATATTTCTTTCCAAACAATATTTGTTACTTCTGTTTTATTTTGAGATTCATTTTGTATATATATATTGTTTGGATTTTTACATCGTGAAAGTGCTACATACAATTGTCCATGGGAAAATAAATTTTTTTTTTTAAATATTCCTACACTGTTAAAACTTTGTCCTTGTGATTTATTAATAGTTATAGCAAATGCTAATACAATTGGAAATTGTTTTCTATATAAAATGAATGGTAACGATGATGACTCACAAGTACTTAATGTAATGCGTGGTATAAATACTCTATTTCCTTTATTTTCTCCAGTAATACTTTCAGCTTCAATGTTATATTTATATAAATTTGTTATTTTTAACGGTGTTCCATTACATAGTCCATCAACTATACTAAGATTACGAATTAACATAACAATTGCATTTTTTTTCAAATTTAATTTTATGTGGAGGTAAACCTTCTCGTATATTATTTAATATTTCTATCGGAAAATTTAAATGTATATTTTCATCCGTTTGATCTACTGCTTTATGTGTTGCGTAATCTATACTATAATAAGTTATTGTTTTATGTTCAATTAAATTTAATATTTTATTATTTAATATATTTACTTCTTCATTATGTGAACTTAATATTACGTTTTTTGAAAAATGATAATTGTTATTAATATTTTTATATATTTCATGACAAACATCATTTGTTTGCCATTTGTCTTGAATTTTAAATTCATCAATTTTTCCTTCTCCGATATCTAATAGAAATGATGCAAAATCATTATCTTGAGTACGGATATTGATTTTTAAATGGAAAATTTTAAACAAAGGCCAAAGATAAGAATTTTTTATACACTCTTCTACGATTGTATTTCTAAATCCATGTTTCACTACTGGTAAAATTTGTCTGAAATCTCCAGCTAGTATAATCAATTTTCCTCCAAAGTTACAATCCGTAGAACATACATCTTTTAAAGTATTGTCTACTATTTCTAATGCTTTTTTAGGTATCATTGAAGCTTCGTCCCAAATAATGATATTTGCTTCTCTTAATCTTTTTTTATCAGAATCGTGTTTTAGAAATGCATTTTCAATATTGTTTAAATCTAATGGTAATTTAAATGTACGATGACTTGTCATTCCTTTAGGTAGTATAATATTCCTTCTTGCAATAGATAACCGTTGGAAATACCTAAAAAACAAAATAAATCTCTCCAAAATTGAATTCTTAGAAGGCATCAAACTACTTTTAGACTCAACTTTCCTCCAATTTAACAATAAATACTACAAACAAATTATGGGCGCTCCTATGGGCTTTTGTACTAGTCCATGGTTTGCTGACATAGCTCTGGAAATTTTAGAAACTAATTGCTTAAAAAATTATAGTAAAGATATCCTTTTATATAAAAGATACGTAGATGATTGCTTATTAATAGTAAAAAACAAAAAAATCGAAGAAATACTGTCCTCCTTTAATAACTATAATAACAATTTACAATTTACAATAGAAAGAGAATCCAATAACAGTATTAATTTCTTAGATATGACACTCATTAGAAATAACAATAAAATCACGACTAACTGGTTCAGAAAAAATACAGCCTCTGGACGCTATATAAATTATCTTTCCCACCACCCTGACACACAAAAAATAGCCATAATATATAGTTTAGTAGATAAAGCCATAAAACTCTCAGATCCACAGTTCCACAAAGAAAACCTAAAAACTGTCAAACACTACTTACTTTGCAATAACTATCCACCTAACATTATCAATAGATATATTTCGAAACGTACCGCAACTATCACTAACAGCATGCATACTAAAGAAAAAACTCCACGTTCCGTATTTCTAAAAAACAAAATAGTCCTTCCCTTCATTAAACACCTCACTCCAAAAATTAACCACATCTTACACAAACATAACATAATCCCCATACTCCAATCCGTAAACAAATTTAATAATCTAATAACTTTAGGCAAAGACCGTTTAGATAAAATGCACACTAGTGGCATTGTTTACCATATCAAATGTCAGGACTGTACTTCCTCATACATAGGTATGAGCAAACGTAAACTAAAGACTCGGACTAATGAGCATATCAGAGCCGTAAAACAATGCTCGGAAAAATCTGCTTTAGCGACACATGTGGAAAATACGGGTCACAAAATCGACTTTGAAAAAGTGAACATCTTAGATACAGAAAAGAATTTTTATAAACGCTCGTTTTCAGAAATGCTTAACATTTACTACCACGATAATACTCTCAACTGCATTCAAGATCTAAATTTCCTCAAAAACTCATATAAAAAACAATAGATATTATAAAACAATTTTGCAATGGCTAACTAATTGCTTATAATTTTCCGTTTATTCAATTTCAAATTTTATTCGATGAGATTCGCTTTCATAGTTTCCTTCTTACTTTCTCTCTCTACTCTCTTCTCTCCCCCACCTTCCGTTCTGTCAATAATTCCTTTATCTCGTCAGACTTTTGCGATTTCCCTTCAGTATTGTTCTGCACGCTGATTAATTCAGATATAAGTAGCGGAACATTGATGAACGGAAAAGACAGAGTGTGGCGTAAGTACAAATTGCACATATATTAAAAAAATGTTTTTCTAGTCTCAATAGATTTTAACTAAATTCAATACCCGTACATTTTTTCACAGATTGGCCTTCTTTTTTCCACTTCCACGTTGTTCATTTCTTTCAATACTTTGACGAACTCCTATGAGACGAAACCTTAATTAATGGTATTCTATTATTTATAAATTTTTGTAAAAAGTTTTCACAATTTGTCCATTATTTAATGATTTCTTAAATTACTTTGTAGCCCTGAAGAGGGGAGTAATAAATAAAACTCCCGAAACGTCGGCGAAATAAAGGTCGAAAACACATTAGTTCGTTAGAGTCCGTTTATTTACTACCTTAATCAATCTTCACGAACGATTTTCTTATTCAAATGTTTAAGTTTATTATTTTTTCGAATGAAATATAATTTATAATTTGGAAGATTTTTTATATTGGATACATAATGTAAATGTTTATAATTTTTACTATATGGATTATTATTCATTATTTTAGTTACGATAATCATATGTTCATTACTTAATTTTTCGTTATTTTTTAACCTTTTCTGAATAGCAGTTTCGTTATCGTATATATATAATTGACCACATGATGCTTCTTCATTATTAGTCGGTAATAAATTGTTAGGCGTTGTATGACATATTTGTCCTTGAATTTTTAAATTGTATATTGCTTTTTCTTTGTTATGAACAACATTCGCATTGAATGTTGCGAAACAAAATAAATTATTATAATATCGGATTAAATGCCCATATTTTATCGTTTAATAATAAAAATTTTAATTTCTCGTCATATTTACTTAATGGTGGTAAACTAATAGTGCCGTTTGAACAACAGTTAAATTTTTTCACTTCTTTTTTCCAAAACATAGCTCCACAGTATTGGCATTTTAAATTCATTTGTTCAAATGTTGATGTAAGTATTAACTTTTTATCTTTTTTAGTATAATTAATTGTTTTTATTATTTTTCTTTTTTTTATACAACTATTTTCTTTTGAAATATTATTAATTAATTTTCTTTTAAGATTGTATTTATGATTTTTAATTTTATTAATTTCTTTTGTAATATTACTGTTATCATAATCTATAATATCATAGTGTCCAAAATCATATCTTCCACTATATAATAAAAATAATTTCAAAATATTAGAATTATTTCCAAAAACAACTTCTGTGTTATTAAAACTTATTTTAACAAATACATTATAAATTTCAACGAAACTTTTGATTTCTATGTCTGTTCCATATATTGTATTTTTTGACATAAAGTTATAATAATCTGAACTATTAAATATATTTTCATAATTATCACTTCCAAGTATAAAAAATTTATACTCTTCCCAATTAGTAACAACATTTTGTACTACAACATGTCTAACTTTCATATGATATTTTTGATCATTATATAGAAAATGAGAAAAACATCGGAATAAACAATTTCCATCTCCAATAATTTTAACTAAATTTTCCATTATATGGTTATATATTTTTAAAATTTGAAGTAATATCTAATATTATTGAAACTATTAAACAAATTTAATAAACTATATGTACTTAAATTAAATTTATACCTTTTTCAAATTCTTATTTACTTTCCTCAAAATATATTACGAAACAGATAAATCAATATTCTTCTTTTAAAATATAAATAAATCCTTTGCTTATATTTCTTCAAATTAATCTTGACATGTATACTATACAATATAATAATTATTTTCTTATAATTAAAATTTAAATTGTTTTATTGTTCTAAATGTAAGAATAAAATTATTATATAATTTGATCATTTTAATAGGGGGGCCCATCAATATCACGTTCTTTGAAAGGTTATATAATTAATTTTCTTTTCAACCATAACCACTTATCTCTATTGCTTCCTCCTAGAGGAAGCTTTGTGATAGTAAAAAAAAAAGTTTGTGAGATAATGTCTTAGGAATGTTGTATAGAAAATTTGGAATCGAAATACACCATTTTTAGAAAATGTCCGTATGGATGTGTGTGTGTGTGTGTGTGTGTGTGTGTGTGTGTATGTATGTCCGTATACTCTGATATCTCATGATCTACTCAACCGATTTTAACGAGAGAGTGATCATTTTTTCAGATTTTGCTTCAACAATTGGGGTCAATATTTTATTTTTGTCAAAATCGATTTTTTTGTTTTTTATCGCCATTTTTAAATTTTCAAAATTTTTATTTTCAATTTTTTTATATTTAGAACAAATATTATTTATATACGATAAATTCTCTGTATGCAGAATAAAATTTTCTACAATTTAAAAAAAAAAAAGCCGTTAGCTATATTTCGTCATAAGTTATTCATGAAAACGTCATTTTTAGTAAATAGGTTATATTTCAAAATTAAAAAAAGATATTAACATGAATATTTTTTTGGTTATAAAGAATACTGAGTACTATAACTTACTAAATTTTTAGGTTTTTTTATTCATTATTTTTGGAGAAAAAAAATAATTTATAAAAAAAGTGTTTTTTTTTGTCGTTCAATAACTAGAGTAAAATTGGCTTAATCAGTTTGAAATTTTTTTTAGTGGTACATTTTGTATCACAATCGATTGAGTTCTTTGGGCAAAAGGATTGATCCATAGATTTCGGAGATATTTGAGGTTAAAATTTTTTTCACTTTTTTTTTAAATCGTAATTTCTCGAGAACGGCTTTATGTATTTGAATCGGGTGGGCGGCATTCGAAAGAGAATTTCAAGACCTATATTTTCTAAAAAAATTATTTGTCTAGCTATTACGGTTCTTTTGTTATTAATAAAAACGTAAACATTGAAAAATGAAAAAAATGAGTTTGGTATGTCCAACTATTGCGGGAGTAAAAATTGACTTAAGCGCTTCAAAATTCCTCGTAGAGGTGGATTTTGGATAGTTTTCGGTCGAGTTATTCGGGCAAAATGATTGGTCCTTAAATTTCAAAGATATTTAAAAAAATTTCAAGTTAATATTTTCCATAAAATTTTCCCAATTTTTTTTAAATGTATTGAGGATGGCTCTATGTATCTGAATGTGATGGGTAGCATTTGAAAGAGAATTAAAATATTAATATTTTCTAATACTTATAGCATTGACTCAGAGACTCAATTGCGGCGACACTTTTGGCCTTGCGGCCTTGTCCGTCAGCTCGTGTCCGGGGCCTTTCTACATAAGTATGTGTGTTCTGTGTGTTCCGTGTGTTCCCGACAAAGACAGATAGGATCTGTTCCGTTTATGTAATACAGAGACAGACATAGAGAGAAGTTGTCTAGAACACTAGAACAGACAGAACACACATATGTAGAAAGGGCCCCGTGTGTGTTGTGTAGGTACGCGTATGCCCAAGCGCATGCGCTGCCGCGAATTCCATGGTTGTGTTTAGGGTCATTGTATAAAAATTATTGTGTAATTTTATATAATTTCGGCATGTCCCAAAATCATATATAATTATTATTATTTCTTATATATAAAACCTAAGCTCAATAAAATCAAAAATTCAACGCGCCTATAACAGTACCCCAGTGGTGGTGCGGAAAGCTGTTTAAAATGTGGTAACCCTTGGAAAACAATGTACCCTCTAAATACCCATTTTCATGCTTAAAAATGCATAACATTCAAACCTACATATACAAAAAAAATGAGTATAGAGATCTGGCATCAAGCAATTGGCATCCTTTTTTTTAAAATGTATTGAGGATGGCTCTATGTATGAAAGAGTAAAAATAAAGTAGAACCTTCTTATTTTTTTTATATAACTTGATAGGATTTAACTTAACAGAAATATGTTAAATGGAAAAAAGTTTTATGTCAATATTATCGACAACTTTTATATTTAAAATATTTGAGGAGTTATAAATAAAATGGGCGATTTTTGGCTATAACTTGATTGGATTTGATTTTACACGAAAATGTTAAATACAAAAGTTGTGGATAATATTAAAACAAAAAATTTTACTATTTAATATTCTCGTGTAAAATCAACTCCTGACGAATTGTTAGACTTATAAAAACGATTTTAAGCCGTTTACATCGTACAAAATAAAGTATGAAATTTTAAATATTGGAAGTAAAAATTAATTAAAGGAATCAGTAAATCAAGTTTGAGGAAGCTACGTGCCAATGAATTGGCAGCGGTTTTTTTTATAATAATTCTTGGAATAATCACGTATCTTAATTTTTTTATATTAATTTTTAAAAAAACCACAATAAATTCTGATTTTTAGAATATATCCCTGAAACCCACTGTAACTTCATTAAAATTTCTATTTATTCCCGGAATAATCACGTAAGTGAAACTTGTTTTCTTTGAAATCAACACAATTTGGTCTAATTACTATGGTAAAAAATATCGTAAAGTCACGTAATTTACGTGGATTACGTGGATATAAGAGTACTTTACGGGGATTAAAACCCCGTACACATCGGTATTGGCTTACGAAAAGGTAAAAGCTTAAAGACCCGTACACATTGGCACTGGCTTACGAAAACGTAAAAGCTTAAAGACCCGTACACATTGGTACTAACACTGGCTTACGGCCACGTAAAAGCTTAAAGACCCGTAAAGACACATAAAAACTCTTCTTGTGTCTATGCTCTGTGTTTTTTAAGTATATAGGCCTTAAAAAAGAATAAAGCACAGACATAAGAAATAACATTGGTTATATATATCGGAAACAGCGAGGAACAACGAGGAACAAGAGGTATATGTAGATATATAACCAATGCTATTTCTTGTGCCTATGCTCTGTGTTTTTTTAATAACCTTAAGAACATTCAAATTTTTACATTCAGATGTTGCGCTGTGTTGCATGCGTGTTTCGCCAAACCAAAAGAAAACTCATTTTCCGATATCTAACATACTCGTTACCAATGACAGAAGATTAACATATTGAACTTCTGCCATGGATCATGAACATGTTAGATATTCAACGACTTTTTTTGGCAACACATATACAACACGGTGCAATATCTAAGGCTGCGTCTACATAGTTTTTAACATGCGTTCGACGCGCGTACGTCGTTTACATTGTATGCATTACAAAAGATCTTTATATAAAGATAACAACTGATAAGAACTAATAAGTCAAAATTGTTTGTTTTCAATATTGATTGTATGTCTATATATATTATCTTATAAACATAGGTATTCACTTTCTATTAAAAACAAACAATTTTGACCTATCAATTATTAAAAAAGTACTTATATTATATCGAAAAATGGTTAAGGAACTTTTTTCTTAGAATTTCGTGCTCTCTACAAAGATCTTATGTAATATATATTTTTTCATAACATTTCATATATTAAAAAAAATATCCTTCAAAATTATATGAACTGAAATAAGAACCCATTCTATATAAAAAATAAAATACTCTCTATAAATCTATTTAATCTTCCATATATATTATTTCTTTAAATATCTTTGTCTATATCTATTTTTCTACATTTTTACCTTTAATTGTTCTTTCTTTTTACATTTTTATCTTTACTTCTATGTCTCTACATCTTTGTCTCTATATCACTCTTTCTGTTCCATTTTTTACTTTCTCAAAGATATATTTATATAATATAATAATTTTATTATATAATTATAATATATATTTTAATTATTAATCTTTATTTTTAATTTTATTTTTAGTTTACATGATTAATTGATTAGATTGATTTTATTATGGAAGAAATAAAAAAGTAAATATTAATTTTATTTTTTGAGTAAATATTAATATATTTTATTGTAATTATTTATTATAATTTAATTTTATAGTTTAGATAATAACTTAGAATTAATCCAAGAAACCAATACAATAATGTGTCCTAATTGTAAATTACATTTTCAAAATCATCATTTTCTTTCATTACATAGAGAAGAAAAGCATCAAGCAACTATATAATTTTATGTAAAATTTGTGGGTTAATTTTTCAAAATAAGAAACATTTTATGAGACATGTAAATGGACATAAAAATAATAAAATTTATAATTGTAAACAATGTCATAAAATCTTTAAAAGATCTGATCATTTAATAAGACACATTGAGTCACATAAAACTTATTTAAAACTTTGCTCTTATTGTGGGAAAGGTTTTAATCGAAAAGATAATTTAAAAAGGCATTTAAAAGTACATGAAAATGTAATTGTATTAGATTAATTAAATCATTATAAATTTTTTAATAAAAATGATTAAATATTATTTAAATAATATTATGTGTTACATTTTTACAGTAGAAATAGCTAAAAGGAAATCAGAATCGAAAAATTTAAGAGAACCATTAGAAAAAAAAAGTAATATATCTTTTTCTGATAATGATTTTTTAAAATCTAAAATTATAATAGGTGATAAATCTGCGTAAGTTTTATTAATAATTTATTTATTATATTTACTTTATTCACTATATATATTATATTTAATTTTTTTTTAATTAGTGCTGTTGTTGGTTATATAGAAGAAGTAATTAATGAAGAAAATTATACAAATAAACAAACACAACGTACATTCAAAGTTTTCAAGTTTATATTGAATAATGCCAATGGAATTCGTGTTCAATGTAACATATACAATGAAAATATTAATATTTTTAAAAATAAAATCAAGATTTATGATGTAATTTATTTATGTTAATTATATTTAACTACATATCAAAATTTTCATTAAATTATATATTTATTTCACAGAAAATTCTTTTAGAAAATGTTAATGTGAATCAAGCAAAACATTATACTAAGGGAAATGTAACATATGAGTTAACATTACATCAATATTCGTCAATATTATCTTATGGAGAAGATGATATTATAAAAAATATAAATATAACTAAAATTAATTTCGAAGAAATTTCTTTAAGAAAAGGATTTATAAGTATATTTATTATAATATTTATTATTATAAATATTATATAAAACTTAATTTAATTTTTTCGTTTTTTTTGTAGAAATTGAATGATATTTAGGTAATAATTTTTATAAAAAAGATCAATCTGATGTAGAATTTTTTTCAACTATAACTGATGGAAAATATAAGTTGGATATTGTTGTTAATTGTACACAAAATTTATTAAATGTAGAAAGAGGGACTAAATTAGAGTTGATTGGTGATTTACAAGAATGTGGTATATACTATTAACATTTAAATATTTATTATCTGATATTGTTACTTATATTTATTACTATTATTTTAAAGGAATTTCTTTTATTTTAAAAATGAATACCTATGATCATATCCAAATTCTAAATGAAGATAAAATGGATATTAATAATTTAATTATAGGATGTGAAATATTATTGAATGAGGTAATATCGCTATAACTAAATATTTTTTCAATAAAATATTTTATAAAATTTAATTATTTTTTACAGACAAATGAAGAAGAATAATATATAATTCATTAAAAAAATAAAAATTATATACATATAAATGTAGTATATTTTATAGATAAGTATATTTATATAACAACATATAACAAAATAATATAATTAATTTATAATAATACTTCTTATACATTTATAAAACCATTAATTTATACAAATGTGTTTATATGTCCTAAAAAATGTGTTATACAGAAAAGGATTAAAAAAAAGTTTTTAATAAAACTTAAAATCTGTAAAAAGTCACATAAGGATTTATATAAACTTAACAAAAATAAAATATTTAATTGGTTTTATATTTGTTTTTAAAACAACAAGTTTTTATTCCTTCTATTAATTATAAATATTGTTATATATAAATATAATTAAAAACTTTTATAATATTAACATTTTTAATTTATTTTTATTCTTTCAGAGTAATATCTACAAGATTTTATATACGTATGTAAAGGAACGACACATACGCCAATACGATTTTAATATTCGACCAGTTTAGTGGTTTGTAGGGCTCTTGGCGAAGGATACCACTTTAAATAAAAATCCAACGTATCTATTAACAGTACCTCTCAGGTGATGTGGAAAACTGTTTTTTTATGATTAATTTCTTAAGTTTAATTTAATAAACAAATTTTGACTGTATTAAAAATCTGTTAATTTAATATTACATTTTCTTCGTTAAATGTTATTATTTATTCCTTATTTAATTTCCTCTTTAAATATTCCTTATTACATATTCGATTCTTCCATTTCTTCTAAATATCCCCGATAACAAAAACTTTTTGTCCTTTGATAATGTCCATTTCTTCAGAACAATGATAAAATTTTTAATAATATAAATATTCAGTACTACTGACTATAGATTTATATCCTTCTTAAAGTTTACCCAAAGGTGTTATAAAAGTCTCCACAACTTTGATATTATTATAATTTTGCACGTGTAAATATAATACATTATTGTGTTATTCTAAAATGTCCCCGATAACAAAAACTTTTTATCCTTTGATAGTGTCCATTTCTTTAGAACAATAAGATATTATTATAAGAGTAGTTATATATGGCTATTGGCGAAGGATACCACTTAAAGGGCATGTTCTTGTTTGTGCACATAAGGATTGTGCACATATTTATTGTGCACAGATAGCATTGGTACAGATCTATATATATAGATATGTACCAATGTTAAAGTGTGCACAATTAATATGTGCACAATCAGTATGTGCATAAACAAGAACACGTCACTTAAAGTAAAAATCCAACGCGTCAATGAATAGTACCTCTAGGGTGACGTGGAAAACTGTTCGACAATTCTTCTAATTATATAATGATTTATAACTTATTTAATTTCCTCTTTAAATATTCCTTATTACATGTTCGATATATCTTCCATTTCTTCTAAAATATCCCCGATAACAAAAACTTTTTGTCCTTTGATAATGTCCATTTCTTCAGAACAATGATAAAATTTTTAATAATATAAATATTCAGTGCTACTGACTATAGATTTATATCCTTATTAAAGTTTAACCAAAGGAGTTATAGAAGTGTCCACAACTTTGATATTATTATAATTTTACACGTGTAAATATAATACATTATTGTGTTATTCTAAAATGTCCCCGATAAGAAAAACTTTTTATCCTTTGATAGTGTCCATTTCTTCAGAATAATAAGATATTATTATAAGAGTGGTTATATATGGCTATTGGCGAAGGATACCACTTAAAATAACAATCCAACGCGTCAATGAACAGTAACTCCAGGGTGACGTGGAAAACTGTTCGTCTCTTCAACCAATCTTTATAGTTAAATCAATTTAAAAAAATAAATATACAAATAAATAAATATCAATATTATTAAATAGAACTTACTATACTCGAAAATTCTTCTAATTAATTATATCATGATTTATAACTTATTTAATTTCCTCTTTAAATATTCCTTATTACATGTTCGATATATCTTCCATTTCTTCTAAAATATCCCCGATAACAAAAACTTTTTGTCCTTTGATAATGTCCATTTCTTCAGAACAATGATAAAATTTTTAATAATATAATATTCAGTGCTACTGACTATAGATTTATATCCTTATTAAAGTTTATTCACAGGAGTTATAAAAGTGTCCACAACTTTGATATTATTATAATTTTACACGTGTAAATATAATACATTATTGTGTTATTCTAAAATGTCCCCGATTTTATTAAAAAAACTTTTTATCCTTTGATAATGTCCATTTCTTTAGAACAATAAGATATTATTATAAGAGTGGTTATATATGGCTATTGGCGAAGGATACCACTTAAAATAACAATCCAACGCGTCAATGAACAGTACCTCCAGGGTGACGTGGAAAACTGTTCGTCTCTTCAACCAATCTTTATAGTTAAATCAATTTAAAAAAATAAATATACAAATAAATAAATATCAATATTATTACATAGAACTTGCTATACTCGACAATTCTTCGAATTAATTATATCATGATTTATAACTTAAACAATTGAGAGGGGGGGGCTGAGGAGGGGCTGGGGGCGAGGAGGCGCGAGGAGGGGGTGAGGAGCGCGAGGAAGGGGCGAGGGGACGCGACGGGGGTGAGGGGGGTGAGGGGGCGAGCCCCTAACAATTTCTTTCAAAAAACGTATAATCAGTCACATTTTTACGTTATTTTGAGGGGGCGCTGAGGGGGATGGGGGGGCGAATAGGCGCGAGGGGGAGTGAGGGGGCGCGAGGGGGGCGCTAAGTCGTAAACATTTTCTTACAACTATATAATATAGGAAGATATACATATATATATATATATATATATATATCTCACATAAACTGTTTACAAGGACCCCTTTTATTTTGATATCCTTTGCATACCAGACATTATGATCTAAAGTCAAACTGTGTTCTAAGAACTGTTGATGAAAACGGTTTTATATCCTTTGATATGCCGCAAACACATATCACATTAAATTCTTGAAGCTAATACAGAGTACTCATTGACAAAAAACGGCTCTAATTTGATACCTCTTCAATATGCCACAGAACAATAATTGGTCATCATATAGCATTCTTCGCAAGATTTCTATTAATACACTTGTTATCATGAAATCATTGGAACTGTTGACAAAAAGGTTTGCTTATTCTTTGATTACAACAAAGAATTCTTTAAGCAAGTCCTGAAGACATTTTGACAAGAAAAGGTTGTAATTTGATACCCTTTCGGTATATCACATTGTACCTGTTATAAAATTTCAGGAACTATTGACAAAATTCGTTTGCAATTTAATATAAATTAGGAAATATAATAATAATCTAAAGCTTGTATGAAAAATATATAATTTCAAAGAACTAACTTTATTATGTATTAAATTTCTCAGAATTGATTTTTCCTAACATTGTCTAAATTAAAGTATTAAATAGCTTATAAGAAAGAATTCCATTCATATGTCTCAAATACATTCTATATATCGCTAACAGAAGCGATTATATCGGAACAAAGAGGAGGTGCGATAGATAACGCATTGCATATATGAGGCATCAAAACTACATGCTGTGTATGGTATATATGTTCGTTAGAAGTGTGCATCAAGGTGATGATACATTCTTTTATCTCTATAACAGTTGTACTCACACAGCATGCTGCGCGCATTATTTCGATTGGGGGGTCGGTAAATGGCGTTATATTTTACAATATTTAATGGAGTATGAGGGATGCGAGCGGGTTTTACAACATTTTCCAAAAAGGTGACGTTCTTGAACTTTATAGAAACTTCTAGAATATGACGTCATTGCCGCCTTTTCTTACCTGTCCACCTCAGCCAATCAGAGCGCCGCAGAGGTGTGAAGGTGGGTGTATAGTGGGAGAAGGATCCAGAAGCTCTGTAGCTTATCTACTGCAACTCTTTCTGAATTGTGATTTTTTATTTTATCATGTCTTCGAAATATTATGTCATTTCATTAATCTTTCTAAACTATTAAAAATTTCTACATCTATACCTGAATTATTATGTAACATATAATTAGTTTAACTACCAATGCACTCCTTTTGTTTATTTCATTCATTTTCTCTACGATCAAACTCTATTAATTCCTCTGCCGATTCATCTACATCTAACCTGTGTCTATTGTAGCAGCATATATTTAGAAATAATATCTGTACATTCAGAAACGTGAGGTACTTGATACTCTTCGAAATATTTTGTATATGAAGATCAAGATTAGTTACAAAGCAGATTAATTTGCAATAAAACGCTACCTATTACGAATCGTTTCTCTGTATCGGAGAAAACTTATAGTGAATCGATATTATTTATATAGTTCTCTCCAAAAAAAAGGATTCTGTCACGAGTGTAGGTATTAGGCGATATTGCTAAAAAAGTTCCACTTAATTCTCACGAGGAACGAAGAATCCCCTTGGCGCCCGTGGTTCACGTACTCTATTTTTTCCCTGTAGACGCCCAATTTTATTTTAAAATACTACATTCCGCACATAGAGAAAAAAAGTTGCGAACGAGAAAAAATATTTTTTTTTTATATTGCTGGGGCATTTTTCATCATCTTACCGCGCTAGAATATTTATTACTTAAGTATAAAGTAAATTAACGTTCTCATGCACATACCAACTATTAAGACTCCAAATACTAGAAACAATACTCCATATAAAATGTGATGGACCTCCTCATCATTTAAAAATAGTGTAACGGATGTCCATAATACACTAACAAGTAATCCTACCAGTAGTAAAACTCCAAGAACTACCCATGGTAACATCAGTATAGTATTTTTCTGCAAATTATATGCATGTGAAATTTAAAGTAATACTATTTTCTACACACCAGTTTTTATAAAAAAATAAGAAAGTAAAATTACCTTCATGGCTCCCATCATCATCAATATTGAAATCAAAATCGTCATAATAAGATTAATCGTGTAAACAATTTTAACTATTACTGGATCTACTTCGATAATTATAGTTTTCCATTGAGCATTGACTGTAAAAAGAAGCAAGATGGCTATGATAGCCAATATCTGAAACAATGAAATTATGGAATGACTAACATTTGAATTAATTAATAAAGTAAAAAATATACGTCAAAAGTAAGAATATTTTTTTATGCATTACCACAGATTTATTACCGTTGCCTCCTTACGCTTCCAACAAGTATTGGTTAAATCATTTTAAAATTATCATTTTCCACATGGAACTTCCAACAAGTATTGGTTAAATCATTTTAAAATTATCATTTTCCACATGGAACTTAATTCAAGAATAAAAACTATGAACATAATTCACATTGATTTGGGGACAGGCTCGCTACCCACTAAATTAAAATCCCGAACCCGTAATCGAATATTTTTCTAAATTTTTCTTTATGAGAAAGGTTTCTTTATGAGAACCTCGACATTTCCATTCCTATCACAGAAAGAAATTTAGTCTTTACAGTAGTCTATCGTTGGACTTCTATGATATCAGAAAGTCTTGGTGTTTGTAGATATTAAGTTTCGCATCTACATGAGGGAAAATTGGAGTACCCGCATACCGTATACCCGATATACCGTAACTTGACGTTGAAAGTGTGAGAACTCAAACTTAGACATCTGCGTAGTGGACCGCAGTTGAGGATACAAAGCGCGCGCGCGGATTTGCGACCGGGTGAGCGCGCGTGCTGGAGGGGGAAGCGGCTGACCTGACGGCTGTATCGCACTAATCTCCAAGTTGGAGCTCTCACCCTTCCATCGCCGTCTTACCGTATATTCGAGAAAATTGTATTTTCCACCTCCTGCTTAACATTGAAGGTTTTGAAAATATCGAATTTACACTGAAGAATTCCATGTGATTTCTAATAGCTACAACTACAATGACACCGGAAATTGCCCAATACAAGCCGTAGCGCGATTGAACTCCCGATTAGATATCCAGAATCAAGTCTTTTATGACACTGAAGTTAGCAGCTCAGATTTAGTAGCTACTAGGAATAAACAAGCTTCAGGGGCCTCCGAAACAAGTTGTTCTTACTATTCAGATTAATTTGGTTTATTAATATGTTAAAAATTACTATAATTGAAGAAATCTGATTCGGGGCGTCCCCTGTGCTTTATTTATCCGTGGCAGCTGCCAACGTCAGTGCCGTAATGTTAGAGTTACGGGAGAGCGCAGTTGGTCCAACGTTATTTTTTTCCCCGTGTGTTCATGAATAAACCGTCTTTCAGGCATTATTTATTTACACTGAGAAAAAAAATTCATTGAATCAATTAAATCAATGTTATTGAAAATAATATAATTGATTCAATCAAATAAAAATTCAATTTAATGAAATTGAATTCCCAAAAATAGTTTGATTCAATGTAATATTTTGTTCAAGGGAAAATAATTGATGTAATTAAATAATTATTTCGAACAATTTTCTATGAACATTAAATCAATAATTGATTATGTTAAGTCAATGAATTATGAATATATCAAATATTTAATAGCAGCAACTAAAATATTGTATTATAATATTCCAATTATATATTTGATTAATTCTTAAAAAATATTTAATAAAATTAAATTAATATTTTCTTTATTTGAATTAAATGTTATTAAGTATTAAATAAATGAAAAAGTAGATTTATAAAATATTTTTTAGTTACAATGTAATTTTTACTTAATGTAAGTAAACAAAATTGATACTACTGAAATTAATATAATTTAATATTTATTTAAAGAAACTAAAATGGACGTGTTCTTGTTTATGCACATACTGATTATGCACATATTAATTGTGCACACTTTAACATTGGCATATATCTATATATATAGATCTGTACCAATGCTATCTGTGCAGAATAAATATGTGCACAATCCTTATGTGCACAAACAAGAACATGCCCTAAAATGTAATTTCGAAACAGTCAAATATTGAAGTGACATAATTAAATATTTTGTTCACCAATATCCAGACAGATTTAAAAATAAATAAATATTTAATAAATTTAATCAGTGAATTTAATTATATAGAGTAGATATTTATTTGATTCAAGTAATCGAGTAGCAAAATATCGAAAAAGGTACATATTTCTCTTCGTTCAATATGTATTTGATATACGTGAAATTTGACGTCGAAACTATCAAATATTAAAATGATATAATTACATATTTTATCTTATAATACCCTAATTAAAACTACAAATAATTAAATATTTAATCGATACAATAAATGAGTTTAATTATGTCGATTATCACCTACATAAGATTCATTGATTATATTGATTAAATATTTATTTATTTTTCAAGCCTCTAAGCTTGTAGAATAAAATATTTAATTATATCATCTCAATACTTCATAATTTCGACGTTACATGTTACTCACATCAACTCAAACGTAGATCCCTACCTTATCGGCACCTAAATTTTATTTTTTTTTTTCATTATATCTAAACAAAAATTTTAGAAAATTTTCAAATTATTTCTTCAAAAATGGCTATTAAAAATTTTATGAAACAAATTACAAATTAGGTTAATAAATAAAAAATGTAATGTCGATAAAGCAGGAATTCGTGCATCATTATTTATTATCTCCTTAAATCATTTGCTCTAATCGAATAATTAAATAATTAAAAATAATTATTACATAATTAAAAATTTATTAATAAAAATGTAATATAAAAACATAAAACTAATATTTTTATTTAAAATTGGAGAATTGAATAGTTGGAGGTACACTTTATAACGGAAAAAATGACATGATTCAACAAGCGAGCGATAGCGTAGCAGATAGCGTGTCCGCGTAGTAACCGAGCGACCCAGGTTCGATTCCCCGTCATGTCGAAAAATTGTATACAATTTTTTCTGCGATAAAAATATTGTACAATTAATAATTAATATGAAAACTTGCGAATAATATGTAAAATAGCATACTAAAATTATAATTGTTGTAAAAAAACTTATTAAAAAAGTCTCCACCCATTCAAGGTAAGTAAGAAAAAAATTAATTACTACAACCAAACGAATATTTCTTAAAGTTTTTATTTCACTTATGAATTTTTTATTACTTTTAAATAAATATTTCATTGAATCAAAAAAGTAATTATTGATATTGAAAAGATATTTAATGGAGTTAAATAAATGTTTAATACCAAATAATTATAGTTCATTAATTTTTTATTGCTTTATTAAGATCAACTAAATATAGGTTGCACTCAATAAAGTATCTTATTAATTGAATAAAATATTTATTAAGTTGAAATAAATATTTTTTTACCTTGAATAATAACATTTTTCAAAGTTAGTAAACATTTATATAGTTAAATTAATTATTTTACTGTTTTGAGTAATTATATTGCATTGAAGCAAATAAATATGTTATAGGTACTGTACGAATAAATCATTTGATCCAAATAAATTTTTTTTTTATTTTACTAAATTTTTTTTTTCAGTATAATGTAATATTTAATTGAAGGAACTGAATAATTTTTTATTGAAAAAAGCCATTGAATTGCAACAATTAAATATTATGTGTACTCAATCAACATTGTTTTCAAATGCAATCAATAATTTCATTTTATGTAGTAATATTTAATTGAAACAACTACATAATTTTTAACTAAAATAAGCTTATGAGTTGAAACAATTAAATATTATATGCACTAAATTAACAGTCTTTTTGAACAATAAAATTTTTTTAAGTAATAATAAAATATTCATTTGAAGTGAAAATTTATTTAGTAAAATCAAAGTAAATATTTCATTGACTTAAACAAATAATTAGTTATTTTTACATATTAGAATCAATTAAATATTGTATGGGAATATTATGATTCAGTAATTTTATTGGATCAATCAAAATTTGTTTGATTTAACGAAATTTTTTTCTCAGTGTATTTTACATAAAATTGCCTTTTCAACTCGGCAGCGCATACAGGATTTTGTTTGTGTCGCTGCCAACAGTAGCTCCAAAAATCTTGGAGGGATTCGTATTTTGCAGACGCAAGAAAGTCATTTGTTCATAAATAAACCATCTTTTCCAGAATATTTATTTATTTAGACATTTAATTGCTTTTTCAACGCAGCGGCTGGTACAGGATCTTGTTCGTGTCGCTACCAAAAGTAGCTCCAAAAATTATGGAGGGATTTTATATTTAGTAGAAGCAAGAAAGAGTAATTTGTTCACGAATAAACCGGCTTTCACATATCATTCATTTATTTAAACCTTTAATTGCTTCTTAAACGGGGCGATTGGGTTCATTAATATACCGTCTTTTACACATTGTTCATTTATTCGAACACCTAATTGCGTTCTCAACGCCACCGCTCGCACAGGATCTTGTTTATCACACTATCAAGAGTCACTACAACAATTTTTAAAGTATTCCTATTTTACAGTCGTGAGAAAGAGCCATTTGTTCATAAATAATCCGTACTTCCTACATTATTTATTTAATTAAATATATAATTGCTTTCTCAACGCGGCGGCTCGTACAGGATCTTGTTTGCTGCGCTACCAAGTGCAGTTACGAAAATATTAGAGAGATTCCTATTTTGCGGTAGCGAGAACGAGTCATTTGTTCATGAATAAACCGGCTTTCATACATTATTCATTTATTTAAACATTTAATTGCTTTTTCAAGGCGGCAGCTCGTACAGGATTTTGTTTGCGGCACTACCAAGAGTAGCACCAGAAGGTTTTCAGGGATTCCTTTCGGCAGTAGCGAGAAAGATTCAAATGTCATACATAAACCGTCTTTCCCACATTATTTATTTATTTACAGGTATTAGAAAGAGTAATTTGTTCATGAATACCCTACTGAAAGATCTCATGTCAAAATCTCATGTGACGTTTGTTAACCCAATTTTAAGGTGAGATCTCAGGTGATATTCTCATCTGAGTTTTTATTAGAATATTATTCACTTATTTGGAGCATAGGAATCTGAGTTTTCCTTAGAATATTTTTTGCTTATTTGGAACTTAGTCAATAAATTCTGAAGAGATCTTAGGTGAAATTCTCACCTGAGTTTTCATTATCATTTTTTACTTATATGGAACATAGCCATTAAATTCAGATGAGATCTCAGGTGAGATTCTCATCTGAGTTTTCGTTGGAAAATTTTTGTTACTTACTGTTACTGTTTTGAGAAGGGGCTTTTTTAAATTATTTTTTCCAAACAAAGCAAAAAATGTTCATAACTTGAGTAAAACTTTTTTCTGGGAGCAATCCTTTTCGGATAAAATAGTGAAAAATAGCTAAAAACATTTTAAAAAGTCGATCTTTGGCTATTACTTTACAGGATTTTATTTTACACAAACATGTTAAATACAAAAGTTGTAGGTAATATTTAAACAAAACTACTTTTTCCTATTGAACATTTTTTCTTTCACAATCAATTCCTGACGAGTAAAACTCATAAAAACGATTTTTAACTCCCAAATATCTACAAAATAGATGATTTTCGGCTATAACTTGACAGGATTTAACTATATACAAATATATTGAATACAGAAGTTGTAGATAATATTTATACAAAACTTTTTCCCATTTAACATTTTCATGCAAAATCAATTCCTAACAAATTAGACCTACAAAAACGATTTTTAATGCCTAAATACACCTGAAATAGTCGATTTTCGCTTATTGTTCAAGGATTTAACTTTACACAAAAATGTACGCAAAAGATACAGATAACATTTAAAGAAAACTTTTTTCAATTAACATTTTTATGTACAATCAAATCCTGATGATCTAAACCTATAAACACGATTTTTAACACCTCAATACAACTTATATAGTCAATTTTCGCTTATTATTTAACAGAATTCGATTTGACACATAAATATTCAATACAATAGCTATAAACTAGATCGGGAAAATCAATATATAACATTTCAAAGATCATATAATTATAAAAATATAATAATAAGATACAAAATTACGTTTGATTACAACGTTAAATGGGATAAACACATTAAAAACATAATTTGAAAAAACAAATTATCTACTTTTCATTTTTTACAAAATGACAAATATTATGCAAAGTAGAACATTGTTGATACTATATTACCCTCTTTTTAATAGCATTATAATTTGTGGGATAAAGAATAACTTGGGGTGTTTTATGTATGAATAGTCTACGACCATTACAATATCTACAAAGCAAAATCTTTAAAATTATACACAAAAATACTTTTGCGATTGAAGAACTAATATTATTATGAATAACTAAAAAGTAGATATCAGAGATAAACAATTAATACAAGAAATATAAGTATACAGATATAGCGGTTACTCCGCACCCTGCCGGACGCTCAGGAGTTTACCAGGATGTGGAAAGGGGGGAAAAGGAGTGTCAAGTGGCTTAAGACACAAGAATATATATATATATATATATATATATATATATATATATATATATATATATATATATATATATATATATATATATATATATATGGGATATTTCAGGTGAAGTCAACAGCTCAAAATTTTAAAATCGCTCAAAACTCGTTTTCTTTTAGTTTTTTATGATAAAAAAATGTTCCTCAAATTTTAGGTCGATATTTGCAAAAATAGAAAAGCTATGCAAGATTGAAAATTCAATTTTTTTGCAATTTTTGGTTAAAATCCAAGTTTATTCATTTTTTAACTCAAAATCTTGAAACTTTTTGTATAGAACATTGATTGGCAAAAAGTTTGCATTTTTTCTGTAGAATGTGCCAGTATTTATTTTTGACCCTTTTTGAAAGTCTCTTTGATTGGCTGCTTCTTAGTATACCTTCATTGAAGGATATTGAGGCTGCGGCCAAATATTTTTTATTCGACAAATTTTTTTTGTATTCTTCTTCGAAAACCCTTCAAAATGTTTTTTTGATCAATACTGGCCAAACAAAGCGAAAAAAGTTACAATTTTTTTAAATATCAAGAAAAATCCATAATTTCAATTTTTGATAACATGATTAACCCCTTAACTGGTGCGATTTTTACAACTTTTCGTGCCAAAACTGGTAGCCGTAAATAATAATTTTGATGTCAGATTAAGATTCAGCGACCTCAAAAATAGTTGTATACCAAGTTTTGTCCAAATCCGTTGAGAATTGCAAAAGTTATTCAAATATGTACATATAAGATCCATTGCCAGATTTGGCACGACTTTTTTTTCAACATATATGATCCATTGCCAGTTAAGGGGTTAATGAAACTGAATATTATTCATACATCTTATGGCATGGACCGAACCACTGAGTTTTGTTAGAGCATCAAATAGAACATTATATATTATATATCTATTTTCAATAATATTAGGCTTACACAATAAGTGATACCTAATTATGAATTAATAATAAATTAAGCTATAGAGGTTAATTACTATAAAGCTGTCAAAATAAAATCAGGCAACAGACATTTATGCAGTGTATATTCTAATAACAAGACACAAATACTGCTCTATTATAAATTTTATTTATAATTTTATTTACAATTTTATTTATAATTTGTAATTTTATTTTTTAAAAATTTACAATTTTTTTAAATATCAAGCAAAATCCGTAATTTCAATTTTTGATAACATGATTAATGAAACTGAATATTATTCATACATCTTATGGTATGGATCGTACCACAGAATTTTGTTAGCGCATCAAATAGAACATTATAAATATCTATTTTCAATAATATTAGGTTTACACAATAAGCGATACCTAATTATGAATGAAATTATGAGTCTGTAGCCTGATTTCATTTTAACAGCTTTATAGTAATTAACCTCTATAGCTTAATTTATTATTAATTCATAATTAGGTATCGCTTATTGTGTAAGCCTAATATTATTGAAAATAGATATATATAATATTCTATTTGATGCTCTAACAAAATTCAGTGGTACGGTCCATGCCATAAGATGTATGAATAATATTTAGTTTCATTGATCATGTTATCAAAAATTGAAATTATGGATTTTTCTAGATATTTAAAAAAATTGTAACTTTTTTTCCTTTGCTCGGCCAGTATTGATCAAAAAAGCATTTTGAAGAGTTTTCGAAGAAGAATACAAAAAAAAATTGTCGAATAAAAAATATTTGGCAGCAGCCTCAATATCCTTCGATGAAGGTATACTAAGAAGCAGCCAATCAGAGACTTTCAAAAGGGTAAAAAATAAATACTGGCATATTCTACAGAAAAAATGCAAACTTTTTGCCAATCAATGTTCTTTACAAAAAGTTTCAAGATTTTGAGTTAAATAATGAATAAA
The DNA here is from genome assembly GCA_036365515.1 of Torymus aiolomorphi. Classification (NCBI taxonomy): domain Eukaryota; kingdom Metazoa; phylum Arthropoda; class Insecta; order Hymenoptera; family Torymidae; genus Torymus; species Torymus aiolomorphi. The sequence goes on from CM070875.1 coordinate 179,287,211, forward strand.
CTTGGATTTTAACCAAAAATTGCAAAAAAAATTGAATTTTCAATCTTGCATAGCTTTTCTATTTTTGCAAATATCGACCTAAAATTTGAGGAACATTTTTTTGTCATAAAAAACTAAAAGAAAACGAGCTTTGAGCGATTTTAAAATTTTGAGCTGCTGACTTCACCTGAAATATCCCATATATATATATATATATATATATATAAAATAGAGAAATGCTGTTTATTAAATCTAAGTAACAAAAGATAAAGTTAAACTGTATATAATCATGTGTCACCAGTGATTGGCTGTGGTCGCCTTAGTTCGCCACCTGAAACATGTAAACTTAAGAAAAAACGTGCTTACTACGGCGTACTACCAAGTCGGCGGAGCTTAGAACTAAGTACTATCTGAGCGCCCTCTCACATGAGGATCTAGGTAACGCTAAACCTCGATTCAACGTGTACGTCGAGGTCGTCGAGTCACGGTGGCGTCGGTGCGCTGAGTCGCTGTCAAAGTCGTGAAGTCGATATTCCTGTTTCGGTATCTACTGCTGCACGTGCATGCCGACTAAGGGAATGGTACCTTCGGGCACGCGGCAAGTGTCTACCACGTGTGCTCACGACAGTAGGTAAGATAGGAGAGTTCTGCCCCAGTCTTATACATGGGCAGTATATCTATATATAGTATTTCCCCTAGACACCACTGCGCATGAGCGTACTTTCCCGCGTGGATTCAAATATCTGCGCACACTGATCTCTGTAATTTGAGACGGTCTTGTTGGGATAGTATATCTATAGTTTTCCCCTAGATACCACTGCACGTACCCCCTACCCGCGACACCCTCGTGTGATTCACATTATCTCGTTCTCTCGTGTATGTTCTCGTACATGAGCACTGTGTGTGTGTGTGTGTGTGTGTGTGTGTGTGTGCGCGCGCGTGTGTGTGTGTGTGTGTGTGTGTGTGTGTGTGTTTTTTTTTTTTGAGGAGGAGGTTAGGAAAAATGCATTTACGCATACGAGATGTTATGTAGGACTCGACCATTTCTGGCAATACCTACTAAAACCCCCTGCTGTTGTTCTATAGCAGGGCCTCCCCCCGACTGTAATTCCCACCGCGGAAACCGCCGTTAGGCATTACTTCGCGGAGGGCAGTCGCAGCCTCTACGGCCCTCTACCCCGCCTGGTCCTCTGTGAGACGGTTTTCTCTTCTTTCTTCTTCTCGCCTTATGGAGTTCAATCTGTCCACCACCTCGGTGACGAGACCAATCACAGTATCCCATCCTCTCTGTGAAGAGAGTAAGCATCTCCCGATGCCCTCGGGAGTTAGGGGGCCTTCCCATAAGGCCTGAAACCTTTCTCTCTCTTCCCGAAACCTGGGGCATACGAACAAAACGTGTTCAACGTCCTCATCACTTTCAGGACATGTTGGGCACTCCGCGCTTTCGTACACTCCAATTCTCTTCAGGTAGCTGCGAAAGCAGCCATGCCCAGTTAGTACCTGGGTGAGATGAAAGGTCACGAGTCCATGTCTCCTCTCCGTCCACTCCACGACACATGGAATAATCCGATGGGTCCACCGACCTTTATCTGCTATATCCCATCGGCGCTGCCACTCTTCCACAGTCTTCCTGGACCATCGGTTTTGACGTGGTCCCTGATCAAGTTCGCCCTCCTCTCTTATCACTCCTCCACGATACACCTCAGCTCTCTCACATGCCATTAGGTCCAAGGGTGGCAGTCCGGTGACTACCGAAAGAGCGATGTCTGACACGGTACGGTAGGCGCAGGCCACTCTCAGCACGATTGTCCTGCAGGCCCTTCGGCAAGCTGCACCATAGCTTGGGTTACTACGTATAGCATTAGCCCAGATGGGGGCTCCGTATAGAATCACGGAATAAACCACCGATGAAAGAAGCAACCGTCGTGGCTGCTTCGGCCCTCCTATGTTTGGCATGATGCTTGCGAGTGCTCGAGCCACTTTTGATGCCTTTAATCCTGCGTTCCTAAGGTGGTTTTTGAACGACATCCGCGCATCTATTGTAACTTCTAGGTACTTCATGGTGTCCCCTGTCTTGATCTTCTCGTCGTTGACCGTGAAAGTGGCGTAGACTCTCTTTTTTGTTCTGGCAATGAGCACTGCCTCGGTCTTTTCGGCAGCAAGACTGAGTCCATGATCGCTCAGCCAATCTCCTACTACCTCGATTGCCATATCTCCGAGGTATTGCACATCTTCGATGGTTTTCCCAACGATAATGAGAGCAATATCATCTGCGTAAGCTACTATCGACACCCCATGTGGGAGCAGTTGCCTAAGCAATCCGTCGTATATGATGTTCCAGATTGGGGATCCTAGTACAGAGCCCTGTGGCACGCCTCCTGTGATCTTATAAGAATGCATACCGTCGTCGGTATCATAGAGAAGCGTGCGGTCAGTTAGGTAACTCGAGATTACTCTTCGAAGGTACAGTGGCACGCTTAGGTCTTCCAATGCGAGCATGATTTTATCCCACCTGGCCGTGTTAAACGCGTTCCGTACATCTAAACCAATTATAGCACACATGCGTTTTGTGCACCGGCTACCACTAACGGCGTTCTCAGCTACTGACACCACCCTATCGATAGCATCGATCGTTGATCGACCCTTTCTAAAGCCGAATTGGTTATCAGACAAGCCGCCGATCTTTTGTATAGCTACCTCCAGTCTGACGGACATGATACGTTCAAACAATTTTCCGACTATATCCAACATGCAGAGTGGTCGATACGCGGATGGTTCATCCGGGGGTTTATTTCCCTTAGGAAGGAGTACCAACCTCTGTATCCACTGTGTTGGGAATATTCCTTCACTTAGGCATGCATTGAAAGTGTCCTTGAATATGCAAGGAACTTCTAGAGCTGCAGTCTTTATAGCTAAACCAGGAACGCCGTCCAGTCCTGGGGCCTTTCTTATGGCAATCTTTTTGGCCGCTATCTTCACTTCTGATTCGGTGACTGCTGTTGGCTCGGCTGTACCGATTCTTTCCGTTAGACCAGTGCCATGTTGCCGTTCCTGGTGTTGTGGGAATAAATTTTGGACTACTCTATCAAGAAAGGTTGGACAGGAGGGAGCATTGGTGCCTCTGGGATTGATTCTATTTATGACCGTTTTGTACGGCCGTCCCCACGGGTCACTGTCCACTTCCTCGCAGAAGTCCTGCCAACACTTTCTTTTGGCTGTCTTGATGGCAATTTTCAGCTCTTTCCTCTTTTGCTCATATCTAGTTGTTAATTGATCATACAGCGGTCCACGGACTGCTCTTTGGTGCAGCCTCCTAGCACGAAGGCACTCTTTACGTATTACCGCAATCTCCTTGTTCCACCAGTAGACTGGTAAGCGTCCCCGGTGGTTCGTCCTTGTGGACATCGAGGCATCGCATGCCGCTGTGATGGTCTCCGAGAGGCTTTAAGCCCTAACCTCAGCTGTTCCTTCGACAGATGCTCCTTCCAAAAAGCAGAGAAAAGCTTCCCTGTCGAAAGTAGCTGGTGCCCATTTCTCTCTCTTCGGCATCCGGGTCATATTCGCTCTTTTGCCTGTCGGGTGGAGCTGGTATGTGAGAGCTCGGTGATCGCTGCCAGTGTACCGATCACTGACTTGCCAGTATGAGCCTTCCCGACTTAATCTGGGGTCGACAAAGGTCAGATCTACTATGGAAGATTTTCGTCCTTTAGTGTAGGTCGGCTTTGTCCCTATGTTAGCAATCTCTAGCTCTAGTATCGCGAAGGTCTCAAGCAGTGCGTGGCCGCGGTTGTTCGTTTTCTTGCTTCCCCACTCAATTGCCCAAGTGTTAAAGTCCCCCCCGATTACGACTGGCAGCGTGGAGGTTCTAACGCTAGTAACGATAGCATCTAGGGATCTTTCGAACTCTTCTATTGAGTCGCTGGGTGGTAGGTAGCAGCTGTATAATCTTATACCAGATACTTCAACCCAGCTGAATTTGGGCTGAAGGACGTCCATTTTTTTGGATATGTGGAGTTTTCCGCATACCCAGATGGCCGCCGTGCTGGCACGATCCCTTACCCAGTTTGTTTCATTTTTGTCCCTGTACTGCTCACTGATGATTACTATGTCCGCCTTCTCCTCTCGGATCAATTGGGGCAGCAAGTCATGGGCTACTGCACAGTGGTTCATGTTGATTTGAAGCACTTTAGCCATCGTTGTTTGTTGTTACGACCTCCATCGTTACCTGCTCGTTGTTGGTCGGGCAGTTCACTGCCTTGTGACCCTCGGTTTTACACTTGAAGCACAGGGACGACCGGTCAATTACACTCTTACAATTCCGTGCCAGGTGTCCGATTTCATGGCACTTGAAGCAACGCGTCACTGTTTCACGTAACCGGACCCGGCAATTGACCCATCCTATTCTGAGTTTTCTAGTTTCCTGCAGCTTTTCTGTCATTGCTACAGGTAGCATAACGCTGGCTGCTTGAGTGCCACTGTAAGACGCCCGGAGTCTAACATCCCCAGCGGTCATCATTTCGGGGCCGATAATTGAAGTGATCGCCTGTGTTACGTCTTCTGCTGTTGTTGTCTCGTCCAAATCTTTGATTTCGATTGTCTCCTTATGGGACAACGTTTGTACTATCGCTGACCCTGCAAGGGTAGACGAGACCAATGTCTGCAGTTCATGCGACACGATGTTTGGTTTGTCTAGCTCCAAAAGCAACTCTCCTGCCTTGGTGCGCCTGATGCGCGTGACCCTTTCTTGCAGTGCCTTCAACTCAGGTGCCCCTTTGAGAGTTCCTAGGATGTCGGCGTAGGTGGTCTCACCGCACCTTCTTATTTTGAATGCATCAGATCGAGCTGGCCTTCGCCTAACCGTGGTATGTGCCTGCACTACTTTCTCCTTGCCGTCAGTCTTGAGTCTCTCATATCTTCTGCGTGTTCCTTTACTTACGACGGTTGCCCAGTCGGTCTGTCCTATCTGAGCTTCCGGTTTTTTTGCAGGTATCTGTGAGGAAGCACGTATCTTCGCCTTCTTTTCGTTTGGCTCTGGTGGCGGTGAGGGGCGGTTACGTTCGGTGTGTACTACCGACGCCTTCCCTTTCCGAAAGAGCGGTGATGTTTGGCTTGTTCCGTCCTTGGTAGGTCTGGTAGCTTGTCCACACTCATGACTTTTTCGACTTTTGACGAATTCTTTTAAGGCTCTTTGGGTAGTCTTCGCCATTGACTTGAGCTCATTGTGAATGTTCTTTTTATCTAGAATAAAGTCCACCAGAGCCTCTACCTTTGTTTGTAGGGTTCGGAAGGCAGCTGCATCTCCGCTATCCTGGCTTACTTCGTCTTCTTCTTCCATCTTATTCCTGGTATAGTGTATGTGGCTCCCCCCAAAATCCGTGGAGCCTGCACCGACCACCGGGGCTTTCACCCGATCGGAATCGGTGGTGGGATTAACCCCTCCATTGAGGGCACCCACTTGGGGTAATGCGTATCTCTCATTCACTACGTCCATGGTTGGTTTGTTATTTGGGGTGCCTTCCTCTAGCCAGTTTTGGTCCACCCCGGGTATTTTATTTCCCCGGTGCCCTTCATATCTGACGAGCTTTCCCCTATCCGCCACCTGGGGAGGCGCCTGATGCGAGACTAGCAACTCGACACGGGTGTGTGTGTGTGTGTGTGTGTGTGTGTGTGTGTGTGTGTGTGTGTGTGTGTGTGTGTGTGTGTGTGTGTATCCCCTAGACCAACCACAAATTTCCCTAGAACATTTTAGTCCTCGAAATTTCCCTAGGCTAACCCCCATTGGTGTACGCAAGGTACTATATACATAATAATTCCCATGAATTTTTGCACTATTTATGTATGCAGGTACTATATCTATATATATAATATTACCTCATAAAGTATTCGCATAAAGAATAGCATACTACATTGAATTATTTGAGACGGTCTTGTTGGGATAGTATATCTATATATAGTTTTCCCCCAGATACTACTGCACGTACCCCCTACCCGCGACACCCTCGTGCGATTCACATTATCTCGTTCTCTCGTGTAAGATATACATGAGCACTATATATGTGTGTGTGTGTGTGTATGTGTGTGTGTGTGTGTGTGTGTGTGTGTGTGTGTGTGTGTGTGTGTGTAGTAATATAGAATTTATTTATCAATTGAAGGAAACAGTGATATAGAATATTCATGAAGTTTATTAAACATAATTTTTACAGTTTTTCATATTATATTAGCATTACATTGAATACAAGTGATATATAAGATAACTTCTTTTATTTATAAACCTACATTTACAATCAATCTTCATTAATTTCAATAGTTTTATAGTGCCCCCAAGGTAAAGTATCTGTTTCCCCAAGTATTAAGTATCGCTTATCATCGTAGGGACTTAAAGCTAACTTTTTTTGTCTTACAGTTTGTACTACATGTGCTTTAGATTGTATTATACACTGCTCTCTGTGTTGTGTTGGTATATTTAATAAACAATCAACATAGTTATCAAAAGTAATGGTTCTATCAACAACTCCAGTTTTAACACCTTTAAATTTTTTAACATGATCTTGGCCATTTACACGAATACTATACATTTTACTACGTAACCCAACGAACTCTGTCATAATTTGGCCATTACATTCATCTTTCATTAGGCCTACAACTTTCTTATTGACTTGAGGAATTCCAAAAATGTTATCAACTGGGTAGTCAGAAGTATCAAAATTTGAAATGTCATGTTTTATCACTTTATATATATCTTCATCATTTATTTCATATATTAAACTATCAGTATCGGTATACAACAGTTTGCAGCGATGCCCGAATTGCTTCTTCATGTAGTTGTAGTGAAAATCATATACCAAAGTCTTTGATAAATCCAATACACAAAGACCTACATAAATTGGCTTATTCATGTATACTTCTGTCTTCTCTAATTCTATGAGAACAAGGTTTTCATCAATGATTGTACGGCTATGGAATTCTGGTCGTGCAATAAGAGCTTCTGCTCCATATCGACCTTCCCATTTGGTCAGTAATTTAACATTAACTCTTTTTCTTACATTTTCCATAGTCTTTCCGAAAACAGCATTGCTCATTAATTTGTAGAGATTTTTCTCAAAGTCATTTTTAGCTCCTTGTCTCATTTTACTATTTAGATCGATATATTCTTTTAGCCAGGGTCTTTGATTAAATTTCATTACTCTGTGAATTTTTGTTAGTTTTAATCCATTTGCAAGAGCTTGCTTTAAGTTACGATAATGAAGTACATATCGCAATTTTGTTTCAACAGTTGTAAGCAATTTAGCTTGTGAGGAGCCTGGTGGCTTCTTATGCTCTGCACAAAATGGTAAATCTTTGTGTACATCATGTAAATTTTCTGGATATTCCAAATCAACTTCAAGTATATAGCCTATTGGAGCATCATCTGGAATATTGAAATTTATATGCTCTATATCTTCAATCCATTGAAAGCCGCCATATGGTAAAGACTGTTGCATAGCCCAACCATAAAGATTGTTTACATCGAAATACATGAGGTGCTTAGAGTTTTTATCTACATCATAGTCACTGCCCATGTATTTGTTATTAGCTCGGGCATAACGATTTGAACACTGACTTATTCCACCTCGTATTCCACGCTCAATAAACATAAGTTGATCAATATCAGTGAGCAACTCAAGCTGTATATTTGTATACTTCAACATGGCATCCCAAGTTAGGCCTGGAGTTGTATAATAGTGTGCTGGATCTAAGCCATAGGCTTTAAGACAGCTGTTGCGAAAATTTTCAAACACCTCTGCCAAGAGTAGTACATCGGTTTTTAAGTACAAATCTGCATATTCACCTAAATTTGTTATATTAAATGCTATCCAAACATTTTTGGCATTTTCATAATCTTCATCAGATATGTGACTGCTATTTAATTTGCTATAAAAGTCATCTTTCGTTGGCAGTCTTGAAACTTCAAGTTTTTCTTTAGAGTCTAGATAATCATAAGGAAAGACACCCTTTCTTCTCAACAGTTGAAATTTTTCTTCAGTTAATACTTCATCTTTAGAGAACTCTTGCCGCAAAATTCTAAGTTCCTCGAGGTATGATGATAGTTTATCCAGCGATGATGTCATGAATCGGTAGGAGTCAATAAATCTAAAGTTTATGTCACTTCCTTCGATGTGCTTGGTAAATGAGATGAAACGTTCTTTATTTAACGGTAAAAGATTAACCCGACCAGGAAAACCTTGAGAAATAGCCTTGATGAGAAAGTGGGAGTCATAGCCAGTTAAATTGTGGAATATAACCGGAATACTGCATGACTCTTGGTAATTGAGGTTACATTTTTCATGCGCTGCTCCTCGATATCTGAAACATATAACAATAATAAATTAGAGTAATATGTTTAAGTAATAAGGATGCATATTTAACCTTACCTTCCAGTCAGATGACAGTGATCTCGAACACGCTCCTCGCCCAAGGGTTTCTCACAAATATGACAAGTTTTTGTGCATTGGAATGCTTGTTCTTGTTCCAATGTTAACATTTCCATAGGTATTGCACATTCTAAGGCAGTCTCTACATTCTCAGCTAAAACTTGCAATTCCCTTGCAAACCATTCAGCAGGGCTCGATCCTCTGTAGCTACGGTAATATGATAGAGAGTTATCATAGCTACATTTTAAGTAGTACCCCACACTGAATGCCTCATGCTTTTGATAAGCGTTCCCAACTTGTATAGGTTTCAAGAGACACTCAAAATCTGCATAAATGACAAATGGTACTTTCTCTTTATTATTATAATTTTTAAATTGTAAAATTTGGTCTCTTGGTGTAGGTAAGTTCACTCTACACTTATTGATTTGCGCACAATCTTGTTCATGATATTCTAATTTAGAGATATCTCTAAAGTAATGTAGGCATCTATCACATAAATATTTTCGGCCATTACGTTTTGAAAGTTGTGAAGATACCAAGCGAGATAAGTCTTTGATCCAAACATAATGAGATATAACTGTAGTATCTTCCTCCAGCTCTTCTTCTTCATCCTCATCCTCATAATTATTTTGTATCAGAAGAAGGTTTACATGTGTTTCCTTCTTAAATGTTGTTATATGCAGTGGCGCAACTTTAAATTTTCCACTACACTTTTTAAAATGTAAATATTCGTCGAGAGATTATTTTGTTTTTCAAACTTTGGAATTTGTTTTGGTCTTACAGGAAATTCTATTCCTGTAAAATTTAATTCGTTCTCATATTGCTTATATTCTTTTACTCGATCTGAATGGTGCACAGAATGCAAGGCCGATAGTATTGCCCATTTGAAACATGCATTGTCTTCATTTTGCACATTAACACATGCTTTTTTCCTTTTTATAAAATCTCGTAAGTCAATGTAATAACTTCCATGAATTGGATTAAATTTATTTATATGTACACTCAAGTTAAGAATTGTATGAAGCGACCATCCTGAATCTCGCTCTTCAAATTCTTCCATATCTCTTAATATGGGCTGTTTAACGTTTGTTGTAAACCATTGTTTTAAATCTGTTGTTTGCGAAATCGATTCAGCTTTCGTATTAAAATATTTCATTTCAATTATTTCTTCATCAGTTTTCGTTATCACATATTCAGCTGCCAGCACTGTATATACTTTAAGATTATTTTCTTTCTTCAATGCATTTATAATTCGAATTTTAAACAATGTCTCAGCATCTTTCATAAATTCAGTAGCGTCTAAGTTCTTTAAGTTTGTAATAACACCCGATCTGATTCGTTCATTAAATGCACATTTAAGATCTTGCCATTTTACTCTGTCTAGTAATCTTTTGCGTAAACCCTCTCCTCCTTCTAGTAAACTTTTTAGTTTCAATTGATGAGATTTCAATAATCCAATCGTAGATAAGTATTTTTGTTTCTCTGGAACTGTAGCTTCAACTTTTCGCAATAATTTGCTCAAAAATTTGATATTTTGTGTTGTATATTTTATCAATTTTGGAATCTCGCTTTTATCAATTTTACCACTTTGTAGCAGTTGCACAACTTCTCGCGTACGCTCAACGATTTTTTTACACTCGTAAGCGGACATGTTGATTTTTCTAAGAACAGTTGTCAACTATTCGAAAACGCGTTGTGTGCGCTCTTTTATACTTTTTACTAGTGTTAATTTGCCTCTCTTCGCTGCTTCTCGATTTCTGTTGGGTTTCGAGATCGATTCGAGATTTCGAGATACCTCGCAAAACCGAACGAATATCGATCGCTTAAGGAAATTCAATAATAATGATAATAACCCCTGAAAGAGATTCTCTTTTACACTGAAAGAATTGCAGCAGCTACGTCGTATTTATAGGGTCTGTATGACGCAAAAATTGATTGGAATCTCTGATAATTCGTTCTAGAACCTTACAGAAATAAACTGTTTACAAGACCCCTTTTAATTTGATATCCTTTGCATACATCCAAGAGACACAACCTGCAAAATTCTAAGAAGTGCGTTATACCCTTTGATATACCGCAAACACATGCAAATGCTTAAATACAGAAGAGTTGTTGACAGGAAACGGCTGTAATTTGATACCTCTTCAATATGCCACACTTATTTATCATATAGAATTTTCGCAATATTTCTTTTAACTTGATACCCATACACTTGCTATCTACAAGTCAAAGCATTGGAACGTTTACTCTTTGATATACCGCAAAAATTCTTTAAGCAGACTTGTTGACAATAAAAGGACAATAATATAAATTTAGTAATATAATAAGAAGTTTGGATGAGGGGATTATAATTTCGAAGAATTAAGTTTATTATGTATTGTATGAATTTCATTTATTGACAATTCAATAATAATGATAATAACCCCATTCAATAATAATGATAATAATATTGACAATAAATGAAATTCATACAATACATAATAAACTTAATTCTTCGAAATTATAATCCCCTCATCCAAACTTCTTATTATATTACTAAATTTATATTATTGTCCTTTTATTGTCAACAAGTCTGCTTAAAGAATTTTTGCGGTATATCAAAGAGTAAACGTTCCAATGCTTTGACTTGTAGATAGCAAGTGTATGGGTATCAAGTTAAAAGAAATATTGCGAAAATTCTATATGATAAATAAGTGTGGCATATTGAAGAGGTATCAAATTACAGCCGTTTCCTGTCAACAACTCTTCTGTATTTAAGCATTTGCATGTGTTTGCGGTATATCAAAGGGTATAACGCACTTCTTAGAATTTTGCAGGTTGTGTCTCTTGGATGTATGCAAAGGATATCAAATTAAAAGGGGGTCTTGTAAACAGTTTATTTCTGTAAGGTTCTAGAACGAATTATCAGAGATTCCAATCAATTTTTGCGTCATACAGACCCTATAAATACGACGTAGCTGCTGCAATTCTTTCAGTGTAAAAGAGAATCTCTTTCAGGGGTTATTATCATTATTATTGAATTTCCTTAAGCGATCGATATTCGTTTGGTTTTGCGAGGTATCTCGAAATCTCGAATCGATCTCGAAACCCAACAGAAATCGAGAAGCAGCGAAGAGAGGCAAATTAACACTAGTAAAAAGTATAAAAGAGCGCACACAACGCGTTTTCGAATAGTTGACAACTGTTCTTAGAAAAATCAACATGTCCGCTTACGAGTGTAAAAAAATCGTTGAGCGTACGCGAGAAGTTGTGCAACTGCTACAAAGTGGTAAAATTGATAAAAGCGAGATTCCAAAATTGATAAAATATACAACACAAAATATCAAATTTTTGAGCAAATTATTGCGAAAAGTTGAAGCTACAGTTCCAGAGAAACAAAAATACTTATCTACGATTGGATTATTGAAATCTCATCAATTGAAACTAAAAAGTTTACTAGAAGGAGGAGAGGGTTTACGCAAAAGATTACTAGACAGAGTAAAATGGCAAGATCTTAAATGTGCATTTAATGAACGAATCAGATCGGGTGTTATTACAAACTTAAAGAACTTAGACGCTACTGAATTTATGAAAGATGCTGAGACATTGTTTAAAATTCGAATTATAAATGCATTGAAGAAAGAAAATAATCTTAAAGTATATACAGTGCTGGCAGCTGAATATGTGATAACGAAAACTGATGAAGAAATAATTGAAATGAAATATTTTAATACGAAAGCTGAATCGATTTCGCAAACAACAGATTTAAAACAATGGTTTACAACAAACGTTAAACAGCCCATATTAAGAGATATGGAAGAATTTGAAGAGCGAGATTCAGGATGGTCGCTTCATACAATTCTTAACTTGAGTGTACATATAAATAAATTTAATCCAATTCATGGAAGTTATTACATTGACTTACGAGATTTTATAAAAAGGAAAAAAGCATGTGTTAATGTGCAAAATGAAGACAATGCATGTTTCAAATGGGCAATACTATCGGCCTTGCATTCTGTGCACCATTCAGATCGAGTAAAAGAATATAAGCAATATGAGAACGAATTAAATTTTACAGGAATAGAATTTCCTGTAAGACCAAAACAAATTCCAAAGTTTGAAAAACAAAATAATCTCTCGACGAATATTTACATTTTAAAAAGTGTAGTGGAAAATTTAAAGTTGCGCCACTGCATATAACAACATTTAAGAAGGAAACACATGTAAACCTTCTTCTGATACAAAATAATTATGAGGATGAGGATGAAGAAGAAGAGCTGGAGGAAGATACTACAGTTATATCTCATTATGTTTGGATCAAAGACTTATCTCGCTTGGTATCTTCACAACTTTCAAAACGTAATGGCCGAAAATATTTATGTGATAGATGCCTACATTACTTTAGAGATATCTCTAAATTAGAATATCATGAACAAGATTGTGCGCAAATCAATAAGTGTAGAGTGAACTTACCTACACCAAGAGACCAAATTTTACAATTTAAAAATTATAATAATAAAGAGAAAGTACCATTTGTCATTTATGCAGATTTTGAGTGTCTCTTGAAACCTATACAAGTTGGGAACGCTTATCAAAAGCATGAGGCATTCAGTGTGGGGTACTACTTAAAATGTAGCTATGATAACTCTCTATCATATTACCGTAGCTACAGAGGATCGAGCCCTGCTGAATGGTTTGCAAGGGAATTGCAAGTTTTAGCTGAGAATGTAGAGACTGCCTTAGAATGTGCAATACCTATGGAAATGTTAACATTGGAACAAGAACAAGCATTCCAATGCACAAAAACTTGTCATATTTGTGAGAAACCCTTGGGCGAGGAGCGTGTTCGAGATCACTGTCATCTGACTGGAAGGTAAGGTTAAATATGCATCCTTATTACTTAAACATATTACTCTAATTTATTATTGTTATATGTTTCAGATATCGAGGAGCAGCGCATGAAAAATGTAACCTCAATTACCAAGAGTCATGCAGTATTCCGGTTATATTCCACAATTTAACTGGCTATGACTCCCACTTTCTCATCAAGGCTATTTCTCAAGGTTTTCCTGGTCGGGTTAATCTTTTACCGTTAAATAAAGAACGTTTCATCTCATTTACCAAGCACATCGAAGGAAGTGACATAAACTTTAGATTTATTGACTCCTACCGATTCATGACATCATCGCTGGATAAACTATCATCATACCTCGAGGAACTTAGAATTTTGCGGCAAGAGTTCTCTAAAGATGAAGTATTAACTGAAGAAAAATTTCAACTGTTGAGAAGAAAGGGTGTCTTTCCTTATGATTATCTAGACTCTAAAGAAAAACTTGAAGTTTCAAGACTGCCAACGAAAGATGACTTTTATAGCAAATTAAATAGCAGTCACATATCTGATGAAGATTATGAAAATGCCAAAAATGTTTGGATAGCATTTAATATAACAAATTTAGGTGAATATGCAGATTTGTACTTAAAAACCGATGTACTACTCTTGGCAGAGGTGTTTGAAAATTTTCGCAACAGCTGTCTTAAAGCCTATGGCTTAGATCCAGCACACTATTATACAACTCCAGGCCTAACTTGGGATGCCATGTTGAAGTATACAAATATACAGCTTGAGTTGCTCACTGATATTGATCAACTTATGTTTATTGAGCGTGGAATACGAGGTGGAATAAGTCAGTGTTCAAATCGTTATGCCCGAGCTAATAACAAATACATGGGCAGTGACTATGATGTAGATAAAAACTCTAAGCACCTCATGTATTTCGATGTAAACAATCTTTATGGTTGGGCTATGCAACAGTCTTTACCATATGGCGGCTTTCAATGGATTGAAGATATAGAGCATATAAATTTCAATATTCCAGATGATGCTCCAATAGGCTATATACTTGAAGTTGATTTGGAATATCCAGAAAATTTACATGATGTACACAAAGATTTACCATTTTGTGCAGAGCATAAGAAGCCACCAGGCTCCTCACAAGCTAAATTGCTTACAACTGTTGAAACAAAATTGCGATATGTACTTCATTATCGTAACTTAAAGCAAGCTCTTGCAAATGGATTAAAACTAACAAAAATTCACAGAGTAATGAAATTTAATCAAAGACCCTGGCTAAAAGAATATATCGATCTAAATAGTAAAATGAGACAAGGAGCTAAAAATGACTTTGAGAAAAATCTCTACAAATTAATGAGCAATGCTGTTTTCGGAAAGACTATGGAAAATGTAAGAAAAAGAGTTAATGTTAAATTACTGACCAAATGGGAAGGTCGATATGGAGCAGAAGCTCTTATTGCACGACCAGAATTCCATAGCCGTACAATCATTGATGAAAACCTTGTTCTCATAGAATTAGAGAAGACAGAAGTATACATGAATAAGCCAATTTATGTAGGTCTTTGTGTATTGGATTTATCAAAGACTTTGGTATATGATTTTCACTACAACTACATGAAGAAGCAATTCGGGCATCGCTGCAAACTGTTGTATACCGATACTGATAGTTTAATATATGAAATAAATGATGAAGATATATATAAAGTGATAAAACGTGACATTTCAAATTTTGATACTTCTGACTACCCAGTTGATAACATTTTTGGAATTCCTCAAGTCAATAAGAAAGTTGTAGGCCTAATGAAAGATGAATGTAATGGCCAAATTATGACAGAGTTCGTTGGGTTACGTAGTAAAATGTATAGTATTCGTGTAAATGGCCAAGATCATGTTAAAAAATTTAAAGGTGTTAAAACTGGAGTTGTTGATAGAACCATTACTTTTGATAACTATGTTGATTGTTTATTAAATATACCAACACAACACAGAGAGCAGTGTATAATACAATCTAAAGCACATGTAGTACAAACTGTAAGACAAAAAGTTAGCTTTAAGTCCCTACGATGATAAGCGATACTTAATACTTGGGGAAACAGATACTTTACCTTGGGGGCACTATAAAACTATTGAAATTAATGAAGATTGATTGTAAATGTAGGTTTATAAATAAAAGAAGTTATCTTATATATCACTTGTATTCAATGTAATGCTAATATAATATGAAAAACTGTAAAAATTATGTTTAATAAACTTCATGAATATTCTATATCACTGTTTCCTTCAATTGATAAATAAATTCTATATTACTACACACACACACACACACACACACACACACACACACACATACACACACACACACACACATATATAGTGCTCATGTATATCTTACACGAGAGAACGAGATAATGTGAATCGCACGAGGGTGTCGCGGGTAGGGGGTACGTGCAGTAGTATCTGGGGGAAAACTATATATAGATATACTATCCCAACAAGACCGTCTCAAATAATTCAATGTAGTATGCTATTCTTTATGCGAATACTTTATGAGGTAATATTATATATATAGATATAGTACCTGCATACATAAATAGTGCAAAAATTCATGGGAATTATTATGTATATAGTACCTTGCGTACACCAATGGGGGTTAGCCTAGGGAAATTTCGAGGACTAAAATGTTCTAGGGAAATTTGTGGTTGGTCTAGGGGATACACACACACACACACACACACACACACACACACACACACACACACACACACACATACACACACACACACACGCACGCACACACACACACACACACAGACATACACACACACACACACACACACACACACACACATACACACACACACACATAGTGCTCATGTATATCTTACACGAGAGAACGAGATAATGTGAATCACACGAGGGTGTCGCGGGTAGGGGGTACGTGCAGTGGTATCTAGGGGAAAACTATAGATATACTATCCCAACAAGACCGTCTCAAATTACAGAGATCAGTGTGCGCAGATATTTGAATCCACGCGGGAAAGTACGCGCATGCGCAGTGGTGTCTAGGGGAAATACTATATATAGATATACTGCCCATGTATAAGACTGGGGCAGAACTCTCCTAGCTTACCTACTACTCACGACGGTAGATTCAGAGCTCGTTCCATTTTTCCTGGCACGGGTGCGAATGGTCGGTGTTCCGCTAGTCACGTGTGCGCACGTCGACTAATGGACCAGCGACTCCAGGAATACGCATCACGACTATCTCGTGTGCTCACGACGATAGAAGCGGAGTGTGTCCCGGTATTCCGGGCACAAGCAGGAGAGTTTCGTGTTCCTCTAGCCACGTGTGTGCACGTCGACTAACGAACAGCGGTTCATGGTACAGGGCCTGTGACTACCTCGTGTGCCCACGACGGTAGTAATAGCAGGTGTGCCGAAGGTCAGTATGCGAGAAACGGTTGTTCGTGTTCCTCTAGTCACGTATACGCACGTCAACTAAGGAACAGCGGTTCCGGGTACACGGCCTGTGACTATCTCGTGTGCTCACAACGGTAGTAACAGAAGCTGTCCTGGTAATAGGTGGTGTCTCAAGGCTGGCAATACCCGAATTCCTCACGTGTGCTCACGAGCGGGAAAAGGTAGGTCCAGTCTATTAGACAGTCGGTCACAGTCTGCCTCTCACCGGTGCGAAAGCAACTTATATAGGGTAGGTCTGTGAGAAGATGCGCGCGTCGGTATGATGTCGCATCAGTTGCGGTGTGAGTGCGCCGCTGTGTAGTCGCGGCAGTCTCTGAACAAGGCAGGCTTACATGATAGGCCAGTCAAATTAGGTTTTGATTGCAACTTAATTGTAACCCGACCTTACCAAAGCGGATTATGATTGAGGAGGTCATAAGGAATAGTAATCCGGTGAGTGATATAAAAATTAACATGGCAACTATTTTTAATTAACAATTAAATGTTCGGAAAAATAGTTTTTAACTGCTACAAAAAAACTATTGACTTTACAGAAAAAGTTCCAGATAAACTTTGTAGATATTAAAAAGATCTACAAAACGCGATCTTAAGATTTAGATTTAGTTAATTTGGTTATCTGCAAATCGAAAAAAACCGCTTAAAAAGGCCATTTTTACGATTGTTTATTACTCTGTTAAAAATGTTGCTAGGTACTTTATAATTCGTTAAAGTATGGCTCTTGTGGTAGTAAATAGGCAGTTAAAATTTTAGCTAAAAATATTTAATAGTTTTTGCATAATTGCATTTATGGTTTACATTTTGGTCATTTTAGCCTGATTTTTCCCAAGCCGTGAGACGTCGTACGAGGATGCAGCAAACGGATTTTGAAAGTTTAACATCTCTACTTTCACAAACAATGAATATTGTAACAGGATGGCTGCTGGGGAAAAATCCCGAAAAGCCACAGGCCAGCGATGCCCTAGAACACGGTGCCGCGGGTGTCAAACTAAAATGACTTGCCCGGGGATCTGCTTCTGTAATCCTGAAAACAACGCGAAGATCGCACACGAACTTCGCTTTCCAACTAAATGGATCGCTGAGTAAAATACGCGCGCTCAAAGAGTAAAGCGCGCGGCCGCTAAGTTCAGCTATGAAAACGACCGGCGGAGTCGTTTTCCCGCGGAGGCGGCGGTATCCGGGAGAAGGTTAGGTTAAGGTCGATAAATGAAGAATAGCCTCAATTACTTCACAGAACAATAACAAGGTCTATTCTTAAATTATTACAACATAAACGCGTCGCGTTGCGCGCCGACAAGAAGACGTGATCCGCTGACGGCGCGGGCGGATCAATGTATTTATTCTCGCTGGGCCGGTGAACGCAACACCGGCCGCTCGTCGCAGCGAGCTGAAAATACAAATAAAACGCTGCGCGGAAAATACTCGAAGAGTCTTACCGGGAGGGGAGTGCACTCCCCTCGTCGCTCGCTCACGAATCCGCTCCTGCGTCAGGCCTTATCCTCCGGTCGACTTCGGAGTATTCAGGCCGAGTCTTAACGTCCAGCGTTCACCTACAGATGCTTCGGACCCCAGGAGTGGCTCGGATTGCTCACGTGCGCTGCTCTTCGTGGTCGGTACGTGGACTGGCGCTGCGCTGCACCGGTGAGGACGCACGATACCGTTTTCTTCACGGACGATCAAAATTACTCGCGTACGCGCGGTTTGACAGCTCGAGAGAATCTGATTCAAAAATGAATCCTGCGCGACTTTGCAACGGTCAAAGTCGCGCCTGCCCCGCGCGTAGCTAACGCAAATACATCGTCCGAGCGATGTCAACACACGCTCGAGATACACGAATTCGTGGGAACGAGAGCCTAACGTGTTCGATAGAATACGGAGGACCGAGATACTTATCTTCTCCGTATTTTATCTTGGAACCTCGTTATACCCCTCTCCCAGACGTTGCGTAGCGGAAGAGAAGCAACTCGATACTGAGGCTCTCGTTCGATTCGAGTTTATGTCGTCATCAGCGGCAGAGACGACAGTTCCGGATACGCGCGAATCAGCTCGTGCACTAAACGGCTGATCAAACGATCCACAACGAGGGATCGTCCCGCGCACGCACACGGTGGGTCGCTCATCACCGTAATTCCGCTGCATTCCAACGGCGGTCGGGACCAGTCCCATGACGATTGATGGACCGGAGACGGTTGGCACTTCTGGCGCTGGGGCTCCGGTCGACAACTGCCGTCATTCCTCCTAGGTTGACTTGGCAGGTCGTCTTGCCTTCTTCTTGTCTCACTCTTCGGGCCCTTTTTCCGCTCCGGGCAGGCCCAGTGAAGATGCGTTGGTGACTTACACGTCCAACACAATTTTCTGGTTGGACTCGGTGGTGGAGAGTTATATACTCTGAGCGCGTTCCTCGATCTTGTCGAGCGGTATACTCTACTATCCAACTCCTGCTGGATATACCGCCGTTTGGAACGTCGAGAGGCTACCGTCGTCCAAGGATTCGAACCTGTCCCTTGGTTCGAACCCAGTCTGCTCGAGGGTTTTATGCCTTTATCTCTTTCAGATAACTTTGGAGATCATTGCGTGGCCGCTGCATACGCCTCTTTTTTTCCTGTAGAGCTGGACTGTTGAGGACTTCGGGACGACTTCTTGCTGTCTTTAGTCCCTAGGTCCGATCGAGGTTGCTTGGCATGGCGCTTAGTTGCACCTGCGACTCGTTTCTTGTTAGGCACAGCGGAATTGTGAAGCGACGACATTTGCGCGCGTAGCTGGCGCAGCTCGTCGTGCAGTCGCCTTACCTCTTCGCTTAGGCGCCTAACTTTCTCCTCCTCCAATTTACGCGTCTGATTACATTCGCATTCGCAATGACGCTCGCCTTCTGCTTGCGTCGATACGTCGCGAAATTGCGAAGTAATCAGCGTTCTGTCCACCGGTTGTGTCGTCACCAGACTATTAATCTCTTCCTCGTTGCTCCTTGGAAGGCTTGTCTGCTCTTCGTCTTCAGGAGTCTGGGAATGAGTAATACAGCCGTCCGATGCCGATGTATTCCATAAACGGGCCATATCGGACGCTTCGGATCGGGGGAAGCTTGGAAAATCTCCCTTCCCCCAGGCTGCATTTGCTCCGTCGTCGTGAGCTTGGGAGTATTCAGCACAGCCGTTCGGTGCCCTCAGGCGGTCTGTATACGCCAAGCGACGTGAAGTGTCAGACTTCTCGAACAGGGGGAAGCTTGGAGAATCTCCCCTCCCCCAGGCTGTGCTTACTCCGACGTCGATTTCGTGGATGGAAGCTGAAGATGATGGCGATGGTGCGGTTGCTGCACAGCTGTCCGAAATCCATGTGCGGTCTGCATTCCCCGAGTGACTCGCGTTCTCGGATTCTTCGGGCTGGAAGGAGATCGGGGAATCTCCCCCCCCAAGCTGTCCTGCACCTTAGGTGTACCTGGACTTCACCCGGTCCTCCCTCTGGAGATAGAGTGCTCCGTAGTGACTTAAGAGCCTTGTGTCTTACGTCGGGAGGACTACCTGCTCTCTGCTCCATATTCTGGTAGACGTATCTCCGTATGGAACTCAGCAAGTTGTTGTCTACTGCTTTATTCGACATCAGTTGCTGAAACAGGCTGTGAGTCAAGGGGTCGGCGATTCGGTTCACTTCTGGAGCGCCGCTTGCATTGAGGGTCGTCGTGTTGACGAACTTATTCCTCCAATCGAGCCTCCTTGTGAACTGCTCGTAAGCACTTCCACTTATTTCTTGTGTGAAGTGGGCTGGGTTGTAACTTCCCATTAGCCACTGAGCGATTCGCTTAGAATCCCCCTCGAGATGTCCGGTGCTTCTTAAATCTAGAGCTATATTTGCTTCTATTACAGCTTCAAAGCTCAGCTCTAGATTTTTGCGCCAATGCTCCATCCTTTCGGCTAGTTCTTCTGGGGTCGATGATTCCATCTTGCGAAGCTAGACCGACTGTATAAAATTGTGTGACGAATTGTGTGTGTATGCGCAACTAACTGCTGAGATTCTCTCTCAAATTGGCCGTCTGTTACGCAAATTACAATGTTAGAATTCTAACTACCACACACAATTGTCCCAAGCTGCTCGAGAACGACGTATCTCGATGCAGCTAGCTAGGGAGAGAGCGTGGCTATTCCAAAACAAAAAATTCGCGACGATAACGATTTAAATAATTCTCGCAACCAAAAAAAAAAGATGAAAGTATTCTCACTTTCGACCAGCTGCACGCACAGGCACGGTCAAACCAAAAAAAAAATCGCGTGAAAATCGCTTTAAATCTCGCGTCAAAAAAAGGAATTTAATTCTCGCCACATATGACGACGAAAACAACGATAATCGTCGTTTAAATGCTCTCGCCCTGACTTTACAGCAGTTTAAAAGACTCGGGACAAGTATACACAATACTGCCCGAGCATAAACATAAACACCTACAAAAACAAGCAATCTGCTGTTTTGTGTTTATGTTTCTATGCGCGCCGCGAGTCTTCTTGTCTGTTTGTTTACACCCGGCACCTCGACTTGGCGAGTTTAAATCACTGCGCCTATCAGCTGTAACGGCTTATGGCCACTGGCCGTCTGCTGATTAGTCCGGTGCAGTGATTTGCGCGCGGGCGAATTTAAACGAAACGCGATTTGAATAGGCCGGTTTCGAATGTACCGGCCTATAACCTTCTCCTTAAACCCAACACGTTAGGGCGCCATTTTAACACACGGACTAAAAAAAGACTTTACAGAAAAATAACTCGACGCGTTGCGCACCGACAAGAAGACGGGATCCGCCGCTCGGCGCGGGCGGATCAAGGTATCTATTTTCGCTGGGCCGGTGAACGCACCACCGGCCACTCGCCGCTGCGAGTCGAAGATACTCAAATAAATCGCTGCGCGGGAAGTACAAAGAGGCTTACCGGGAGAGGAGTGCACTCCCCTCGTCGCTCGCTCACGAATCCGCTCCTGCGTCAGGCCTTATCCTCCGGTCGACTTCGGAGTGTTTAGGCCGAGTCTTAACGTCCAGCGTTCACCTACAGAAGCTTCGGACCCCAGGAGTGGCTCGGATTGCTCACGTGCGCTGCTCTTCGTGGTCGGTACGTGTACGGGCGCTGCTCTGCACCGGTGAGGACGCACGATACCGTTTTCTTCGCGGACGATCAAATTAACTCGCGTACGTGCGGTTTGACAGCTCGAGAGAATCTGATTCAAAAATGAATCCTGCGCGACTTTGCAACGGTCAAAGTCGCGCCTGCCCCGCGCGTAGCTAACGCAAATACATCGTCCGAGCGATGTCAACACACGCTCGAGATACACGAATTCGTGGGAACGAGAGCCTAACGTGTTCGATAGAATACGGAGGACCGAGCTACTTATCTTCTCCGTATTTTATCTTGGAACCTCGTTATAAATAACTAAGCGATTTTTTCAAATTTAATTGTTTAAAATCGCAAAATAAAAAAAACTCTCTAAGTGCTCTTGGAGCCGAGATAATTTTTTTTTTTGTAAAAATCGCTGTGTCTTTAATTATTAATATTAAGAAACGAGACAGGGACTAAAATCGAATTAATAGTTGTACTAACACAAAAAAAATATTGCGTCACATTTATTGCAAAATTACATTTTTTTATAATTGTTATAAATAATTTAATTTGTTATAAATAAAGATAATAAATAATTGTTATAAAAAATTGTTATAAATAATCACGAAGGCGCGGGTGAAAAGTGGAGAAGGCTATAGTGTCACGCGAAAAAACTGAGCATAGGAACTTCAAATCCGACGCGCTCGAAATTTTTTTGATATCTCGGTAACTAATTGACGTAAACACTTCATTTTTTTTTTATTTGGAGTAGCTCGCGAAAATATTAACATATGGCCTACTCATTTCCCCGAAAAAGTTTATTTAACATTCTTAATTAACAATAATTATTTTCATCAACTTTTTACTCTTTTTTTCATAAATAAATAATTAACTACATATAATTTTATGCAATGATACATATTATTAATTAATTAAACATATTTTTATATAACTGTGTGTATGTGAATTGATGTGTGTGTGAGTAGATTTGAATTCTGCCGCGCTTTTATGTGTTCGGAAACATGTTTTCCGAAAGACATTCGGGATGAAACCTTTTGTTAGATGCTTCGACGCTTGTGCGCACGTCTCAGTCAAGGGGAGCGTTACTATACTTTCTTTTTTGACCGTTGTGTTACTAACGCCAGCCACCGAGTATAGAAGCATAATATAAGCAGTAGCGAATACAATTTTAGTATAACATACAGTATATATTAGAGTTTTATATACAGTTTATAAGTTATTATTGAATCATTATTATTGAATTATTGAATTATTATTATTGAATACTCGTAAGTGAATATATACAGTATTCTGATTTATATTGTAATTATCAAACATAATTATAAGTTATATATTACAGTAAATTTAGTTTGAGGAAGCTAAGTGCCAATGCATTGGCAGCGGTTTTTAATTATATGTTATAGTTAATTAAGTTTGAATAATTACAAAATTTATTGATACAATATTTTATTTTTGTGCAGGTTGAAGTTTTCTTGAAAATAGAAACTGACGGCGCGCGAACATCTGTTTGCTGTGTAATAAAATTGTCAACACCGAGCAGGCTCGAGTCCTCAAAGAGAACCTTATCAATGCAAGTTTAAAGGGGAAGGACAATAAACATAAACAACTCCAAAAGTGTAATACAATAACAATTCATATTAATTGTCATAGTAATTATGTTAAACAGTCAAGTATAAAAGCTGCACAAAAACAAGCAAGTACTTCAAAAGTAACTACGAGAAAAAATACTATTGCTCTACAGCAGTTTGATTTTATCAAATATTGTTTTTTTTTTGCAGGGAAGAAGCGTCGGATGAGTACAAAGCTAAAAGGGCAAAATATCCTAACGCGAAGCTTATGAAAGTCAAAATTGTTACTAGCGACACTTTAAATATCAATATTTTAGAAAAAATTACTTCACGCCATAACTATGGAAGTTTACGAGATAGCCATCAAGAAGAGTACAAAGTTTT
This sequence comes from Torymus aiolomorphi, assembly GCA_036365515.1. Taxonomy (NCBI): domain Eukaryota; kingdom Metazoa; phylum Arthropoda; class Insecta; order Hymenoptera; family Torymidae; genus Torymus; species Torymus aiolomorphi. The sequence continues at coordinate 179,310,948 of CM070875.1, forward strand.
AAAAAAACTCATCGAAAATGTAGATTTGGTAGAACGGGGCGCCCGTTACCATGATTTTTGCCTACGAAAATTTTCAATTTTTAGATCGTCTTATCAGGCTGGTCAACCTATGGGTAAAGAGACATCTGACGTTGTGGAGTATACTATCTCTTATTTATGAGGCGTTTCACGTCAGCTCTCCAGGCGCGGCGCGCGAGCGCGAAATCATGCTGTTTTCAGCTTGTGTTTGAAGGGCTAAGATGTATCTAAAAAAATAATCCCCAGTGATTTCGATGTATTTTTTCCCCAGCTTCCCGATGGTGCTATTAGTTTCTCAAAATTTTTCAATTCTAACCTCAAAAAAACATAAAACGTGTTATATCTCAAAAACTATATTTTTAATATTTTTTTTGACCTGCTAGATCGAAAGAGGAGGAAATTTTACATGGATATAGCCTTTTTCTACATAGGGGTTTTTTTATTTTTTCGAGATATTATTCAAGAAATACTTAGAATTGAAAAATTTTTGAGAAACTAATAGCACCATCGGAAACCTGAGGAAAAAATACATCGAAATCACTTGGGGATTATTTTTTTTAGATACATCTTAGCCCTTCAAACACAAGCTGAAAACAGCATGATTTCGCGCTCGCGCGCCGCGCCTGGAGAGCTGACGTGAAACGCCTCTTATGCGAGTTTAGTGATGAAGAGTGCCAATTTTCCATTGCAAGTAATTTAAGCGAGTACAAAGGAGAAGTTTCTAGCAAATTTGACACAATTCAAAATAAACTAGTAGAATATTTTGGTGACGCAATTTCTGTTTATAAAGTAAAAAATGATTTAGTTGTTTGTTTTTCGTTTGTAAGAAATAAGATTCTTTCTGAGGAATGGTACAACAATAAAAACTCAGATGTTCAAGCCGAATGCAAAAGGATTATTGATACGGCAGCGGAATTGCTTCTTGAAGATATTACATCGAAGTATTATGATACAGTTAATTATCCTGCGCCTAATCATTTTTTTGATAATATCAAACATGATATACTATCGACGTTACAATCTTTTTTATATATTTTGATGAGAAGTAACAAAAGAAAAAATGAAATGTGGGATAAAAGAGTCATGACACTTTGTCATATTATTATATCCTCCGTAAGACCTCGCTCATTATTATCCCCGATTTTATTGGGTTTGTCAATTATGATGTATAAAAAACATGCATCGAAAAATCTCATAGATTAAGATAATGAATATCTTCATTTATTTGTCAATAGGATTGTTTATTATCGAAATAAATCAATGCCGCTCTCAGCCACTTGCCTTCGCAGTTTGCCGGGGGAATAATTGAAATGCCGCGAATGAATAATTCCCGAATTCTGGCAAATTAAGTAAACTTATAATAATATGGCATTACTAAAATTAGAAAATTTGAATAATCAATCCCGAGTTACTTATTTATTCGAAAACAAATCTCCGACCTATCACAGGATACGCTATATGCAATCCCAAATTATTTATTGATTTATTGAAAATAAAAATCTTTTCCATCATCAAACACCTTTTCCACTTGGAACAGACGGCAGCTGTGATTATGAATATCAAGGAGCGCAGGAGCGCACCGAAGGCAAGTATAGAAGAAGCCTAAAGGATAGAAGAAGCCTAAAGGAGCGACCCGTGCTACATATATACATTGAAATGGGTGTACGAAAAATTCAATGCGCATTTACGTATATTGCGTTAGCTTTTAGTATATAACATATCCCTCTTAATCGAAAGCAATTTCATTGCTTTAATCAAATCAAAAGATTTTATTTAAAAAGATTATCTCGTTCGAAAGATATAGACAGCTGAATTTTTTTATGTGCTGTTTCTTTTCCGAACTTTTCGTCTTGTTATTCAGATATCCGGTTTGCAGCTCTTACGACACTTCCGGTTGTCGTCTATCTTACGCTTATATATCTATATATGTTTATAATATATATAGTTATAGCATATCGTATAGGAAATAAACTTACTCGACTCGAAAAGAAAAGAAAGAGAGAGAGAGAGAGAGAGAGAGAGAGAGAGAGAGAGAGAGAGAGAGAGAGAGAGAGAGAGAGAGAGAGAGAGAGAGAGAGAGAGAGAGAGAGAGAGAGAGAGAGAGAGAGAGAGAGAGAGAGAGAGAGAGAGAGAGAGAGAGAGAGAGAGAGAGAGAGAGAGAGAGAGAGAAGATATAATAAAATAACAACTGTAATTCTAAAATAACCTCGAAATATGGTATGGTTTATATATATTTTTATAATTCAAATCAGCTGCTGATGGCATGGCATCATATACTTATATATATATAGATTAGTATTATTTTTATACTAGAAGATATATCATGTAAAATATAATACAATAGAAAGTCGATACTTTGTGTAACTTTTTCATTTTTAGACTATACAATTCTCAGTCTTTAGTGAACATATCATGTTATATTATAACTAATGATATTGAAAATAATGAAATAAAAGAAACTGAGTCAAAATTGAGTTTAGCAGGGAGAATTACTATATATGGAGACTCAAACTGTATTGATGATAGTCATTCCCAGAAATTTTTTATCATCATCCAATTTTTTCAAATTTGTATAAATTTTATTGTTGGTGGTATAGCATGCTTTTGGATGTTAGATGCAATTTTGGAATATACTACTACTGGACGAATTCCATCAGTCTTCATAGAGGAAGAAAATAGGATTAAAAACAAAAAAAAATATTATGGCATTAGGTGCAACAGCCCTTCCCAAACGCATGGAAGATAATCACCTGAATCGTCACAACAAAGTGTTAGAACCACCAGGTTCAGACAAGGTTTATCGAATACTCCCTTTCTGTCCAATTTCAACTTTGGCCACACCAGGACTAGTTAACGAAACTACACCAGTGCATATATATTATTTAAATAATCAAAGATCTCAGGAAGTCGACTGATTAAAATAATTTTTATCTATGAGCATCAACGGGGCAAATCAATTTTTTTAGATAAGTATATTAAATGGCTAAATGTTAAAGGCTAAAATTATTTTAAAACATAAAAGAATTGATACTTTGTGAGAACTTTTTATTATTTTTACAGATATATACAAGAAGATTTTTTTGGAATCATTAAAATCTCACAAGTGGCTTGGAAAAAGAACATATATATACATAGAGATACATATATAAAGATTATTTCATTTTGGATTTTGGAGTTGATTGGAAAAATGTAACCTATATAAGCAGCTGTGAATATCAATGGGCAATAGCAATATATTATAATCAGATAAGTAGCAAACTTTTATTATAAAGTTATAAATCAATAACGTTTATAATAAATATTGTTACTTTGTGAAATCTTGTTTTTCCGCCCTTTAACCTCAAAATGCCATTTTGCGGCCTCGGACGGAAAAATACGTTACTGAAACGTGGACGTAAGAGAATTTTTACCTCATGCGACTTTTCGACCTCGCTTCGCTCGGCCGAGAAACGTCGCATGAGGTAAATAATCCTCTTCCGCCCGCGTTAGTAATATACTATTTCTTACTCGCCCACCCGAAAGTACGTACTTCCGGCCCGCATCTCCGGGTCGAAAGAGAAACTTTCGCATCCTATTTTAGACCAACCGCGCGCTCTGATTGGCTGCCGAAATTTCCTGACCCGCGGCGCTTGAGCGCCCGCGCGCATGTCCGACGAAAGATGTTTGTGCGGTGTGAAGGTTAGACACGTACGAAATAAACAGAGGAACGTGCACGGGTGACGAGAAAAAAGAGTTAGTTAAAATAAAAAGTGGTGTTGTTTGATCGTGGTCATTGTTTTTTCCTCTTGTTTCCTACACGTACTTTCGAGTCGTGTAGAAACAATTAAGTAAACGTACGGACGGGAGCGTCCGAGGAAAATATGTTTGTGTGGTGCGAAGGTTAGACACGTACGAAATAGACAGAGGAAAGTACACGTGTTACGAGAAAAAAGAGTTAGGTGAAATAAAAAGTGGTGTTGTCTTTTTTTAATGAATGTGTTTCTGATGCCCGCCCCGACCAGCAAAACCTCGGCTTCGCCTCGGTCTTGCAAATGTCGGGCGGGCATCAAACCATCTGTGTAACAGCGAAAGTAGCAGACGGACAAAAAACCAGCTCTTCACGCCGGGCCAAAAGAAAAAACAGTCGGTAATATCGACCGAGCTACCCAAAGCGGCCGACAGAGGCAGTACTATCGATCGGGCCGAAAGAAAAACTAACACTCAAACACAGCTAGCAGACGACAACGCAATTTTATCAATTATTTAACAATTACAGAACGTACTTTCGGCCGGGGAGTAAGAAAACTAGTATACAATACTTGGACCGGAAATTGAATGCCCTGGCCGGGCGTCATACCACGCACGGCCCGGAAATCCAATTTCCGGCCCACGTATCGTAATGTACTATTTATTTTTACAAAGTATATCAGAAAATGTAAGGATTATTACCAAGTAAATAGATCACTGTTAAAAAATAGTTTTTAACAAAGAAGAGTTCATTAATTATTATTAATTATTCAAGTTCATCGAAAATATTACGACACTATATTTTTCAAGATGTATTTATTTATACCCTCAACATGAAAATTTTCATATGAGATATAAGTTTAGAAGAATATTAAAAATTTGTCTTCATATTTGACAGGACGAATAGAGTATGTGGATGTCAATGAAGAAAATGAGAGTTTCATTGCTTTCAATGAATCACACATAAAACAAACAACAACTAAGATGTTTATTTAGACAGTATTGGACTCAAAGTACGAAAGAAGTATTATGTTTTGAAGTAAGTTTTTCAAAATAAGAAAAGAAAATTGTGATTTTCATAATTCGTCTATCTAGTTGAAAAAATTATATTGATAATAAAAATGTTGTGATTATTAAAAAATGACATCAGTGTTTTGTGTAATAAATAAAATAAAATACCGCTATGATATAATACATGAAGTGCACATATAATTCAAATGTTATAAATAACAAATAACATAGTGATTAAAAAATGACATCTAATCAGTGTTTTCTGCAATATAAAAAAATAAAATACCGGTAAAATGTGTTGCATGATAATTTTAAAACTTCTACTTAAAATCAGTTTGAAATGTTTTGAAAATAGCACAAGTATATATTAATAAGTAATTACGTGTTATGAGGTTCATAAACTTCATAATACACTTTTGCATAGAAGAAAATATTGCTGAGTGATACGCGAGGTTATAAATATACAATATAATTTTCAGTGTTTTGTGTAATAATAAATAAAATATAGTACTGGTATGACGTGTTACATGAAGTGTTTATAATCAATTTTAAAACTTCTATTAAAAATCAGTTTCAAATGTTTTAAGAATAAAACAAGTGTGTATTGAATAATTATGTGTTATGAGGTTCATAATCTTCATAATAAGCTTTTACATAGAAGAAAATATTGCTGAGTGACGTGCGAGGTTATAAATATACAATATAATTTTCAGTGTTTTGTGTAATAAATAAAATAAAGTACTGGTATGATGTGTTACATGAAGTGTTTATAATCAAATTTTAAAATTTCTATTAAAAATCAGTTTCAAATGTTTTAAAAATAGAACAAGCGTGTATTAATAAATAATTACGCGTTATGAGGTTCATACACTTCATAATAAGTTTTAGCATAGAAGAAAATATTGTTGAGTGACACGTGAGGATATAAATATACAATATAATTTATGATGCCGATTTGAAATATTGGTCTGAGCCTTGGTTTAAAAAGCATCTGTCATCTTTAAAAAACTTAGTCGATATCAGTGCTGTGCTGTTGTACATATTTATTCCCATGAACATGGGAATACTGAAAAAAGTAAAAATGATGTGTTATTGTGAAAATTTCAACGAATAAAAGTGCTCAATTAATCTAACATATGATTTTCTCACCATGGGAGACGTCAAAATGTTTCAGAGTTCTTAGTAAATATTTTTCTAGACAAGATTCAGATAATAATTTCAAAAAGTTTCATCTATACAAGAATGTCAAGAAAGCTTTTATTCTCAGTGATTCTTAGTTCATAAACTGGTTGCATTTTGAATTATTATCTCTCTAAACAACTGTTAAGTTGCTTTTTAAAAAAAATTGAACGCCCCCCGCTCTCCCTCCCTCTCTCTCGTCTACTCAACAACTGTATAAGGACTCCACAAAAAACTTTAAGAAGAATTTTAAAAGATCTACAGAACTCCTTATTAAAAAAACATTCAAATTTAAAACTTTTGTGAATAACAATACTACCATTTAATAATTATATTAAAAATATACTATAATAAACTCTCATAACGTTATCACACAATGTAATTATTATCATATGACTTTACAATTAACTGTATTGTTAATTAATCATCATACCTAAGAAAATACATATTTGATTATATTATTTCAAAAAATTTTACAATGTAATGATTTTATCGAGCTCCTTGAAGAAACATTCAAAATGTGTGATTTAAAACTTTTGTGAATAACAATACTACCATTTAATAATAATATTAAAAATATACTATAATAAACTCTCATAACGTTATCACACTCTGTAATTATTATTTTCTCTTAAAAAGTTGTGAAATCCATCTAAAAAAACATTTTACAAAAGTTTAAACTACTCTCTCTCTCTCTCCCTCCCTATCTCTCCCGCCCTTCCTTCTTTCTCCCCCTGTCTCTTTCGCCCTCTCTCTCCATTCCTCTCTGTTCATCCCATCTCTCTCCCTCGCTCTCAACATCCGTCAAACGGAGTACCAAAAACTTTAATGGGATCTTAAATATTTTTTTAAATAATCAATATGTTTATTAAAAGCTAATTTTTAAGTACGTTCTAACAACACAATTTGTCTAGTCCTTTTAACTCTTCTAGTCTCATCTATTCAATAAGCACTCTCTACAAATGGTAATAATTTTTTTCATGACCGTACAAATAATAATATTGTTAATGTAAAACTTTCTACGAAAGTATAAAATAAGGCAAGTATAGAAATGTTTTCTTTATAATCTACTTTCCCTCCCTCTCTTCCCCCGCTCACTCTCTCCCTCTGTTTCTCCCCCTACCTCTCTCTCAATATCCGTCAAACTCTGTACCAAAAACTTTAATGAGAGCTTAAATATTTTTTTAATACAATCAACACGTTTTTAAAAAAAAATAATTTAAGTACGTTTTAACAACACAATTTTTGTCTAGACCTTTTATTTATTCGAATCTCATCTATTCAATAAGCACACTGCAAATGGTAATAATTTTTTTCATGACTGTACCAATAATAATATTGTTAATATAAAACTTTCTACGAAAGTGTAAAATAAGGCAAGTATAGACGTTTTTTCTGTATAATCTATAAAATAATAATATTTATGATTTTTTAAAAGAAATCAAATAAATACCAGTGAAAAAGTCTTTTACTTCTTTGAGTCATTGTATGCTGAACAAATTATATGTAAGTAAGTACATTCAAATTGTTCATTGCAAATCAAACAAATGAAAGTTGTCAAATAAATTATCGATAGTCAAGTAATGCAAACAACTCTCGGAAACAACTGTATGACTATTCTTAGAAACGTATTAAAATTTGTTCATCCTTCTATACAAATTAAATACAAGAAAGTACTAAAATCAATTTATTGTAGTCAAGTACCCATAAGTACTCAGTAAGTAAAACTTGACTGAATAATACAACTTTTCGTAACTACTTAAAAATATTCAGTCAGCGGGCATAAAGTACTAACAGGGCATAAAGTATTAACGCCTAACAGGCGTAATAGCTCCCATACTCCTACCAAACTTTATAGAACCTACGCACTTTACGCCCGTGTGGGCGAAAATTTTTTTAATTATACAGTGCGTCCCAAAACTATAGAAACACCTAGTTGTTACACGGTATAAGTAGTGTAAGTCTCGCAAATTAATGTGATAATCAGTCAGAACTTTTTTTACATGTCTCAAACATAAAACCCAAACGAAATCAATCGTTTTAAGGTGTTAAAAGCCATAAAAATATTTTTTTTATTCACTTTATTTAAAAAATGAACAAATTATTAACAATGTTGCCATCCCATAACTATAGAAACACTTTACAAATTCTCTATTAAACCAAGTAATACTTTTATTTTTATTCATTAATTCCTTATAAAATACTAGTTTGCATTAATTCCTTACAAAAGAATACAAATTTGACTAAATTAATGTATGAAATATATGCATTTTAAGAGTTTAATTGAGTTTTAATTTAATTTAAATATTTTGTTTGTCCACCGTTGTTATTAATTAGTTCAAAAATACGGTTCTGCATACTGGTGACTAATTTATTAATGGTATCAGCGTCAATCTCTCGCCATGCTTGCAGAACTGCATTTTTCAACTCTTGCACAAGAGTTATATTGTTTATTATCGGCATACACTTTATGAACAAGAATATCCCAAAGATTTTCTATAGGATTCATGTCCGGAGAACACGTAGACCACTTCAAAACTAAAATGTTATTAACAGTAAACCATTTTTTAGTTTCTCGACTCCCATGTATTGACGCATTGTCTTGCTAAAAAATGAGATCTAAATGTTCATTATTGTCCATCAAAGGTAATAAATTATCTTCTAACACACGAATGTACTCTGCTGAATTCATTTTGCAAGATGGAAACGCGAACGGCAATGTTCCATGAGAACTGAATGCTCCCCATACCATTAAGCTGCCACCACAAAAATTTCTGCGGGAGAAGTATTGTGGTTCTTTTCGTAAATCTCTCCAGTAAGAGTGGACCCCATCTGGTCCGTCAAGGTTAAATTTTTTTTCATCTGAGAATACCACCTTGAAAATTAAAAATTATTACAATTTGTCGTTACTCAAAAACGTTAATAATTTACCATTTCAAAGTTTGTAGTCATGTTCAATCTAGCAAAATCTAGTCTAGCTTCTTTATGTCGTGGCAATAATCTTGGAACTTTCTGCATTTTTTGTCTAGTGATAAAAGTAGACTGTTGCAATACTCGATGTATCGATGATTAGGAAATGCTTACTGGTAAACGGCTTTTAATTTTATTTAAACTAATCATGGAATTACTAGCTATGTTAACAATTTGCCTTTCCAATCGAGGCGTAATCTTTGTTTTTCGTCCACCTGTTTTTTTTTTTTTTGTACCATAAAGTGCAGGATCTTTTAAAAAACTATGAATAACTTTCACAGATCTGACAAGATTTTGTGATATCTTTCTAAGACTTAACCCAGTTTCACGGTATGCTTGATTTCGTCCTTTTTCGTGATCAGTTAAATATTTACCTCTCGGCATTGTAAGTTTATTACAGAAAATTATTATACTACTTTTTCATTCGAAAAAGCTTTCGTCGTTACGCAGTACGATTTCTACTACATAGATTAAGAAAGTATCTACATTATCGACGATAGGACGGTTAAGGAGGTTCGTCAGAGAACCGATTTTTGGGCGTGGGGAGGGGATCCCTTCGCACCACGCGCGCCGCTCCTCTCACCGCGCACCCTCTCCCGCAGCCAACGAACTTGATCGTATGTTTACGTTTTGCCGCAGTACTCGGAATCGGCGTTGCTTGTTTTGAATATTGTTATTATAAAATATTGTTTTTATTATAAAATATTGTATAAATACACAGTTAAAATGTAGTTGATTAGTATCTTCACAATTAAGAAAAAATCAACTTCTTTCTGAAAATAAATATATTCTATGCATAAAAGTAGTTAAATTGGTATTATTTTATAAGAAACTAATAAAAACTATGAATGAAAACAAAGTATCACTTGGTTTAATAGAGAATTTGTAAAGTGTTTCTATAGTTATGGGACGACAAAATTGTTAATAATCTGTTCATTTTTTAAATAAAGTGAATAAAAGAAATATTTTTATAGCTTTTAACACCTTAAAACGATTGATTTCGTTTGGGTTTTATGTTTGAAACATGTAAAAAAAGTTCTGACTGATTATCACATTAATTTGCGAGGCTTCCACTACTTATACCGTGTGACAACTAGGCGTTTCTATAGTTTTGGGACGCACTGTATAACTATTATGCCTTCTTTTTATTTCTAAAATTCATAAGAATTTTATCAGTTATTTACGAGAAGTCAAAGCCTATATAAAAAAATTACATAGTTACGACCACATCTCCATTTTTCATTGATCTTTCTCAGTTTTGAAATTTCTATAATATTACGCATTTTGGGAGGACAATAGAAGTCTATAGAGCTGCTCTAGCAGGGGTGGTTCTCCAATCTCCCATACATACTTGGCGGGCCCAATGGTTTCCCGTTTACCCGTGGGATTTGTAAATGTACACGGAAAGAAATACCTTATGAAAAATTACTAGAATCTCAGGTAAAGATGGGACATACTCACACTCTTGAGCAATTTAGTATACTTCTACTAATTATTAGCATAGTTCTATTAAAAATTAATAGAAAAAGTTTTAAAATTAATTATAGTTACGATTAATTTTTAGTAGATAATATGGTAAAAATTTTAAATCTAAATTTTAACAGAATAGAAAATAATTTTGACCATATTATTTACTAAAAATTAATAGAATTAGTTTAATTTTTAGTTTAAGTTATACTGAAAATTTAATAGACAGTGTAGTAATTTTGTTGGCGCGAGGGCTGTCGGTAAAACAGGGTGTACCATATGTAGACAAGTCGAAACCTTACTTATAAGTGCGGCAGTGGCCGAGTGGATAAGAGCGCAGCTTCGTAATCGGAGGGTCGAGAGTTCGAATCTCCTTCTCCGGAGTTTTTTTTTTCTCATGAATTTCAACCTCTCGTCAAAATTACTATAATATATTATAAAACTTGATAGAATGCAAGTATGTCCCACTTTTAATTAACACTCTAGTAATTTTTAGTGGATATTCCACTAATTTTTCATAAGGATTTTTTTTCCGTGTAGAATACTAAATTTTTACATAAATTCATTAATAGATTATACTTAAAAAACTTCTATACTTGCCTTATTTTATACTTTCGTAGAAAGTTTTATTAACAATATTATTATTTGTACAGTCATGAAAAAAATTATTACCATTTCTAAAGAGTGCTTGTTGAATAGATGAGATTAGAATAAATAAAAGGACTATAGAAAAATTGTGTTGTTAGAATATACTTAAAAAATTAGTTTTTGAGAAGAACGTGTTGATTGTTTTGAAAAAATATTTAAGCTCTCATTAAAGTTGTTGATACAGAGTTTGACAGATAGTGAGAGAGAGCGAGAGAGAGAAAGAGGGGGGAAAGAGAGGGAGAGAGGGTGAGAGGGAGTAAGAAGGAAGGGAGAGAGAGGGCGAGAGAGAGGTAGATTATACAGAAAAAACTTCTATACTTGCCTTATTTTATACTTTCATAGAAAGTTTTATTAATCTTCATTTATTTGTCAATAGGATTGTTTATTGTCAAAATAAATCAATGCCGCTCTCAGCCACTTGCCTTCGCAGTTTGCCGGGAGAATAATTGAAATGCCACGAATGAATAATTCCCGAATTCTGGCAAATTAAGTAAACTTATAATAATATGGCATTACTACAATTAGAAAATTTGAATAATCAATCCCGATTTACTTATTTATTCGAAAATAAATCTCCGTACTATCACAGGATAGGCTATATGCAATTCCAAATTATTTATTTATTTATTGGAAATAAAAATCTTTTCCATCATCAATTTATAACAATTTTTTATAACAATTATTTATTATTTTTATTTATAACAAATTAAATTATTTATAACAATTTGTCACGGCCTGCCGTATCGACGTCGATAATTAGTAAGTTCGTGATAGCGAGCGCTAGAGGGCGCGTCGATGCAGTATTGGAGCTGCATCGACGAGACGAGGAGCGAGCCGGTGCGAGAGAGCCCGGCTTCCATCTTGTTGTTACCGCTCGTCAGAGATACACGCGTGCGAGTTCGCGGATTTTGTTATCACGAATTTCGCGAGTGACAATGTGTTTTGTCACTCGCTCAACCTCAGTAAAGAAGTAGTGTGCTTTACTGAGGCCATTTACTCTACCGGAAAAGTGTGACTTCACGTACTTACGTGGGAAGTACGTGAAGTATACCGAGACTGTACGGCAGGCTGATTCTACCTGCCGTACTGTGAATAAAAGTGACTTCCGCGAGCAGAAGAGCCGATCGCCTGGCGTTGCTACAGTTCGAGAGATCATGAAGAACCGAGCTGCGATGCCAGATGAGTCGAGAGGATTCACGCGAGGGTGCTAGGAAGCCGAGTCAAATTCGCCGAAGACCTAACATGGTAAGCGTGCACGCATCATCCGCGACGCGAGTAATAACGCGTAACCGCTCGTCCAGGCTCGTCATACCTGGACAACGGTGTCGAGTAGGCGCTCTAGTGCGGAGAGAGCAAGTGTGAGGAGAGAGAGTGTGGGTCTCGGGTTTGCGCTTCATCAAGGTTAAACGCGAGGTCAAACCACCGGCTATTTCAAAGTCGGTGAGTGCGCACAACAGTTGCCCACACGTGTAAACCCGCCGTCTACCCTCTCTCTCACACTTATACGTGTGTGCGTCGCGCGGCGATCGCGACTGCTCTCTCACTTGGCCGCTTTACTCGGTGAGCGCGCGCGTAGAGTACCGCATACGTGAGGGATATTATACCCCACGTGCGCGGCGTAAATTACCGTGAGCGTGACGTCAGTCTCCGAGGCAGCTGACGTCAGAGGTAACGTGCTGGCGCACCGTTTAGATAGGAAATACGCGAACGTAAATTCACTTCTTTTATATTACTGATCCATTACCAAACCTCAACTTCTTTTATTTAATAAACCATAGTCTTTTGTTATTAACTTTAACCGCTCGAGTTATTATTTCGCGAACTAGTAATTCCCAGCTCCACGACGCCTCCGCGGTCGTTACGTAAGAGGATACGTTCCGTTTGATCTGAGCAGCCGGCACACGAACCAGTGACCAGGAGAGGAGTTCGAGTCACTGGTGAGAAATAAAGCGCGAGTCTTCGACTTGCGTGTTGCACGGTAAATAACCAGATTAGGTTAACATTGCACGACGTTGTAGCGTCTGTTACCTAATCTGGCTATTATATCTCCGGGAGTTGAACCGAGAGATATGGAATCGAACCGTTAAGGTACGCAGGTGAAACGTGCCTTAGCCCGAAAATCCACCCCGTGACAAATTATAAAAAAATGTAATTTTGCAATAAATGTGACCCAATATTTTTTTTGTGTTAGTACAACTGTTAATTCGATTTTTCACCCCTGTTTCGTTTCTTAATATTAATAATTAAAGACACAGCGATTTTTACAAAAAAAAAAAATTATCTCGGCTCCCAGAGCACTTAGAGAGTTCGTATACAGCTTACAATTTGTGAAAAAATGCCAGCTTTCCAACGAACCTACTGTCGATTATCTACGACAAATAGTCGAGTCGCAATTGCTTTTATATATAAGAAAAAAAATGACTTTTTCTTATTTTGCGATTTTAAACAATTAAATTTGAAAAAAATCGCTTTTTTATTCACTGTTTGTGAAAGTAGAGATGTTAAACTTTCAAAATCCGTTTGCTGCATCCTCGTACAACGTCCCACGGCTTGGGAAAAAGTACGCAAAAATGACCAAAATGTAAACAATAAATGCAATTATGCAAAAACTATTAAATATTTTTAGCTAGAATTTTAACTGCTTATTAACTATCACAAGAGCCATACTTTAACGAATTATAAAGCACCTAGCAACATTTTTAACAGAGTAATAAACAATCGTAAAAATGGCCTTTTAAAGCGGTTTTTTCGATTTGCAGATAAACAAATTAACTAAATTTAAATCTTAAGATCTCGATTTGTAGATCCTTTTAATATCTACAAAGTTCATCTGGAACTTCTTTCTGTAAAGTCAATAGTTTTTTTGTAGCAGTCAAAAAACTGTTTTTCCGAGCATTTAATTGTTAATTAAAAATAGTTGCCATGTTAATTTTTATACTCACTCACCGGATTATTGTTCCTTATCACCTTCTCAACCATAGTAGGTAAGCTATGAGGATTCCAGCACACTGCGCCAGAACGTTATGAGGATTCCAGCGCTGTGTGCCGGAATCCTCATAACGTTCTGGCGCAGTGCGCCGGAATCCTCATAGTATTTGCGAGTCGAGCGTAGAATTCCACGAAGCCCGTTAACCCAACTGCGTCAGAATCCTCATAGTATTTTCGAGTCAAACGTAGAATTCTACTGAGCCAGAAGCCCCCTACTGAGCCAGAAGCCCCTACTGAGCCAGAAGCCCCTACCGAGCCAGAACTCTCATAGCATTTTGAGCGAGCTCTGGTATAGCTCGATGAGCTAACACATATATTTATTATTATTATTAAAATTATTATTGTTATTAAATATTTATTATTATTAAATTTATTTTTTTAATAAAAGTTATTAATGCATACATATATTTAACAATTGAATATTAATATTAATTACTATATTATTTTGCATACGTGAAGTGTATGCAAAGCATGATTAATAAGACGCGAGACTATCAACGCGCAGTTGATAAGAGCGCGCAATCATTTTAACCTTTAGAGGACGGGGATTTGGGTTTACTGTTTTCTCTCACTTTTCTATAGAAATCGAGTTTTTGTGATGTCTCACATCTCAAAACTAACACATGTAAAGGGTCGATCATGGGCATGGCCCGTATAGGGGCCATCCCGTCCTCTAAAGGTTAATAAAAGCGAGTGTTAGCGCGCAGTGGTGGGGCTGTTTAGTCGGCCACAGGCCGCTACATGAGCCTGGTGCTCTCCCAGCTATACCGCGCAGTGGTGGGGCCGTTCGGTCGGCCACAGGCCGCTACTTGAGCCTGGCGCTCTTTCAGCTACACCGCGCATGCACGGCGAACATGACTACGCGCGGGAAGACTAACCCACGTGCTCGATAATATCATCATGGCCGCTCGCTGTGCATACCGGCACAAGTCGTCTGCTCGGCACGTGCTCATGCTTATATGTACGATGGATGGCAGCCAGGATAAGAGCAGCGGCGGCGACAACAGCAATGCGAGGCCGTTACGCACCGCACCCTTATTTATAGTGAGAGTGTGCGAGCATGGAAACTTCGAGAAGGCTGTAACCATCGCCGAATTCCGCGAACTACGTCCCGAACATACGGCGCTCACGCGCACGAGCATGGAAACTTCGAGAAGGCTGTAACCATCGCCGAATTCCGCGAACTACGTCCCGAACATTCGGCACTCACGCGCGCGAGCATAGAAACTTCGAGATGTGTTCCGCGGAATCCCCCGGCAGTAACGAACCGTCTCGAATGTTATTGTTATTATTATAAAACAGAACATTCGAGCTCCTTACATAGAGCGTGTAGTAAACAAAACGACTACTTTAATCTTTTATACTTATCGCGTTCAGGCAAAATATTCGTGGAATATTTTTGAGAATATTCTTTCCATTTCGATTCCTCTTTTTTCTCCTGTTTAGAATCAAGAAGAGGAGTATAAGCGCTTGAACTTGTGTTTTGACCTATCTTGTTCGACGTCAGGGACATGAATGAAGCATTTACTCCCAATCCATAGACGTCTCGTACGTTTCGTAGAATTTTTTCAGAAGTTTAACGTTATGAAGTGCACAGCTGGTTTTGTAGGCGCCCTCGTGGTTTGGGCATACTGTCACAAGCTTGATCTTGTCCAATAGTGGAAAACCCATCTCCGTTACATCGTGGACGTTGAATTTGAAACGTTCGAGCCATTTTTTCTTGATGGAGCCCATAACGAGTACCTGAGTAGCATCATGTAGACATTCTCGGAGAACACTTCCGATGTCGGTGTAGGAACGGTCACCTGACTTCCAAGAAATACCGTGATAGAACTTCTTCACCCAAGTATTTTCTCCCTTATACTTATCGGTGAGTCGTTTCCAAGGAAAACGTTCCTTGAATAAAAAGATTAAAGGTTGGTCGTCATCATCCAACGGAACTATTGCCAGTTCTTTCAAAACGAAATCATTACCAGGCTGTTTGAAGCCCTGCATATCGATGATGTATTTCATTTTTACACAAGCCTCTTCACGTCACCACTGACGGGACTATACTGAACGATATGGTCGTGCAGAATGAGACAATACGCGGATGTTCCAGCTGGAAAATTATCTCTCGATTCAAATTCTAAACGCACGTCCACGGGAGCGTTTTTCAAAGATCCGTTTTGTTTGGAACAATCGATCACTATCAAAGGTAAGTATTTTATAAAATCTACTTTATTCAAAAGAGGTTCAGGATTTTTTTCATAATAAGCACTCTGAAAATTTGCATACATATCATACAGTATAGCGTGCTGGTTACGATCTATATCTAAATTTAAATTTCCATACGGGTAACTTTGCGAATTTAAAAAGAGTTTAACATTACTTACGTGGCAGTGATCGAACTGACTCGCGTTTACCTGCCTCCGAGATTTTCTATTCGTTTGAAAAGCAAGAATAATGAAGCGTGGTTTTTCCAACTGATTGGATGTTTTAACAGCCCAAATGTGTTTCGGAGAAGATGGAAGGAGGGGATATTCGTAGAATTCCCAACTGCGGTAACTCATAACCACAGGTCTGTTTTTCTCGATGTAATTGAATAAAGGAATCTTTCGCTTATCGAAGAGAAATATGTATGGCATCAACCACTCTATCTTCGTGAGCTCAATTTTAAATTCTTCGTAAGTATTGTCTGGTCCTGCTGTCTATATGATGGCATTGATATCATTTCTCGATCTAGTGAGTATGAGTTCGTGTTTAACATTTACTAAAATTTTTCTATAATCTTCGGCAAATCCAAGAATCATGCAGAGAGGTATAGAAAGGTCGAAGTAACCATCATCGTTGGTGAGTTTCTGTGATTCTTCTACATCGAGCCAGCCAGCGTTCTCGATGATCAATTTTTAACTAGGATTGAGAGAAACCCAGCCTTTCATGAGAGTAGTTAACCCTACATTTTTACATTTATCAATTTCAATGGCATTTATCTCGTATCTGATTTCTTCGAACATATGACAGATGGCGTTGTTGACTAACATAGAACGTTCGAGTGGAGTGTCATCCGGTTTAACTAGTTTACCACATACATGTAGTGAACTTCTTGATGGTAGAAGACATAAATCCTGATGTTGAATGGCGATGCGAATTTCATCGCTGTTCCCAAACGATGTCGTGGTGTAGGGCTGATGTGCATGAAGTTCGTAGTGAGCCACTGACTCATCAAATGTTACAGGTGACTGAATGTTTAGAATTTCTTCCATCTTTTTGTAGACAACAGAAAAAAATACAAGTTATTTTCCACCAGCGACCACTCTTAGACCGAGACTTTTCAGGAACTGAATGTTTTGCCGTGTTAGCGCTCTGCTTGCTCGCGGACGACTGATGGTCTGTCGACATGCTGACTTCTTTATATAGCCCCTACCGACCTTGCTGTTGTAAACGATCCCCATCACACTTGCTTAATGTGAAGTCTGATTGTGATTACTTCTCCACGAAAATTAACCCAATAACCCAGGAGCAACATTTTCTCGGATTACTTAATAAAATTAAAAGATCATTTATTTTCAATGAACAAATATTCGACTTAGAATTGTTAACATATGACCAAATATCGGATATACGTGTACATTTATTGGCAATCTACTCTCAGAAAGAGTTAATATTACACTACCATAATTTGCTAGATTTTCGCTTTGCTCAGGGATCAATTGCATTCACACAAAATCTTATTGTATACACCATCAAAATCCCTATCCTTAATCCTATCGAATTTTCACTCCATCAAAGACTTGCTATAATCAATTACAACAATCAGACAGAAGTTATCACCACGCCATGGAGTTTGACCGGGACATCTATAAAACTATTTGCTAATAAGTGCCGACAGATGTATGAAAAGAATTTTTTATGTCAACAAATTATAACGGAAAGAGTCAAACCGATTATCATTTCAATTAGTCCACCTTTAATACTGACATACAAATTATCTGAAAATTTAACGCTAGTATCGAGTAATTATCCGATCAAGGGTAAACATGATAATGACCAATTGATGATCCGAGAAATATATGAAATACAAGGAAATGATGTACAAGTACAGGGATACCGACTTGACGAAAATCTTGGTGAAATGGAACAATCCAGCCTAATTTCACCTTTAGTTATCATAGACCACCAGTTGAATTTCGAACCTCTAAAAACTTTGACATCACTTACACTAAATATGCCAGTTTCTAATCAAATTAGAACCGAATTCGTCCTGTCTACAAGTTCAATTATATTAGTATTGCTGTTCATAACGATTACATCGATTTACTTAATATACAAAATAAAAGTCAAGAAACAATGGCCGCAACTTACCAAAAAGTCCAAAGATAAGGATATCAAAGACCAGGACGTCATTGAACTTGGCCATGGAGGAGTTGTATGAGTCACCACATAGGTACTTAGACGCATCGGCCAGCCAGCCTCCTTATCGCTCCGAATGGAATCTGCATGGACAAAGAGAAGCCAGAAGACAATGAAGATGCAATATATACTTTTCATATATACTTTATACATATACTCTCTTTATACTCTCTTACTGCACTTCGCATCAACGATCGCCAGTCTCTGTCGGGCATCCAACCTGTAACGACGTTTTAATAAATCATTATTCTAATCAACACCCTTTGTTCGATTACTTACTTTGGCGAGTGTTACCTGTGTGTGTGTTGCCTTTCCTTGGTGATCCACCGGGGCTTGCCACATAACTCGCGCGAGTAACCCGACCAGCGAGGCGATGCTTTGGCCTGCCGCTGCCAGCCGGTATTGTCACTGCAGCTACCAGCACGCACGTGCTACGTTGCCATGGAAGCAAACAGGGAAACGACGTAGCTGCCGGAGCGTGTGGGGTCGGCTGCTGAGCCGGTCGACGAGCGAGGGAGCCCGAGCGCCGCCGAGAGGAGCCGACGACGCGTTTACGCATGCGGGCCGTTGCGCAGCCGGCACTTGCTCCGTCCTGCAAGTGTACTGCCGTGCGTTAGTGCCTGCGTGCGTAAGTGCTACTTCCACCGCTGCACCCGACCGTTCCCTGCCGTTGTCGCCGTCAAAGCAAGCCGGGCAGCAATCGAGAGGAAGACAGTGAGGGAGAGAGAGAGCGACCGACGTGTTGCGGCTCTCCTGGCCGCTGCAACAAGTAAGTCTCCCTGTTGAATTCCCTTCCCTCTACCCGTAAGTTCCGTGTGTGTGTGCACTCGCGCCGCGAGTGTAATATTGATCCCCCCCCCCCTCAGTTCATTGCGTGTAGTTGAAGCTACATGCTGAATCCCTTCACGAGGTGTTTTGTTTGTATCGCGCGGAGTTAGTTTGCGTGTAGATAAAGCTGCAGATTTTGCGAGTAGGGATTTCGGAGCAAATAGTGCTCTACCTTTCCACGCTAGTCAACAAGTTCGGTACGAAAGCACGCGTACCTGGCGCCCTAAATTGTATGATCGAGATACTACTAAGCATCGTGTTTTTCTGAATTATAATAAAGTACATTAAATATCCTTTAGTTGTGTGACTCTTTTGCATCTGTTTTTTTTAAACCTAAGTTTATATGTGTGTTTGGTCACTTGGCGGAAAACTACCAACGAGTAGGTTCTCCCATTCGCGGTTGCCCCTGATCCCCAGCAATCGTGATAAGTGGCGCAGCCAACGTGGGGCCACGGAAGAGGCCATGCCTAAGTGCAAACGAGATCGCGTTTCGCCATTGCGGCGCGCACATACGGGAAAGACGGTGAGGGAAGCGCTCTGGCAGCCATTTTGTGGCATCATTCGCGACTGCGTGTTCATTCTTTTGTGGTAAAATTGAAAATTTCGCGAGACGTTGCGTTGGCTAGAACTTTAGGAATGATAGGGTAAAAGTTTATGCAAATTGGAGGTTGAAGTTTTTTAAGTTGCAAATAACTGGATTTATAATATTTTGGGAATTCGGGGGAAAGGATTTGAAGTTTCGGTGTAAAAATTATTTCCCAATTAAGAAAATTCCTTTCAGTAAATTAACTTAATATTTTCGGTTTTTCTGTTTTTATGATATATGCATGAATTTTTGCGACTAGCTCCACGCGTAACTAAATTGACGAAAAAAAAACGGGTAGGCTGTAGCTTTGAGCAAGCGTACAGTTTTGGATTTTTTTTGCCTTCTACGTGATTACATTCTGCCGCGCGACAGAAACACTATTATTTTTGCTTGGAGCTCCGATCGCCGAGTGCGGCAAGTTTGAACGGATTACATTTTGTAAAATAGTTTTGGGATTTTGCTTGGGCTTTGGCGTGATAACCGTTTATCCCATCCGAAATTCCTTTCCTCAATCCGGCCGATTAAATTGTCGCGTCGAGGAAAATTTTGAGCCTTCGGGATTGTTTACGTTACCCAAAGGACATCGTTGTTTTGGAATTCTGGCGAGCTTAGTCGAGCTGCTGGCACAGAATTTGCAATTGTTGAATATTTCGACTTTCGCTTTCGATTTTCACTTTTATTTTGCCGCTGCTATTTTAGAAATAAAAAGTAGCCTTTCATTCGCTGAGAAAATCTGGATTTGGTTCGTTCGGAGTTTTTTTAAATAGTTATTTTTTTTTTTTTTTTTTTATTCTTTTTCGAATTGAATTTCTTGTTTCTAAATTGATTTCGAATCACACTTTGGAAGTTGGGATACAAGTTTAGTGATCGGCCGTCGTGAACTTGAGTATTTGAAATTTCGTGTTATTGCTCAAGTTTGCGAAGGGATTGAAAAAATTATTTCGTAAATAATTTAGTGGTGTTGAATTTAATGCATCTCAGTCGATTTTTCTTCCTTTTCGCTTGCAGCTTAACCTCTGCTCACACTGCTTGCTGCACACAAACCTTTTGGTGTTTTACTGCTCCGCTTGTGCACGTAATTTATTGCCTTTTAGAGTGTATTTAGTAGAGTAATCGCTGTATATTTCACATTGTCATTTAGCTTGAGCTGAGCAGCAGGGCAACCGCAGAGTTACTGAGCAGAGGCTAACTGAGACTCCGCTTCGTATTTCTTTTTGCTTTATTTCGCGGGTTGTTTTTGAGAAAATGGATGCGTCGCACGGTAGCTTGGTAACCATCGGCTTGGATAGCGATAATTTAATCTGCGCTGATCCAGAGCTAGGACAGCGAGCCCTACGCCGCACCATAAATCGCATACCTGATAGAACCGTTACTCTATTGGCGCATCAGCGAGGAATAAATGTGAAAGCGGACGTTATGATAGTGGGCGATCGGCTGCAGCGTTACCACATGCGACGTCAGTTCGGACCAGAAGCAGTACCATGGCAGCCGGATACAGACGAGCAGCAGATCGCAGCGCATGAGTCTACAGATAACCCCTCGAGGGCAGAGAGCAACGCGTCGATCGGACTAGGACAGCGATATCATTCTCCGCTCCCGACGGACCAATCCATGGGACGTTCTCGCGGCTCCATGTTAATGGAGCAGCCCTCGAGGAATTTTATTTCACAAATTCACTTCGATATCGAAGCGCCAGGAGTGTCGGGAGAGGTAAATCGTGTTGGAGGTTTAGCTGAAGCTGAACGTATTCAAGTGCCGCCGGATCGACGAGTTAGTATAGTGGCTCCAGATGAGTTTTCAGCTAACAGCCGAGGAGAAAATCAACCTAGGGCTCAGTTGACAAGGTTTCCCTTAAGCCCTCATCGTTCACACAATAATAGTGAATTAAGAGAGAATAGTATGGATTTAACGGCCACAACTCACGTCTTGAATTCGTATATTCCGAATTCGACGCCAGAGTCTGCGTGGACGAGCGGACAAAGGAGAGCAGCGACGGAGCGAACGTCGTCCCTTCATGGGCAGCGGTCTCTACCGCTGCACCTTTGTCTTCAGGTTCTGCTCCAAGCCCCAGCTTCATTCATTGCGATCCGACGGACTACTTAGAGCCTGTGTCAGCAAGTGAGCACTTCTCGCATCCGAGAGTTTCGCAGTCGAACCTAGTACAGAGCAATTTGCAACGTAGGGTAGTGAATCAGATAGGCTCGCAGCATAATTCGGCATCGTCGTCGCATATGTTATCCGAATTTTCGCAAAATTTTCAGCCAGATCTTCAAAACATGCCGGTGTATTCGCATAGCTACCTGCCGAGGACGGAGTATGATGCATGCGAGGACGATGCATGCGAGGACGGAGTATGATGCCTGCATCAGCTGTGAACTACGCTAATGGACCGTATGTGTCGTCATCAGCGTATCAACAGGTTCCTGGATACTTTCCACATTATTCGTCATTGCTTCAGCCTACTTCAGTCTATCCAGCTCATACTCAGCAAAATATCTCTTCGTCAGTACCTTTTCCACACGTAGCTCAGGGGAGCTATAGTATGCCACCGACGGGGCCTCAGATGTATCGACCTTTGTATCAGCTAGTTGCTCCATCGCATACAGTTCCACCTCGTCCGTCGGCTCCGGCCAGCGGAAGAGTTGATTTTTCAATTCCGGGCCACCAGATGGATTATTCCGCCTTTGAACGATCATCACTCATGAGAGAAAAACGTACCACTGAGTTGTTTGTAAAGTGGCACATTACCTTCAAAGGTGATCGGAAAAGAGACCCGGAAAGTTTCCTGGCGAATTTAGCTCGCTGTAAGGAAATTTATGAATTAAATCTCGATGAAATTATTAAAGCGTTATCGTCACTCCTTCATGAAGACGCATGGCAATGGTTTCGCATGGAATACCTGTTCTGGAAATCTTATGAGGATCTTATGGAAGCGTTGAAGAAAGCAAATCACCAGATCAATCTTAAAAAGTCGGAATTCTGCTGTGCAGAAGTGCAGTATCTCGGATATATAGTAAATGAAGATGGTCTGAAGGCGGATGAAGACAAAGTGTGTCCGATTCTTGAGTACACAGCACCCACAAATCTTAAACAACTTCGTCGATTTTTGGGCATGATAGGCTGGTCCTCTAGGTTTATAGCTCGATTAGCTGAATATAAAGCTCCACTATCGAAGCTATTGAGAAAGGATGTGCTATGGCATTGGACTGACGAACAGCAGGCGGCGTTCGAAAAGCTGAAGCACGCACTTACTCAGACCCCTGTTTTAGCTAGGCCTGATTTATCGCTCCTGTTCTTGTTGCAGACGGACGCCAGCGACTATGTCATCGCAGGAGTGCTCATACAAGAGTTTGATGGAGAGGAGCACCCCATTTATTTTGTGAGTAGAACGCTTTCTCGGGCAGGACGAAATTACACGGTCACCGAGAAAAAGTGCCTAGCCGTGTTGTAGTTGGTTCAGCGGCTTCGAGGCTATCTACAGGATGAGAAGTTCACGGTGATCACTGATCATCACAGTTTATTATGGTTGAATAATCTACGTGATCCAACAGGTAGGCTCGCTTGTTGTAATACAGCGCTGCAGATGTACGACATCAAATTCGTCCACCGGAAAGGAGCGCTACACAAAGTCGCGGACGCCTTGTCACGAGCATGGGAAGGCACGTACGAAGTCACAGCTATAGCTAGTAGCATGAACGAAGATCCATGGTATCAAGAGAAAATCAAGAATGTCGAGAGAAATCCAACAAGATATCCGGATTGGAAAATAGTTCATGGACTTCTCTATGCATATGGACCGAATGAAAATCTCGATCCTTTACTCCCGGATATGGATGCATAGAAATTGGTTCTCCCGGCAGGCGACCGAGCGAAAGTTCTAGCTGAAGCTCACGACACCCTGCAAGCTGACCACATGGGGGTGGAGAAAACGTTTGCTAGAGTGGCTAATTATTATTATTGGCTAGGGTACCATCGAGACGTCTGTAGCTATGTAGCTCAGTGTCAAGAGTGCCAAGCTCATAAAAGCTCGCAACAGGCGCCAGCAGGCTTGATGACGGAGCGTAATATCGAAAGGCCGCACAGTGGGCTGAAATGGACCTCTTGTGTCAAAATAAAATATCTCAGCCGGAAATCGACCGATTTTGACGATTTTTTTTTAATACAAGTAATAAGAAGTACTTTAAAGGAAAACTATAGACAAATTGAATAAAAAATTTTTTAGGTCATTTTTTATATCAAAAGTGATTTTTGGTTTTTTTCAATAACCAATCCCGCGTAAAAATAATTCATATATACTTATATATTTTAAATATATAAATATATATATATATATACTAGGGGGGCTGCGCCACCTACTCGCTCTGCTCGTCAACCCCCCAACTTTGAAAATTAAGACCTTGAAGACTTTGAACCTATTTATTTTCAAGGTAGTGATTTTTTTGAATATATAAGAGTACATTTACGCTATCAATTTTGATTTAAAAATCTTTTGTTGTATTTTATTTTTATTATTTTATGTATAAACTGAAACTTAAATAAATTTCGTATACCGATTTCATTTAACTATTGATTTAGATTTTTTATAATATCGTTTAAACAATTTCTCATTTATTTTATACTATTATTGCGTATATTTTATATTGTGAAATTTGTTTTTTGAAAATATAAGAGCATAATTACTTTAAAAATTTTGATTTAAAAATCTTTTCTTTGATTTTATTTGTATTTTTATATGGATCAAATCGAAACTTAATTAAATTTTATATACAATTTTCATTTAGCTAATTATTAAAATCTCTTATCATTCAAATAATTTCTCCTTTATTTTATACTTTTAATCCGTATATTTTATATTGAGAAATTTGGTTTTTGAATATATATGAACATATTTTTTAATAGATATATGCAATAATTATATATACATATTTACTTATATAACTAATTGTTTTTTTTTAATTATCAAGAATTTCTTCCCAAACAATATTTTCAATTTCTAATGAATTTTCTAAATTATTTTGTATATATATACTATCTGGATTTCTACATCGTGATAAAGCAACATATAATTGACCGTGTGAGAATAATTGCCTTTTGATGTATAACCCTACATAATCAAAACTTTGTCCCTGAGATTTATTAATGGTCATGCAAAATGCTAATGTTAATGGAAACTGTTTTCATATATACTTATATATTATATATATATATATATATATATATATATATATATATATATATATATATATATATATATATATATATATATATATATATACTTATATATCTCATATATATATATTATATATATTGTTACACTCACACACACATACAATAACCAATAATAACCATAATTACAAAATATACAGACGAACACATAACAATATATTCATATATACTTCTATATTATATATACTTATATATTTCATATATGTATTATATATATATATTCATATAAACTTATATATTATATATACTTATATATTCATATATACTTATATCTGCAATTCCTCCAAAACAGACACAAAAATGGTGTTGAAGAAGGAAAAAAGAAGTTTTGGGGCACACCTAAAAAAGAATAAAAGTTGAAGAATAAAGCTTTAATTGGAGATTTGAATCGTTAAAATCGGTCGATTCTGTGCAAAGTTACGTGAATTTTAAAATGGCGAAAAATGACCAAAATTTGAAGAATTACGTGGATTTGAAAAAAAAATCGCTCATTTTTGTCATTTTTCGCCATTTTAAAATTCACGTAACTTTACACAGAATCGACCGATTTTAACAATTCACATCTCGAATTAAAGCTTTATTCTTCAACTTTTATTCTTTTTTAGGTGTGCCCCAAAATTTTTTTTTCCTTCTTCAACACCATTTTTGTGTCTATTTTGGAGGAATTGCACATATAAGTATATATGAATAGATTAGTATATATAATATATAAGTTTATATATGTTTGTGAAACAGGACTTATGTTGACATCGCGGGTTAATGTTTATGTAAAATTAACATGTAAAAATTATGCGGACGTCCGCATAAGTACCGTAAAGTCAGCATAAGTCTCGCACCAATTCAGAAATTGTCTGCATAAGTCATGTATCATTGTTGATTTGACTTGTTGTTTCTTCGCCTTGTTGATTTGTTGCTCTGCCTCGTTCTCTGCCGCGGTGAATTCCCCTTGAGTTGCCTCGCTGTTGGCCTCGAAATCCCTGCTGGCCTCTGCCTCTCATGTCTTTGATTTGTCTTCTCGCCCATATTTTAATTTTGATGTGTCTGCGAAGGTCTCCAACAGTCCTTTATATGATGACCTAGTCTGCCGCAGTTATGACAATTTCCTCTTACTTTTGTATTAAACGTACTTGCGTTTCTTTTATTTTCAGTTTCTGATTTCGACATATTTTTCTGAAGAATCTTCGATTTCACGTAGTCCACCGTTCTATCTTTTTCGGGGACTAAATCAATAAAATCACGAATATAGCTATAATTAGGTGGAAACGCTTTAATCAAATATCTCATTTTTTCTTGCTCGCTTAAAGATCCTCCAGCGGCTTTGAGTTTATTACAATTTTTCTCAAAATCCACGAAAAAATCTTCTACTAATTCATAATTTTTTAATTTTACATCTTCCAGCTTTCCTCTACATACAATTTGTAAAGCTGTAGATTTTGTGGAGTACATACTTTTAAATTTCTCCATAATCTCGAACGTAGTTTTACAGTCTCGAATATATTCTACCTGCTTGTCTGATATTGAACTTATCACAATTGTTTTTGCTTTTAAATCGCTTTTATTCCAGGTAGCTTCAGTGTCACCTTGAGTTCTCTCTCTCTCTCTCTCTCTCTCTCTAATGGCTTGATCCTTACATTCTTTGTATTCGAGAATATTTAATATTCTAAATTCCCAACTTGAATAATTACTGCCATCAAACACTGGAATGTGCACGTCGTCAATCTTCACTTGTTTAGCCATTTCAAATTCTATTTCGATTCTTTTTTCTTTGTTTAACTCAAAATTTTCACTGTTCATCTTTTGTTCCTCTTCACTTTTTTTCTGATCAAGCTCACAATCAACTGATTTCTCGTCCTCTTCACTCTTCATGGGTTTTTTTGTTCCTGCTTGTCTTACGTCACCACAAGGTAGACGTTCGGCAAGAGGAAAGGAACACTCCCGCGCGAAATAACGGAGTCACCAAATCACGCTCTGCTACCATGTTGATTAGTTAATAATAATTGAGAGGTACGATGAAATGAGAGAGAGATGTTTCTTAACAATAGTATTTAATAAAGAAAAGGATTTTACAACTGCGCAGCCTCATGCTCTACGCTCGTGTGCACGTGTTTCCCGTGCGACGGTAACACTCAGTCTCTTTTGCTTTTATGTAAGGTTCGCTCGCACTCGCTTCTTGCGGCGAACCATGGAGGGGGTATATATATGTGCGTATATGTATGTATCGCGCGTCTCGGCATATTTGTGCTCGCGTGCCACATACTATATTTACTTTATGTAATACAAATGTACCATTATTCCAACAAATTTTGCAAAAAGAACCAAAAATTGATATTCTTCTAAATTTTTTCAATGTAATAAGTGAAGTTATTTATTATTGAACATTTCTTTCATTAATGTTTGAATTAAGCGAATTGCAGTCTGTTAATTATTAATAAAGAGTATAACTAAAATTCGTTTAATTAAAATTATGTACATACCTTTCACCTTACATAATTACTCAAAATTACTCAAAATTACTGAAAATGAAAAGAAATGTTAAATAATAAATAACTTCAATTATTACATTGAAAAAATTTAGAAGAATATCAATTTTTGGTTCTTTTTGCAAAATTAATAGTTAAATAAACAATTACAGATTAAAAAACAATTTTATTAAAAAACGATTACAATAGGTTGACATAGTTTTTAGTGCTACCCCAAATTAAAAAAAGAATTATTCAAATCCTTTAATTAGTTGCTGAGAAAAGCTAAATTTTTCAGCGTATGTCATTTTGAAGTCTCTAATTCAGATTTTAGGCAGCGCGCGGTCGAGCGATTAGCGTCAATTACCTGCTCTTTTTGTGAAGCCATTTTTCATAGCTTTTAACTAAAAAACGCGATATACTTCTTATGGAGCAATTAAAGTACAACTCTTTGAGAGGAGAATAAGCTTCACCCCATGTCGATGCGACCTCCCATTCCTGTAATAATTAATTTAAAAAAAAAATGTTTTTTGTTGCAAAATGGATTTTAGCAATAAATAATTGAGTTATCGCAAATGTCAAAATGGTATTTTTTTCGTCTTGAAAAGACCTATCCAAATATGTAAAGTTTTAATCAATAACTATAATAAAACATTTTTTATTGCAAAAAATCCAAAAACTTAAATTTAATTGTTTTATTCAATTTGCGTCGTAAATAATTGACGTATCTTAATAAGTAAGAGCTCGTTTTGTAGTTCTTTTTAATGCCTACAACTTCTTCCATACATTGAACTTGATCCGAGCATTAGTTTTTTCGTAAAATGGAAAAAACCATATTTTGACCCTTTAAACAATAATATAAACAATTCCGCCGGGAGTTGCGAGTTTCTTTTTTTACAGTAGTTCCGTATTGGCCCACTGAACAAGAAAAATGTTGTCGCATCCTAATATTAATTTTGTTCGAAAATCAACCTTTTTCGAGCCAATTTGGCTGGACTATCCGGTAATCCGACCCGCAAGTGTGCTGCCGTGCGTTAGTGCCTGTGTGCGTGAGTATTGCTGCTACCTTCCACCCCTGCACCCGACCGATCCCTGCCGTTGTCGCCGTCGAAGCGAGCCGGGCAGCAATCGAGAGGAAGGCAGTGAGAGAGAGAGAGAGAGAGAGAGAGAGAGAGAGAGAGAGAGAGAGAGAGAGAGAGAGAGAGAGAGAGAGACCGAGATGTTTCGGCTCTCCTGGCCGTAGCGATAAGTAAGTCCCCCAGTTGAATTCCCTTCCTTCTGCCCGTGAGTTCCACATGTGTGTGCGCTCGCACCGTGAGTGTAACATTGACCCCCCCCCCCCCCCCAGTCCATTGCGTGTAGTTGAAGCTATAACCTGAGTCCCTTCGCGAGATGTTTTGTTTGTATTGCGCGGAGTTAGTTTGCATGTAGCTAAAGCTAATGATTTTGCGAGTAAGGCTTTCGGAGAAAATCGTGCTCTACCTTTCCGCGCTAGTCAACAAGTTGGGTACGAAAGCGCGCGTACGTAGCACCCAAAATTGTACGATAGAGATACTACTAAGCATCGTGTTTTTCTGAATTATAATAAAGTACATTAAATATCCTAGAGTTGTGTGACTGTTTGCATCTGTTTTTCTTTTAAACCTAAGTTTGTATGTGTATTTGATCACTTGGGGAAAACTACCGACGAGTAGGTTTTCCCATTCGCGGTTGCCCCTGATCCCCAGCAATCGTGAAATAAAGTACAAGTTATTATATAATTACAGTGAAAGAGAAAACCAGTTTACAGTTTGTAAAAGGCTATGTTAAATATAATATTGGTTTAATTTTACTGCTTTATTTAAAGTACAAACTTTAAGCTATATTTTAATGATCAAGTAGCATTTAGTAATAATTTTTGGGTTTCGTTTTTTGTTGTAAGTTATATAACAGTAAATTAGACATGCATATGTCAATAATCTTTAATATGTGAATTTATTTTATAACTATATGTGAATTGGCCATAATAATATATGCTTTTTATTTTCTTGTACACGGAGAAAAATTTATTTGTAAACTTTACTCTTTTTATAAGAATAGTATATTACGATACCTGTGACTTAAGTGGCACATTATTGCACGGCGTGAGGTTAGCGCCCGGGCGCAGTGATATACGATTTGCAAGTGTATATATATATATATATATATATATATATATATATATATATATATATATATATATATATATATATATATATATATATATATATATATATATATATATATATATAATCACAAGTTATTGTTACATAAGTTACAGCTAAAGAGGAAACCGATTTAACAATAATTTTATAGCAAGATAATATTTATTGTATTACATGGATATTTTCATAATTCAGGGGTATGTAATAATAATTAAGTAGCGCTTGTTCATATCACTGCAAACCATACATAACAATTGAAAAGGACAGTTCAGATAATTTTAACTCAGGCGTCGCTCATTTCAACACGCTAGTGTACTGTGTAAGTATGTGTGTGCTGGGGATCCAGTGTACGCAAACCCTATTCCACAGTTTTCGCCAACGCCTATCAACCATTGAGTACACGAGGGCGCGCTCGATGCCGGTCTCGCGTGATTTTGATATTGTGGGTCGCCTTCGAGTAGCGCGAGGCCGTGACTCGTTAAACATCGTTAAGTCTTTCTCTTTTCCGCCTTTTATTGTCGTCGAGAAAATTGTAAGTACCGTACCTATTAAATACAATATCATGTAACGCGTGCGCGAGTTAGGTAATTCGAGATTCAAATTACCCGCGCCGAGCAGGCATGCTCACCGGGGGCGCGAGCGCGTGAGCATCCTGACCGGATTAGAACGGTCTCGCGACGCGTAATATGCCCGTCGCGTATCCGCGAAGCTGCTACGGCTTTATAGGAGTCACGGCAGCAATCTTCGTGTCAGCCATCGCGCGTGAAACATCTCCTCCGTGTCTCTCCTGAGTTTACTGGTCCGTGCCGTCCTATCGTTCTTTGTGAGACCCCGCGAGTGTAGTGGAGGCGCCGCATATAGTGTACGAGCGAAAGAGAGACAGAGAGAGAGCGATCCCGAGCTGCGTGAGCCGCACGAGACTCCGAGCGACGAGCCGGCAGCCAGCCCGCCTGCCGACCCAATACAGCGAGCAAGAGAGAGAGACAGAAAGAGAGCGCAATTGCTGTGCGAGCGACAGGGAGCGAGAGAGAGTCGAGTGCACCGGCTGCTCCTTCCTAACGTAAGTTTTCTACTCTCCTCTCGCGGGTTTATTGTAAAGGCTCGCACGGAAATCGCCCCGTACAAGCTTTCTGTGCCATGTACGTGCGGGTGTGTGTCAGCCCGCCGTACTTTAACACCGCGCGCGAGAATAGCAGCTTCGCCACGCGTCGTATCGTTCGCGCGTTTGAATCTTAACGGTCGCACGCGAACTAACTCATTTGTTCTAATCAGCACGTGCGTTGTGCTTGTATTTATTAATGATTTTAATATACTGTGATATCTAGTTACTCGTCGCGTTGTTCATTACAACCTATCCTTCTCCCGGATACCGCCGCCTCCGCGGGAAAACGACTCCGCCGGTCGTTTTCATATCTGAGCATAGCGGCCGCGCGCTTTACTCTTCGAGCGCGCGCTTTTCACTCAGCGATCCAATTAGTTGGAAAGTGAAGATCGTGTGCGATCTTCGCGTTGTTTTCGGGATTCCAGGAGCAGATCCCCGGGCAAGTCATTTTAGTCTGACACCCGCGGCACCATGTTCTAGGGCATCGCTGGCCTGTGGCTTGTTGGGATTTTCCCCCACTAGCCATCCTGCTACAACTGGCGCCACAACGTTTTGGGGGTGGAGAAGGACCCGCGGCGCGTACGTGATACGCGGCGAAGCTTGGCGCGAAGAAGCTCAGCAGCGTAGCTGAGTATAAGCTGCAAAGAAAGGCTCTTCGTGCCGCAGCTCGTAGGCGCGTGTGTGCGTGTGCGTGACACAGCCGTGCTGTTGCGAGAGTGCGGTCGAGAGGTTAGGCAAGCGATAGCCAATAACCCTCGACCTAGAGTGCCGACAAGGAGAGATCTTGATCGCGAAATTTTCGTACGTGGGTAATTGTTTTTAACAATTAAAAAATTTTTTCAATAACAATTAATTTTTTTTAACGACAAAATTTTTTTTTTAAGCGATAATTAATTTTTTTTAATTAATTTTTTCTCGACTCGAAATTTTTTTTTTTTCTCCTCTCGTATTTTCGATACGAATTATTCTTTAGTGGACGAAAAATAAAAATTTTTTTCTTCGCTCGTGCTGTTAGTAGAAAAACGAGATAAAGTCGGCAGGAACTCTCGGAACAAAAAGGTGACTGTGCGCCCGAGTAAAAACTCGAGCGCAAAAATCCCCTCGAACTTTAAAATTGGTTTTTATTTTTTTAGGTGAAAATTGTATTTATTTTTTGTGTTTTTGGTGATATTGTCCGTTTTGACATATATATATATATATATATATATATATATTTTCACATATATTTATTTTAAAATTACAAGTGCGAGTAGTTGAGCATAATTAATTACAAAGAGCAAGTAATTACAAAAATAGCTTTTGTTCTTTTAGAGCCGCGTACGGGAAACCCTCCTGCGTTATCGAGGTTAATATAACCCGGGTTCGCGTTGAAAAAGCTAGCTCACGGGTTGAATAGGCAATCTCTCTCTGCCATCAATACAGATACTACTCGCGCTAGTAAAATAAGTTCGTGGGGAAGCGCACAGCCAATTGACACCATGGCCCGATCATCGCAATTTGCGGAATCTGCGATACCCAATTGGACCTATACAGAGCCCAAAGAGGAAATAAACGAGGCCATGCAAGCCCTTGGTCTACAGCAGTCAGATCTGCAGTCAGTAAATATGCTGACAGCGATCAAGTGGCTTATGGGCGATTATAGTGCCGCCGATTTCGTGCCAGAGCCGGAGCTGTCGGAGCAGCAAGCGTTTGCTAAACGCGAGCAGCCCCGAAGAGCGTTCATCGACTTAACGTTGATGAACAAGTCTGGGTCGACTATTGTGGATCCCAATACTGACCCAGACCTTCCGCACCCGTTCATAATGCTGCTTGATGACTCGATAGTGATGCAGAAACTCTCGGAGTCTCGGAGGATGAACGCTCCACAACAAGCACATAATGCAGGGGTGGAGCCAGCGGAAGAGGCAAACGGCCAGGAGGGTTCCGGGACAGAGATATTGAGCTCTGCAGCACCCACCGGGACATCTTCAGCCGAAGCTGAGGGACGGCTTCAACAGCAACAGCTCCAATAGCAACAACTGCAGCAGCAGCAAATGCAGCAGCAGCAGCAAATACAGCAGCAGCAAATGCAGCAACAGCAGTTGGAGCAACAGCGACGGCAGCAACAGCAGCAACGGCAGGAGCAACAGCAGCGGCAGCAAGTGCTCCTGGAGGAGTAGCGCAGGCAACGACAATGCCAACGCAACTACGAAGAAGAGTCGTTGTTGGCACGAAATGGGCAGCACGGGTTCTGGCAGCAATCGCGAAACCCGCCGCAGTCGCAAAACCTAGAGTGGCCGCGATAGCGTGAGTCGCGAACCGTCGGGATAGCAGTCGGAGACAATATATTATCGGAACAGCTACTGGCGGTGATCAAAACACTCGTCGAAGAGGTTGAAGAGCTTAAAGAGAATGTACGAATACTTCAAGGAGCTCGACATCCAACCTCAAGTACGCAATTGGAGGGAGTCCAACCCCCAAGCACGGGCCGTAGACGAGGACCACCACATGTGAACTTCCAAGACACGTTCACGTATGCGGAGTTTAACAGCAGCAGCCCAAGTCTCCAGTCCCCAACAGAGGCTGGGAGGAATAATACCAGAAATTCTTCCCAGCGCCAGACTAGGAATGGTGCGACCCAGGACCCGTCTGAGAGGCATACGTATTTGCCTCAGCAGACGAAACGTGATGTGGACCAGATAGTCCGAAAATGGCACATCAGGTTCTCAGGGTCCTCAAAGGAGCAGAGCGTCGAGTTATTCCTAACAAGAATAGAGGAATGCAGAACTCTAGCTAATCTGACACACGACGAGGTGCTTTCGTCGTTGTCAGAGCTCCTAACTGGGGTAGCAGCCACCTGGTACCGGAGTAACCGCCACACATGGCGATCGTGGCCAAATTTCATAGAGGCCATAACGCACATGTATGGCGGGGACAGGGGACATCAGCAGCGCGTCATGGCGGAAATAAACGCGAGGACTCAAGGCAGAAACGAACTTACGCGTGATTACGTGGTAAATCTACAAGCCATGATCCTAAAGTTGGTTCCGGTGCCTAGCATCGCTCAACAGTTAGACATGTTGCACCGGAACATGCGGCCAGAACTGCAAAAGATGGTAATGCGAAATCAAATTACGGATTACCGAGGGCTCCTGGACCTGGCCCGGGAAGCCGAATTAGCGCTCGCTGCAGATATGGTGTATCACTCGCCACCACTGCCCGAGCGCACGTACATGCCAGAATTTGCCTACGTGCCAACTAAGCCGTCCACGGATCAGCGGAAAAAGTAGAGCCCAAGCGTGGCGGCGATGGGGCACCAACAGCACGAGCCTCGAGAGAGCCTCGAGGCTATGTTCCGTCGGGTCATGGCCAAATGCTTATCGGCCTTGACAAAGAAAGGCACCGACGAGAACAAAGGGCAAAAGCCTAGCCCGCCGCCAACCAGAAAACCTAAGAAGAAGGGTAACTGGGAAAATAGGCGGCGGGAGGGCGGGCAAAGTACAAACCAGCCTAGTGGGGGTAGTAGCTCGACCCACCAGGCTAGGCCGCAAAGTCCAAGAAATAACGGACCTCCACAAAGGCAAGAGTACCGAAGGGAACCCGGATATGAGCAAAAGGGAGGCAACAAGCCCAATGCTGCCGGAAACCAACAGGGAAACGGCCAGGGGGGCAGGTAAACACGACCACATACCCGCCCCCAGCTCTCTCACCAGAGACCGAGGGTAACTCGGTCCAATCGTCTGGAGTGGAGAGCGAAGAAGTGCCCGTGATTCAACCGAATGAAGTCAACCAAGAAACTTGCTCGCGATGGTGGCTTCAAGTAGGTGTAGCCGGTTACAGGTTACGAGCACTCTTCGATACAAAAATTACAAGTGC
Organism: Torymus aiolomorphi; assembly: GCA_036365515.1. Taxonomy (NCBI): domain Eukaryota; kingdom Metazoa; phylum Arthropoda; class Insecta; order Hymenoptera; family Torymidae; genus Torymus; species Torymus aiolomorphi. The sequence goes on from CM070875.1 coordinate 179,345,586, forward strand.
GAGTAGTTGAGCATAATTAATTACAAAGAGCAAGTAATTACAAAAATAGCTTTTGTTCTTTTAGAGCCGCGTACGGGAAACCCTCCTGCGTTATCGAGGTTAATATAACCCGGGTTCGCGTTGAAAAAGCTAGCTCACGGGTTGAATAGGCAATCTCTCTCTGCCATCAATACAGATACTACTCGCGCTAGTAAAATAAGTTCGTGGGGGACCACATACCCGCCCCCAGCTCTCTCACCAGAGACCGAGGGTAACTCGGTCCAATCGTCTGGAGTGGAGAGCGAAGAAGTGCCCGTGATTCAACCGAATGAAGTCAACCAAGAAACTTGCTCGCGATGGTGGCTTCAAGTAGGTGTAGCCAGTTACAGGTTACGAGCACTCTTCGATACAGGAGCTTCCTGGACTGGGATGAATTCTATAGGCCTACAGCTCGCTACGGCCTCTGGAAAAGAGTTAATCCCAGCTAGCGGTCTAACGGCACGAGTGGCAAACGGGCAAAGCATAGCAGTGGTTGGCTATGTGTATCTGCCCATGGTCGTGGCTGGCGTGTGCAAAGAAGTGCGCGTCGCAATAATGCCAGATCTAGATACGGAGTGCTACTTGGGGTAAACTTCATTAAGAAGTTTAGCGCTGTCTTAGACCCCACTGATAACACGCTGCATCTCAAGGATGACGATGCAAGCGTAAAGTTAGAAGTAGCAGCCATAACCGCAAACAACACCGTGTCCGTATCAGCTATAGGGTTGGCGGACCCAACAGAAGAACAGCGCAAAGAGGTAGAAGCTTTAGTAGCTCAGCTGATCGGTAGCAGCCTGGCACCACTAGGGTGTACTTCGTGGATCGAGCATGCAATAGACGTCGGATCTACAAGACCCATTAAACAGAAATACTACCCGGTATCTCAGAAACTCGAGGAAGAGATGCAGAAACAGGTGGAGGAAATGCTAGTCGCGGGAATAATAGAACCCTCGACAAGTGGCTGGTCAAGTCCAGTGGTAATGGTACGCAAGTCAAACGGGAAGTTCCGTTTCTGCGTGGACTTCAGAAAAGTTAACGCAGCGTCAAGGCCAGACGCGTACCCGTTACCATACATGGAAAGCATCTTGCGCAAACTGCAGAAAGCGCGATACATCTCCACGTTGGATTTAGGCAGTGCGTACCACCAGATACCACTTAGTCCGGAGTCCAAAGAGACTACGGCCTTCACCGTGCCAGGCAAAGGGCTTTTCCAATTTACGAGAATACCCTACGGTCTTTCGTATGCCGGAGCGTCCTTCCAGAGGCTGATTGACAAAGTCATCGGCCCCGAACTCGAACCGTTTGCTTACTCGTATCTCGACGATATAATAATAGTCACAGAGACATTCGAGGAGCATAAAGAGGTTCTAAAAAGAGTTCTGGACAGGATACAGGACGCGGGCCTCACAATAAATCGCGAGAAGAGCGTCTTCTGTCGAGATGAGGTCCAATATCTCGGGGTCATTGTAAATAGAGATGGTTTTAAGCCAGACCCCGAGAAAATAAAGCCCATTATGGAGTATCCGGTACCGAAAAACCTCCGTCAACTGAGACGCTTCTTAGGAATGGCCTCGTGGTATAGAAAGTTTTTATCGAACTTCGCCACAATTGCTGAACCACTGACCGAATTAACGAAAAAGGATCGGAAATATGAGTGGTCAACGGCACAAGCAGAGGCCTTCCAAAAGCTAAAAGCGCTAGTAGCTTCTGCACCGATTCTACACAGACCGGTATCTAACGCGCAGTTCGTGGTGCAAACTGACGCGAGCGATACAGGCCTGGGAGCGGTGCTATACCAAATAATTGACGGCGATGAAAGAGTCCTAGAGTTCGCGAGTCGAACTCTGAGCGCAGCCGAGAGGAATTATAGCGTGACGGAACGAGAATGTCTAGCAATTCTCTGGGCAATCAAAAAGTTCCGTCTGTATATAGAGGCCTACGACTTCAAGGTTATTACGGACCATAGCAGCTTGAAGTGGTTCCGTGACCTCCAAAACCCGACCGGCAGGTTAGCTAGGTGGGCTTTGGAGCTGTAGAACCAAAGTTTCACGGTCGAACGTCGAAAGGGCTCGTTGAACAATGTCCCAGATGCCTTTTCACGGATGTTCGAGGAAGAAGAGCCAGCGGTCGCCGCGTTAGAGCTCGAACGCGATACAAACAACCACTGGTACTTCAAGATCATGAAAGAGGTTCAACAGCAGCCGCGAGACTTCCCCACGTTGAAGCTGGCGGGGGGGGGGGGGACTGTACAAGTACAACCCTAATGAAGTCATAGACGAATCTCTCGGCGACGACGATGCATGGAAGTTAGCAGTCCCTCACGAAAAGCGACGCGAAGTACTGAGAGAATGCCATGACTTTCCAACTGCTGGGCACTTGGGCCGCGAGAAAACTCTAGAGAGAGTAAGGCGGAAGTATTATTGGCCACACATGTCTTGAGATGTGGCCAGATACGTGAACCAGTGCCAAATTTGCCAGCAGTGCAAAGTCGAACAGCGCGCTCCAGCAGGATTCACGGGACGTCGTATAACACAGCGTCCATGGCAAATCGTGGCCAGCGACATTATGGGACCTCTCCCTAAAACCAAGCACGGCCACGAATACATTCTCATCTTCCAGGACCTGTTCACACGCTGGATCGAAGTAATTCCGACAAAAAGGACAGATGGCAAATCGGTGATAAAAGGGCTCAAAGAACGACTATGTCTGCGGTTCGGAGTCCCCGAGATGTTTCTCTCCGATAATGGGACTGAATTTAAGAATGCACCCTTAGAGGCATTCTTAAAGGAGAGAAACGTGCATCACACGTTTACACCACCATATCACCCTCAAGTCAATCCCGTCGAGCGTGTAAACCGAACGGTGAAGACCATGATCATGTCTTACGCAGAGGAGAATCACCGGTCCTGGGATGAGCATCTGAACGAGCTGGCGTTCGCGTATAATACGGCAGAACACAGCTCTACCAAGATAAGTCCTGCCATGCTCATTTACGGCCGACAGCCTGATCCACCGAAGACACTAGGGCGCACAGTGGGAAAAAATGGACAAAATTCTTGTGACAACTCAATTCTCAACGAAACTTCACCAAAATTGGTATACGTATTCAGAAGATACTACAGAACAACCTCTCACTGCGAAAATCATGTTTTTCTATTCATAAAAATTTTGAGGTTAGGTACGGACCTTATAACGATATTTATACAGGCAATGTAGACTAAAGACATAAATTACTTGATAAATGATAAACACAAATACATAAATCTTAAACCCAACAAAGCCAAGCCCACAAAACCCATAAACCCTAAACCCATAAAACCTAAACCCATAAACCCTAAACCCTAGACCCATAAACCCTAAACCCATAAACCCTAAACCCATAAACCCTAAACCCATAAACCCATAAACCCTAAATCCATAAACCCTAAACCCATAAACCCATAAACCCTAAACCCTTAAACCCATAAACCCATAAACCCATAAACCCATAAACCCTAAACCCATAAACCCATAAACCCTAAACCCATAAACCCTAAACCCATAAACCCTAAACCGATAAACCCTAAACCCATAAACCCTAAACCCATAAACCCTAAACCGATAAACCCTAAACCCATAAACCCTAAACCCATAAACCCTAAACCCATAAACCTTAAACCCATAAACCCTAAACCCATAAACCCTAAACCCATAAACCCTAAACCCTAAACCCATAAACCCTAAACCCATAAACCCATAAACCCTAAACCCATAAACCCTAAACCTATGAACTCAGAACCCACAAACTTTTACGTATCTAAAGTACATAAAATAGATGATAGAGTTAGAATTTTTCCGTTAAAAATATATTATCGCCGCTATTTATTTTTGGGCAATATTATCGTAATTTTCGCAGTGACACATTATTCTCTAGAAGATTAAGAGTATTTAAAAATAAAAATTATCAAGATTCGTCAAAAACTGAGCTGTCACAAGAATTTTGTCCATTTTTTCCCACTGTGGGGCGGGAGGAAGACAGGTTAGCCGAAGAGCAAGGGCAGCAAGAGGCGATAAATAATTGGGTGGCGCGCATGGACAAGCTCCGCGAATTGCACGTTCGTGCGGCGGCTGACGCACAAGCGGAACAGGCGAGACAACCCAAATATTATGACGCTCATCGTCGACCTCCAGAATTCTGTCTAGGCGATCGTGTATAGAGAGAGAATAAGGTACTATCCTCAGCAGCTGAGGGAATTTCTGCCAAATGAGCCCCGAAGTACGCGGGGCCCTACACGATTGTGAATATTCTAGGCGAAAACACCTATGAGCTCCAAGGTGAGGATGGTCGAACGATCAGTCCCGTCCATGCGCAGCAACTCAAGCGAGACGTCTTCGCAGAAGAGCCAAAAAACTACTTGGACAAAAGTAGTCAAGAAGTAGCCCAGTCGCTACCACCGAGGGACTCTTCAGCCGAACGTAACGTGCCAGCGGGCAACAGAGTTAGCCAGGGGAATGTACAGCCTCGGGCGATGGCTAAGAGCGGCGGTCCACCTCGTAAGACCGCGCTGTTAGCCGTGTACGTGCGGGTGTGTGTCAGCCCGCCGTACTTTAACACCGCGCGCGAGAATAGCAGCTTCGCCGCGCGCCGTATCGTTCGCGCGTTTGAATCTTAATGGTCGTGCGCGAACTAACTCATTTGTTCTAATCAGCACGTGCGTTGTGCCTTTAGTTATTAATGATTTTAATATACTGTAGATATCTAGTTACTCGTCGCGTTGTTCATTACAACCTGTCCTTCTCCCAGATACCGCCGCCTCCGCGGGAAAACGACTCCGCCGATCGTTTTCATATCTGAGCATAGCGGCCGCGCGCTTTACTCTTCGAGCGCGCGCTTTTCACTCAGCGATCCAATTAGTTGGAAAGCGAAGATCGTGTGCGATCTTCGCGTTGTTTTCGGGATTCCAGGAGCAGATCCCCGGGCAAGTCATTTTAGTCTGACACCCGCGGCACCGTGTTCTAGGGCATCGCTGGCCTGTGGCTTGTTGGGATTTTCCCCCACTAGCCATCCTGTTACAATCAATATAAATAATATTTTCTAGACAAATGTTTCTTTAAACTATTAATTTAATAAACAGTGTTCAGTTGCTAAATATAATTTATTGTAATTTTCAACCTAAGTAAAATTCAATTTTTTTCCTCAAAATTCATTTATACTACACATATACCGGGTGTCCCATTTTAAACACACCAGGCCAATATCTCGAAAACTAAGGGAGATGGAAAAAAACTTTTAATATAAAAGTTGTAGGGTTTAGAGAGTCCCAACTGATCGCGACCTTGGTTATGACCTTGAGGTCAATGATCAAGTGCATTTGAAGGTCAAATCGATTTTTTCAAATGGGAACCCCCACTTTTGACCTCGTAAATGGAAAGAGCGGAAAATTTTACGTTCAGACATGTCCTTGAGTCAAGGTCATGGTCATGGTCATGGTCATGTTTAAAATCAAAATCAATAAACGCATCAAAACATTCCCATAATTAGGTATACGAGACAAATTGTTAAATACAAAAGTTGTAGGGTTCAGAGGGGCCCAACTGATCGTAACCTTGGTTATGACCTTGAGGTCAATGTTCAAGGTCATTTGAAGGTCAAATCGATTTTTTCAAATGGGGAACCCCCACTTTTGACTTCGTAAATGAAAAGAGCGGAAAATTTTACGTTTAGATATGTCCTTGACTCAAGGCCATGGTCATGGTCATGGTCATGTTTAAAATCAAAATCAATCAACGCATCCAAACATTCCCATAATTACGCATACGAGTGTTAAATACAGAAGTTGTAGTGTTTGGAGGGGCGAAACTGATCGTGACCTTGACCATGAACTTGAGGTCAAGGATGATGTCGTTTGAAGCTTAAATCAATTTTGTTTAATGGCAACCCTCACTTTTGACCTCGTAAATAGAAAAACCGAAAAATTCTGATATGACTTTGGGTCAAGGTCATGGTCAAAGTTATGGTCAGTTTCCGTGCAGTTAAGAGCAAAGTCGGGGATGACCCGGTCACCTAAGGCTAGGTCGGAGATTATCCGGCTAGTTAAGGCAAGGTCGAAGATGACCCGGCCAGTTAAGGCAAGGTCGGGGATGATCAGGCCAGCTAAAAATTCATTGGAAAATTCCACGTTCATGTGTATTTAGTCATAGGATCCAAGTGTTTCGGTCACCATTTACTGAAGAAGATGCTCAAAAGTTGCACCATTTACTTGTTGACAACATTCTATTCTCCTTTTAAAGTTTCTAACAGTATTTAATAATACTTGACGTGGAATACTTAAGCAGATTTGTGTAATCCTTTGAATCATGTCATCTCTTGTAGTTGGCCTGTTGCGGTAGACTGTATTTTTTAGGAAGCCCCATAAATAAAAATCTGGAGATGTCAGATCTGGAGATCTTGGTGGCCATGCTACGGGACCTCCTCTACCAATCCATCGACCGTTAAACCTTTCATTAAGAAAATCTCTGACAATTCTGGCATAATGTGGAGGAGCACCATCTTGTTGTAGCCACATTCTGGCCCTTGTATGGAGATCAACGTTTTCTAGAAAGAGTGGCAGCTCGTCTCTCAGCAACTGTAAATAAGTATGTTGAGTTACGTGACCTTCAAAAAAATAAGGTCCAATCAGACATCCGTTAATAATACCACACCATACCGTTACATTGCAGCGATGCTGATGATCAACTTCTCGCATCCAATGAGGATTAACAGGAGACCAGTAGTGGCAATTATGGCGATTCAACATACCAGTACTCTAAAATGTAGCCCCGTGGCTAAAAAGAACATTGTTAAAGTAATTTTCATCATCAGTAATTTGTTGTGTTGCCCATTGGCAAAATGTTATTCTCCGTCGATAATCTTCCACAGTTAAAGCTTGATTTAGAGTAATGTGGTAAGGATGGTAACGCGCATATCGTAAATATCTACTGGCCGTAGATCTTGGAATACCCATTGTTAACTCGATTTCGCGTAAACTGACATGAACATTTAAATGTACCATGGCTAGAACAGCAAGAAAGCGAGGATTATTTTCATAATCGTGTTCATTCAGTGTCCTCCTTCTTCGAACGAAGTTTCCTTGTCGACCGCGCAGTTCAATGTCACGTATTACCGTATGATCAGGATGTTGTCGTTGAGGGAACCGAGCACGATACAATTCTCCTAAAATAAGAAGAATGTCAACTATTTCATTAGCAGAATAGTCAGGCATTCTTTTTTAGTTGTAAATGCAATTATTTATCAAAACACACCACAAAAGAAATAATATGTTATTATACTATACAATATTTTAAAACGAAAAAGTTTAATTTTCTGTGCCAATATAAGTGTGCTCAATTTGAAAACAATTTGATGTAAACAGTAATAATTATTGACTATTACCGATCAATGCTGAATACTACCGGTCACTATTGGATACAGGTGGTCAACACTTATTAACTTTTGTTATTATTTGATATAAGTGGTTAACCCTGGTAAATATTGATAATAGTAAAAATAGTAAAATTTTCCGCTCTTTCCATTTACGAGGTCAAAAATATGGGTTCCCATTTGAAAAAATCGTTTTGACCTTCAAATGACCTTGATCATTGACCTCAAGGTCATAACCAAGGTCACGATCAGTTGGGCCGCTCCAAACCCTACAGCTTCTGTATTTAACACTCGTATGCGTAATTATGGGAATGTTTGGATGCGTTGATTGATTTTGATTTTAAACATGACCATGACCATGACCATGGCCTTAACTCAAGGACATATCTGAACGTAAAATTTTCCGTTCTTTCCATTTACGAGGTCAAAAATGGGGGTTTCCATTTGGAAAAATCGATTTGACCTTCAAATGACCTTGATCATTGACCACAAGGTCATAACCAAGGTTACGATCAGTTGGACCCCTCTGAACCCTACAACTTTTGTATTTAACAATTTGTCTCGTATGCCTAATTATGGGAATGTTTTGATGCGTTGATTGATTTTGATTTTAAACATGACCATGACCATGACCATGACCTTGACTCAAGGACATATCTGAACGTAAAATTTTCCGCTCTTTCCATTTACGAGGTCAGAAGTGGGGGTTCCCATTTGAAAAAATCGATTTGACCTTCAAATGACCTTGATCATTGACATCAAGGTCATAACCAAGGTCACGATCAGTTGGACCCCTCTGAACCCTACAACTTTTGTATTAAAAGTTTTTTTCCATCTCCCTTAGTTTTCGAGATATTTGCCTGGTGGTTTTAAAATGGGACACCCGGTATAGTCGGGCACGATCTGATATACGTACACATGCACATGTACATACAAATAGAGTCACATACTCACATGCACATTAATACTGTAGTCACGCACTGATACATATATCATATATAGTAATAATGGCTGTCTAATTACATACAGTCACACACAAGTACGTACACAGTTGTGGAAATAAAAAATATATTTTAATGTTGAATCTCGGTTAACTCATGCGATAATCGCGCGATTATCGCGCCAGAAAATGTTCGATAAACTGGCACGATCATCGCGCGATTCGTCATGCGATAATCGCGCGATATTTTTCAATAGGGAGCGTTATCGACGCGCCGCATAGCGGATAAATAGCAGACGCTTGCTTATCGAGAGCCCGCGATTACAAGTACCCCTTCGTCACCGCCATACGGCGCGCCGTTAGCTCTATAGATACACTGGATGGCCGACTGTATATAAGCCGTGTAATTAAACCGTCAAAATGTTACGCCTTATCTATGTGACATAAATAAATTTCGTTTTAAAGATTGATTTAAAAAAATACACACTTAAATTTTAATGTTTCTCTATAATATTATTGAGTCTTTAGGGAATATTTTTGCAGTATTTCAAAATGGAAAGAAAAATCTGCAAAAAGTATCATTATAAATATACCTAATATTTCTCAGGCGTTGTCAAATATTGGACGAATATTGCTGCAATAGTGCTATCATGGATAGCCTAACCCATAATTTTACAAAAGCAATGGAAAAACATATATCATGCTTTCCATCAATATTACTCCATGCTTGCATCCATGTATACTAACATTGAGGGAACATTAATGGATATGGCGAATATGTCGAAGCAATATTGAGGCAATATTTCTCCAATATTGAGTGTTATAGGGAACCTTGCTGTTTCTGACGAGTCAGCATCAACCGACGGACTCGATGAGAGGGATGGCATCCACCAGGACACCGTATTAAAGCAGCCACTGTCATCATTGGTGACGTCTGGAACTGAGCGACGCGATGGTGGATAATAGGTATACACGCGCGCACGGCGGTATCGTTCGCGGATTCCTACAACTAAGGGTGAATGTACATAAGCGCTGCACGACGCGGCATGACGCTGCGCGGTGCCATGCTATCGCATTGATTACTTGTAGACCTCATCGCTGATTGTCTAATATTTAAATATTAACCAATTAGCTTTGTGGTCTATAAGTAATCAGTGCGACAGCATAGCGCTGTGCAAATCGCGCAGTGCTAATGTACATTCTCCCTAAAAAAATTACGGCCGTCCGGTCGTGGCTCTCGTACTTTGGCACTACAATATCAATTACGAAAAATAACTCGTGGTGCACACATACACTAACACGGCGAACGGGAGACGAAAATAAGGAAAAGGCTCCGTACTCCGCACTACGTAAGCACTCGGCAATCTGCGACTCTTCTTTTCCGTCCTCGTCACCAGCGCCTTGATGTCAGCGCCGCATGTATGAGCGACCGCGCAAAGTGCTATTGTCAGCTTGCAGCAGCCGTGACGGACCGGCGCTGCCGTGGCCGTACCGCCATGCGCGCGTGTATATCAATTCTACACAATCGCGTCGCCCGGCACCGGGCGTCCCCAACAATGTCAGCGGCTCCTATAATACGGTATCCTGGTTGATGTCATCCCTCTTATCGTGTCCGTCGTCTGATGCTGACTTGTCAGAAACAGCAAAACAGCATGGCAGCATGGTTAGCAACGGAAGCAGATTTGGTAAGCCTTTTCTCGTTCCTAACCTCTCTGATGAGTGGGCTGATGGAACTTTCCTCTTGTTGCAGGTATCTGAGGCTGCGAGAAGTATAAACGATGAACCATATGTGGTTTTTAGGTGTTAAACTCTCCCTGCTTGCCCATAGTAGTGGTTGCGTGTAGCTCATTTGCTGCTTGCGCCTTGGTAGGCCCCTATGCTGAGGCTGTTTCTGACAGTGAGCCACCGGGCGAAGATCTCCACTAGACCTTCCAGAAGATGACGTGGCTGCTGATCTAGCGGCTGGCTACTAAAGTTAGATTATCCTGAGCAAATTGACATCCATGAAGTAGCGGCAACCTGGACTAGCCAGCCTTACTTTGCTGCTTCTGCAGCCCTAGCAGTGTCAAGAGTGTCAGTGCTTTAGGATGTGAGGTGATAGGTAATGAAGGACTGGGGAAAAACTTACAAAGTGCAATGTGTCTATTTAGATGCGCTACGAGTAGGTAGCTACTACTGGTAAGATTAGTTCGGCATATCAATTTATAAGTTTAGCTAGTGTATAATAACTCGCCTCAGGGGGTCTGTTGTATTACAATACATCATTATGTATTTTGCAGACTATTCAGCGAGACTTACCTATCTAATAGTTTTCTACAACACTATAAGACTGACAAAGTCAGCTGGAAGATTACATTCTTTATACATGGAAATTTGCTATTTTACAAAATCTATAGCACATACATTACACGAGAGCTTTTTTTAAATATTATATTACTTTAATATGTACTTATATAATATTACGTAATTTTCATTCTTTTAGTTCAGCATCAATTTATATTTATGTATTTATTTATTGAAACCAGAAACTTACAAAGTAAATCCTATAACGGTAAATCAATTACCTGATTGTAGGTCCGGTAGATAAAAATTACTAGCTAACTTACATACTAATTACACAACTGTTATTTATCTGTATCTCAGAAAAAAAAGAGAACACAGTAGTGTGTGTATTCATAACTAATGTCAATAATTTGTTTATGTCGCTTAGGTCCTGTAAACGTAGTTAACAGGTTGAGCTGTGTATTATTAAAAATTCGTTATAAAAACAGTAACATAACATAATTATTTATTTTTAGCAACCCAATTTTTGAACTTTTTCTTAATCGTAATTCTATTACATTATAAGTTCTTTAAATCATTTGGCAAAGAATTATAAGTCATGCCAGTTTCTATGTAGCAGTTTTTGTTACTTATTGTTTTAACTTTTTTGGTATCTGTATACTTTTATTTCTTTAATTGTTTATCTCTGATATCTACTTTTTAGTGACTCATAATAATATTAGTTGTGTACAATTTTAAAGATTTTGCTTTGTAGATTTTGTAATTGGCGTAGACTACTCATAGATAAACCACTCCAAGCTACTCTTTATCACATAATTTATAATGCTATTAAAAAGAGCGTAATATAGTATCAACAATATTTTAGTTTGCATAATATTTGTCATTTTGTAAAAAATGAAAAGTAGATATTTCGTATTTTTATTATTACTATATTTTTATAATTATATGCTCTTTGAAATGTTATATTCATTTTTCCAATCTAATTTATAGATATTGTATTGAATATTTATGTGTCAAGTCGAATTCAGTTAAATAATAAGCTAAAATTGACTATATAAGTTGTATTGAGGTGTTAAAAATCGTATTTATAGCACTGTGTGACCTAAGCCCGCACCTAGTTCACGCCTATCCGTCACCTAAGTAGTACTTTTTTGCACCCTGTTTATCCCACTCGCTACGCTCGTGCACTAACCTCACGGTGCCAAAAAGGACTACGTAGAGCACGGATAGGTATGACAGCGGGCTTAGGGCATGCACTGCTATAAAATTCTATATGACACTTGTGACCTAAGTAGCACTCTGCACAGCGTGAAATTCCTCGCTACGCTCAGGCCCTAACTTCACGCAGTGCAAAAAAGTGCTACTTACGTCACACGTATCGTAATGTACTATTATAGGTTTAGATCATCAGGAATTGATTGTACATGTAAATGTTAATTGGAAAAAAGTTTTGTTGAAATAAGAGTTATAAGCTTTAAAAAAAACACGTTTTTGTTAATAACAAAAGAACCGTGATAGCTAAAAAATTTCTTTTTTTAGAAAATATAGGTATTTTAGTTCTCATTCAAATGCTACACATCCGATTAAAATATCTCGATCCTATCATTAAAAAAAAGAAACTATAAATTTTGAGGAAATCGGAAATTCGAAATAAAACAAAAACGCATCGGTTCTATCAAAAAACACATTTTTGATCACAATCACACAAAAAAAAACAAAAAAATGAAACCTTTCCAGTTAAAATCGACCGAGAAGAAGCTAAAATCCACACACACACACACACAACACACACACACGCACGCACGCACATATCCACCCACACACACCCACCCACACCCATGCGCATACGCGCACACACTGACCCACACGCATGCGCACGCGCACACACGCGCATACATGCACGCACGCAGCCACACACCCACCCACGCATACCCACCCACACGCATGCGCACACCCGCACGCGCACGCATGCATGCACGCGACACACACCCACCCACGCACTTACACACGCACACGCACACGCGCGCACTCACACATACGCACGCACGCATGCACGCACGCACACACCGACACACACACACCCACCCACACGTATTCGCACACACACACACGCACACACACAACCCACACGCGCACGAACACACACACGCATACACGCATGCAGACACACACCCACCCACGTACCCACGCGCACGTGCACGCGCATACACACGCACACGCACACGTGCGCGCAACCAGACACACTCACGCACGCAGGCACGCACACACGCACACACGCACACACCTACACACACACACACATACGCACACACATATCCACCCACACACTCCCACCCACACGCATGCGCATACGCGCACACACTGACCCACACGCACGCGCACGCGCACACACGCGCACGCATGCACGCACGCAGCCACACACCCGCCGACGCACACCCACCCACACGCATGCGCACGCATGCATGCACGCAGATACACACCCACCCACGCACATATACACGCACACGCACACGCGCGCACTCACGCACACGCACGCACGCACGCACGCACACACCGACACACACACACACACACATCCACCTACACACATCCACCCACCCACACGCATGCGCACACGCACACGCACACACCGACCCACACGCGCACGCACAGATACACACGCATACACACATGCAGACGCACACCTACCCACGCACCCAGGCGCACGCGCATACACACGCACACGCATACGCGCGCGCACACACACACACACACACATGTCCATACAGACATTTGTCAAAAACCATATATTTTTATTCCTAACACCTCGGAAAACAATTATAATATGTTTTTACAATAACTCAAAAAGTTACTATCATAAAGCTTCCTCTAGGTGGAAGCAAAAATCCGGTTGTCATTGGGAATCGAACCCATAATCTTAAGGTTACTAAGCTGATCCTTTACTATCTTCGCCATTGAAGTTTACTTATCTGTGATGATCCAAATCGCCATTATTTGTTACATTTTACTAATTAGCCCATTAAATTCATTCTCAGATTAAAAATGATAATGATTTCAAAGTCAACAAATGTGATTGATGTTACAATAATTGAGTTGATAGTGAGGTTTGTATGTTATTCTATAATTGCAAGATATGTGACTAAGTTAATGTCGATAAAGTAACTCAAAATTAAAGTCACACGGGCATGCAAAAACCATTTCGTCCGTTTACCCCATCTATCCATATGTATTGAATCAAATTATAAATTTGGATGTAATTAATATCAAATAATTCAATACTAACAACACATTTTTTATAATATTAATTTTTTATAATAAACTTCGATTTTTATTTCTCAACATTACCATCAATTAAACATTTAATTACTTTATAAACGTGGCGGCTGGTACATGATCTGTTTTCTTGCGCTACCGAGACTAGCTGCCGAAATTGTAGAGGGATTCCTATGTTGCTGAAGCGAGAAAGAGTCATTTGTTCATTAATAAACCGTCTTTAATACATTCATTTATTCAAACATTTAATTACATTTTTAACGCGGCAGCTCGTACAGGATCTTGTTATGGCATTACCAAAGAGTAGCACCAGAAGTTTTGGAGGGATTCCTTTCGGCTATAGCGACAAAGAGTCAAATGCTCATGAATAAATCGTCATTGCCACATTATTTATTTATTTAAATATATAATTGTTTTCTCAACGCGACAGTTCGTACAGGGTCTTGTTAGAGGCGCTACCACGTGTAGATCCCAAAATGTTAGAGGGATTCCTATTTTGTAGTCGCGAGAAACAGTTACTTGTTCATAAATAAACCGTCATTCACACATTATTTAAGTATTTAAACACTTAATTGCTTTTTCAACGTGGCAGCTGGTACGAATATTTTTCTGGGCACTTCCAAGAGTGGCTCTAAAACTTTTTGGTGATTCCTATTTTGTAATAGCGAGAAAGAGTCAAAGGCTCATGAATAAATCGTCTTTTCCACATTATTTATTTATTAAAACTTTTATTTGCTTTTTCTATGCGGCGGCTGGTGCAGGACCTTATTTCTTGCGCTACCGAGAGTAGTCCCAAAAATTTTTCTGGTATTTGTGTTTTGCAGAAGCGAGAAAGAGTCATTTGTTCGTGAATAAACCATCTTCCACACAGTATTAATTTATTTCATAATTTAATTGATTTTATAAGGCGGCGTATTGTACAGGATCTGGTTTCTTGCTCTACCAAGAGTAGCCCTCAAAAATTTTTGTGGGATTTTTATTTTGCAGAAGCGAGAAAGTGTCATTTGTTCATGAATAATCTGTCATTCCCAAATTATTTATTTATTTAAACATTTAATTACTTTTTCCGCGTGGCAGCTTGTACAGGATCTGGTTTCTTGCGCTACCGACAAGGAAGGATCCCCAGGTGTACCTCACCGATTTTGATCATTTCATAACATGTTGTAGTACTCAAAAAAAATATTAGACACGTATTTTTTCTTACGTGCTAACTCGTCGATTTAAGGGGTGAAAATCACCCCTGAAGTTTACCTCCAAAAACAGTTTTTTTTAATATCTCAAAAACTATTTATAGTTTTTAAATAAACCCACCGCCAAATTATTTATTATAAAAAGAAGCTACTACAGACACAATTTTTACGCCGAAGAATGTCAACCCCTATTTTTTTTTAGGGATAAATGTGCAATTTTTCGCGATTTTTTCAATATAAAAATTATCAAATCAACTAGATTGTGTTAAAAATCGCACTATTATCAAGAAAATAAAAAATTAAAGTTGACATGTTTCGAGATTTACGAAGAAAAAACTTTTTTCTAGATTGTTCCACCATTGAGGTTATTTTTTTATTCCATCCTTATATAAAAAATTATTCATGAAAAAATTTTTGAATTTTTATGGTAACATATAGATTTTGATTTAAAATAAATATTTGGCATGTGATGTAAAGTTAAAACATTTAGACCATTTTTTTAACTTATTTGCAGATTCTCTTTTACATTTTATTTCTAAATTCCATACATTTAAATTCATTCTATATTTATGAATTCTTAATAAAACAACATTGCATTTTAATTGAAATAGATTTATTTAATTTTACAATAAATTAATGCAGTTTTAAAATATTTTTGAATTTCAAACTTTTGTGTAAGAAATTTTATTTCTTCAAAATTACAATATTACAATTATTTAGAACATAATATTTATTTATAATACCGTTTAATTGAAAATTGCATAATCTTTTAAATTATCATTAAGGATCATAAGTAGAACAATACTGATAATCATCGAAAAAGTGTTTCAAACATAAGGATTTTTTACACCATGAACATCGAACAAGTGCAACATTAGAGCATCCTGCAATTTCACAACGAATATTAGATTGTGATCTGAAAGCAAAATCTACTGGATTTTCAAACTTTTCAGGCTGAACATCTGTGTAACCTCTTTTATACCATGAAAATTTAAATAGATTTATGTATCTCGGAGAAGATTTATAAATCTTATAAATCTTTTATAAAAGTTGGTTATGTACTAAAGATTGAAGTTTAATGATATTATTGTATTTCTTAAATGAAGATTCAACTCTTCATTCATCAATATCACGCTGTCCGAAAAGTGTCTTACATAATTCTTCTAAACCCTAAATCCAAATACATCTAACGGTTGTATTTTTCCTGTAGTTCCTTTCGGAATTATTTTTAAAGTTATTTTTTTATTAGTAGGTTTTACTTCTTCTACACTGAGAGAAATAATTCTAATAGTCAATATATTGATATCTTTAAACGTTTCCGTCTTGAAAAGGTTATAGTAACCTTTCGTATATTAATAATTAAGATACATTCTCAATTCAAATTTCTGTATCTTCATAGTAACCGTCATATCTTAACTATTAATGTATGTAGGATTGGTCTGATTTTCAATTCCATATATTTATAGTTAAGATATTAAGTTTATTATAACCTTTCTTTTCTCTCAGTGTACGGCTGAAGGACAGTGCCCACTCCACGAGTCTATCAAAAGTGCACTTGAAAGTATACTTCTTTAAGCCATGTTTTAAAGTGATCTGAAATCAGACATATTTTAAATATTAGTAATTTTTAATGGAATACAATTTTAAAAAATCAATAACTATAATAATAAAGGATGCCTTCTGAATTCAAAATAATATCACAATTATTAGAATGCACCTAATATAAAATAATACCTGAAGTTAATTTTCCTGATTTAGAAGCCATTATGCCATGTTAGCTGGTTTAAATAACTCTTTTAATACGACTGGCCCAAATTCGCCACTTTTTTCTTTAAGAACAATAAAAAGAGGGGATGAAGTCTACCATCACCAGATATTGTTGGTTGGATGGTATAACTATGAGTGGTAGAAGCTACAGATTGCACCAAGCATTCTACTTGCCTTTCCCCTTCGATTGCTAATGTGCGGCCAGAATGGACTTCTAACTGAAATCCACTTTGATCCGAGTTATAAATATTTTCTATTCCGTTTTGCTTAATAATATTTTTTACTTCAATAATAAACTCATATGATTTTTTTTGTAAATAATCTGCTTCTTCTATTGTCTTTTTGGTAATAAATTTATTAATTTTTCTTCCAACAATTCTATGGACCCTCTTAAAATTTTTTAGCCAATGTTTAGATGCTTTAAATCGAAAATCTTCATCACCAATATCCTTTTGGGCTTGCAGAACCCATTTCTGTAAATCTGTATCATGAATAATATGTTCAGCATCAACAGCAGCTTTGGAATTTTCTAACACAAATGAACAAATACTAGCTATTTTTTCTCTATAAGTTCCATCTTTGTTTAAAGTTTTTGCCCAACGCTTTAATTGTGTTATTGATGTTACCTTTCGAAATTGATTTTGAACAGTTTTTAAACTTAAATGTTGATTTACTCCACTTCTCCAAAACTCTACTGCTCTTGCTTTGTAGTCGTGATCTAATTCTTCAACGTCTGATGTGCACTGTTAAAAAGTTTGTAATACTATCTTTTTCGTCATCTTCTACGACTTGCATTTGAACATCTTTATAAGGTTCTGCGAAATCAAGAGTTTCATCCTCAAAAACTTCAATTTCATTAAACTCATGCATGGAGTTTAATAAAATTTGTTCAATATGATTTTTTAAATCTCGTTCTTGCTCTGTTATTGGAGTTTCTTTCAAATTAAGTGCTTGAAATGATATTAAAAGCAAGTTTAAAGCGTTCATTGGATTTTTAATCATTTTAATCCTCTTTCAAAAATTTTAAATTATAAAACGAAAAACTATTTTTGTTATGTTTTTATATTGTTATATTTATATTGTTGTATTTAATACGGTGAAATACACTTTTAAACTCAAAGTAACGTAAAGTAGAACTGACAAAAGTAATGGAAAATACTGCTTTCAATGCCAAGTTGCAGAATCATAAATAAAGATAAATTTATCACGAAGATTAAAGACACCACTATTAATAACTGTTAGTTTATAAAAATAAAAATACGATAATACGTTTGTATATATCAGACAGATAACTCGGGTCAATAGATCAATAGCATTATTATCAGCATATAATATACATATAGAAATAATTCTTTTATTTAGTATAAGATAATTAATCTATATTATTAAATATGCATACTTACTTAATTTAAAATTTACTTAAATAACATATTATTATAAATGTTATAAACTTTCAATGTGACATGTATATTTAAAAACTTAAAGATAGCAACAACTTAATAATAAATAAGTAATAACTCCTATAATTTTTAAAGGTTTACGTTTAAAACCACTTTTAATGAATAATATATTTTTCATATTTTTAGTATAGGACTGACAATGAGTCTAACAATAACACTCGCCGTGATCCATGTGCTGTATTGTTTATATGTGTGTATAAATATTGTAAAAGGGGCAGTAATGCCCGTTGATATAAAAATAAATAAATAAAGTAAAAATTTTGAGGAACCTGAAATATGGCATTGTTTTAAATCAATTAAACTTGTTAAAACTGTGAGGATGGCTTATGAATTAATAGTTAAAAATTATATTATTTAGAAATAAAAAGTAAAAGAGAATCTGCAAATAAATGAAAAAAAAAATCAGAGAATAAAGGTTTTAATTTTACATCACTTGCCAAATATTTATTTTAATTTTTAATTAAAATTAATATAATCAATTAAAATGATAATTAATTTTCCATATAAGTTGTAACGTGGCAAATTGCCAGTTACGTAAGGAACGCGCGAAACAGAGAATGTACGGCAGTTGCGGCGAGCGACGACTCGGCACGCGACGTCGTACGTACACACATGCGTGCGCCCGTCCCTCCCCGATGCCTTCTCCGCGCACTAGTCCATCCCCTCCCATATCCAGCAGGCCAGGAGACGGAGGAACCATCAGCAGCTACAGCGAGGACAAGCTGTAGCTGGAGCATGAGTGAGCTCGCTCTCCCATGAGAGAGAGAGGAGGAGCGAGAGAGAGACGCAGTGGCTCTGCGCGGTATCGGCCATCCGCCGGACGGCGCGTGCGAGCATCGGCCGTATATGGACCGCTCGCGCGCGCCGCAGTGAAGAAGGCGGCCGAAGACGAACGAGGACAGCGGATCGGAGCAGCACGAGTGGCGCCGGCCGACACACCATTCCGTTGCCTGCCGTCGTGTCGCGTGCCGCTATTTTTGAACCCCGGAGAAGAGCCGTGATACTGTGCGCTCGATCCGGATCGTCGCCGTTGAGAGGACGTATGTGAGAGAGAGGCCGGCCACCTTCGTGCGGAAGCCAAGCAGCAGAGAGAGCGAGAGTGTGCAGCTGGTAACAGCAGGTCGCCTGGTCGAGGTTTGTCCCCAGTTACTTCCCCGTTCCCGTTTTCCTCGCCGTGAAGTGTGTGCGCGTCTGCGTCGGGAGTCACGCGACTCCGAATTCGCGCAAGCTGCAACACGTGCTGTAGCCGCAGCTAGAGTAGAGTTTTCCTGCTCCCGGCCGAGCTAGCCCGCGTATTGTATTTTTGGTGCGAGTGACGCACGCACCTGGCGGCCATATTGATCTGTAATTAACGTAGTTTAGTACGCAATAAAGTACTTAGTGATTTTACTTAGTCGTTGTTTGTGATTTAGTGATTACCTGCGAACCTCTGCCCTGATCCCCAGCAGAGCGTTACAAAGGATGGAATAAAAAAAATAACCTCAATGGTGGAACAATCTAGAAAAAAAATTTTTCTTCGTAAATCTCGAAACACGTCAACTTTAATTTTTTATTTTCTTGATAATAGTCCGTTTTTAACCCAATCTAGCTGATTTGATAATTTTTATATTGAAAAAATAACGAAAAATTGCACATTTACCCCTCAAAAAATAGGGGTTGACACCCTTCGTGGTAAAAATTGTGTCTGTAGTACCGTCTTTTTATAACAAATAATTTAGCGTTGATTTTATTTAAAAACTCTAAGTAGGTTTTGAGATATTAAAAAAAAACTGTTTTTGGGGGTAAATTTCAGGGGTGATTTTCCCCTCTTAAATCGACGAGTTAGCACGTAAGAAAAAATACGTGTCTAATATTTTTTTAACTACTTCAACATATTACGAAATGATCAAAATCGGTGAAGTACACCTGGGGACCCTTCCTTGTTAGCAGCGGTGCCCTCGTCGGATCGCATTCCTCGGTGCCTTCGTCTGTCCAAAGCCCGTGTGTGTATACAGCGTTGCTGTTACATTTACACAGCTTTGTTCTTTTATATGAGGAGTCGGCAACGTGGCAGCAAGGAGAGAGGGGGGAGTTTTTTCAACAAAAAGATTAATTACACAGCCCCACAAAAAAAGAAAACGTTCTTGATACTGTACTTTAGATCGGACTATCATATCTCGGTGTATTTTGGCCCCCTAAGTATGATTCCAAGAACAGAATTCGTCCTCCACGTCTGAATTTGGACATATCATTAGTTAATCTTTTCTACAAAACAATGTAGCATTGCTTGCGCCTTTCAAGACCAACTTCACACTATCCCTCTTCAAATTTTTTTTTTCTCGGACATCTGAATATGTAAATTTGAGAATAGAAATAAAGAATTTGATTTTAAGAGATATGTTTACAAATTTCAGGTATCTAGATCTCGGAGAAAAAAAATTGTAGAGGGATGGTGTAAAGTTGGTCTTGAAGGACGCAAACAATGCTACATTGTTTTGTAGAAAAGATAAACAAAAAAATTGTTTCTACTTTGTTTTTATATCTTAAAAAAGATATCTCAAAAATCTTATACCTAATGATATCTCTAAATACAGACGTTGTGGACGAATTGTGACCTTGGAATCATACATAGGGGGCCAAAATATACCGAGATATGATAGTCCGATCTAACGTACAGAACCTTTTCTTTTCTTTGTGGGGCTGCGTTATCCATCGTGAAAAGATTACGGTATATCTCGGAGTGAACTCGTGCGTGTTTCTCTCACGAGCAGTCGACAATAAGATGGATGTTCTACGTCGACGCGCCATCTGGCGTTCGCTACCGCGAATTTGGTATTATCGTCGTCGGTACGGCAGGCCGTGACATCCCCCACCCAGATGTCGCGTATCTCCAGATGGGCGACTCTGTACACCACTCCTACGTCGGCTGTATCTGAAACATTGAGGACAGCTTTGTCCCTGACGGCCTTGCTCAGCGCTCTCGAGGTTTTGACCTTTGCCTCGAGGTGGCGCCAAGCTATAGTCAGAGGAGAATCTTCTTACTTCTCCAGTGACTAGAGATTTAGCTTCGGCGGAAGGTTGCTCTTTCTCTATCTCCGCAGGCTGATCTCTACCTGTGGAGCTGGTGGTATCGGATTCGCTCCGCTGTTCTGGTTAGTCGCCAAGACAGCCAGGTCCGCTCATATTCGCGGTCTTCGTAGTTGCCGTTGTAGAATGGCAGGGGCGACCTGCTCCTCTGCAGGTAACTCTTCATGGTGTGGGCCGATGGCTTGGTCTTGGCCACACACTCAAAGATGGTTGACAAGCTGGCACCTGGTGTGATCTGGCCAGGTGGCGGTGGTGAAAGTCGGATCTGGCCCAATAGCGGTTCTCCGACCTGATCGTACCCAGCGCCCGGTGGAGGTTGGGTTCTCGCAGACGGTGGATCACGTATCGTCGTGTCGTCTAATTCCCTCAGTGGTCAGACGTTGGCATCTTCTTCTTCTGGATTTTTCTTTCTTTCTTCTTCTTCTTTGCTAAAATTAATTCTTCTCTGGTCGAGCGTCGTCAATTTCTTCTTCTAAACCTTGATTGAAATCCAGTTCCTACACTCGAAGATTCTTCGAATTCCCGAAACTCGGAATCGACTTCCGTAGCCGTAGTGCTGGACAGACGAAAGAACCCGTCGGGCTACCCATTGCACTCAATCATACCCAGCTGGTGTGAAGCAGCGCATTTTGGGTATACCCGAATCGAATCGGTCGCATCTATAGTCACCGCCTATGACCTGGAGTTAAATTCATTCCCTATCCTGCATCGTCACCATAACATCGCAAGGCGAATCCGAGATGAGTATCCAGGTGATGCAAGGCAGGTGCGGAAGCTAGGCCTCGACGCATTTAAGGTACTTGGTGAATCCTCTAATCATTTTTATCAGCCACTAGCGCGGCTAGGCGAGGTAATCGAGGTGTAATTTTTGGCAAAATTTACTGAACCAAGATGCCACGTGGGGGGTCACCTGGGCTAGCCTGGAGACGTTCGACTTCCGGTTAAGAGGTTCTTCCAAGGGTCTTCGTCTCTTTTTCTCTCATCTGAATGTCGACAGCTTGGTGGATTTTCCTCCATCCCATTCCACCATCCCTTGAACGTTATCAGTTCTACAATGTTGTTCGGCACCGAAGTATATTACCTGCCGTAAGCTAAAAGCTACCGTTGACGTGTCCCGCTCGTCACTTCATGTGAGGCTCTTTGGTCAAACGGTATGTCTCGACGTCTTTGTTTAGCGATGGCAGGCTGCGACTCTCTCAGCTTCGCTGATCTTCGCCCTTTGCTCAATAGAGGAAGAACGAGATTCGGTAGCCTATCTCGTCGCAACCATAGCAGCGAATAAGACCTGAGGGCTGTCCTTGACCTCGTTGGGGGTCGTCCTTGTCCTCGTATTGAGGTCCTCTTTTCTCCTTCCAACTATTCCTTGGAGATTTCACTTCTACTGCTATGGTAGTTCGAACTATCATTGCTCACGCTGTTCCCTAGTTTCTGGCGTAGCGGTCTTGTTCGTCTTCTTCGTTTTCCGAATATCATCGTCGCTTTTTTCTTCGTCGTCACTGCCAAGCCCTCTTCGTCACTTGTTCTTTGCTTAGCAGTGACTTTCACTCGCGTGGTTAGGAGCTTCATCGGTTCTAGCGGCATTTCTTCGCTTTTTCTGGTGCCGCAATTCACCAAGATTTCGACTTGCCTTAGTGAGTCTCCCCCTCCCCTCTCCTAGGCTCTACCCTGGTTGTTCGGCAGCGGTTGAATCCTACTTGGCAGCGGCACCTTGGAAGAGAACTATTGCTCTACGAAGGTTGCCTCTAAATTTTCTCTTTTCATATAGAGGGCTTGTGCTTTTTCTGAAATCTTTGGATCTTGTTTTTGCTTATCGTGATCTTTAGACGCGCGTTTATATATGTGCTTGTAGAACTTATTTTAGGAATCGCTAAATAATGGTACGCAGACACAAGATTCGAGGAAGGCTCTTTATTCACACGGATACGTCTACGTAGGACCTCGGTCATGGACTGACTGCCGGAAGGCGCGCGGCGCTCGCTCTCGTTCACTTCGCCCCGCCCTCTTTACTATGCTACTAGTACGCTTGCCGTATAACGCTCACTAGACTATTACATATATATTCCCTCACTCCCTCCTAATCTATGCGCGTTACTTAACCTTAATTGTCGAACTTCAAATATTCTCTTTACAACTTTAATTTCTACGGACTAATTTGGAATTTTTTTTTCTTATTAAGTATCTTATAAGTTAAGTTTTTATGTAAATTTTTCTCTAGGGCTTTTCTAAATATGTCAGCTATTATGTCATGGGCCTCATCGATAATCGTTTGTTTTGAAAAATAGACATGTCGACTAGGGGATACTTGTATTAAAATTTGTCATGCATGAGATAAACTATCCGTTGCCGACAATATAGTTTTCTATCCTTTCAGCAGATGTTTATAAGTTTTGTTAGCTTATGCACAGAATTATTCATTAGACCGGCATCGGACAACTTAGCGCATGTGCAAAAACTCGCATGTAACCAAACTGCAAATATCTTTGCCTAAAGATTATATTTTGTAATAATAAGAGCGTCGAGCAAATTGAGTATGGAAGCACACGTTAGGATAAATCGCATAGAGACCGAGCGCGAAGGTACGTTGACAGTGGTCTACGTAACCAACGCGCTCTCCCACGATCCTTTTTAGCCAATGAACGAACTACAGCACGCCACCAGCAACCAACCAGAAGACGTGGCTCCTTGGGGGTAAGGTCCCCGACGAGCAGCGTGGTGCGCTGTGCAGGCAGACCTCATCCGAACTCCGAGAACTCTTTTTTTTTTTTACTTAATCTGTTTTAGGTATTTTTTAATCACTTTGCGCCATCGTTCTGCTATTTTAAATAACCGATTTTTATACCGAAATACGCCGAGGCTCTGCCAAAGATTTGCTTATTAAAATTGTGTGTTTTCGAATTTTTAATAAATAAACAGTGTTAATTTCCTTGATCTCTTTTTTTTCACTCAAAATTACACGTGTCATTTCGATTATTCACCTACAAATCCTAAATAATTTCAGTTCCCTTCTCTTTTTTCTTAAAACAAGTATCTACACACCTTCACTTCCATTAAGGGTGGAGTTGCAGCTATCGGAATAATAAGCATAGGATCCTCTACGCCTTGCTCGACACACGTGCCCGCCAACTACAAACCAGGAGGTTAGAGGATTTTTCTCAAGTTTTTTTGGTAAAATCATTTTTTTCCTCTGTCCAAATTATTCAGTCAAGAATCGGCGTAGTATCCAAATAACACATCAAGGTTATTTCAGTTGAGTTTTTTTTATTTTTCACACTGAAGGCCACGACGTAACAAATGGTGACAGCGTCTCGGATGCTGCGTTCGATCGGCAAATAAATTTTATCACCGCTAGAAAATACGACAGTCGGTAAGGAAGATCCCTTTTATCTTTGGTATCGCGAGTGATCGTGGCACAAGTAAATTCGACTCAGTTAATACTATCAACTGATGAGAATTTTTCCATCGGTCTTACAGTATTATAAATTAAATTATAATAATTAATATTTATGGCAGGCAGATTGCCCTTGTTTATAATCACCCCCGCAGAATCTGAAATAAAAACTTAATTAAAACCTGGAAAAAAAAACTTTATTAGCAAAGGACTATCTCACTGCCCCCCACCACCAAATTGCCCAATTGCCCAACGTTTCGAGCTCGCTCCGGCTCCTCCTCAGGGACTGAAATGAAACCTGCATGAAAGATATTGTTATTCCGAATGATCATCGGATGATTTCATTGGATGTAGTGTCTTTGTTTACAAATATACCTCTGGAGTTGTTGAATGATATTCTACAAGATAAATGGTCTGAAATTAAAGTACCTACTAGTTTAACAAAAGATGAATTTGTAAAGGCATTTAATTTGGTTTTTAAAAACACAATTTTTTCTTTTGATAATAGTTTATATGAGCAAAGATATGGTTGTCCAATGGGATCACCTTTGTCATCTGTTATAGCGAATTTAGTAATGGAAAAATTGGAAAGTGTTGCTTTGTCTAAGTTGGTTTTTCAGCCAATTATTTTTAAAAGATTTGTTGATGACATTTTTGCAGTTGTACCTGAAGTTTTGTGGATGATATGGTGGATGTGTTTAATTCTATCTATGATAGAATTAAATTCACGAAAGAGATCGAGTCAGATAATCAATTGAGTTTTTTAGATATTAGAGTCATAAGAGTTAATAATAATAAAGTGAAATTAGATTGGTATAGAGAACCTACATGGTCAGGTAGATTTTTAAATTTTGATTCTCACCACCAATTCGGAAACAAGACAGGTGCGATCAAAGGTATCATTGACAGAGCGATTAAATTGTCACATAAAGATTTTTGGAAAAAGAATTTAAATTTAGTTAGAGAAACATTTATTAAGAATAGTTATCCGGTAAAATTTATTGATAAAATGATTGATGAGAGAGCGTGGGAAATTTATAATGGTGGATTGAAGAAGTGGGCAGATAATCAAGCAAGGAATAGAAATGGAAAGAACGCATATTTTAGTTTACCATATGTTAGAGGTTAGTCGGAAAGGACTAGAAGGGTTTTTAGTAAACATAATATTCAAGTTTTCTTTAGAAACCATAATAATTTAGAAAGTTTATTTAGTAATTGTAAAGACAAGGATGATAAAGGTTTAAAATCGGGAGTAGTTTATAAAATTAATTGTAGGGATTGTAATGGATGTTATATTGGTCAAACGGGCAGATATTTGAAGAAGAGAATATATGAACATCAATATATTTAAGTTGGATTTAATTGATGTAAATGAGTACACACATTCAATATTAAATGTACAACGTTTCGATAACTTGATTGTTATCCTTTTCAAGTACTAAAATTTATTAAAGGAGTATTTTCTACAAGTCAATGATAATACATTCGTCACAAATAATAGTCTTATCTATATTAAATTCCATGGATTACATCGTCATAAATTTATAGCCTCGACATAAGAGTTTTTTTCCTTTTCTAAACATTAAGAAACAAAAATGAAGTTGATGTATGAATTGTTGCACAGAGGTTAGCGCCAATTAAGTATAACTGATACCTTGTAGTCATTTATGGTTAAAAATGTAACATTGCACATACTCAATAAATTGGGAGAGCAATCGAATAAATTAACAAATATAGAACAACACCAATAATAAGTTAACAGATAAAACAGCATATAATAAATTAACACAGAAACTAAACTAAAACATTCAAGAGAGTAGAATAAAAGTAAACAAGTAACTGTCAATCTAATCACATTATGACAACAATGATACCACAGTTATGTTAGACCGTTGTACTTAATTGTCATAGACTAAATATTATTTTCGTGATTTTAGTTTATTGAGCAATTGCGAATAATGACTACTTAAGTTTTGTGTATCTTCTTTTATGTTTATCGGGTTACTTTGTAGTTTTATATTAATCATCTCTGATATTAATCTTTTTCTCCAATTTTCTTCATTATCTAATATTACAGTGTTTTGAAAATCGAAATTATGTTTGAAATTTTTTACGTGTTCGTTTATAACAAATTTTTTATCATCTTTTTTCATATTCGCAATGTGCTCCTTAATCCTTGTATCTAACATCCGCTTACTTTCACCTACGTAACTAGCATCGCAGTCCTTACAGTTATTCTATATACAATGTTAGTTCGTTCATTCGTTTTTTGTCTATCTTTACCTCTTTTTATTATACTATTAAGATTATTTTTAATTTGCGGAACTGATCTAATACCAAACTTTCTTAGATTATTTGAGACCTTTTCAAAGATATGCGGTATATACGGTAAACTTAGTATTACATTTCTTTTTACTGTTTTTCTATTGTTATCTTTACTATTATAGTTAAGCTTGTTTAGTCTTTCTTTGACATAGAAATCTATGAATCTTTCTGGATATTGGTTGTTTTTTAATAGGTTCTTAACTAAATTGATGTTTTTTTTCCAAAATTGCCTGTTAGATAGTAAAATCGCTCTATCGACTAGATTATAAACCATTGCTCTTTTTTGTGATGTTGGATGATTTGATTTAAAATTTAAAAATCTACCTAAGAAGGTAGGTTTATGATACCGATCTGTATGATTTTGTTATTCTCTTTTATCAATACTACTTCTAAGAAACTTATGGTATCACTTTGTTCTACTTCGTGTGTAAATTTAAGTCTACTATGATAAGAATTGAAATTTTCAAGGACTTGTATTGGAATGAATAAATTAACATTTCTATGTCAAAGAAAGACTAAACAAGCTTAACTATAATAGTAAAGATAAGAATAGAAAAACAGTAAAAAGAAATGTAATACTAAGTTTACCGTATATACCGCATATCTTTGAAAAGGTCTCAAATAATCTAAGAAAGTTTGGTATTAGATCAGTTCCGCAAATTAAAAATAATCTTAATAGTATAATAAAAAGAGATAAAGATAGACAAAAAACGAATGAACGAACTAACATTGTATATAGAATAAACTGTAAGGACTGCGATGCTAGTTATGCAGGTAAAGGTAAGCGGATGTTAGATACAAGGATTAAGGAGCATATTGCGAATATGAAAAAAGATGATAAAAAATTTGTTATAAACGAACACGTAAAAAATTTCAAACATAATTTCGATTTTCAGAACACTGTAATATTAGATAATGAAGAAAATTGGAGAAAAAGATTAATATCAGAGATGATTAATATAAAACTACAAAGTAACCCGATAAACATAAAAGAAGATACACAAAACTTAAGTAGTCATTATTCGCAATTGCTCAACAAACTAAAATCACGAAAATAATATTTAGTCTATGACAATTAAGTATAACGGTCAAACATAACTGTGGTATCATTGTTGTCATAATGTGATTAGATTGACAGTTACTTGTTTACTTTTATTCTACTCTCTTGAATGCTTTAGTTTAGTTTCTGTGTTAATTTATTATATGCTATTTTATCTGTTAACTTATTATTGGTGTTGTTTTATATTTGTTAATTTATTCGATTGCTCTCCCAATTTATTGAGTATGTGCAATGTTACATTTTTAACCATAAATGACTACAAGGTATCAGTTATACTTAATTGACGCTAACCTCTGTGCAACAATTCATACATCAACTTCATTTTTGTTTCTTAATGTTTAGAAAAGGAAAAAAACTCTTATGTCGAGGCTATAAATTTATGACGATGTAATCCATGGAATTTAATATAGGTAAGACTGTTATTTGTGACGAATGTATTATCATTGACTTGTAGAAAATACTCCTTTAATAAATTTTAGTACTTGAAAAGGAGAACAATCAAGTTATCGAAACATTGTACATTTAATATTGAATGTGTGTACTCATTTACATCAATTAAATCCAACTAAAATATTAGATATGAGTGATAGAGACAGAACGAGAATTGAAAATATGAGGTCTAGATGGAACAGAACCTCTCTAACAACAGACATGAACACCAATACTTCCCATTTTGAGAGAATTACGGAAGAATATGGAGCAACCACTACAAGACTAATGAAGAAATACATTAAGAACACGAAACGTATTACTGAAGCAAGGTCGAAACTAAGATTTCTACTCCAATGCAGTAACACAGCGAACAAAAAATTTAATAGAAACATACAGACTCTTAGAATCAAACTAAAAAACATAGAAATAGAAGATATAAATATACATATTAGATTTTTAAAAAAAGAAAAGGTACAACTACATAACAAATTAGCCGAAGTACTTCCTTTGAATATTATTAATGAATTTACTAACACACAAAGTAACAAGTCAGATACTGAATACAAAAAACTTAATATTAAAGATATCAACAAATTTAACAACTTAACTAACATAAGAGAAAGAAACAACAATGAAGATCCTAACAACAATAAAATCATAATTAATAATAATAATAATGCTATAGATAATAATAATAATAAATTGTTTTGTAATTTAACTAATATAGATATTCCAAAAGAAATAATCGATTTAGTCTCATTAGGGCAAAAATTCAATAATGTCAATCTAATTAACAATAAACAATCAATTGTAGGCACAATCAAAAGTGTAGAAAACATGCTAGACACTTATGATTTCAATGTTGAAACAGGTAATTTAATTAGAAATACAGTGATTAATGGCTTAAATGAACACATGAATAGGAAAAAACATGTAACTTATGAAGATCGAATTTTTGCACAGAGGTTAAAGAAAACAAAGACCTTTTTAAAGAGTAATGATGTTTTTTTCACAATGGCCGACAAAGGTAATGTAACTGTTGCGATTGACAATGCACAATACAAGCAAAAAATGAATAACTTATTGACTGATAAAGAAACTTACACTCGAATTACCAAAAATCCACTTAGTAGACTTCAAAAAAATGCACAAATAATACTGAACAATTGCAATGACAATAGTTTTCTGAATAAAAAATACCATAAAAACGAATTAACTCAAACTAATACAACTTTATCCAAGATATATGGACTACCAAAAATTCACAAAAAAGATACACCTTTAAGACCCATAGTATCATGTGTTGGTAGCCCAACATACCAAATATCAAAAACATTAGACACACTTATTCGCAATAGCATTCCAAAACCAAAATCTTATATAAAAAATAGCCAAGACCTAATAGAAAAGATTAAAGATATTGTCATTCCAAACGATCACACTATAATATTTCTGGATGTGACATCGTTATTTACAAATGTTCCTAAAGAACTTGTAATTAATAGTATAGAAAAAAGATATCAACATATTAGATCCAAAAATATTCCATTAACAAAAATAATTGAAGCATCAGAAGTCTTAATGGACAACACCTTTTTCCAATTTGATGGCAACTATTACAGAAAAACTTATGGATCACCTATGGGTAGTCCTATAAGCCCTCTATTTGCAGATATGGTAATGGTAGATTTAGAAGAAGAATGTATAAGATAACTAGATTTTAAACCAGTGTTTTATTATAGATATGTGGATGACATTATTATTTGTATTCCCAAAAACAAAATAAAACAAGTCCTTGAAAATTTCAATTCTTATGATAGTAGACTTAAATTTACCCACGAAGTAGAACAAAGTGATACCATAAGTTTCTTAGAAGTACTATTGATAAAAGAGAATAACAGAATCATTACAGATTGGTATTATAAACCTACCTTCTCAGGTAGATTTTTAAATTTTAAATCAAATCATCCAACATCACAAAAAAGAGCAATGGTTTATAATCTAGTCGATAGAGCGATTTTACTATCTAACAGGCAATTTTGGGAAAAAAACATCAATTTAGTTAAGAACCTATTAAAAAACAACCAATATCCAGAAAGATTCATAGATTTCTATGTCAAAGAAAGACTAAACAAGCTTAACTATAATAGTAAAGATAACAATAGAAAAACAGTAAAAAGAAATGTAATACTAAGTTTACCGTATATACCGCATATCTTTGAAAAGGTCTCAAATAATCTAAGAAAGTTTGGTATTAGATCAGTTCCGCAAATTAAAAATAATCTTAATAGTATAATAAAAAGAGGTAAAGATAGACAAAAAACGAATGAACGAACTAACATTGTACATAGAATAAACTGTAAGGACTGCGATGCTAGTTACGTAGGTGAAAGTAAGCGGATTTTAGATACAAGGATTAAGGAGCATATTGCGAATATGAAAAAAGATGATAAAATTTTGTTATAAACGAACACGTAAAAAATTTCAAACATAATTTCGATTTTCAGAACACTGTAATATTAGATAATGAAGAAAATTGGAGAAAAAGATTAATATCAGAGATGATTAATATAAAACTACAAAGTAAACCGATAAACATAAAAGAAGATACACAAAACTTAAGTAGTTATTATTCGCAATTGCTCAACAAACTAAAATCACGAAAATAATATTTAGTCTATGACAATTAAGTATAACGGTCTAACATAACTGTGGTATCATTGTTGTCATAATGTGATTAGATTGACAGTTACTTGTTTACTTTTTTCTACTCTCTTGAATGCTTTAGTTTAGTTTCTGTGTTAATTTATTACATGCTGTTTTATCTGTTAACTTATTATTGGTGTTGTTTTATATTTGTTAATTTATTCGATTGCTCTCCCAATTTATTGAGTATATGTAATGTTACATTTTTAACCATAAATGACTACAAGGTATCAGTTATACTTAATTGATGCTAGCCTCTGTGCAACAATTCATACATCAACTTCATTTTTGTTTCTTAATGTTTAGAAAAGAAAAAAAACTCTTATGTCGAGGCTATAAATTTATGACGATGTAATCCATGGAATTTAATATAGGTAAGACTATTATTTGTGATGAATGTATTATCATTGACTTGTAGAAAATACTCCTTTAATAAATTTCAGTACTTGAAAAGGATAACAATCAAGTTATCGAAACGTTGTACATTTAATATTGAATCTGTGTACTCATTTACATCAATTAAATCCAACTAAAATATTAGATATGAGTGATAGAGACAGAACGAGAATTGAGAACATCAATATAGTTTACGTAGTACAAATTTTACATCGGGTTTGAAAGAACATTGTTTAAATAGTTTGCATTCTTTCGATTTTGGGAGTGTGGATATTTTGGAACAAGGGATTAAGAATAAATATAAGAGGAAAAGCCTTGAAAGTATTCACATTCTAAGGAATCGGAATAATGTAAATTTAATGGTAGAGTCAAGTAAATTAGATAACATTTATCATTCTTTATTAATTTAAGTGAGAATGGAAAGTTGGAGAGGGGAAGGTGGATGGTGGTGGGGGTAAGAGGAAATAAGTGGGTATGGGTATATAAGGAGGTGTATCGCGGGTTTCATTTCAGTCCCTGAGGAAGAGCCGGAGTGGACTCGTAACGTTGGGCAATTGGGTAATTTGGTGGTGGGGGGCAGTCAGATAGTCCTTTCCTAATAAAGTTTTTTTTCTGGTTTTAATTAAGTTTTTATTTCAGATTCTGCTGGGGTGATTATAAACAAGGGCAATCAGACTGCCATAAATATTAATTATTTTAATTTAATTTATAAGACTGTAAGACTCATGGAAAAATTCTCATCAGTTGATAGTAAATTGCAGTCGATATAAGTAATATTTTTAATGATCAGTTAATACTAGCTTACATTAAAGCCATGGACGGTAATGGCGAGGTGGGTAGGGAAGAGTTGAACTACTTCCTACGTGAATTGAAACAGCGTGAAGCACAGTTAAATGAATATGAGCAACGCGTACGGGCAAGAGAGGATAACACGCACAAGGAAACAGAAAGAATTCTCTATGACTGTTATAAAGGAGCAGGACGCGAAATATGAAGCTATGTCACGGCTCATGGAGCAACAAAAAATTGCGTTAGCACAACTCAAAAATGGAAAAAGAGAAGGGGCGGACGGAGACGTAATTGTGCTTGAGGCTAATAATGGGGAGGATGGCCAAGCAATCCCGGTAGTTACGGTTAAGCAACCGCCTACGCCATTAAAACAAAATTCAGCGATACATATACTATCAAACGAAATGATTGTCGCGGACTCGCGAAATGGTAATGATAGCGGTAAAACGCGGGGTGACGTAGTAGAACAGTTGGCTAAGTTATGGCGTGAGGTAGCGGAATTGTTGCAACGACGTGCATAGTGTACCTAAATTTGAGGCCGTGCATAGTGTACCTAAATTTGATGAAACTAATTTGGCCTCTTTCGTGGGGTGTTGCAAGCGAGCGGTGAATATCGTGCTGCGTTATTTAGAGTCTAAATTAGTAAATATGTAAACTTCACGAAAGTACTTATATAGCGGTAGAGAACGTAGATTTCGAGAACTTAGACACATTCATAGACAAGCTAAAGAGTGTCTTCGCGCCTACAGAAACTTTGAATAAATTAAGGGGAAAATTGGACGCGATGACGAAAAGAAAGGAAGAAACTATGCTTGTATATATAAAAAAATCATGTATATACGTGACGGCATATTGGATCTGAAGAGGCGCGACACGTGGGAGGAGTTGTACGATTACGAAATACAAGAAATTGATCGTGATGTAATAGAGGAGCTTCGCGATGGTTTGCCACCCGAATTCAGATTGTGTATGAATATGATTATCGTGCGCTAAATGAGAAGACCATTACATTAAATTATCCGCTGCCAAACATCACGCACATCACGGAGCAGCTCGGGGGAGCGGAATATTTCTTGATCACTGATCTAGCCAGTGGGTTTCACCAGATTCCACTGCCACAGGAAGATTGAAAGTCTACCGCTTTCTCGACTACCCTCGGTCATTATCAATATATCAGACTTCCTTTTGGAATGAAAAATGCACCTACAACATTTGAAGAGCAAATTAACAAAGTCGTTAGGCAGAGAAAGGAAATGTTCGCATACATTGATGACATCATTATTGCCGCTACCACGCTAGACGGGTTAGACAATGACTTTATAGATTTGGCAGATAAATTGAAACGAGTTAGCATAAGATTACATCCCGATAAGACGCGATTTTATCAAACAACTGTTACGTATTTGGGGTATGTCATAACTCTGATTGATATAAAACCAGATCCGATGAAACATAGAGCAATCGCAGAGTTTCCTACCCCGCGGATCGCGAAGCATATAAAATACTTTAATGGGATATGCGGGTATTATAGACGCTTTATTTCAAATTATGCAGGCATAGCTAAAGCATTATTTGCATTGACACGGAAAAATGTAAAATTTAACTGGACGACCAGACAGCAGGATGCTTTTGCGACTTTAAAGGAAAGACTGACTACGCAACCGATTCTACGACACCCCGATTTTAGTAAACATTTCCATATTACTAGTGATGCATCTATAGATGGAGTAGGGGGATATCTCTCCCAGCTGTATGACAGTATACATCATCCAGTTTCATTTGCTAGTAGAGGTTACACGGATGTCGAGACGAGATACAGTACAATCGAAAAAGAACTACTAGCAATAATGTATTGCGTGCAGCAGTTTAGATATCGCGTGTTAGGACGAAAATTTACATTCTTGACCGATCATAAGCCACTCATGTAGCTTCACACCGTTAATGATTCAACTTTATGAATTAAGATGGTACTTAATTTTAAGATGGTACTTTAAGCTTTGCGCGATTTACGACTTT
Source organism: Torymus aiolomorphi (assembly GCA_036365515.1). NCBI lineage: Eukaryota > Metazoa > Arthropoda > Insecta > Hymenoptera > Torymidae > Torymus > Torymus aiolomorphi. Next base: position 179,380,094 of record CM070875.1, read on the forward strand.
GATGTACAATATATTCCAGGTAAAACGAATTTTATTGCTGACGTCTTGTCTCAAAATCCAGTGGAAGACTCTCTGGAGGTCAATGTAGTTAGAAAAAGGATAGATTCATCGTCGAGTTCTCACTCGCAGGCATTCGCGTTAAAAAGAACTAAGGTGGGGTTGGATCAGACAAGGAAGAGACTAATGACTCGTTATCTATTGACGAGCGGGTCCCTCCGACCAATTCCCATAATTTCCGATCCGTAGACGCTGCTTCAGAAGCACACACTGACAAACATTTTTCCCGCCCTGCCAGCGGTTCCGAAAGTCATGAATCTGACTGAACCACATACAAGTAACCTCGGAAGAGGGGAGTGAGACCGAGGAGGAAGAGAACTCGGCCTCCTCGGAGCACGGGGGCTCATGGGATATCATTGATGGTCCAGCTGTACCCTATGATTTGTTTGGTCCAGAGAGACGGGAGCCACGAATAGCCCGAAACATCATTATTACACGCGATAATTTCCTTCAATTGCGGGATAATCTTGTATATTTTGTAACGGTCCAAAATCAACCATTGTGTAATGGGGCAAAAAAATTACGGGACGCCGAGAAACTTCCGAAGTTATCAGGCGTAAGTTTAGGACGCGTCAAGGTGACAAAGATAGGAAGCAAGTATTACATGGCCTTGCCGATTAAGGAGAACTTACATATATGCGTTGATAGCGATCTAGTTAAAGAAGCCATACGCTCATTATTAGATGCCACCTTGACGCTTGAATTAGAATGTTTGCGAATTTCAAAAACAGACTACCTTGATGACATTGCATGGGGGAGTATAGTGGATACCTTAAAAAAGCAGTTTGTGGATTCGGTCGTGAAAATTGTGATTTGTAAAAATTTAGTAATAATACTCGAACCAGAGGTTAGAGAAACGCTCATTAAGGAAATCCATGACTCAGAAAGGAGTTGCAAAGACATATAAAATAATGCAACAAAATTACTACTGGTAAAAAATGAAGGAAGATATTCAAGAATATATCGCGAGATGTTTAACGTGCCAAACCGGGAAATTGGTCAGGTTCAGAAGACTCAGACGTCTAATCACTTTTCTTGTGTTTGTAGGAAATCATGGCTTATGGGTTGCTGCTGATTGTCGCTCTGTCCGTTCACTTTCCTGTAACCCTTTCAATAACCGGATACGAATGCGGGAAGGGGCCCTTGAATATCACTACCTTCTCCATTCACGAGATGCGCGAATGCGAGGTATCACCGGGGCCCACCAACCACACCAATCTAGAATTTCGATTGCTGCAGTAGCTTGGGTACGGGGACGTACCTGTGGAGGCCTGCAAGATGAAGATAGAACAAAAGATTCGTTACTGTGGCATGTATTCGCACATATCAGACGTAAAAGGAGGCGAAAGGACTTATATTGAGGAACAAAGCAGAGAGAACGATGCAGCAATTTGGTGAATTTCGGACAATTCAAAATTCGGAAAGTTTTCTTAGTGGACTTCAAAGACAATGTGACTAATTATCGAAGCATAGTGCTCGCGGGACATTTAACAACACACGGGGAGTGTAAGGGGGCAAATTACAATGAGCAAAATGAAAATTATGATAACGTTGTCGTGACGGCCAAAGTCGAAATTACTTACAGTCGAATGCAGGCATCGGTTGATAAATATAAAAATAAGATAATTCTGCCTACAGGCACCTCTTGCCAATTCTCAACAGGTTATTGCCAGGAGCTCGACGGACGAAATGTCTATTGGACTCCCACTGCGCCAACGGTATGCGGTTTTGAGGATTATGCAGTATTATTTGAAGGATTAGGGGTCAGAGTCACTTCGATAGACTCACCTGCTGTGTACTTTGCCAACTCCACAAATGGCATACAGTTTGGCCTCGCCTCAATGGGAGAAGAGAACTTATGTGGATACAGTCTAATCAAAATTGAGCACCCGAAATTGTTTATTATGGAAAGCGTTCTAAGAAATGATTTAGTAAAAACCTCTACACTTAAAGTTCAAAATATTTTGACAACAGCTTATTTCAATACAAAAATATCCTATCTGTCAAAACATATCAACACACAATTCGATAACCTCTATAGAGATATTTTGTTTGACAGATGCAATCTAGAGAGACTGAATTTAAAGAATGCTCTCTCCCAAGTTAAGTCCGATCCCGAGGTCTTAGCCCTGCAGATAATGAAAACGAGACGCTACACAGCTGTCACGGTCGGGGAGGTCGTTCGTAAGCTGCGACACTTACAGACATGCTATCACGAGATGTCCATTGCCTGTGGAGGGAAGGATGGATTCTTGAACCCGGGCTCCAGGTTACTAACAACAATTGCCTCCTCCATCGACTGCAATCGGTTTATGCCACACTACTTCGAACTACGGGGAGTATGACATCAATTATTGCCAATGCCGACGAGAGCTGAAGGACCACAAATGCTGACACCGCATCAGAAGCCCACGTGGAAGTATGAGGAGCTACAGAACATTCTAAGCCATGAAATTTATCATCCGGAGGAACTAGAGCGGTTACATGACCACTTACTTTTTAATGCGGAAAGACCCGCTATATTAGAATCAATAGCGCGTAGAATTTCAGATAGAGCACTTCCCGTCGGTTCTCCTAACCTAGCAAATCTTCTTGACCCACAAGCTATCGAATCCTTTACACAGTCTGCCCTCTCCCGATTATGGTCCTCCTTCACAAAATTTGGCATCACGGCAGCAGGCGTCATAGCAATAATCATGATTATACAAATACTGAAATTTGTTTTAGATACCTTACTGAGGGGTTACGCCTTATTTATGATTTATGGATGTAGTATACATATTCTCGCCGCCGTATGGTCGACTTTGACTCATTTGCTCTTGAGTCTGTTCAAACTGAAGCCAACCGCCATGGCTGAAGAATCCAGCAGCCCATCGACGCTTCCAGGGGCAAGTCTACCCTCGACCTGACCAACAACATCATCTCGTGGCCGATACGCATCCGGGACTACAGCGACATAGCGCGTAGATTGAAATTTAGGGACGTTCCGTCTGTTGACCAGTACGTTCCATCTTAGGTGGGGGGTGTTATGTCGTGGGCCTCATCGATAATCGTTTGTTTTGAAAAATAGCCATGTAGACTAGGGGATGCTTGTATTAAAATTTGTAATGCATGAGTTAAACTATCCATTGCCGACAATATAGTTTCCTATCTTTTCAGTAGATGTTAGCTTCTGCACAGAATTATTTATTAGACCGGCATCGGACAGCTTACCGCATATGTAAAAACTCGCATGTTACCAAACTGCAAATATCTTTGAATAAACATTATATTTTGTAATAACAGCGTCGAGCAAATTGAGTATGGAAGCACACGTTAGGATAAATCACATAGAGACCGAACGCGAAGGTACGTTGCAGTCGAGCGCGCTATCAAGGGCGATAAGAAGATCTCCGGTGGCTGCAAGCTCAGCGTCCGGACAGCGGTCTACGTGACCAAACGCATTCTCCCCCGATCCTTCTCAACCAATGAACGAACTACAGCACGCCACCAGCAACCAACCAGAAGACGTGGCTCCTTGGGGGTGAGGTCCCCGACGAGCAGCATGGTGCGCTGTGCAGGCAGATCTCGTCCGAACTCCGAGAGCAGTAGATCTTTTTTTTTTACTTAATCTGTTTTGCGTATTTTTTTATCACTTTGCGCCGTCGTTCTGCTATTTTAAATAACCGATTTTTATACCGAAATACACCGAGGCTCTGCCAAAGATTTGCTTATTAAAATTGTGTGTTTTCGAATTTTTAATAAATAAACAGTGTTAATTTTCCTTGAATCTCTTTTTTTTCACTCAAAATTACACGTGTCATTTCGATTATTCACCTACACGGAAAGAAATTTGGGCGAACTGATGTCCACTGGCGGAAGTTGGACACGCCAATTTTGATATAAGCGGAACATCCAATGGTTTAGCGGTCTGAAATTCGAAATTGGGCGATCTGTTCGCTCAATATTCGGCGACTAACAGACCAAAGTGTGAGGACGCTGCTCTCCTTTGCTTTTGATGAACTGTGCTAGTACCGGTTGGGCGATACGCTAACGGTGTTTTTGCTGTCGTGAGTTATTGAAAATCATTTCCCAAGGTAGATGAATTTTTTTGTGAAATACGACTATGCTGATATAAGAACAATTTTAATTGGTAAGTATAATAATAATATAACTTAAAATATGGCTTGCGTATAATATTCATGTATGATAACCTACAAAAATCTAAACTTTTTACATATGGTTCGGTCTCTTCATCTTAGAATAAAGAAATTATAGTATTAAACACCTTTTCTTAGCCGTCGGTTGATAGATTTTTATGAGATAAAGGTAACATTTCTTGTTTTTTCAAATAATTTCTCTCAAAGTCAAAATGTTGAAAATGCTTTATTGGTACTTAAAATAGGTTTAGCAACTTTTAGGTTAGCTTTATCAGAGGTCTTTGTTCTACATTACAATTTTGAAAACATTTTATATTTATACTGGTAATCAAAAACGTTTAAATATTTCATTGTCGGTTTATTTGTTTGATTATAGATAATGGATTCACAGATAACAATTTTTATTTGATGCGTCTTAATGATATTACGTCATTACTAATAAGTAATGAACATTTTATTGAATTTATTACCAAGTATAGTTTCGAAAAGGGGAGAATAGTTTCTAATTCTAATATTGCCAGTGCTGAGATTAATATGAATATTGATGATGTAAGCATGGAAAGTTTGGAAGAAAAGAATATAAGTAATGACAACATTGTAGAGGCAATAGAGAAAGAAAGTAAATTATTAAATTTGTTTTATCGAACGCTTTATAATTTTAATGAAATTAAATTTATCAATTTTAATTATTTTAAATAATAATTTTAGATGATTTTGTTTTTAAAGAAACTGGCCTATATCATTTTCTTAATCACCCAGATAATTTAATTGGTCAAATGATTCTTGGTAAATATAAATATGATTCAAGAAACTTAGATTATAGGTTGCATGAAATGTTAATAATAATGAAGTTAAAACAAAATCCAGGGAATTATTCGTAAGTTATGATTATCATCAATAATACTTAAAGAGTTGAGTTAAAATAAATTGTATATTACTATTTAGTATACTAATTTTTTAACTCTTTCAAAATACTTAGATCAAATTTAGAAAAGAAATGTTTACTTTGTAAAGTCGTGTTCATCGATATAAGTTTATTAGATCTTATAAATGTTAAGTCAAATGCACTTTCATATTTATATAACTCACTCGTATACATTCATATATTTATGTCGTTTCGCGGTTTTGACGAGTTTTTCGAGATATTATATACCGCTTTTGAAGAGTTTCTCCGGTTTTGAAGAGCCTCTTCACACCGGCAAAGATATATATGACCGTTTTTGGAGAGTTGTCGGCCATTTTCTAGAGTCTATAACCCCAGGGTCATTATTTCTTTAGTCACGTTAACATAGCCAACTCTGAGAAAAAGAACTATACCTCTCCAAAACCGGTTCACCTACATACTTATATAAATGCATTGTTATATATAATAATATGTTTATGTATACAATTATTAAGTAGTTCTTGCAATAAAATACTTATTTTAATTTCGATTATACATGACTTCAAAATAAAAAATTTATATTTTAAGACTTATCTCATTTATACAGCAGAAAACAATAAAGTTAAAGAAATAATAGATTACTAGATTTGGTTAAAGTAATTTTTTATAGTATCCATCAAAATTATATTTTTTTATATTTACAGCTTAACTCCAAAAGATTTTAACGAACTAGCAGATGCGATTGTTGAGTTATTCCAACAGAGGAAAAAGACGTATTCTATTTTCCGTACAGTAAAACCACAGATGGCGAGGTGATTGCTGCCAGAGGCTCCCTAATCTGTACTTATAAAACTTTGAGAAAAGGCTCGAATGCTTGGAAGAGATGTAGAAGGAGAGGATAGCTTTGACAAATCCAATAACAGTAAGAAAACGTTTGACTTTAACAAAAAAGTAATATTTCACACGTAACATAGTTGTAATAATTACAATGATTGTTTTCAGGTAAGAGTTCAGCCGCTTGTTTAACTGATATAAATTGCCAAGAAAATTCAGAGGAAGTTATTAAGCACTGGGCAGACAGTTTCTCAGAAAGGGAGAAGAAGTTAGTTTCAACTGAAAACAAAGTAACGTTAAACGTTTATTTCAACAGCTTCCCTTGCTTAGGTCCTCCACTTGGGGTTTCTCAGAAAGGGAGAAGAAGTTAGTTTCAACTGAAAACAAAGTAACGTTAAACGTTTATTTCAACAGCTTCCCTTGCTTAGGTCCTCCACTTGGGGTTATATTGGTAAGCCATAAAATAAAGATTATTTGATCATTTGAAATTTAAAAATGTTTATTTAAAAAAAGTTTACATAAATTTTTATTGTAAAGCTGGAACAAAACTTCAAATCGGTTATTAATCAACTTAGCGACCAGAAAGCTATATCTTCAGAACTTGTAAAAAATAGTTCATCTTTTCTTCAACAAAATTGGTCGACATGGTCTAAAAAAATACTAAAATTATCACAAAAATCTAAAATTGCAGTAGTACTGGAGTTTCGTGAGCAACACAAGATACTAATTAATGTAGGTAATAAAGTTATTACATTTTTTCATTGGTTTACAATGGTATACATGAGCACTAGTAAGAGTCTTTTATACATATGCATTGCATATTTGTTTAGGTACTAATGATGATTTTCTGGCTTTCTTTATTCTGCCGCTTTGCATACCAAAAATTCTAAAATCGATTAAGGTATCTACAACGACTTCTATCAACATAACTAAACAGCAGATATCGAGAACATTTATTCTACTTGTTAAAGTAAGAAAATATTTTTATAAATTAAACTTTGTTAACTTGCCAAAAGTATTTATTTATTTTTTTAATTTTTAGGAGAATCAGAACATTGAGAATGAACAAACAAATTTAGAAAATTGGTTAAAAGCCTTAAATCAAGAGGTCTATCCATATGTGATTCTTGTAGGAACTTTAGAACAGATTACTCAGTCATTTGCTGTTATTAACGGCTCTAAATACTTGTATTCAGATCCTGTCAAAGCTATTCAAGCTACGTATAAATGCATCATCGCTTTGCGGACTTTTCCGTATACGTGTGATTATGTATGGATGTTCATACGGAAGCTATTTTTCGGAGTTAGCTCTGGGAAAGGTTTTTCGACTGTATCTAAGTTTATAGTAGATTTAAAGAAGGTATAAATTGAAGTCTGATTCGATTAGTTCGATTATTATTATCATCATATTCTTGATATAATGTTTAAAAAAGTATTACATTATTATTAATTTAATGTGTTTTAAGTAATAAAAGTTTTACTTTAGTATTGTTAATTTAACGTGTTATCGCTCATCAAAATGAGTTTTAAAACTATTTTTGATAGTATCATAACATTTATACTAAGCTTGTACAGCAATAGTGCTTATCCCCGAAAACTTGTACAAGACTTTGTGGATTATATGAATGATTTCATTGTTAATATTTATTTACCATCTGTAAAGCAAGATGTGATGTTAGTTTTACATAAGTATAATATTATTCCAAAGTACGTCTTAAGTGAAATAAATGAATGTTTTGATAAATATTCAAGTGTATTCGATGGCATATTGTCAGAACATAAGCGATTTGAATTGTTTAAAAAGTTGGATTATATCGATTTCGAACTATACGATATTGGATACACTTTTATTTTAAAAGACGTTAAAAACAATATGCGACTTGTTCCCGAAAATATGTACGGAATATACGTGCCTCTACGTAAAAGCTTAAAAATGTTTTTAGAAGTACCTGGTATATTAAATGAAACCTTGGAGTACATGAATAAGTTGTATAAGGAGTCAATCAAATACAGTGCGATCCAAAACTATAGAAACACCTAGTTGTAACACGATAAACGTAGCGTAGACCTTACAAATGATATAATAACCGGGCCAATCTTTCTTTAACATATTTTAAACATGAAATTTGAACGAAATCATTTGTTTCAAGGGATTAAAAGACATCAAAATATTTTTTTTATTCACTTTATTTAAAAAATAAACAAATTATCATTAATTTCGCCGTCCCATAACTATAGAAACACTATAAAAATTCGCTATTAAACTGAGTAATACTTCTATTTTTATTTATAATTTTTATTAAATTTTTATCAAATAATATAAATTTGACTATTTTTATATATAGAATATATTTATTTTCAGAAGATAGTCAACTTTTTCTTAATAACTTATTAAATAATTTAATTTTCAACTGCGTTTTTACACAATAGTTTATATAACAAATATTTTAATCTTATTTTGGCTTATAAAATTAATTTTTTATGTACGTTTATGTTTATAATTTCGCTATCTGTTACTCCCAGCCCAGTTTATATGTGTTTTACTGACTCACTGTCGGTAATGCAGATTCTTTTTTAACCTGCAGTAAAAATCGGCGTAACGACGAAAGCTTTTCGCAGTTCATTTGATTGTTTAAGTAGTACGCATATACGTATTTCACTTGTTTACCACTTGTTGACATTAAGATTTGAGTTATAATTAAATATATTTTCTATTGTATAGAGTTATTTTTTGTAACGAACTTACAATGCCGAGTGGTAAATATTTAACTGATCTTGAAAAAGGACGAATTCAAGCATACCGTGAAACTGGGTTAAGTCTTAGAAAGATATCGCAGAAGCTTGGTAGATCTTTGAAAGTTATTCATAGTTTTTTAAAAGATCCTTCACTGTATGGTACGAAAAAAACAGGTGACCGAAAAAGTAAGATTAAGCCTCGATTGCAACGGCAAATTGTTAACTTAGCTAGTAATTCTATGATTAGTTTGCATAATTTCAAAAGACGATTACCAGTAACCATTTCTAAATCATCGGTACATCGAGTATTGCAACAATCTACTGTTATCACTAGACAAAAAATGCAGAAAGCTCTGAGATTACTGCCAAGACATAAAGATGCTAGACTCGAGTTTGCTAAATTGAATATGAATACAAACTTTAAAATGGTAAATAATTATTAACGTTTTAGATTAACGAAAAGCTGTGATGATTTTTAATTTTTAAGGTCGTATTCTCAGATGAAAAAAATTTAACCTTGACGGACCAGATGGAGTGTACTCTTATTGGAGAGATTTACGAAAAAATCCCCAATACTTTTCCCGTAGAAATTTTGGTGGTGGCAGCTTAATGGTATGGGGAGCATTTAGTTTTCATGGAATCTTACCGTTGGCATTCCCATCTTGCAAAATGAATTCAGCAGAGTACATTCGTGTATTGGAAACTAATTTATTACCTTTTTTGGACAGCAATGAACATTTAGATCTAATTTTTCAGCAAGATAATGCGGCAATACATGGAAGTCGCGAAACAAAACAATGGTTAACTGATAATGACATTTTAGTTTTAAAATGGCCTGCGTGTTCTCCGGACATGAACCCAATAGAAAATCTTTGGGGTATTCTTGTTCGTGAAGTGTATGCCGATAATAAACAATACAATTCTGTTCGAGAGTTAAAAAATGCAGTCCTGCAAGCATGGCGAGCGATTGATGTAAATACCATAAATAAATTGGTCGCCAGTATGCAGAGCCGTATTTTTGAATTAATAAAAAACAAAGGTGGGCCAACAAAGTATTAAAATTTATTTATTTTATGTATTAAATTATTCAAATTTGTATTATTTTGTTTAAAATTAATGTAAACTAAAATTTTATAAATAATTAATGAAAATGAATAGAAGTATTACTCAGTTTAATAGCGAATTTTTATAGTGTTTCTATAGTTATGGGTGAAATTAATGATAATTTGTTATACGGCGAAATTAATGATAATTTGTTATACGGCGAAATTAATGATAATTTGTTTATTTTTTAAATAAAGTGAATAAAAAAAATATTTTGATGTCTTTTAATCCCTTGAAACAAATGATTTCGTTCAAATTTCATGTTTAAAATATGTTAAGGTAATGTGTACTTACCGACAAATTTTAGAATGTATTTATCTTTTGCAAATAATAATAGAATTACTAACAAAAAAATTGAGTATAGTATTTACATATACGGAGCGCCTGAAAGAGCTATTTTTCCAAAAATCTACTAAGAATTTATTTAATTAAATAAAAGCCACAATGCCGATAAGTAGGGATCTGTATACTTCGAATTTTGCCAGTTTCAAAAAGTGTTTTTCTCATGGAAATGCTGATAGAATCGCACAAAAAAAAATCTGAGCATAGTATTTACATACACGGAGGGCCTGAAAGAATTGTTTTTCCAAATAAACGTTCGAATGTTTATTAATTAAATAATGAAATTGAGTTGATTTTGAGGTTCAGATCGCCTTAATGGCCCGGTTATTATATCATTTGCAAGGTCTACGCTACGTTTATCGTGTTACAACTAGGTGTTTCTATAGTTTTGGAACGCACTGTATTATTCAAGGAAAATTGTGGTCTGAAAAATATTTTTCTAAATTTAAAAATGATGACATTGTGTTACCCTTATATTTATTCTATGACGACTTAGAAGTAGGCAATGGTCTTGGAAGTCATGCCGGTAAAAACAAGTTTGGCGCAATATATGTTTCGATCGCATGTCTTCCACCTCAAATAGCATCACGACTCAGCAGTATTCTTTTCTGTGGACTTGTACACACAGAAGATAAAAAAAAAACTACGAACAAAAAAATATTCAAAAAAGTTATAGATGACTTAAATTTACTGCAAAATGAAGGAATTACTGTGAATATTGGTGAAACCGTTAAAACAATTAAGTTTCAGTTAGTTTTAATATTAGGCGACAATCTAGGTCTAAATGGCATCCTTGGTTTTGTGGAATCATTTAAAGCGAACTTTTGTTGCAGAATATGTTTGATTTCTTCTGAAAATTTGCGAGAATCAATAAAAAAAGATCCTACATTATTAAGATCGAAGCTCACGTACGATGCTGCCATTAAAATGAAAAACTCATCTAAAACCGGCATTAAAGAGCAGTGTGTCTTTAATGAAGTAAACGGGTTCCACATTACAACTAACCATAGTGTTGACATGATGCATGACATTTTAGAGGGTGTGTGTAAGTACGTTATGAGGGCGATTATTTTTGCATTCATATTTACAGAAAAATATTTTACATTAGATTACTTAAATTATAGAATTCAAAATTTTGAGTATGGTCCAACCGAAATTTCTAATAAGCCTCCTATCATTCAGTTACATAAATTGAAAAATAAAATAGATTTGAATATGTCTGCAAGTGAAATGTTATGTTTAACGCGTTATTTTGGCTTAATTATCGGTGATCGAATCCCGGAGGAAGATAAATGGTGGGAGCTGTACGTATATTTGCGACAGATAATTGGCATTGTAACATCTCCCAGAATTGTGTTAGCGGATATCTACGCTCTTAAATCATTTGTGAAAAAACTTAATAAGTTATTTATTGACTTAGTTGGTCCACTCAAACCTAAATTCCACTTCTTGGTCCATTATCCGAGGCTCTTACTAGAAAATGGTCCGTGTATACAGTATTGGAGTATGCGTTATGAATCGCGACATCGTCAGTTAAAGTCTAATGCTATATCTTCAAGCTGTAATATTAACGTACTAGTAACCATTACGAAAAAACAATTATTAAAAATGTGTCACATGTTTACTACATTGGCATCTGAAAATCCTATTAAACTAAGCTGCGCTGTAAAAAATGATATTATAAACTCCCCTCAGTTTTTTGGCGAATCAAAAGCTGTGTATTATAACAGTATTGATATATACGGTACATTGTATAAAAATTCAATGTTTATTGTGACTGATATGAGTAAAATTGAAATGGAATTCGGAGAAATTTTAAAAATTGTTAAAATTGAAAGTGAAATGTTCTTTTATCTTCAGTTGTATGAAGAAGTCACTTTTGATGACCATTTTTACTCATATACAGTTAAGAAAAAACATAATAAAATTCAATGGTTTAATTATAAAGATTTACCAAATGTACCTCCCTGCTTATATGTTAAAAACAATAAAAATCATTTTGTAAACACATGATTAATGTGTGATAACATGAAAAATAAATTTTTTGAGTTAAATATAATATTTATTATTTTATTCCTTTATTTTCATTATATTATATATTTATATAAGTTACTTTACATAATAGTATCATTACGTACAAAGTATCAAAACGTATATTTTATACCACTTTAATCGCAAAATCATAACTTTGATATATAAAATACGTTTTGAGACTTCTTATACATAAGTAGATTATTTGACTTTTAAAAAAACGTCACATGGAGTAAATAATCTACTTCCACACCCATGTGCAAAAATACTATGAATAAACATATAAAAATAACTTAAGCATATGCGGGAGATACAACTCTCTAATTTGTTGGTGAACGGCGCACAGTGGGCGGAAACGCCAAAAAAATGGTCAAAATATCGGCTTCACGCGAATTTTGCATGAAAACTGACAGCAGATTTGGACTGCTTTTATAGCACTTATTCAGAGGCTGTTTCCCCCAAATATCTGTATAATGATTATTAACATGAAATCGTTGCAGTTTTAGAGCATTATCACGAAAATTCGATTTACCTGTTCAGTTGACGTATATTAGAAAATCACCCATGAGGTTTTCATACATATACATATGGATTTACAAGTTTTGCTAACTACTCATCTAAAAAAATTGTATTACTTTTGTAAATTTAATATATTTAAATAATTTTTTTAACAAATTATGGCAAAATCTAACTTTTAAAGATAATGATCTCTGATTTAATTTTTTTGTGAAAAATTACCAAAGTTATACGTTGTACGTCACTTAAATTATTATAAATAATCGTTAAATGTTATAGTTGTGTTTATAATCACAAATAGGTGGAATTAACTCCATCGCATAAAAAAGATATATACATTTACAGATTTTGAAGTTTTTAATACCGGGTCTGGTATCACTTTTATTAAATTAATTTATTAAAATAATTTCTTTAAACAAAATAAGTCAATACTCAATTTTTTTAAGACAATGATTTGTGATTTAAGCTTTTTAGGAAAAGTATCGCGTTATTGAGAGCACCTTAGCGTTGACATATAATCGTCCTGTTTATGTACAAATTCTTCAACACCTTGCTGTATGTAAACACGCGCAACTCTCAGTACTGAGCCTAACATTTTTATAAAGCCAACTATAACATTTAATGATTGTTTATAATAATTTAAGTGACGTACAACGTATAACTTTGGTAATTTTTCACAAAAAAAATTAAATCGGAGATCATTATCTTCAAAGGTTAGATTTTGCCATAATTTGTTTAATGAAATTATTAAAATATATTACATTTACAAAAGTAATACCATTTTTTAGATAAGTAGTTGGAAAAACATGTAAATCCATATGCATATATATGAAAACCCCATAGGTGATCGTCTAATATATGTCAACTGAACAGGTATAGCAAATTTTCGTGATAATGCTCTAAAACTGCAATGATTTCATGTTAATAATCATTATACAGATATTCGGGGGAAACGATTTCTGAGAAAAATCTATAAAAGGCGTCCAAATCTGCTGTCATTAATAGTTTTCATGCAAAATTCACGTGAAGCCCATATTTTGACCATTTCTTTGACGTTTCCGCCCACTGTGCGGCGCTCTCCGCGAATGAGAAGTTAGACGACCGAAAAATTGGGCGATCTGATAGCCTAATGGAGGCGGTCTAACAGCTCAAAAGAGGCGATCCGACCAGTGATGGGATTATCGGGAGAATTCTCCCGACCGTAATCACAGGCCGAAATGTTTGAATGTTGGCAGCAGCGCGACACGCGAGCGAGCCGCAACGTTCCGATTTCGGATTCCTCGTCTTATCGTCTGACTTTTCAAAACAGTGGGAAAGCGTATTAGGAGGTTAGAGTATTAATATTATTTTTGAATGTGAAAGTAATGATTCAACCAAAATTGACTGGAATTACTATTGTGAAGTGACTGTTGTTATCGAGTAAGTATTTTGATTTACTTTTTATATTTACATATTTACATTACACTAATTTTTTTTTTCTTTTAGGAAAGTGCCACATTATTTTTTACTAATCTATACAAATTACAACACTGTAATTGAAGATGTGATAGCTGGTGTTCGTGATGTTTTTTTGGATGAAAGTGTGGCTGAGCAAGTAGTTCTTCGAGAGTTGAAGAGATTGATGTCGATGAAGACTATTGTAGTAAATCCTGATCCTCCAGAGGCACAACCACCTGTATTAAATACTTATGCGAGTACCTCATCCAACAAAGTGGCTTCAAAAGTAAGAGTTCATTTGTTGTTTATAGCCTTCGTCAGTTTCAATTTATAAAATAAATTACTCGCAATTTAATTTTATTATATAGGAAATATGAGTGCCAATGCTGCTAAAACACAAGCTGCATCAGGGGCGCAACAATAATTCCAAAAGCTTGTCTAGTGCTGCTTCGCCTCCAATACAACAGTAACAAGTGTCACAGCCAGCGATATACAACCTTCTCCAATTCATCATCAAGCCCAACTGCAACCTCAGCCTCAACCTCAACAAATGACGTATCTAATAAAATATGTTCAACACATGCAGAGTATGCCAGTTCAACAACAAGTTTGGCAAATGCAACAGATTCAACAAGTTCAAAAAGTTGGCTATATTGCTATGACACAAAGACATTTATGGTAGAAAACGCTATAATACAACACAAGCCATGGAAATGAATTAACTCTTAGCTAGTCTGGGAAATACAACTTCTTCAACTGGAACATTAAGTCAAAAGTTATTATTAATGTGATGTTTTTGCAAAAATTTGGAGAAGGAGCATTAATTAGGTAAGAAATGTTTTTATTGTTTTTACCGCATTTGCATCTATCATTGCTATGATAAAATTATTCCTTAAAGTCTTCTATAATTTTATCAATTATAATTTAATATGCCAATTGACGTATAATTTATATGACAAACAGTATAGTAATTTTTGTAATGATCAAATGAGTAAATATTAACACGAATAAAAATGGATATTAAAAGTTTTTCATAAATTAATTTTCTTTTTATAGCAAAATTTTATAAAGCAGAATTACAGACTGGGAGTCAATATGTCAAAGCCATAAAAATGTCATGTAGCTGTTAAAAATGTATCCTTAGTCGAAGGATTAAGAGCTTGCCAGAATCCTAATGGATCTTTTACGGCTATGGTGACTGCTTGTGAGAGTGATACGAGGTTTGTTTATTGTGCCTGCTGTGTGTCAGCTATTCTGGATGACTGATCTAGAGTATAGATAAGTATACAAGTTTTATATAAAAAAAGTACAAGTAAAGTTTAAGTATAGTTACTTTGTAAAAACTTTTATTTTTACAGCGCCGTCAAGAATTTATGGATTATTTCTTTTATTTTCAATCGTATTGTTTCCTGGCATCAAACAGAGACACTTAGTACCTTAAAAAAAGATACTCGTGCCTTCCCATTGGATCTTATAGGCCCTAGGAGCTTCTGTATTCACCAAAATAAAAAGAAATTGCTATTTTCATCATAAATACTGATAAAAACAATGAAAAGTTTAAACGTATAAAAGGCAAAAGAGTAGTTCAGTTAAAGTTTAAAATAAGTAACAAAAACAGAATCTTATTCATAAATGTGCGAAATATAAAAATAAGTAAAAATAGATCAATGTGCAGTATTATCTACATGCAAGTGTACAAGTTAACGCGTGTCAACTTTAATATTCATATTAATCTGTTCGTAAATGATATTGTGATGATTATTGTGGATGGTGCTGCTTAAGCTATAAGTGTATTTTAGTTGAATAATTGTGGTGATTGTGTGTAAATGTAATAATAACTTTTAATTGAAGAACAATTAAAATATCGCCAAAACATGATATTGAAAATACTTTTTGCTAACAGTGTTGTATTCTTTCATAGTGTTATGGTATAAAGATTTATTTTCAATGTCTTCACAATTCTCACATATTAAAATTGATAGTTCACCATGGTGGAAGTTTAAGTTATGTGTTACATTTTGAAAAAATATAATCTGAACAGTTTGTTGGAGTTTTTACAATGTTTGGAAGTGTTTGATATGAAAATGAACAAATTAGGTGTATGTTTAAAATTGACAATTCAGCTTGTATTTTTCAAAATACAACACATGACTTAAACTGACACTATGGTGAACTGTCAATTTTAATATGTGAGGATTGTAAATGAATCATTGAAAATAAATCTTTATACCGTAGCACTATGGAAGAATACAACATCATTAACAACAAATATTTTCAATAACATGTTTTGCCTATATTTTAATTGTTCTTGAATAAAAAGTTATTATTACATTTACCTCAACTTAATATAAACACAAAACAGTTGTAATAATTAACATAAATAAACTAGTTTATGTTATTTCATAAAATAAGTAAAGAGTAATTAAAATTTTCATTGTGTTCATCAGTGTTTACGATAAAGTTTGCATTTTATACGTATAATGTGGCAGTGCTTATTTTGTGACTTATTTTGTAAATCTCTGATTGGCTGTTTTTTAGTGTACATACCTTAATCTAAACAAAACAAAAATAGGGTGAGAATAGTTTTTGCTCGACAAATTTTTATCTGAATCCTTTTTCAAACCCTCTTGAAAATAATTATATTCATTTTTAAATATCAAGAGCCACAAATGATTTATATTTTTGAGAACCAGACGGCTTTGAAAACTTAAATTCATCTCAAATTGTGGACCTAGTTACTGACCTTTGTCAAAGCATTAAAAATAGATTAAACATCAATATTCAACAGTTTTATGATAACACTTATACTTACATATCATATTTTATTGAAATATGATTCTAGTAATAAGTTTTTTCCTGCGTAATGGAATACACATTGCTAAACTGTCTGTCATAACATTGATTTTAACCCCATAGTACTAATTAATTCTTTAGGTTTTGTACACATAATAGTAGATTAATTATGAAATTCAATTTTTAGTAGCTTATAAAATATACGAATAGAGTGTATTAGCAGTGCGAGCAACTCCCATTGAAAAGCTAGACATATAAGTGTTATCATAAAACTGTTGAATATAGAAGTTTAATCTATTTTCCATGCTTCGACGAAATTCAGTGACAAGGTCCATGACATATATTAGATTCATGAATAATATTAATTTCTCAAATTCTCAAGTTTTCATTATTGGTGTCTCTTGATATTTAAAAATAAATAGAGGGTATTGTATAAACAGATTGTATAATTAAAAAAGCCAAGTCTGTGTATCGCTAAGAAAATTTAATAAATATAAATACTTCAAAAATGTATAAATTTAATACATGTTTTTTACTGCAAAGTCTCAGACAATTGATGAAAGAACCTCTTAGATTTAACATGGGTAAAAATAAAATTAGATATAACACTATAATTTTTATTTATATATTCAATTCAAAATCCTTGATACATTAAGTATACAATACGGTAAATATATTTCTTTTTGTATTCTAAAGAATAATTATATTTAATCTTGAAAATTTAAGGCCTGGATAAAAAGGAAGGTATATTCAACTGTCCTTGATTCGCCTCACGATGACGAGCTTCATACGCGAGATCCTGTTTTTATAAATTAGAAAACTCAACAAATTAAATGTAGCCTAATCGTGATAGGAGTCAGCCTCTCGAAGACGAGTGACGTACGCGATCATTTCCTTTTTTAAAAAGTGAATACCCTGAACAAAAATAGAGGTATATTAAACTGTCCAGGAGTCGCCTATCGAAGACGAGCTTCGTACGCGACTTAAAGCTTTTATAAAAAAAGAACCCTGCTCAAAATGAATGTAGCCTAATCGTGCCAGAAAAGTCGAGCTCTCGCAGAGGAGATTTGTAAGCGAGATTCTGCTTATATAAAATAGAACACTAAACAAATTGGATCTATCCTAATCGTGAAGGAGTCGGCCTCTCGAAGACGATCTTTGTACGTGAGCTTCTGCTTTTATAAAATAGAACACACAAGAAATTATATGTAGTTTAATCGTGATAGGAGTCGGACCATCGAAGACGCGCTTCATACACGAGCAATTGCTATTTGAAAAAGTTGATTACCCCGATAAAAAATGAAGGTATATTAAACTGCCCAGGAGTCGCATCTCGAAGACGAGCTTCGTACGTGAGCTTGTACTTTTATAAAATAGAACACTTAACGTATTGAATGTATCTTAATCGTGATAATAGTCGGCCTCTCGAAGACGAGCTTATAATTCGTTAAGTGTTCTATTTTATAAAAGCAGAATCTCGCGTACGAAGCTCGTCTTCGATAGGCGACACCTGGACAGTTTAATGTACCTCCATTTTTTATCAGGGTGTTCACTTTTTAAAAAAGGAAAAGCTCGCGTACGAAGGTCGTCTTCGAGAGGCCGACTCCTATCACGATTAGACTACATTTAATTTGTTAAGTGTTCTATTATTTAAAAGCAATATCTAGCGTACGAAGCTCGTCTTCGAGAGTTCCACTCCTATCACGAATAGAATACATTCATTTTGGTAAGGGTTCTATTTTATAAAAGCAGAGGCTCGCGTACCAAGCTCGTATTCAACAGGTGACACCTGGGCAGTTTAATATACCTCCATTCTTGACGAGTGTACTCACTTTTTAAAAAAGCAAAAACTCGCTTACAAATCTCCTCTTCGAGAGCTCGAGTCCTTTGGCACAATTAGTCTACATTCATTTTGAGCAGCGTTCTTTTTTTATAAAAGTAGATGCTCGTCTACGAAGCTCGTCTTCGAGAGGCCGACTCCTATCACGATTAGGATACATTCATTTTGGAAAGTGTTCTCTTTTATAACAGCAGAATCTCGATTACGAAGCTTGTCTTCGAGAGGTGACTCCTGGACATTATAATATACCTCCATGTTTTATGAGTGTATTTTATTCTTTTTAAGAAAACAAACGCTCGCTTAGGAAGCTCCTCTTCGAGAGCTCCACTTCTCTGGCACGATTAGTCTACATTCATTTCGTGTATTGTTCTTTTTTTATTAAAGTTGATGCTGGCCTACGAAGCTCGTCTTCGATAGACAACTCCTGGACAACTCCTTAAAAAAGGAAAAGCTCGCGTACGAAGCTAGTCTTCGAGAGGCCGACTCCTATTACGATTAGGCTACATTCAATGCGTTAAATGTTCTATTTTTTAATAGCAGAATCTCGCGTACGAAGCTCGTCGTCGAGAGGCCGACTCCTATCACGATTAGGATACATTCATTGTGTTAAGGGTTCTATTTTAGGTCTTTGGGAGGCGACCCCTGGGCAGTTATATATATATATATATATATGTATATATATACCTTCATTTTTGACGAGTGTATTCCGTATTTAAAAAAGGAAAATCTCGCTGGCTATTATCACGATTAGGATAAATTCATTTATGTAAGTGTTCTAATTTATAAAAGTAAAAAGCTCGCGTACGAAGCTCGTCTTCGAGAGGCGACAGCTGGGCAGCTTAATATACCTGCATTTTTTATCAGGGTATTCACTTTTAAAAAATGCAAAAGTTCTCGAAAGAAGCTCGTCTTTGAGGGACCGACTCCTCTGTCACGATTAAGCTAAATTCATTTTGAGCAGCGTTCTTTTTTTTATATAAACTTAGACTCGCGTACGAAGCTCGTCTTCGATAGGCGCCTCCTGGACAATTTAATATACCTTCATTTTTTTATCGGGGTATTCACTTTTTAAAATAGCAATTGCTCGTGTATGAAGCGCGTCTTCGAGGGTCCGACTCCTATTACGATTAAACTACATACAATTTGTTGTGTGTTCTATTTTATAAAAGCAGAAGCTCACGTACGAAGCTCGTCTTTGAGAGGCCGACTTCTTCACGATTATGATAGATCCAATTTGTTAAGTGTTCTATTTTATATAAGCAGAATCTCGCTTCCGAAGCTTGTCTTCGAGAGGTGACTTCTGGACATTATAATATACCTCCATTTTTTATGAGTGTATTTCCTTTTTGAATAAGCAAAAGCTCGCTTACGAAGCTCCTCTTCGAGAGCTCGACTCCTCTGGTACGATTATAGTATCCATTCATTTCGAGCATCGTTCTTTTTTTATAAAAGTAGATGCTCGCGCCTAGGAAGCTCGTCTTCGATAAGCGGCTCCTGAACAGTTTAATATACCTCCACTTTTTATCAGGGTATATGCACTTTTAAAAAAAGCAAAAGCTCGCGTACGAAGCTCGTCTTCGAGATGCGACTCCTGGGAAGTTTAATATTCCTCCATTTTTGACGAGTGTATTCCCTTTTTGAAAAAGCAACAGCTCACTTACGGAGAGGTGGGTATCGAAAAGGCGAACGTTCACTTCGTATTTGCAGCAAAATATCAAATTTTGTTACTTCGAATTATGTTATTTACTCATGACTTTTTAACGAATGCATGTAATTATAGAATGTTCGAATCGTCGACTAGTCATGTAGAATAAAGAAAATATGATCGATATAGTTGCATTCGAATCGTTATTGTCTAAAACATGAAAATTTTTTCTGGCTCTAAAGTAGATGGTTCATAAGGGTGAAAAACGATAGTAGTTAGTCTAAATACTTCATGTTTTTCGCACTTGTGAACTTTCTACTTGATGGTTAGAAAAATTTTCATATTTTGGACAATAACGATTCGAATGCAACTATATCGATCATATTTTTATTATTCTTCATGACCAGTCGATGATTTGAACATTCTAATTATATGGATTCCTTAAAAAAGTCATAAAGAAATAACGTAATTCGAAGTAACAAAAATTGATATTTTGCTGCAAATACGAAGTGAACGTTCGCCTTTTCGATACCCTCCCTTACGGAGTTCCTCTTAGAGATATTGACTCCTTTGTCACGATTAGTCTACATTCATTTAGAGCAGCGTTCTTTTTTTATAAAAGTAGATGCTCGTCTACAAAGCTCCTCTTCGATAGGCGAATCTTGGACAGTTTAATATACCTCCATTTATCACGTTATAATCAGTTTTTAAAAAACCGAAAGCTCGCCTATAACGAAGCTCTTCGAGAGGCTGACTCCTATCACCATTAGGGTACATTCAATACGTTCAGTGTTCTATTTTATAAAAGCACTATCTCGCGCACGAAGCTCGTATTTGGTAGACGACCCCTGGGCAGTTAAATATACCTCCATTTTTTAAAGTGTATTCCCTTTTTTAAAGAGCAAAAGTTCGCTTACGAAGCTCGTCTTCGAGAGACCGACTATTATCACGATTAAGATACATTCAATACGTTAAGTGTTCTATTTTATAAAAGTACAAGCTCGCGTACGAAGCTCGTCTTCGAGATGCGACTCCTGGGCAGTTTAATATACCTTCATTTTTTATAGGGGTAAACAACTTTTTCAAATAGCAATTGCTCGTGTATGAAGCACGTCTTCGATGGTCCGACTCCTATCACGATTAAACTACATACAATTTCTTGTGCGTTCTATTTTATAAAAGCAGAAGCTCACGTACAAAGATCGTCTTCGAGAGGCCGACTCCTTCACGATTAGGATAGATCCAATTTGTTTAGTGTTCTATTTTATATAAGCAGAATCTCGCTTACAAATCTCCTCTGCGAGAGCTCGACTTTTCTGGCACGATTAGGCTACATTCATTTTGAGCAGGGTTCTTTTTTTATAAAAGCTTTAAGTCGCGTACGAAGCTCGTCTTCGATAGGCGACTCCTGGACAGTTTAATATACCTCTATTTTTGTTCAGGGTATTCACTTTTTAAAAAAGGAAATGATCGCGTACGTCGCTCGTCTTCGAGAGGCTGACTCCTATCACGATTAGGCTACATTTAATTTGTTGAGTTTTCTAATTTATAAAAGCAGGATCTCGCGTATGAAGCTCGTCATCGTGAGGCGAATCAAGGACAGTTGAATATACCTCCCTTTTTAATCAGGGCATAAATTTTCAAGATTAAATATAATTATTCTTTAGAATACAAAAAGAAATATATTTACCGTATTGTATACTTAATGTATCAAGGATTTTGAATTGAATATATAAATAAAAATTATAGTGTTATATCTAATTTTACTTTTACCCATGTTAAATCTAAGAGTTTCTTTCATCAATTGTCTGAGACTTTGCAGTAAAAAACATGTATTAAATTTATACATTTTTGAAGTATTTATATTTATTAAATTTTCTTAGCGATACACAGACTTGGCTTTTTTAATTATACAATCTGTTTATACAATACCCTCTATTTATTTTTAAATATCAAGAGACACCAATAATGAAAACTTGAGAATTTGAGAAATTAATATTATTCATGAATCTAATATATGTCATGGACCTTGTCACTGAATTTCGTCGAAGCATGGAAAATAGATTAAACTTCTATATTCAACAGTTTTATGATAACACTTATATGTCTAGCTTTTCAATGGGAGTTGCTCGCACTGCTAATACACTCTATTCGTATATTTTATAAGCTACTAAAAATTGAATTTCATAATTAATCTACTATTATGTGTACAAAACCTAAAGAATTAATTAGTACTATGGGGTTAAAATCAATGTTATGACAGACAGTTTAGCAATGTGTATTCCATTACGCAGGAAAAAACTTATTACTAGAATCATATTTCAATAAAATATGATATGTAAGTATAAGTGTTATCATAAAACTGTTGAATATTGATGTTTAATCTATTTTTAATGCTTTGACAAAGGTCAGTAACTAGGTCCACAATTTGAGATGAATTTAAGTTTTCAAAGCCGTCTGGTTCTCAAAAATATAAATCATTTGTGGCTCTTGATATTTAAAAATGAATATAATTATTTTCAAGAGGGTTTGAAAAAGGATTCAGATAAAAATTTGTCGAGCAAAAACTATTCTCACCCTATTTTTGTTTTGTTTAGATTAAGGTATGTACACTAAAAAACAGCCAATCAGAGATTTACAAAATAAGTCACAAAATAAGCACTGCCACATTATACGTATAAAATGCAAACTTTATCGTAAACACTGATGAACACAATGAAAATTTTAATTACTCTTTACTTATTTTATGAAATAACATAAACTAGTTTATTTATGTTAATTATTACAACTGTTTTGTGTTTATATTAAGTTGAGGTAAATGTAATAATAACTTTTTATTCAAGAACAATTAAAATATAGGCAAAACATGTTATTGAAAATATTTGTTGTTAATGATGTTGTATTCTTCCATAGTGCTACGGTATAAAGATTTATTTTCAATGATTCATTTACAATCCTCACATATTAAAATTGACAGTTCACCATAGTGTCAGTTTAAGTCATGTGTTGTATTTTGAAAAATACAAGCTGAATTGTCAATTTTAAACATACACCTAATTTGTTCATTTTCATATCAAACACTTCCAAACATTGTAAAAACTCCAACAAACTGTTCAGATTATATTTTTTCAAAATGTAACACATAACTTAAACTTCCACCATGGTGAACTATCAATTTTAATATGTGAGAATTGTGAAGACATTGAAAATAAATCTTTATACCATAACACTATGAAAGAATACAACACTGTTAGCAAAAAGTATTTTCAATATCATGTTTTGGCGATATTTTAATTGTTCTTCAATTAAAAGTTATTATTACGTTTACACACAATCACCACAATTATTCAACTAAAATACACTTATAGCTTAAGCAGCACCATCCACAATAATCATCACAATATCATTTACGAACAGATTAATATGAATATTAAAGTTGACACGCGTTAACTTGTACACTTGCATGTAGATAATACTGCACATTGATCTATTTTTACTTATTTTTATATTTCGCACATTTATGAATAAGATTCTGTTTTTGTTACTTATTTTAAACTTTAACTGAACTACTCTTTTGCCTTTTATACGTTTAAACTTTTCATTGTTTTTATCAGTATTTATGATGAAAATAGCCATTTCTTTTTATTTTGGTGAATACAGAAGCTCCTAGGGCCTATGAGATCCAATGGGAAGGCACGAGTATCTTTTTTTAAGGTACTAAGTGTCTCTGTTTGATGCCAGGAAACAATACGATTGAAAATAAAAGAAATAATCCATAAATTCTTGACGGCGCTGTAAAAATAAAAGTTTTTACAAAGTAACTATACTTAAACTTTACTTGTACTTTTTTTATATAAAACTTGTATACTTATCTATACTCTAGACCAGTCATCCAGAATAGCTGACACACAGCAGGCACAATAAACAAACCTCGTATCACTCTCACAAGCAGTCACCATAGCCGTAAAAGATCCATTAGGATTCTGGCAAGCTCTTAATCCTTCGACTAAGGATACATTTTTAACAGCTACATGACATTTTTATGGCTTTGACATATTGACTTCCAGTCTGTAATTCTGCTTTATAAAATTTTGCTATAAAAAGAAAATTAATTTATGACAATTCTTTTAAGAATAACACGTTTTACAAGACAAATTCTCCTCCTTTTTCTGTTCTAACTTTAACTGGCCCTGAACCTATCATTTTCAATTCCTTTTCTTTATTTGCACATTTAACTGAGTATTTACTATTTCTGTTTAACTTTTCGAAAATCGACTCTGTCTTACTAATGTGTTTGGTAGCACCAGAATCAGTTATGAATTTAATAATTACATTTTTCTTGCGCTAACTTATCATTTTGTACATTGACATAATATTCAGGTCCATTACCTTCTTTCTCATCTCTGTCTCTGTACTCCACTCGTGTGGCTACCATAGTGCAGCCGCATCGAGCAGAGCCACCTCGACCTCTGCCGCCACGCCTCTGTCCTCCAGTGTGGTCAGGTAAACAATATATACAGTAATAATATTCATATAAAAGTGGCGATTAATCGCCACAATCTGGACACACTGCTGTCCTCGTCCGCCGCCTCGGCCTCTCAAGCCTCCTGGCACAGTAGCTCTTGCGTAGCGGTTTGTGCCAGCTGGAGCAGATTCTTCTCTCTCGTCTCCCTTTGAATGTTTTGCCGTTATTTCATGATATCTCTCCCCTCTCTCTTTCTATTGTGACAGTCCTTCGCATCATGCCCCTTATTGAAGCAAACAGAACAGACCCTTTGACCATGTGTCGGACAATCACGGATTATGTGCCCCAATAAACTAGATGAAAAACACCTTGACTCTCTCCTCTCATACGAGCCACCTTGGTCTCGGCTACTCTTTCCTCTGAAATTTTGCCTCGCGGCATGGCGATTTTTGGCTCCTCTCTGGTGGATGTTGCTGACTCAACCTGTAATAAATAATCTTTTCGATTCAATGTGCATAAAGTGCCACTTTACGCATTCTGCAAAATTTTAAAATCGCTTTTACGACCCCTGTATCGATAAGTATTGTTCGATACACGTGCGAAACATGATTCTAACTCGTGTGATTGTCACCCCTGCTTCGGTCGGGCGACAAACCTCACGCTCGTGCTAGATTCAACTTTTTCGCATCTTGTATCGAAAACTACTATTTAATCCTTCGTACCTAATATCCTTGCTTGTAGTGTGTGTGTCTGCTCAGACAATTGAACACTTCAATTCCTGGTACATATTCCACAACTGCATGCATGAGAATGTCTCTCTTTTCTTTCTCTGGCATTTTGCCTACATCTCGTACAATCTCATAGATTCGGACTTTCTCTTCGAGTCTATCCCAGAACTCAGCTGCCTTTTCCTTTCTCTTATTAAATTTTAATTCATACAAGTCTTTTCTAGCAGAAACGCTAGTGGTTCTCGTCTCATATCTCTTGTATTCTTTTAGTTTACTCATCATCTCACTAGGATCTTTTAAATCAATTATTTTAGCATAATATTTCACATCTATATGATTAATTAATATGTCTCGAACGCTGTGTTTGTCATCATTTAATTTTGTCTCTCATACATTTTCTCTCATCTCGTTATTTAAAATGTATTCCAATATATTTGTTTTTAATTCACACATCAAGTAATCTTCAAACGTATCGAATTTGGTAGTTGATTTTAATTTATAGACTCTATTAGTACCAGAGAATTTTTCAGTCACTTCTTCTTCAATTTTCTAAGCTAAATTAATCATTCTCTACTGAAAAATCTCACGTGAGATCTCACGCCAAAATCTCATCTGGAATTCTGGACCGCGAGCTGCTAAAATTCCTTCGATGATAAAAAATCAGTTCAGGGAATTAGGAGTTCAGGGAATTGAGATTTCACGTGAGATTTCACGTGAGAAATTTGTAACATGAGATTCCACGTGAGATCTCACGTGAGATATCATGTGTAAAATTTTGTTGTTAATGATGTTGTATTCTTCCATAGTGCTACGGTATAAAGATTTATTTTCAATGATTCATTTACAATCCTCACATATTAAAATTGACAGTTCACCATAGTGTCAGTTTAAGTCATGTGTTGTATTTTGAAAAATACAAGCTGAATTGTCAATTTTAAACATACACCTAATTTGTTCATTTTCATATCAAACACTTCCAAACATTGTAAAAACTCCAACAAACTGTTCAGATTATATTTTTTCAAAATGTAACACATAACTTAAACTTCCACCATGGTGAACTATCAATTTTAATATGTGAGAATTGTGAAGACATTGAAAATAAATCTTTATACCATAACACTATGAAAGAATACAACACTGTTAGCAAAAAGTATTTTCAATATCATGTTTTGGCGATATTTTAATTGTTCTTCAATTAAAAGTTATTATTACGTTTACACACAATCACCACAATTATTCAACTAAAATACACTTATAGCTTAAGCAGCACCATCCACAATAATCATCACAATATCATTTACGAACAGATTAATATGAATATTAAAGTTGACACGCGTTAACTTGTACACTTGCATGTAGATAATACTGCACATTGATCTATTTTTACTTATTTTTATATTTCGCACATTTATGAATAAGATTCTGTTTTTGTTACTTATTTTAAACTTTAACTGAACTACTCTTTTGCCTTTTATACGTTTAAACTTTTCATTGTTTTTATCAGTATTTATGATGAAAATAGCAATTTCTTTTTATTTTGGTGAATACAGAAGCTCCTAGGGCCTATGAGATCCAATGGGAAGGCACGAGTATCTTTTTTTAAGGTACTAAGCGTCTCTGTTTGATGCCAGGAAACAATACGATTGAAAATAAAAGAAATAATCCATAAATTCTTGACGGCGCTGTAAAAATAAAAGTTTTTACAAAGTAACTATACTTAAACTTTACTTGTACTTTTTTTATATAAAACTTGTATACTTATCTATACTCTAGACCAGTCATCCAGAATAGCTGACACACAGCAGGCACAATAAACAAACCTCGTATCACTCTCACAAGCAGTCACCATAGCCGTAAAAGATCCATTAGGATTCTGGCAAGCTCTTAATCCTTCGACTAAGGATACATTTTTAACAGCTACATGACATTTTTATGGCTTTGACATATTGACTTCCAGTCTGTAATTCTGCTTTATAAAATTTTGCTATAAAAAGAAAATTAATTTATGAAAAACTTTTAATATCCATTTTTATTCGTGTTAATATTTACTCATTTGATCATTACAAAAATTACTATTCTGTTTGTCATATAAATTATACGTTAATTGGCATATTAAATTATAATTGATAAAATTATAGAAGACTTTAAGGAATAATTTTATCATAGCAATGATAGATGCAAATGCGGTAAAAACAATAAAAACATTTCTTACCTAATTAATGCTCCTTCTCCAAATTTTTGCAAAAACATCACATTAATAATAACTTTTGACTTAATGTTCCAGTTGAAGAAGTTGTATTTCCCAGACTAGCTAAGAGTTAATTCATTTCCATGGCTTGTGTTGTATTATAGCGTTTTCTACCATAAAGGTATTTGTGTCATAGCAATACAGCCAACTTTTTGAACTTGTTGAATCTGTTGCATTTGCCAAACTTGTTGTTGAACTGGTATACTCTGCATGTGTTGAACATATATTATTAGATACGTCATTTGTTGAGGTTGAGGCTGAGGTTGCAGTTGGGCTTGATGATGAATTGGAGATGGTTGTATATCGCTGGCTGTGACACTTGTTACTGTTGTATTGGAGGCGAAGCAGCACTAGACAAGCTCTTGGAATTATTGTTGCGCCCCTGATGCAGCTTGTGTTTTAGCAGCATTGGCACTCATATTTCCTATATAATAAAATTAAATTGCGAGTAATTTATTTTATAAATTGAAACTGACGAAGGCTATAAACAACAAATGAACTCTTACTTTTGAAGCCACTTTGTTGGATGAGGTACTCGCATAAGTATTTAATACAGGTGGTTGTGCCTCTGGAGGATCAGGATTTACTACAATAGTCTTCATCGACATCAATCTCTTCAACTCTCGAAGAACTACTTGCTCAGCCACACTTTCATCCAAAAAAACATCACGAACACCAGCTATCACATCTTCAATTACAGTGTTGTAATTTGTATAAATTAGTAAAAAATAATGTGGCACTTTCCTAAAAGAAAAACAAAAATTAGTGTAATGTAAATATGTAAATATAAAAAGTAAATCAAAATACTTACTCGATAACAACAGTCACTTCACAATAGTAATTCCAGTCAATTTTGGTTGAATCATTACTTTCACATTCAAAAATAATATTAATACTCTAACCTCCTAATACGCTTTCCCACTGTTTTGAAAAGTCAGACGATAAGACGAGGAATCCGAAATCGGAACGTTGCGGCTCGCTCGCGTGTCGCGCTGTTGCCAACATTCAAACATTTCGGCCTGTGATTACGGTCGGGAGAATTCTCTCGATAATCCCATCACTGGATCCGACGCCTAACGTCGTGAGTGCGCTGTTCACCGAGTAGCTGAACGTCGGTTCGACCAAATTTCTTTCCGTGTACAAATCCTAAATAATTTCAGTTCCCTTCTCTTTTTTCTTAAAACAAGTATCTAAGGGAATATCCGAATTTTGTCAGTTTGAAACTGTTAGTTTCTTAGAATTTTGAATAAATAATTAGGTTACCACAATTAATTATTTTCCGAACTACCAATTTCGAGTTTTGATGAATTTTATGACAAAAGAATTTTGCTAATTTCACTACCGTGCATTGCATTATAAATCTACAGTGAGATCAGTTTGTGCGTGAGCGTCGATAATATTTTCGACCGCCACGCTTCAGGACCTTGCCTTCCGAATCACAGCGCCGGCTCAAGGTACACATACGCGTACTGCCTACAGCCATCCCGAGTACATCATCCAGTGGGACTTGAAGGAGATCTACACACCTTCGCTTCCATTAGGGGTGGACCTCCAACCCGCCAGGCGATCAATCACGTGGAGTTGCAGCTATCGGAATAATAGGCATAGAACCCTCTGCGCCTCGCTCGATCGACACACGCGCCCGCCAACTACAAACCAGAGGTTGGAGGATTTTTCTCAAGTTTTTTTGGTAAAATCATTTTTTTCCTCTCTCCTAGTTATTCAGTCAAGAATCGGCGTAGTATCCAAATAACACGTCAAGGTTATTTCAGTTGAGTTTTTATTACTCACACTAAAGGCCACGACGTAACACAGTCAACTGTTCTTTTGACTCCAGCCAATATATTTGTATGTAGTTGTTATTAACACACACTTTTACGTAATGGTGCCTTTTGTCTACCATGTATCGTAGCTTATTCCCTCCGTTCGTCTTAGTGCATGCTTGAGCTGCCATGTTATCGCATAACAGCATCATCGTATAGAGATCTCTTTCTGCTATAAATTTAACAGAATTGTGCAAGGACATTAGTTCTTGGTACGCCTTACTCATTGAAACGTACTTAGCTTGATTTGTAGACAGTGCCACACTCGTTTGCTTGTCGGTTCTCAATGCAACTCTATCTCCAAAATGTTTTATTACAAACGAACACGTTGTCAAAGAATTTTTGCAATCCGACAAGCTTGCTCCACAGTACGCTATCAACCCTTCTGACTCTGCTCTGTAAATCAAACTATACTGTTTTGTCCCAGACAAGTACTGCATGGCTCTTTTAGCGATGTTCCAATCTAATCTCCGTTAGTGGGTTCGATTTGATGCCGACTCAATACATTATCATTGTTATATTTTTGCTAATTAATGCATAAGGATTAACTATTTTTTTTTGTCCTCAGGCCGCAAAATGAATTTTTGCGGCCCGTATAGAGGTCGCGAAATACTAAATGTAAGGCCTAGGCCGGCAAAGTACATTTAGTATTTTGCGCCCTCTATACGGACCGTGAAAACTAATTTTGCGGCCTTCGAACAAAAAAATTGTATATACTACCACGGACGCAAGCTGTAACATTCCCCTGAGTGCGACCTTTGGAGGTCTCGCTATCGCTCGGCCCCAAAGGTGACACTCGCCGCGAATGATACATTTTGCGTCCTTGGTGCATAATATACTATTCTTTCTTATCTATACTTTTAATAATCTTCAATTTAAGCGGAGGTACCCGCGAAATTTCAACCCAATCTTAAAAAAATCGCAGGGCGCTGAAAATTTGTTCATAACATATCTTGGCATGCTAAATTCAGTGAGTAAAACCAATTTGCTAAAAAAAAATGTTTTCATCTCTTTTGAATTTTTGCTTTTTGAAAAAGCCAATATTTTTTCAAACCCATACGTGGAGTTGCTGGCTATCTCACAAGGTATTCACAAAAAAATGTAGCATTCTTTCGTTTCGGCGATGTTGATTTTTTTCGAAAAAATTGACGTATAGTGATCTTCTTAACCCCATAAACATACGAAAAGTTTAGATAAATTATAAAAATTTTGTTTTTATAATACATGACAAGAAGGTTTTTGTGAATACATTGTGTGATAATCAAAAACTTCACGTATGGGTTTGAAAAAATATTGATTTTTTCAAAAAGCAAAAATTCCAAAGAGATGAAAACATTTTTTTTAGCAAATTGGATTTACCCACTGAATTCAGCATGCCAAGATATGTCATCAAAAAAATTTACAGCCCCTGCGGCTTTTTTAAGACCGGATTGAAATTTCACCGGTACCTCCCCTTAATTATCCAGAAGGGATGTTTATAAATTCCAGAAATTATTTTCTCCTTTGATAACGAATCGAATATACTAATTCTTTAATTATCTAAAAATATTTGCAAACTTTGATCAACAAACTGTCTGAGGGACAACAAATTTTATGACAATTCTTTTAAGAATAACACGTTTTACAAGACAAATTCTCCTCCTTTTTCTGTTCTAACTTTAACTGGCCCTGAACCTATCATTTTCAATTCCTTTTCTTTATTTGCACATTTAACTGAGTATTTACTATTTCTGTTTAACTTTTCGAAAATCGACTCTGTCTTACTAATGTGTTTGGTAGCACCAGAATCAGTTATGAATTTAATAATTACATTTTTCTTGCGCTAACTTATCATTTTGTACATTGACATAATATTCAGGTCCATTACCTTCTTTCTCATCTCTGTCTCTGTACTCCACTCGTGTGGCTACCATAGTGCAGCCGCATCGAGCAGAGCCACCTCGACCTCTGCCGCCACGCCTCTGTCCTCCAGTGTGGTCAGGTAAACAATATATACAGTAATAATATTCATATAAAAGTGGCGATTAATCACCACAATCTGGACACACTGCTGTCCTCGTCCGCCGCCTCGGCCTCTCAAGCCTCCTGGCACAGTAGCTCTTGCGTAGCGGTTTGTGCCAGATGGACCAGATACTTCTCTCTCGTCTACCTTTGAATGTTTTGCCGTTATTTCATGATATCTCTCCCCCTCTCTCTTTCTATTGTGACAGTCCTTCGCATCATGCCCCTTATTGAAGCAAACAGAACAGACCCTTTGACCATGTGTCGGACAATCACGGATTATGTGCCCCAATAAACTAGATGAAAAACACCTTGACTCTCTCCTCTCATACGAGCCACCTTGGTCTCGGCTACTCTTTCCTCTGAAATTTTGCCTCGCGGCATGGCGATTTTTGGCTCCTCTCTGGTGGATGTTGCTGACTCAACCTGTAATAAATAATCTTTTCGATTCAATGTGCATAAAGTGCCACTTTACGCATTCTGCAAAATTTTAAAATCGCTTTTACGACCCCTGTATCGATAAGTATTGTTCGATACACGTGCGAAAGATGATTCTAACTCGTGTGATTGTCACCCCTGCTTCGGTCGGGCGACAAACCTCACGCTCGTGCTAGATTCAACTTTTTCGCATCTTGTATCGAAAACTACTATTTAATCCTTCGTACCTAATATCCTTGCTTGTAGTGTGTGTGTCTGCTCAGACAATTGAACACTTTAATTCCTGGTACATATTCCACAACTGCATGCATGAGAATGTCTCTCTTTTCTTTCTCTGGCATTTTGCCTACATCTCGTACAATCTCATAGATTCGGACTTTCTCTTCGAGTCTATCCCAGAACTCAGCTGCCTTTTCCTTTCTCTTATTAAATTTTAATTCATACAAGTCTTTTCTAGCAGAAACGCTAGTGGTTCTCGTCTCATATCTCTTGTATTCTTTTAGTTTACTCATCATCTCACTAGGATCTTTTAAATCAATTATTTTAGCATAATATTTCACATCTATATGATTAATTAATATGTCTCGAACGCTGTGTTTGTCATCATTTAATTTTGTCTCTCATACATTTTCTCTCATCTCGTTATTTAAAATGTATTCCAATATATTTGTTTTTAATTCACACATCAAGTAATCCTCAAACGTATCGAATTTGGTAGTTGATTTTAATTTATAGACTCTATTAGTACCAGAGAATTTTTCAGTCACTTCTTCTTCAATTTTCTAAGCTAAATTAATCATTCTCTACTGAAAAATCTCACGTGAGATCTCACGCCAAAATCTCATCTGGAATTCTGGACCGCGAGCTGCTAAAATTCCTTCGATGATAAAAAATCAGTTCAGGGAATTAGGAGTTCAGGGAATTGAGATTTCACGTGAGATTTCACGTGAGAAATTTGTAACATGAGATTCCACGTGAGATCTCACGTGAGATATCATGTGTAAAATTTCTAAAAATGTAAAAAATGGCTAAATCGATTCAAAACATAGTTTTTGAACTTATCTGGGGGGTGGCGTAACCTAATAGGCGACTTCTAATTCCCAGAAACTGACTTTTCATCATTAAAGAGATTTTAGCAGCTCGCAGACCAGAATTTCAGATGAGATTTTGGCGTGAGATCTCACATGAGATCTCATGTGAGTTCTCACCTGAGATCTCACGTGAGATTTTTCAGTAGGGTTGTATTTACACTATCATTTACTTTACTCTTTTCCTTTAAAAAAAATCAACCCTCTCTTCCAATTTCGTGAAATAGAATTCGGACAGTATAGTCCGGAAGGCAATATGAATCGCGTAGAATAAGCGACAATTTGGTTTCCGAAGTACAACAATTTGGATGACTATGACTATTCAACACCTTGAATTATTGAATTATTTATAACAAAATTTCTCATCTTTACTCATTCAAAATAGATATTTGAAGTACTTTTAATACTTTCACAAAATTCTGTGATACGGTCCACAACATATGGAATTTATGAACAATATCAACTTTTTAAATCGATTCATCTGTCAAAAATACTAATTTTTTTAATATTTCTTGATATTTAGAAGCATGTAACATTTTTC
The DNA here is from genome assembly GCA_036365515.1 of Torymus aiolomorphi. Lineage (NCBI taxonomy): Eukaryota > Metazoa > Arthropoda > Insecta > Hymenoptera > Torymidae > Torymus > Torymus aiolomorphi. Next base: position 179,413,786 of record CM070875.1, read on the forward strand.
ATTATGGTGCAACAGTTTAAGTTGAAGGTTCGCTTTCAAGTTTATTAAAAAACAAAACAGAAAAAGACTTTGTTGAACAAAAAATATTCTGTCGCACACTTTTTTCTTATATGAAGATATATACTATAAAGCAGCTAATCAGAGACTTTCAAAATAGGTCACTAAAAAATACTGGCACATTCTACAAGTAAAATGCAAACTTTTGTCCAATCAATGATTTATTCAAAAAGTTTCAAGATTTTGAATAAAAAAAATGATAAAAGTTAGATTTTAACCAAAAATTCTAAAAAATTTGAATTTTCAATGTCGCATAGTTTTTTTATTTATGGAAATAGCGATGTAAAACTTTAGAAAAATGTTTTTTTCATAAAAAAACTATAAGTAAAAAAATTTTGAGCGATTTTAAAATTTTGAGCTGCTCACTTCACATGAAATAACCCATATATTGTATCTATGTAAATTTAGAAAATAAAGAGAACATTTCTTTTTCTTAAGATTTGTGGTTTTATTTTTATAATATTTTTTGATTGCTTGTTGACCAATTTGGCGTCGTACAAATAACAAAAGCGTTTCAAAAAAGACATTATTTGTGTTCTTTTTATTATTTGCTGAGTTTAAACTGACATAGCTTTTAATCTAGTTTGTCAAGGATGTTCTAAAACGCGTCAAATTGAAAGTCTTGATGAGAGATATCATCAAAAATTGCAGTGACAGTGGCTCATCTTTACTAACCAGGATATTACCGAAAATAGCGATTTTTGAGAACTTAAAATGAATTTTTTTGGTACTGAAGCTTGACCTATAAAAAATTCATATTCCATATACCTTATTTATACAATTTCGAAGCTTTTTGGCCTTCCCCGGATAAGTTATCTCAAAAGTCTTTTTTATTTTTATCCACCCTAGTATATAATAAACTAATATGTGCGATAAAGTTTATCAAAAACATAGGGATACAAAAGCACTAAAGAATCTTTATGTTAAACCACTAAACATAACTTCACTGATTAATGTGGAGATGACTGTTGCTGCTACGTGTGCTCATCGCTTACAAGTATAATGAACCACCGCCAGGTCCATTTGGAGGTACTAGAATATTTGTTTCAAATATAGAAGATTTTAAGCCAAAAACAATACTTTTTAATATTTCAGGAAAGAGTAGGACTTACAGAAGAAATAAAGAAGTATTTTAGTAATTTTATATTGAAAGCTGTTTCCACATAATGTAAAATTTTGGCTCCGCTGTAAGCTGCAGGTCCAGGAATTTCATGGATTTTCATGGGACCGGTCTTAAATTGTTGGTATTTTATGTCACTATTGATCGAAGAGTTGCATGAATAAAATTTATTTGATTAAATATATATTTACGGTTAAAAATTTCCCAAATTATTAATTTTAAGTTTAATTAAGAGTTTTGAGCAGTTTTTAGCCGTAATAAATTATTTATTAAATACATTTGATACGTACAACTCTTCAGTGAATTGTGAAATAAAATTTAAGACCGATCCCATAAAAGTCCCTCAAACTCCTAGATCTTTCAGGTTACGGCAGAGCTAAAATTTAGAAATGGCCATATTTCTGGATGCAATAAGTCTATAAGTTTCTTTTGGGGTTCATTTTATCACAAGATTAATATACTTTCAGAATATTAGTTCTACATATTTCTAATGATTGAAATTTATTTTTTCATGTCATTTTAAGAAGTTAAAGGTGTCTGCAACACTTATTATCATGATAACAAGAATCGCAGACGTAAAATATCAGTGCCATTGTGATACCAAAAGTTATTGATTTCAAGGAAATGATTGCAACACATCTAAATCATTGTATTGCATTGTGTGCGGCAGATATTGAAGAATCATACTTACTATGCAGCATACCCCACTGAAAATCGTACCAGTCCTTAAAGAGCAGCAGCCACAGCATGATTTTATCCGAAATCTGGAACCATAAAATTTTTCATTATATTTATTGTATTGCATCTCGAAATGTGCTTTGTTAACGAAAATTTTGTAAAATAACAACTGAACAAACGCTATTTCAAATGATGTAAAAGTCTCGTAGAAATCATGTTGCTATTATATAAATATCTAGAAAAATTCCATATATGTAGATATATTGTGTTTTCATTTCTATTGCAGGAAATTTCGTTAAAGCGTTTTTATAACATTATTATTGGAAATCTTCCCAAGAAATATTTCTGGCATGTTTAGGAAATTTTATGCCTCTTCTGATATGTGGAAAGTATCTGAGAGATGACAGAAATATTCCGTAAAATATTTTTTTAAAGTAAGTGTTAAATCCTTCACGAAATAATTTATGAAATATTACCAGCATATTTCATAAATATTCCGGTGGGATATTCCAAATATTATGTAAAATTATCAATGGAATAATACTGAAATATTCACTAAGAATTTTAATGGAAATTATGTTAGTCTTTTTATATTAGTAGATAAGCTAGGCCGATTCTGGATCCCCCCATCACCTCACCCATCCACGACCCCCCCCCCCTCGTCTATGGGGCAGGACGTCACAAACCTTCTAGAACATTCGAGAGGCAGGCCCCGCAATGACGTCATCGAACCTTCTCGAAGATTGCACAATAGCCCTCAACGTGCGCAATTGTGCGACCCTGGACCTGCTTGAGCTCGCACGCGCGCGTTATTCGTGCAGGGACATGCAGCGCATAGGCCGATATTCGCTACCACCTTATCGCAGCGATTCTCGGAACTCCAATTATTTTAATCGCGACCGCCTCACGAGCAGCCCCCATCCCCCTGCCGAATATTCGATGATGACATGTGCGACCCAGTAGGAGGTGTCAAATTACAGATAAACAATTGTTATCCCGATTGTCGTTACGCCGTATACCGTCATTAAATGTTTTTTTCCAAAACGCGCGTGCGCGTGGATTGGAGCTGCGGTGGGCATCGCGGAGCATACGTGGTCCGGGGCCCATGCAGTGTAGAGCATACTGTGTGATATCAGATGTCATCGAGCAAGTATTTCAATTGCGCTCTCCTTCTCCACACTCTTTCGTTTCGTCTTATAAAATTAAGGATTATTAATTTGTTAATAAAAATTTTATTTGACAATGTCAATGGGTAGATGGCCCGATAACTACGTCTGATGAGGAACCAAAAATTTGATTATTTTTTCGATATCTTGAGCCGTTTACGAGATATAGAATTTATTTGATTTTAGCATGAGTGTATCATATATTGATGTCCCGTATATGCAATGTGTTATCTATCGCACCTTCTCTTTGTTCCGATATTCGCACCGCGCGATTCTTGGAACTGGAGAGTATTTCAATTGCGCTCTCCTTCTCCACACTCTTTCGTTTCGTCTTATAAAATTAAGGATTAATTTGATTATTTTTTCGATATCTTGAGCCGTTTACGAGATATAGAATTTATTTGATTTTACATATGAATCAAATTTAGTATGTTGTAGGCGTACTTTCTTATAGGGTATTTAATTTACGTATACACAATGTTAAGAAAAATGAATTCTGAGAAATTTAATATATAATAAAGTTAATTCTTTGATATTATATATATCTCTCGTGCAAACTTTAGATTTTTATTATTTTTGTCAATAGTTTCTAGAATTTTATAACAGTAACAATGTGACATATCGAAAGGGTATCAAATTACAACCTTTTCTTGTCAACAAGTTTTTGGTATTTGCTTAAAGAATTTTTGCGGTATATCAAAGGGTAAACGTTCCAATGATTTCATGGTGTCAAGTTAAAAGAAATCTAACGAAGAAATCTATATGATGAACAAGTGTGCCATATTGAAGAGGTATAAAATTACAAATATTTCCTGTCAACAACTCCTCTGTAAGAATTTTTATGTGTTCACGGCATAGGGTATAAAGCAGTCTTCATCAATACTTCTTAGAATTTAAATTGAAATAATAATGTCTGGTATGCAAAGGATATCAAATTAAAAAGAGATCTTGTAAACAGTTTATGTGAAGGTTCTAGAACGAGATTATCAGAGATTCCAATTAATTTTTTGCGTCATACAGACCTATCAATACGGCGTGGATGCTGCAATTTTTTCAGTATAAAACAGACTGCCAACGTGATCACCATGCCTGCAAAAGAGTGCAAGAAAGTTGTGAATATAATGTTGGAAGCCTATAGGCATATAAACAAGTTAATCCTGAGGAAGCTGCCAAGTGGATTAAATTTGGAAATAAGAATTTAAGGCTCTTGAGGTTGCTTTTGCGTAAATATGCAACAAGTGTCGCTGAAAAGCAGAAATTTATATCCACCATTGGACTACTGAAAGGTGTGCAAGACAGAATAAAGTGTTTGTTAAAAAGTGGTGCAGGTTTGCATGAAAGACGAAGTGATAGAGTAAGATGGCAAGATGTGGAGGCTGCTTTTAATCAACTTCTTAGATCTGGAGCGATAAGGAATTTGAAAAATTTAGATATTTCTACATTTATGAGAGATGCACAAGGATTATTTAAATCTCGAATAAAAAATGCATTGAAGAAGGAAGAGGCTCTTAAAGTGTATACTGTTTTATCAGCCGAATATATCATAAAAAAAGCTGATGAGGAGACAGTAGAAATTAATTATTTTACTACTAAGGCTGAATCGATTTTACCAACGATAGATTTGAAACAGTGGTTCACCGAGAATGTACAACAGCCCATTCAGAGAGACATGGAGAAGTTTCAAGAGAGAGACTCTGGCTGGACACTTCGAGAAATTCTTAATTTATCTGTGTATATCAACAAGTATAATCCGATGCAAGGTAGCTCATACGTTAGTCTACCCCCACAAATACAAGCAAAACATGCATGTGTTAATGTGCACATTTTTGATGATGAATGCTTCAGATGGGCTATACTGTCAGCTTTACACCCAGTAGACCTCAACGTAAACAGAGTATCATCATACAAAATCTATGAGAACGAATTAAATTTTACGGGAATAGAATTTCCTGTAAAACCTAAACAGATTTCCAAGTTTGAGAAACAAAACAATCTCTCCGTTAATGTTTATATATTGAAAAAGTGTAATGGGAAATTCACAGTTGCACCACTTCATATTACATCGCACAAGAAAGAAATCCATGTTAACCTTCTTCTTATACAAAATAATTATGTAGATGAGGAGAAAGAGGATGAGCAGGAGGGAGATACAACAGTTATATCTCACTATGTTTGGATCAAAGACTTATCTCGCTTAGTGTCTTCACAACTTTCAAAACGAAGTCATAAACAGTTTATTTGTGACAGATGTCTACATTACTTTAGAGATAGCTCTAAATTAGAATATCATGAACAAGATTGTACACTAATCAATAAGTGTAGAGTGAACTTACCTACACCCAGAGACCAAATACCAAATTTTGCAATTTAAAAATTATAATAATAAAGAGGAAGTGCCATTTGTCGTATATGGAGACTTTGAGTGTCTTCTGAAGCTTATACAAGATGGAAACGCCTATCAAAAGCATGAGACGTTCAGTGTGGGATATTACTTAAAATGTAGCTATGCTAACTCTCTATCGTATTACCGTAGCTATAGAGGACCGAGCCCTGCTGAATGGTTTGCAAGGGAATTACAAGTTTTAGCTGAGAATGTAGAGATTGCCTTAGGCTGTGCAATACCTATGGACACATTAACTTTAGAACAAGAAAGAGTATTCCAAAGCACAAAAACTTGTCACATGTGTGAGAAACCCTTGGGCGATAAACGTGTTCGAGATCACTGTCACTTGACTGGGAGGTAAGATTAAATATGTTGTATTACTTAAATATATTCTTATTACTTTTATTTAATATTATTATTTTATGTTTCAGATATCGAGGTGCTGCTCATGAAGATTGTAACCTGAATTATCAAGATTCACGAAGTATTCCGGTCATATTCCACAATTTAACTGGCTATGACTCCCACTTTCTCATCAAAGACATTGCTCAAGGTTTTCCTGGTCGGGTTCATCTTTTGCCGTTAAATAAAGAACGTTTCATCTCATTTACCAAGTACATTGAAGGAAGTGACATAAACTTTAGATTTATTGACTCCTACCGCTTCATGGCATCATCGCTGGACAAATTATCCTCATATCTTGAAGAACTTAATATTTTACGACAAGAATTCTCACAAGATGAACTACTAACTGATGAGAAATTTCAATTACTCAAACGAAAAGGAGTCTTTCCATATGATTACTTAGACTCTGAGGAAAAACTTGAAGTTTCGAAGCTACCATCGAAAGATGAATTTTACAGTAAACTAAATAGCTGTCACATATCAGATGAAGATTATGAACATGCAAAAAATGTTTGGACAGCATTTAGTATATCAAATTTAGGTGAATATTCAGACTTACACTTAAAAACTGATGTACTACTCCTGGCAGAGGTATTTGATATATATTTATTATTGGCTCGAGCATAACGATTTGAACACTGACTTACCCCACCTCGTATTCCTCGTTCTATGAACATAACTTGATCAATATCAGTGAGCAACTCAAGTTGTATATTTGTATACTTGAGCATTGCATCCCAAGTAAGACCTGGAGTTGTGTAATAGTGTGCTGGATCTAAACCATAGGCTTTAAGACAGCTATTACGAAAATTTTCAAATTTTCAAGTTATGTTCATAGAACGAGGAATACGAGGTGGGGTAAGTCAGTGTTCAAATCGTTATGCTCGAGCCAATAATAAATATATATGAAATACCTCTGCCAGGAGTAGTACATCAGTTTTTAAGTGTAAGTCTGAATATTCACCTAAATTTGATATACTAAATGCTGTCCAAACATTTTTTGCATGTTCATAATCTTCATCTGATATGTGACAGCTATTTAGTTTACTGTAAAATTCATCTTTCGATGGTAGCTTCGAAACTTCAAGTTTTTCCTCAGAGTCTAAGTAATCATATGGAAAGACTCCTTTTCGTTTGAGTAATTGAAATTTCTCATCAGTTAGTAGTTCATCTTGTGAGAATTCTTGTCGTAAAATATTAAGTTCTTCAAGATATGAGGATAATTTATCCAGCGATGATGCCATGAAGCGGTAGGAGTCAATAAATCTAAAGTTTATGTCACTTCCTTCAATGTGCTTGGTAAATGAGATAAACGTTCTTTATTTAACGGCAAAAGATGAACCCGACCAGGAAAACCTTGAGCAATGTCTTTGATGAGAAAGTGGGAGTCATAGCCAGCTAAATTGTGGAATATGACCGGAATACTTCGTGAATCTAGATAATTCAGGTTACAATCTTCATGAGCAGCACCTCGAGATCTGAAACATAAAATAATAATATTAAATAAAAGTAATAAGAATATATTTAAGTAATACAACATATTTAATCTTACCTCCCAGTCAAGTGACAGTGATCTCGAACACGTTTATCGCCCAAGGGTTTCTCACACATGTGACAAGTTTTTGTGCTTTGGAATACTCTTTCTTGTTCTAAAGTTAATGTGTCCATAGGTATTGCACAGCCTAAGGCAATCTCTACATTCTCAGCTAAAACTTGTAATTCCCTTGCAAACCATTCAGCAGGGCTCGGTCCTCTATAGCTACGGTAATACGATAGAGAGTTAGCATAGCTACATTTTAAGTAATATCCCACACTTAACGCCTCATGCTTTTGATAGGCGTTTCCATTTTGTATAGGCTTCAGAAGACACTCAAAGTCTCCATATACGACAAATGGCACTTTCTCTTTATTATTATAATTTTTAAATTGCAAAATTTGGTATTTGGTCTCTGGGTGTAGGTAAGTTCACTCTACACTTATTGACTAGTGCACAATCTTGTTCATGATATTCTAATTTAGAGCTATCTCTAAAGTAATGTAGACATCTGTCACAAATAAACTGTTTATGACTTCGTTTTGAAAGTTGTGAAGACACTAAGCGAGATAAGTCTTTGATCCAAACATAGTGAGATATAACTGTTGTATCTCCCTCCAGCTCATCCTCTTTCTCCTCATCTACATAATTATTTTGTATAAGAAGAAGGTTAACATGGATTTCTTTCTTGTGCGATGTAATATGAAGTGGTGCAACTGTGAATTTCCCATTACACTTTTTCAATATATAAACATTAACGGAGAGATTGTTTTGTTTCTCAAACTTGGAAATCTGTTTAGGTTTTACAGGAAATTCTATTCCCGTAAAATTTAATTCGTTCTCATAGACTTTGTATGATGATACTCTGTTTACGTTGAGGTCTACTGGGTGTAAAGCTGACAGTATAGCCCATCTGAAGCATTCATCATCAAAAATGTGCACATTGACACATGCATGTTTTGCTTGTATTTGTGGGGGTAGACTAACGTATGAGCTACCTTGCATCGGATTATACTTGTTGATATACACAGATAAATTAAGAATTTCTCGAAGTGTCCAGCCAGAGTCTGTCTCTTGAAACTCCTCCATGTCTCTCTGAATGGGCTGTTGTACATTCTCGGTGAACCACTGTTTCAAATCTGTCGTTGGTAAAATCGATTCAGCCTTAGTATTAAAATACTTAATTTCTACTGTCTCCTCATCAGCTTTTTTTATGATATATTCGGCTGATAAAACAGTATACACTTTAAGAGCCTCTTCCTTCTTCAATGCATTTTTTATTCGAGATTTAAATAATGCTTGTGCATCTCTCATAAATGTAGAAATATCTAAATTTTTCAAATTCGTTATCGCTCCAGATCTAGGAAGTTGATTAAAAGCAGCCTCCACATCTTGCCATCTTACTCTATCACTTCGTCTTTCATGCAAACCTGCACCACTTTTTAACAAACACTTTATTCTGTCTTGCACACCTTTCAGTAGTCCAATGGTGGATATAAATTTCTGCTTTTCAGCGACACTTGTTGCATTTTTACGCAAAAGCAACCTCAAGAGCCTTAAATTCTTATTTCCAAATTTAATCCACTTGGCAACTTCCTCAGGATTAACTTGTTTATATGCCTATAGGCTTCCAACATTATATTCACAACTTTCTTGCACTCTTCTGCAGACATGGTGATCACGTTGGCAGTCTGTTTTATACTGAAAAAATTGCAGCACCCACGCCGTATTTATAGGTCTGTGTGACGCAAAAAATTAATTGGAATCTCTGATAATCTCGTTCTAGAACCTTCACATAAACTGTTTACAAGATCTCTTTTTAATTTGATATCCTTTGCAAAGAATTAACTTTATTATATATTAAATTTCTCAGAATTCATTTTTCTTAACATTGTGTATACGTAAATTAAATACCCTATAAGAAAGTGCGTCTACAACATACCAAATTTCATTCATATGTAAAATCAAATAAATTCTATATCTCGTAAACGGCTCAAGATATCGAAAAAATAATCAAATTTTTGGTTCCTCATGAGACGTAGTTATCGGGCCATCTACCCATTGACATTGTGAAATAAAATTTTTATTAACAAATTAATAATCCTTAATTTTATAAGACGAAACGAATGAGTGTGGAGAAGGAGAGCGCTATTGAAATACTCTCCAGTTCCAAGAATCGCGCGGTGCGAATATCGGAACAAAGAGGAGGTGCGATAGATAACGCATTGCATATACGGGTCATCAATATATGATACACTCATGCTAAAATCAAATAAATTCTATATCTCGTAAACGGCTCAAGATATCGAAAAAATAATCAAATTTTTGGTTCCTCATCAGACGTAGTTATCGGGCCATCTACCCATTGACATTGTCAAATAAAATTTTTATTAACAAATTAATAATCCTTAATTTTATAAGACGAAAGGAAAGAGTGTGGAGAAGGAGAGCTCAATTGAAATACTTGCTCGATGACATCTGATATCACACAGTATGCTCTACACTGCATGGGCCCCGGGCCACGTATGCTCCGCGATGCCCACCGCAGCTCCGATCCACACGCACGCGCGTTTTGGAAAAAAACATTTAATGACGGTATACGGCGTAACGACATTCGGGATAACAATTGTTTATCTGTAATTTGACACCTCCTACTGGGTTGCACATGTCATCATCGAATATTCGGCAGGGGGATGGGGGCTGCTCGTGAGGCGGTCGCGATTAAAATAATTGGAGTTCCGAGAATCGCTGCGATAAGGTGGTAGCGAATATCGGCCTATGCGCTGCATGTCCCTGCACGAATAACGCGCGCGTGCGAGCTCAAGCAGGTCCAGGGTCGCACAATTGCGCACGTTGAGGGCTATTGTGCAATCTTCGAGAAGGTTCGATGACGTCATTGCGGGGCCTGCCTCTCGAATGTTCTAGAAGGTTTGTGACGTCCTGCCCCATAGACGAGGGGTGGGGTGGAGGAGGGGGATCGTGGATGGGTGAGGTGGTGGGGGGGTCCAGAACCGGCCTAGCTCATCTACTTATATTATTATTTCGGAATATTCTAAGCAAATATTCGGGAATGTTTTCGAAATATTGTACCCCCACACTGATATGTCGAAAGTTTCTGGGACACGACAGAAATATTCCGTAAAAGATTTCTTTCAGATAAGTATTTAAGGTTTCACCAAATAATTTCTTAAATATTACCAGCATATTTTTAATAAATGTTCCAGTGGAATAATGCAAAAATTATAAAGTTATTACTGGAATATTACTGAAATATTCATTAAAGATTTTAGTGGAAATTATGTTAAAGCCTTTTTATATTATTATTTCGAAATATTCCAAGGTAAATATTTCGGTAATTTTTACGAAATGTTGTACCCGCACTGATATGCAGAAAGTTTCTGTGAGATCACAGAAATATTCCGTAAAATATTTCTTGAAAATAAGTATTTAATATTTCACCAACTAATGTATGAAATATTACCAGCATATTTTATAAATGTTCAGATGTAATATTGCAAAAATTATGTAACTTTATCACTGGAATATTACAGAAATATCCATTAAGGATCTTAGTGGAAATTATGTTAAAGCCTTTTTATATTATTATTTCGATATATTCCAGGGTAAATATTTGGGGAATGATTAAGAAATGTAGTACCTCCACTGATATGTGGAAAGTTTCTGGGCGTCCACAGGAATATTCCGTAAAAGATTTCTTTAAAATAAGTATTTAATGTTTCACAAAATAATTTATGAGATGTTACCAGCATATTTCTGGATAATTTTTGGAATAGTTACGGGAACATTTATGAAATATTACCAGATATTTCATATATGTTCCCGTGGAGTATTAAAAAAATTATGTAAAATTATTACTGGAATATTACTGAAATATTCATTAAAGATTTTAGTGGAAATTATGTTAAAGCCTTTTTATATTATATTTCGAAATATTCCAAGCAAATATTTCGGGAATATTTACGAAATGGTGTGCCTCCACTGCTACGTAGAAAGTTTCTGTGAGACCGCAGAAATATTACGTAAATTATTTCTTGAAAATAAGTATTTAATGTTTCACCAAATAATTTCTGAAATATTACCAGCATGTTTTTGGATAATTTTTGGAATAGTCCACGGGACAATACGTGGTTTTAAAACAATATTACCAGTCTTATAACCGCTTATAATTTCAGCACCAATACAATAATTCATTCATTTACGTACAATTTATCGAGTACCATTACAAAGACCATCATTCAAATTAATATTTCGAAGAAGAATTATAATGGTACCCAGCTATATTTTCACCGATTTCTTTTGGATAAACTGGATTGTAAAAATAATCTTTATATTTATCGTATAAGTCTTTCACATTAACTGAATTATGGAAAAAACAAATTTAAGCAAACAGATTACACAAGGCATTTGGAAATTCAATTTGGATAGCTTCTTGTAAGTATTTATCCTATTCCTCATCAGTTGTTATTAACTTTCCAGCTATTGCTGCTTTATAATATGTTAGATAGATGACGTTTTCAAATGTGTTTACTCTTCGAACGATTGAGCTCTCTTGACATGTAATAATAACAGTCTTAAGAAAAACTGTTCACGATCCTTTGAATTAGCAAAATACATTCTACTAAAATCTGGATTGTAATTTTTTGTTCTTACAGTCCATTTTTTAAATTGTTCATTAAAAACGTAAAAGTTTGCTATATCTGGATATAAATATTTTCTAGCTTCTTGGTCGCTTGAATTTAGTTGGAACCATGCTGTCAATGTTGTATTTAAATTTTTATTTATTAATTATTCTTCAAAACCTTCTTTAAAATAAAAAAATTACTCATTTTCTAAATTAACTAGCAATCATAATCATAATTTTCATTTGTGCTTTCAAAGTCACCCATTTTAATAAATGCACAGTCCTAACTTTTAAAAAAATATTTAAATAAATATTTTACACATTGAACTCTTGAACAAACTTCTATATTAAGGTGGAATTATTCTCATACTGCAAAGTGAGAACCCATATAGTATCATAGACCGGTACCTTAAGTTACGGAAAAAAATTATTTTAACGAAATTTCAGTACTAACAAAGTAGATATCGTCAATGTAAAAAATTAATGCAACAAATCGCTTTAATCTTTTTCATTTTTGCTTCAATTTCAATGTTTAACGGCTCATTTTCATCTTTGTTGAATTTCATTACGAAATATCGTGGATCAAATTAAAAAATTTTAAAACCTTAAAAGTTACAGGTAATAGTTTATCAAGTTTGGCTCGAATTCATATCAGAGTCATACAAAACTTGATAAACAATTGCCTGTAACTCCAGGTTTAAAAAATTTATTAATTTGATCTACGATACCTCCTAATGAAATCCAACAAAGATGAAAATGAGTCTTTAAAAATTGAAATTGAAGCAAAAATGAAAAAGATTAAAGCGATTTGTTGCATCATTTTTTTACATTGACGATATCTACTTTGTTAGTACTGAAATTTCGTTACAAAAACTTTTTTCCGTAACTTCAAGTGCCGGTCTATGATACTATATGGGTTCACACTTTGCAGTATGAGAACAATTCATTGTAAAATATTTTATATTTAAGTACTATATCTGCCCTTAGAACCACCTTAATATGACAATTAAATTTTAATAATAGATAAGGATTATATGGAACTACAAATCTCTTATCAGCTTTTGTTTTTTTACTAATCGAAATTTGTTTTCCATCATTTTTTAGTCGATAATTTGGATAACCATTGCTATTAAAATTAGTTTGTTCATTAAATGCTTTAGGAACATTTTTAGTACATTTTTCTGTCTTACTATCCATACAAAGTGAATTCATATTGTGTTTACCACATGGTCGATATATCACAAAGTATTTAACAATATTATATAATCTTGAATATCTCACTTGATCTGGTATTTCAGCGATAATAATAGTATCAACGTAATCTGCATTAACTTTATTATGTGCATGTGAGGCAGACCCTTTTTTGAAACTCAATAACATACGCGTATAGGCAATGTACTTTTCGAAAATTCCTTTTTTATTCACACCCTCTAAAAAAATTTTAACTTTTTGATTAAAAATGTTTGCAAGAATACGGGGTCTATCGATTACAGATGCAAAATCCCTAAATTTTGAGCAATTTCTTTCCATTTTGGATTACATGTCATTGTAATGAAAAATTCAGGTTTACCATATTTCTGCACTATTGTCATTGTATCTAAAAAATTTTGTTTTAATGATCTAAGACTTCCAAAAAATGAGGATGGTAAAATAACCATTTTTCTAATTCTCAAATTTTCATTATCGTATTTTTTTTTTATATACAGCGTGTCCAAAAAGTCTGGAAACACCCAAATAATTTCTCAGCTGAATTACTATTGGAAAATGTTAAGGTCGCCTTTGTAGTAATTTTTTACGAGGAATCCAATGGTGACCTTGGATTCGACCTTGGACCTCATTTTTGAGGTTATTTCAAGGTCAACCTCATTTTTTTAAATGGTAACCCCTATTTTTTATAGCGGAATCTGAAAGAGCGGAAAATTTTACGTCCGGATATGTATTAAGGTATGAGGTTGAGGTTACCCCCAGAGGTCAAATTGAGGTCAAAGTATGATTTCTTAAAAATTTCGCGAGTTCAGTGGTAAAACAAAACAAACAAAGGTAAGGTTTGGTAAGTTCGAACGAAGACTTGAAGGTGACCTCTGATTCGACCTTGAACCTCATTTTGAGCCTCATTTTTGAGGTTATTTCGAGGTCAACCTCATTTTTTTAAATGGTAACCCCTATTCTTTTAGCGGAATCGGAAAGAGTGTGAAACTTTACGTCCAAACATGTACTCAGAACATAGTTCAAGAAGGACCTTGACGTTCATTTGAAGGTCATTTAAACTTAATGACGGTCTGATCTTGTGTAAACTTTTTATCACACTGAGCGAGGTTAATTCTTTAGTAGTTTTCAACGAGAAATCTAATGGTGACCTTGACATTGTCCTTAAAAGTCATGTCAAGTTCAATTTTTTTACATTTAGCGTTACCCAGGAACAACGACGTGGACGTAGTAAAATCTGTTCCCTTTGGGGTGCTTGATTTACGTGAGTCCCCTTGCCTCTCACGATGGGGTGCTTGATTTACGTGAGTCCCCTTGCCTCTCACGATGGGGCGCTTGATTTACGTGAGTCCCCTTGCCTCTCACGATGGGGTGCTTGATTTACGTGAGTCCCCTTGCCTCTCACGATGGGGCGCTTGATTTACGTGAGTCCCCTTGCCTCTCACATTTGATTTTTTTAAACCGTATAACATCTTATTTCAAGTGCTTGAACTGTTCTCCATTCATTTCTTGACAGTAACCTAATCGATGATAGAAAGCACCAACAGCATTTTCAATCATTTCAGTAAGAATGAGAGCTGATTCATCAATGATCCTTTCACGTAATTCATCTAAGTTTAAGGGTTTTGTTTTGAATACACGATCCTTCAGATAACCCCAATAGAAATAATCTAGAGGCGTTAAATCGGGGGACCTAGCTGGCCATTCAATTGCACCTCTTCGTCCTATCCATCGATTAATGAATACTGTATCTAAGTATGTGCGAACGTTTCGTGCATAATGAGCTGCTGCACCGTCCTGTTGATACCATGTGTTATTAAAGTCCTCTCCAGCTATTTCTCTTATAGCAGGAACAATTTGATTCCGCAACATAGTTTCATACTTTTCTGCATTTAAATTGCCATCAATAAAAAATGGTCCTATAATCCTATTATTTAATATTCCAGCCCAGACATTTAATTTTTGTGGATATTGTGACTTGGCTTCTCTTGCCCAATGAGGGTTTTCAACTGCCCAATATCTACAGTTATGCCTATTTACGCTTGAGTCAAGTTGAAATGTAGCTTCATCTGAGAAGACTATATTTGATGGAAAATTTGGATTTTGTACGATGCGTGCCATCATATCATCACAGAATTCAACGCGACGATCGAAATCATCTTCATTTAACTTGTGTATTAGCGTTACTTTAAATGGATGGAACTTCTCTCTTTTTAGTATGTTATGAATAGATGATTTACTTATTTCGTGCACTTGAGCAGCTCTACGAACGGAAGTATGCGGATCTTCGGTGAATGTTAACACAACATCTAAAGATTTCTCTTCGTTACCTGCTGACATTGGTCTGCCTGATCGAGATAAATCGCTGATAGTGCCGGTATTTTCAAACCTTCTAACAGTTTTTTGAACTGTTGAAAATGATAGTGGAGTTCCACCAACCCTAAATGAAGCATTAAAAATATCTCTTACGGCCCTATAAGATCGCTGCATGTGTCCCCAACCTCTCATCATGAGAATCGTTATTCTTTCTCTATCAGTGAGTTTGTTCATTTTTATTACTCTTCGTAGTAGACCTTATCCAAAAATACTTTTTGAGTTGAAAATAAAAAGAACTTTTAATTTTCAAAAAATATGTTTGAAAGATGACCAACCCTTTTCTGTGGTGGTTATGGAATGAATAATAGTTTATTGTCACTCTAACCATACGAAAAATAACAAGTAACAATGTTCAATATTTAAACGCTTCAAAAAATTTTACAATGAATCAGCTCTCATTCCTACTGAAATGATCAAAAATACTGTTGGTGTTTTCGATCATCGATTAGGTTACTATCAAAAAGTGGATGGAAAATAATTCGAGCAGTTGAAATAAGATGTTAGACTGTTTAAAAAAATTAAAAAGTTTACACAAGATCAGACCGTCATTAAGTTTAAATGACCTTCAAATGAACGTCAAGGTCCTTCTTGAACTATGTTCTGAATACATGTTTGGACGTAAAGTTTCACACTCTTTCCGATTCCGCTAAAAAAATAGGGGTTACCATTTAAAAAAATGAGGTTGACCTCGAAATAACCTCAAAAATGAGGTTCAAGGTCGAATCAGAGGTCACCTTCAAGTCTTCGTTCGAACTTACCAAACCTTACCTTTGTTTGTTTTGTTTTACCACTGAACTCGCGAAATTTTTAAGAAATCATACTTTGACCTCAATTTGACCTCTGGGGGCAACCTCAACCTCATACCTTAATACATATCCGGACGTAAAATTTTCCGCTCTTTCAGATTCCGCTATAAAAAATAGGGGTTACCATTTAAAAAAATGAGGTTGAACTTGAAATAACCTCAAAAATGAGGTCCAAGGTCGAATCCAAGGTCACCATTGGATTCCTCGTAAAAAAATACTACAAAGGCGACCTTAACATTTTCCAATAGTAATTCAGCTGAGAAATTATTTGGGTGTTTCCAGACTTTTTGGACACGCTGTATAGTCCATAACACCTTTGTATAGATCTGTTTTTAGAGAATGTTGATTTCTTTTTAAGTAATATAATCTTGATCCTTCAACTTTAACCCAAGCATCAACAATAAACTGTTGTGATAATTTTCCCAAATTTATAAATGGATTAAAATCATTTCTAATACTAAATTTGTAACAATAAAATTGTAGCATTGTAATATTATTATTACTATTGACTTCTTTCATATTTGGTAACCATCCAAAACGACCATTTGGAAATATATAAGTAGATAAGTCATAGGATCTACATATTTACCAATATAAGGTATACTTCTTCACCAACAAATAGAGATGTAAATTGCAAGTGATATACATTCTGATCTCATTAGAATTAATTGCGGTCTCATTATGTCGCAAGCAATATTGTTCTTTGTCTACTTCATGTATCATTTTATAAGGAATGTTAATATTTCGAAAATAACTGCCCAATTCTTTTAATAAATTTAACGAACATGAAATATTATTATGCAATCGCAATTGTGTTGCCATTTCATTATGAAGAATATATAATTGACAATATTTTTTAGCATTATTTTCGTTAGTATGTAAAGAATAAACATTATGATAAACTTGTCGACAAATACGAACAACCTGAAGACCTCTACCAAATAAAGCATCAAATTTTGCTCCAAAACTGGCGAAAGTAAGTACATTATTATATTGTCTTAAATGTTGTCTAGAATGTTTACTTTCAGGAGTATTTCTAAGAATTAGTTGTTTTAAACATTGCGGATAAGAAATATGGTCCGATAAATTTACTTGCCCTCTGTTGCAATAATTTTGAAATTTTTTGTCAACTGTTAGTTATAATAAAATACACATCTCATTAATTCGCCTAAATAATTTTAATCAAAATCACAATTTAAAGTAGCAGCAATAGTTAATGCTTTTGCTTTTGTTCTTCTTATTGTATATTCAATTCTTTGTTTTCTTCTGCACTTATTTTCTGCCTATTAATTTTTTGTTATAATACTTTTGTCCTTTTAGCTTCTTCAATTTTTGCTTTATTTAGTGTTTCCTTTTGTTCCCTTTCTTCATTTATCTTAGCTTTGTATTATTCACTACATGCCTGTCTTTTCATGTTTTGATTAATTGCTTTTGTAATTTTCAATTCTTCAATTTTTTCTTTTGTTAATATTTGTTTTTAAAAATGTTCTCCTTTTCTGTTTATTTTATTTATCACTGCTTTATCTTCTTTACTACGTGCCTGTATTTTTATCTTTTGGTTAATAACTACAGTCTTTTTAGATTCTTCATTTTGCTTCCTCCTAGAGGAAGCTTTGTGATAGTAATTTTTTAAGTTGTTGTAAAAATATGTTATAATTGTTTTCCGAGGTGTTAGAAATCAAAATACATGGTTTCTGAAAAATGTCTGTATAGATCTGTGTGCGTGCATGCGTGCGTGCGTGCGTGTATACGCCTGGATCTCAGCTTCTACTCGGTCGATTTTAACCCGACAGGTCTCATTATTTTTGTTTTTTTTGTGTGATTGCGGATCAGAAATCCGTCTTTTGATTGGACCGATGCGTTTATGTTTTATTTTGAATTTTCGACTTTCTCAAAATTGTTTTTTTTGCTTTTTTTTAATGATAGGATCGAGATATTTGAATCGGATGGGTAGCATTCGAAAGAGAATTAAAATACCTATATTTTCTAAAGAAAAAAGTTTCTAGCTATCACGGTTCTTTTGTTATTAACAAAAACGTGTTTTTTTTTAAAGCTTATAACTCCCAAACTAAACGGTCAATTTTTTGAGAAAAATCATGATAATGCAGAATATAAATAGCTATAGTCTGTAGAAATTTGAATTCATTCGGTTGGTTAGTTTTTAGAACAAAATTAAAAAATGAAAATATGAGTTTTGTATGTCCAACGATTGCGGGAGTAAAATTGACTTAATCGCTTCAAAATTCCTTGTAGAGGTAGATTTTGGATAGTTCTCGGTCGAATTCTTTGGGCAAAATGATTGGTCCATAAATTTCAGAGATATTTCAGGTTAAAATTTTTTTAACCTTTTTTCCAAATCGCAATTTCTCGAGAACGGCTCTATGTATCAGCTCCATATTTATAGATAATATGATAAATGTGATATAGATAATATGTGTGCTAATTTTCACCAAAATCGAACGCTTACTTTTTGAGATATTTGATATTGAAAATTTTCGTATTTTATACAAAGTCAATTTCTTTGTCGCATGATAACTAGTGAAAAGAAATTGATTTAATCATGTTGAAATTTTGTGGAACTGTAGAGTTTGTATCTTTATCGTATAAGTCCTTTAGGTAAAAGAATCGTCTATTTAAGGTTAAAATTTTTTTACGGTTTTTTTTTAAAAATCGTGATTTTGAAAAATCATACTTCATGTATCAGTTTGAAAGTTATAGACTATTTTGTATGCGATATATCGACGGTGGAGCGGAATAAGGTCGAATTTTAAATATTAATGAATTTTTAAATCATTGTAAATTTTTAAATCATTTTAAAACACGTGGAATAAATAAACATATATTATATTTGAACTATATACTATACATATAGGAACGATAAATTAATTTGGAGGAAGCTACGTGCCAATGAATTGGCAGCGGTTTTTTTCTTGGCTTAATGTTTGTTTTTTTTAATTTTCTTCTTTTCTCCTTATTTTATTTATCGCAGCTTTATTTTCTTCACTACATGCCTGTCTCTTCATCTTTTGTTTAATTGTTTTAGTCTTTTTAGATTCTTCATTTTTTCCTGGCTTAATATTTTTTTTTTTAATTTTCTTCCTTTCTGCTTTTTTATATCTTAGCTTTTTCTTCTTCACTACGTACATGTCTCTTCATCTCTTATTTTAATGATTTAATTTTGTTAGTATCTTCAATTCAAAAGTCTTAACAACAGCATCCCTCAAGTTTAAATGACAAAGATTGAATTGTAAATGATTAAAAATAAAATAAAAATAAAAGATGTTATTATATTAATTAAATGAAGTATTAAGTGACTTTTTGGTAAAAACGATATTAAAATATAACACATTAAAATTAAAATATTTTCAAATATTATTTAAGAAAAAAAACAAAATATTAACCGAGCAAGCGTCAGCGAGAGAGATAAACCTTGCTACTAAGTATTATATTATTTTAAATTTAGTGCTTAATAGGTTTGCTCTTTCACTGTAAGTCATATAACAATAACTTGTACTTTTATGTACAAAATACTTGCAAATAATCCCTCTATAAAAAAGAGATTGAAATGTTACGCTGTATTGCGCGCGCATCTCATGACATAGTTTCATGGCGTCGTATAAGAGAGAGACAGAGTAGATTTGGCGTGAAAAACGAGTGAAGGTACGAGTAGCGCATCCAACTTCTAGTCAATATTAAATTTAAAATAAATCAGAATGACTTGTTACAATCCAAAACACGCACACCTCCTTCGTAGCACAAGTAGAAAAATGAAGAAGCATGAGAGAGAAGCAAGGTGTGAGTGCACTCGTCTCACCTAGATGTAGTAAATATGGGGAACATAACCACGAAGATGACAGCTATACTCCACAGGCAACGTCGGCACACGAAACCCGGCACGTCCTCGGAGATGAGTGTGAATTCATATTGTACCAGGTACTCCTATCTTTACCCCGTATCCGTACCATGGCCGATTTTCTTGTAAGGGGTACCTTCTTTACAAGCCGATGCTCACTATCGAACTCACTGATGAGCATAGACTTGTAAAGATAATGTAAAGTTAAGACAGGAATATTACTGAAATATTGATGAAGGATTTCAGTGGGAATTTTGTAAAAGTCTTTTTATCATGGAGCGTTAGAGCGCTTCGAAAGCAAATATATAATTTAGAGAAAGCCTACGGGTCGACCGCGCTATTCTTACATTGAAATGGGGGCTCAACATTTAGATATATTCACCGCGTTTTTAAATCGCACTGATATTATTCTAATTAAGAATAAACAAGATCGATTGTTCGTATACTACATTAAAGAAAAGTTTCATTCAAAAAGATGCTCTCGTAAGCAAGCAATACAAAATTTTATGTCCTGTTTCCGATTTCACATTTTGTATATGTTTCATGAGCTTCAGACTTCCGGTTTCTTCCCACTTCCACCTTATTGAAGTGTACATATATATATATATATATATATATATATATATATATATATATATATATATATATATATATATATATATATATATATATATATATATATATATATATATATATATATATATATATATATATATACTAGTGGGGCTTCATCCCCCTACTCGCTCTGCTCGCCAACCCCCGTTACGATAGGAATCTCTCTCTCTCTCTCTCTCTCTCTCTCTCTCTCTCTCTCTCTCTCTCTCTCTCTCTCTCTCTCTCTCTCTCTCTGTGTATCTATCTTGCTGACTGCCTGACCCTTTAGATCTATCTTTATCAATTAGCCCGACGCTCTTGATGTCTATTCCTTTTACTTCCTCTCTATCTCTGCCTTAGTTACTACATTTCTCTGTTGCTCTAACTCCTTTACTCCCTGCCTCTATCTCTGTTCCAATCTCTATCTGTATGTCTCTGCCTCGACCGATCTGCTTATATCCTTATCTCTCTGTCTCTCTCTTACTAACTCTATTCGTCTTTAACCCTGTCTTTCTGGCTCTATCTATTCACCAAAATTTTAATGTCTCTTTCTCTATCTCCTTGTCGATAGGTATCCCCTACTCCCTCTGCTCGTCAACCCCCAATTGGGGTATCTCTACGTCTCTGCCTTTACGTCTCTGTCTCCAATCTCTGTCTCTACGTCTCTGTCTCTACTTCTCTGTCTCTACGTCTCTGTTTCTACATCTCTGTCTCTCTGACTCTGTCTCTATGTCGCTGTCTTTCCGACTCTGTCTCTTCAACTCTGTCTCTATGCCTGTGTCTACATGTATGTCCCCTACGTCTCTGTCTCTCCGACTCTGTCTCTACGTCTCCATTTCCTATCTCTATACGCCAGTCTCTACGTCTCTACATTTACGTGTCCGTCTCTATATTTTTATCTCTAATTTCTGTCTTTACGTCTCTATCTCTATAACTGTCTCTAATCTCTGTCTCTACGTCTCTGTTTCTACGTCTCTGTCTCTCCGACTCTGTCTCTACGACTCTGTCTCTATGTCTCTCTCTTCACATCTCTGTCTCCACGTCCCTGTCTCTACGTCTCTGTATCTACATCCCTGTCTCCACGTCTCTGTCTCTACATCTCTGTCTCTCCCACTCTGCCTCTACGTCTCTGTATCTACATTCCTGTCTCCACGTCTCTGTCTCTCCGACTATGCATCTATGCCTCTGTGTCTCCAACTCTGTCTCAAAACACATGTAAATAATCACATTTTTCTATTATTTTGAGGGGGACGAGGGATGCTGAGGAGGTGGCGTGGGGCGTGAGGGGGGCGAGGGGGGCTGCGACTGTCACTTTTTTTTGAAAAGTCTATATTATATATGGAGATATACATATGGGAGCGTCCGCCAGAAACCAGCCAGCGGGCGTGCGCGATGCATATTTCGTGTAAAACACGCTCTGTTCAACTCGCTCGTAATCGTATTCGCAGTCTCTCAGAAAAAAGCACATATATTGATAGATTTTTCCCTGCTCTTTCCAATGGTGCTATTGTTTTTACTCCGAAACTCTTTCTTCGGATCGAAAATTCGAGTTGAAAGTTCAGAGCCATTTTTCTCAAATCATATTTTTTTTTCAAAATGCATATCACCATTCGAAAGTAAAAGTCTTAAGCTACATACCCCAAATTTTCAAATTGGAAAAATGAAGGGCTAAAAAGTAACAAGCTTCGCGCTGCGCTCGGATGCGCCGCACGCTCGGGCTTGGTATAACAAGTTCGTAATCGTATTTTGAGTCTCTCAGAAAAAAACAAGAAACATATATCAATAGATTTTTTCCTGCTCTTTCCAATGGTGCTATTCTTTTTATTCCCAAACACTTTCTTCTGGTCGGAAATTCGAGTGGAAAGTTCAGAACCATATTTCTTAAAGTATAACATGTTGTTCTTCAAAATGCATAGCACCATTCGAAAGTACAAGTTATAAGCTACAAAACCCTAAATTTTCAAGTTGAAGAAACGTAGAGCTCAAAAGTAATAAGATTAAAAGGATAGCGGCACGTGTTATCATTTCTGCCACTAGAGGGACTGAGACCACAGAGTCGTTCCCAATACTTAAAAAAGCTCTTTGGAAGGTATTTACCACCCACTGAAAATGTATAATCGCAAATAAAAATAAAAGAATTAAGAAATAAATAAAAAATTCATATATTTAAAACGTAATATGTGATTCACTGATAAATATTGTGTAATGCTTTTAAATAGGAAACAACGAAAATAGGGTAAGTGTGCCCCCTAAGCAGACGACAAGTTTCAGTTACTGGACATTTGAAGGCATATTAAAATCCAGTAACTGGTGAGGGTACAGTAACTGGCACACTTACTCTATGCACTACATTTATAAAAGCACGCTCGGGCCCAGCGCAAAAAGCTTGCGTAGCCGCTCGCCGCTGTTTTTTTAATCTTATTACTTTTGAGCTCTACGTTTCTCCAACTTGAAAATTTAGGGTTTTGTAGCTTATAACTTGTACACGGAGAAAAATTCGGCGCATGTACTAACCTATGACCAGCGCGACAGCAGCGTTCATCGTTCGGCGCAGTCGGCGAGCAGAAAGGGCGCGGCTGTTGCGCATTTTACACGCGCAGCATCTATTCCGACTGTTCGCCGCAAAAGCTATACTTTTATTCGGTGCAGTGGCTATTCTTTTTTATGACGCCGTGTTCTGCTCTTTTTTGGTACTCTCTTTAACTCCCTTTTACAAATATCGAGTATCTAATTTATTTTTGCAGAAATTACTGTATTTTTACGAAGAATTTTTTCAATTGTAAAAATCAAAACGTAATTGTTCTCGAAATTTGTGTACATAATTGAAGTGTTATTAATAAAAAAATTCTAATTGTATAAAGTTAGTAAAGTGAAATCAAATAGCTTGAATATAAATTTAATAACTAAATAAATAATAAGTTAAAATAAATAATTATTATACCACTCTAACTTAAAAATCGCAACTTTGTCATGATTTTTAAGTTCTCGTGGTATAAAATACTGTATGAAACCCGTGCGTAAGGTGATTTTTACCGCATTCGACTTGTCTCACTCGCTTCGCTTGTGCGAAAAACATCTTATGCAGTAAATAATCACCTTCCACACCAGTATAATAATGTACTACTTATATAGTTTGACTGAAACAGTGTTGTTAATATTGAATGTTTACAAATCTGTAAATTTTAAAAAACAATTAAATTAATTAAAACAATTCAATTTTGAAAAAATGGGAAATAGAAATTCATTTATATGGCTTCCTCCTAGAGAAAGCTTTGTAACAGTAAAAAAATTCTACTAAAACATGTTATATTACTCATGTTATTAGAAATTGAAATACTGTATTTACACTATACATACTATATTATACACACTATATTTGTCTAAATCGCTTTGAAATATAAAATATGGATATATAAAGAATGCTTAGTTGAATCTTAATTTTTTTTATTATATTTAATACTAAATAGAAGTTTATAAAAATAATGCCTTTTTTTATTTTATGTGATAAGCATTATTGTCGTACATGTTAATATCATCTAAAATTATTGATAGCGTATTTTTGAGATATATATGGTTATAGAAAAAAGAAGATACGAACACAATGACCAAATCATTTATTGAAAACAAATTGGAGTTTGATATTTACAGTTTATAACGTGGAATAATCCAGTAATTATTTTCTTTTTTAATGGCCACTATTGGTGGCATAGATCGCATCTCGTCTAAGTCAACTATCTTTATTTGACTTTTATTTTCAACCACGTAAACCATAAAATGTTCATCAAATACAATTTCTTCATAAATATAAATTCGGGGGTCCGAAAGTCAATTAAAAATTCAAATTTCGCGCCACAATATAGCAGACGAAAAAATAAGTAATTTGCCTATAACAAATAGTAAAAACTATTGAAAATGTGATACATAAATATTGTATATATCGCTCAGTTTCCGTGCGAAGGGAACTTACAGCGCGCGACACACGTATGCATACATGTAAGTCTCGGCTCCCTAGTGTGTCTGTGAGCCAGAAGGTATGTCAAGCGTAAGCGGCCGACTCGCGCTTCTCGCTTGGCTCTCAGCTCTCGTCTCGCATGGCGTTTAGTTGTAGTTTCTTTCTCTTATAATAAATAATCATTTTACAACCAACCACGCGACTATCCCTTTATTTTAACATGGTGGCAGAGCGTGGTTTTGGTGATTGGTTGATTGATATATTATTTTTTTTTCTCTACCAAGACCTTCGGAGAAGGTAGAAGAGGACCACGTCGCGCAAGGAATTTTTCAGTGAAAAATTAAGTGAAACTAAGTGAGGAATCAAAAAAATATTGGTGAGGAAATATGGACAAATATATCAAGAATATAACACAGTGAAAAGTTTTGGAAAAATAATATGAGATTAAAGCGATGTGGGCAGATTAGACTTTGAGGTTATGGGAACACGTGGCAGCGATTCTGAAGAGAAACTTAAGGAAAATTTTTAAAAGAAAAAATACTGGATGAAAACGAAGTACCAATTGAAGGAAAGAAAAATTTAAAACGATTTGTGAGTATAGTGAAGAAAATAATTAACTTGAATAAGACAAGAAAAGTGATAGAAATACTTAAACAAGAAGAGATACGAATCGACATGGCGGACGATTTCAAAATGACGCTATTTTCGACGGAAAAGACTACAGCACATGGAAGAAAAGAATTACAGTATTGCTGAAAATGAAGAAATGTGAAGAAGTAATACAGAGAGTGAGAGCAGAAAATGATAATGAAGCCACGTGGAACGAGAAAGAATTGAAAGCGATGAATTACATATATAGCGCTTTGTCGAACAAACAAATGGAGTTAGCGAATGATGAAAATACCAGCTTTGAAATAATTACGAAATTGGACAAGTTGTATTTGCGTGAGTCAACCGCATTACAAATTTGTGTTCGAAATAGATTAGACAAATTAAGATTAAGAGACTACACAGAAGTGAGTGAATTTTATAATGAATTCGAGAAGTTAATCACAGAATTAAAAAATGCCGGCGCTACAATAGATAAAAAGAAAAAGTTAAATTATATATTAAGAACACTACCAAGCTCATTATGCCATATTGGCGATTTAGTTGATGTGCTACCAGAACAAGAAAGAACCGTAGATTATGTAATCGAAAAAATTAAAATGTACGAGAACCGTGAAAAAGAAGAAAATCAGAATTCAAGAAGTAAACATGGAGATTCAAATATGTTTAAAGTAGAAAAAGGAAAGGACGGTACATGTTACCGATGCGGAAAGCCTGGTCATTTCCAATACGAATGTACGAGCAACGGGAGGAATTCCTGGAGAGGCTCGCGAGGAGGAGGACAGCAGCAAGCGCGAGGAGGCGCGCGTTCTCAACAGCAGCAACGAGACGGAGGCCTTCACAGCAGAGGCAACGGCAGGTACCACAGCCGAGGAAGAGGTCAGCGAGGACGAGGCAGTCAACAGTGGCAAGATCGACAGAACACGAGTCGAGACCTGACGACTTTCATAACCGAAGCAGAGGGTATCGTAAATAATAATGTAGAGGTAAATAGTTGTGAAAGTAAGTTGGAATGGGTTTTAGATAGCGGATGCACCGATCATATTATTAACGATGATAAATACTTTGCTAAAGTAAGTAAATTAGAAAACCCGATTAACGTAAAAGTGGGAGATGGTCGTACCTTAAAAGCAACTAGTATAAGAGATATTAAAGCTAAATTTATAACAAATTATAATGAAACAGAAATTGAAATAAAAGATGTATTTTTGGTAAAAGAAATGGATAGGAATTTAATGAGTTTCGGGAAAGTAGCAGAAATTTTTAAATTGTTTCGATAGGAAATACTTCAAAAATTTATAACCGTGAAAACGAATTAATAGCAGTAGCAAATAAAGTAAATAATGTGTATAAGATAAACACTGTGCTAGAGAATAAGCAGACCTACGTAACAGAAAATGTAAATAACGGCATGACTTTGAAAGAAAAATTCCATAGAATGTTAGGGCATGTTAATTTTGGATATTTGAATATTTTGAGTAAAAATAATTTAGTTGAAGGTTTGCCAAATAATTTAGGAAGTGAATATTTAAAATGTGGTACTTGCGTACAAAATAAAATGACTAATACTAGATTTGAAAATGATAGGCATAGAGCCAAAGATATTGGAGAAATTATTCACGCGGACGTAAATGGACCGCATAGTACTATAGGATTTAGGGGAGAAAGATACTTTCTAATCCTAGTCGATGATTATAGTAAAGCTGCAAAAGTATATACTATGAAAGGAAAAAATGAAGTCTTTGATTGTATTGTTACGTATGTTAATTTAGTTGAAAATTTAACGGGAACAAGAATAAAACGGTTAAGGTGTGATAACGGGAGAGAGTTTTTAAATAAAGATATTTATAACTTTGCAAAAGGAAAAGGAATTTATATTGAACCATGCCCTCCGTATGTTCACGAATTGAATGGAACTGCCGAGCGGTATAATAGGTCGGTTATGGATACAGCAAGATGCTTACTAGCAGACGCGAGAATACACAACAGATTTTGGCCAGAGGTCGTTGAGACGGCTGTTTATTTGAAAAATAGAACGTTAGCAAATACTTTTGAGAAAAAGACTCCATATGAGATTATGATGGGAGAAAAAAAAGATATTAGGAATTTAAAATTGTACGGAAGTAGAGTTTTTGTTAGAGTTCCGGAAATCAAAAGGAGAAGTAAATGGGATAGAAAAGCAGATTTAGGAATATTAGTTGGTTACGAAAATGTAGACTATAGAGTTTTGATAAATAATAGAGTAATTGTAGCAAAACATGTTGATATTGTTGAAGAAAATGTAAAGTTAGTTGGATTTAGTGATAATGACGAATTAAATGACAATAACAATGAATTTATACTTCCCCCTACTTCGACCCTCGGGGAGAGTAGGGGAAGCGAATCTGATTTAGAAAATCAAAATGAAAAGGAGCTAAATGAAAATAATGAAACTAACGAAAATGAAAACGTTGAAAATAATGAATACAAAAATAGCGCACCTAGTACGAGTAAAGGTAATTTAAAGGTAGTAAGAAGATCCGAAAGGAAGAAAAGTCCTGTAAATCATTATGGAAACCCAATAACAAACTGTATTTATGTGAATTATGTAAACGTTGATAATCCCGAAAATTATAACGAAGCGATAAATAGTAATGAGAGTGAAAATTGGCAAGAAGCTATGAATAATGAGATTGATTGTTTAAATAAAAATGCAACATGGAAATTAGTTGACAAACCGAAAGATAAAAAGGCGTTAAAGTGGGTTTATACAAAAAAGGCAAATAATAAGTTTAAAGCTAGAATTGTAGTAAGAGGGTTTCAGCAGAAGGAAATAATTGATGATATTTATTCACCTGTTGCGAGAACTCAAACATTAAAAATCTTATTAAATTACTGTGTGCAAAATGATTTTAAAATTGATCAAAAGGATGTCGAGTCAGCATTCCTTAATGGAAAAGTAAAATCCGAAGTTTATGTTAAACAACCTCAAGGTTATGATGATAATTCAGGAAGAGTATGCAAATTAGATAAAGCTTTGTACGGACTCCGTGAAAGTCCACGTGCATGGTATGAGTGCTTAGATAAATATTTGATTGAATTAGGTTTTGAGAAAAGTAAAATCGATTATTGTTTATATTTCATAAAAATTAAAAATGAGAAGATTTATTTAATAATTTTTGTTGATGATTTATTAATTTGTGGTAAAAATAAAAAATTGATAGACTTTATTAAAAAGAAATTATCTGTGAAATTTAGAATGAAAGATATGGGCCAAATAAAAACTTATTTAGGGATAAATATCAATTATGGCTATGATAATAATATTATGACTTTAGATCAAAAGGATTATATTGAGTCTTTAGCGAGAAAATATGATATCGAAAATGCGAAATTGTATGCTACTCCGATGGAACAAAATTTAAAATGTGAACCTGCGTTATCAGCATCTAACGATATAAAATATAGAAATTTAATTGGAGCACTCTTGTACATAAGCTCTAGTACTAGACCAGATATTTGTTATTCTGTAAATTACCTAAGTAGATTTCAAAATTGTTATGATCAGAGTCATTATAAATATGCACTAAGAATATTAAAATATTTGTATTATACAAAAGAATTAAAATTAACATACGAGAAAAATCTAAATGCTGATATTTTAGAATGTTATGTTGATGCTGATTGGGCAGGAGATGCAGTTGATAGAAAATCTACGACTGGTTATGTAATTAAAATGAATGGAAATAGTATATATTGGAAATCAAAAAAACAAAATATTGTAACAAAGTCATCTACCGAAGCTGAGTATGTTGCGTTATCTATATGCGTGAGTAAAGAAAAACGAAAACCAAAGATTGTTAATTGTGAAATTTAAGCGCACAATATATATGTAAGGAGGCGTGTTGAAAATGTGATACATATATATTGTATATATCGCTCAGTTTCCGTGCGAAGGGAACTTACAGTGCGCGACACACGTATGCACACATGTAAGTCTCCCCTCCCTAGTGTGTCTGTGAGCCAGAAGCTATGTCAAGCGGCAGTGGCCGACTCGCGCTTCTCGCTTGGCCCTCAGCTCTCGTCCGAAGCGGCACGCGGTGCCCAAGCGCATGGCGCTTAGTTGTAGTTTCTTTCTCTTATAATAAATAATCATTTTACAACCAACCACGACTATCCCTTTATTTTAACAAAACAATATTACGGAAAACCAGGACTGCATTGCCCTCCGTTACATTATTATCTATCATTTTACAAAGTTTGAAGTTTCTATATAAATATTTCGCTGAATGGCATTTGAATAATGTCTCAAAATCAAGTAATTCAAATGCCATTCAGCGAAATATTTATATAGAAACTTCAAACTTTGTAAAATGATAGATAATAATGTAACGGAGGGCAATGCAGTCCTGGTTTTCCGTAATATTGTTTTTACTATTTGTTATAGGCAAATTACTTATTTTTTCGTCTGCTATATTGTGGCGCAAAATTTGAATTTTTAATTGACTTTCGGATCCCTTAATAGAAAATTGCACAGATTCTTTTGACTTACTTTTACCATGAATTTCTTCACTTTGACAATTTTCTTAATATCTATGATTTCTCCAAACTGAATCTCTGGTTCTGCCATACTTATTACTATAAATGTTCCAATATTATATTCAGTTTCATTTATATAAACTTTTTTAGAATTCGCATTAAATTTAAAGGCAATATTTGACACACTTTTAATAGTATTAAATAGGTGACACATTTTCAAGTCTTGTTTTATCGCAATAGTTTTTAACAAATTTTGCTGAGAGCTAGTGGCTACAGCGTTAGCTTTCACTTCTGTATGTCGCGATTCGTATCGCATAGTCCAGAAATGTATACACGGACCAAAGAAATATAATATTGAACAATAGTGGGTTAAAAAATGAAATTTCGGTTTCAATTCGTTAAAAAATTTTAGATACAGAGAATTCAATTCTTTTACAAGTATTTGTAACTCTTGTATATGTGCAATGATGATTCGAGGAGACATGAGAATATCTTCTATTTTTCGCAATAAAATGAACATGTTCCAGTGCTCATTGCCAGCAGGAATTTTATGTCCGATTATTAATCCTAAATAACGTGTAAGATATAACATCACAGCAGCGGACTATTTCATATTTAATTTTTTTTTCATTCTATTTATTGTAATAAATGGAAGTTTATTTGTATCATCGGTTTGAGAAGTGAAATTTTTAATTCTAAGGTTGAAATATTCTGATGTGAAAAATTCTTTTTTAAAAATAAATTCGTATAAAATACTACGTAAAACATATACACATACTCCTTCCAGCATATCGTGCATAAAATCAACGCTCTTATTGTCACACGAAAATTGTTTAACTGGTTGAAAACACAACTTTCTTTTATGCCAGTTTCTGTCGCATTCGATTGAAGTAAATCTAAAAGGTAATTTTCAGGAGTTCTTAAAAGTTCCTTATTTTCAACACACAATTGTGAACAATTATAAGAGTTTTCTTTATACATTCTGCAATAGACGTTAGCTTTAAAAGATTCTACAAACCGACATATCACATTCAACCCCAAATTCTCACCTAGAATAAGTACAGTTTGAAATTTGAATACAGTTACAACACCGTCAACTACTATAGATACATCTGTGGTTTGTAGAAAATTTATCTCATCGACAAGCTTATTAAATATAGCTTTATTGGACCATTGCTTCATGTCTTCAGCTCGTATTATAGTAGAAAAAATAAAGCTGTCCAAATGAGATGCAATATTCGCCGGTAAACAAGCAATTGAAGCATACACAACACCAAATTTATTTTTGCCACCGTGGCTTCCTAAAGCATTGCCAACTTCAATGTCATCAAAATAAATAAATAAGTAGTAAATATTCTCTCAAAGCATGATTTAAACAATTCTTGAAATTGTCTTTCCAAAATTTAGCTTGCATAACATTTGAAATTACATTACTTTTTTTTGACAAATTTTCAACATTTTGTAGAATTTTGTTTGCTAAGTCTGGAATTTCTAAAAATTTCTGCAGCGAATACATTAAAGATACGCGAACGCCGAAGATTGATTCTTTTACGAAAATAGGTCTACTATCATCTTGAATTTCCTTAACATAAGTTTTCTGAATTTCGAATTCATCTGGATATTGATATCCTATATTTTTTAACATATTGAAACGACTAGTTTCCGTTAAAAAATTTTCAAAAATTCGAAAATGCTCTTCAAAACAATTATGAATTATTTGAGCCACTTCTGGTTTACAATTATTAGCCGCAATTATCTTTAAAATTGATGCTTCTAACGATTTGCAGAAAGTATTTCGAATGAAATCATGCAGAAAAGTAATTACTACATTAATGATTTTTCTCGGAAAACTTGGTATGGCATATAATAGAAGTACAAAGGATAATATTTCGTTGTGAAGATTGAAATAAT
This sequence comes from Torymus aiolomorphi, assembly GCA_036365515.1. Taxonomy (NCBI): domain Eukaryota; kingdom Metazoa; phylum Arthropoda; class Insecta; order Hymenoptera; family Torymidae; genus Torymus; species Torymus aiolomorphi. The sequence continues at coordinate 179,445,596 of CM070875.1, forward strand.
TCATGGTTTCTGACGACAAAACAATAAAAGATAAAATTACAATAACACTTTAGTTTATAATAGTAAATATATTAAATAAAATTTAATACAAAAATATTAAATACGAATATTAATAGATAGCTAACAAACACTATAGTTAAGAATATAATCAGTCAACAATTATTATAATAAGTCTTCTTCTCGGTCACTTTTTATCTGAAAAATAAATGTTTCTGATTTAGTTCATCAAAAAATCTTCTCGAACAATTAATATTGAAAAATAAATAACATACCACTTTATTAAAGCAATTGGTCAACGTTTTTAATAAAAGTGGTAATGGTCTTGACAGATTTGGCAGGTGGAAATGCACAAGAGAGATCTGGTCGTAATTCATATACGTGTTTATTAATGTAGTTCCAAATATTATTGCAGGTTTCGGACCAGCAGTGCAATGCGATCGATACTTTATAACAAACATCAACTGCTTCTAAAGGGTTTTTAACTTCATAGTTATTGCTATTTAGAATGATGAATACTTTTGTAATAGCATCAAGTTTTCCACAAAAAACTACATAGGGATGAATATTGAAGTCAAGGTCAGATAATTTTTTTTCATATTTTCTTTTGCAGGTATCTAATTCAGCCTCGGTCTAAAGTAAAACATAAAAAATTGAAACAATTTATGAGTGATAATATGGTGAGAAAATATAAAGCTTAATAAGGGGACGCCGAAGTCAATGTATTATAAAAAGAGGGTGGCGCTGTATTTACTACAACGCGTTTTTATCATATAAATTAAAAAATTATTATTTTTTAAGGATTTGGAGACTCGTGCGCGCTTTGGATATTAATATTTAGTTATTTCTCAAAATCGCAACTCAATTAGCAATCAATTAATTGTCGAGAAAACCTTAAAAAACTTACGCGGGTAGCATATAAATTACGAAAATAAAAAGATAACTTTTTTTTTTAATTTCAAAATTATAAAATGCGCGCTTCGTATATAAATTTTAAGTTTACTCGCGAAATTTCAGTTAAATCGGTTAATTGTTAATTCGAAGAGAAAACTTTGAAAAACTAACTGGCGTAACTTCGGCGTCCAATAGGCTACCTTTAATAGTATTAAAACCAAAATCAGAAAGAACATGCGTATTAATTATTTTTACCTCGATCAATTGGATGAAGTGTTCTGCAATCTCACTCCTTAAAAATGTAACGGGCCCTTGACGTTTTGTTTTTAGAATTACTGCTTTTGTTACTAAATACGGCAGATAAAATAATGCTGCAATTGAAGCCGAAGCTGAAAATAATTGTATAGTATATTAAAGTACAAAATATATTTATTATCACATAATTATGATTCATAAAAAGAAAGTTGAACATAACAAATTTACCATTATTAAGGCATTCTTGATGAGATTTCTTAAACTTCTTTAAATCGCTGACTTGCGAGGATACCGCAAGGTTACAAATGGCTGGTGCTAATTGTAGCCACCTAGTAAAAAATTTCGCGTTGAAACCTTCAGCTATATCCTTGCTTATTAAATTACTTTCAGTAAGATTAGCAATAATTTGTACACAATCCGATTGAAGCTGTGAAATAAACAATATAATCTAAAACTTCTTATTTCTTATTTTTAATTAATACAAGATTTTAAAACTTACCAATTCAAATCCTGTAGATTACTTCAAACAAACAAAAGTATTCAAATAGGTTTGATAATGTATTGTCACCTTTTTATTTTGTTGTATTTCAAGCATCTGTTGCCTTTCTGTATATGAGTTATTCCATGCATTGGTAACATCTCCAATCAAATATTTGGAACGGTCCTTATCCATCAAAGGCAAGAGGCCACTATCATTTACATCTGAAAAAGTGAAAGATATAATGGTAGAAAAGTTATAAGTAAAACTAATTTTTTTAAAATGGTGATCGTATTGTACCTGCTGATTTTGTTGCTGAAGTATCTGTACTTGATCTGTATTTGATTTTACTTTTAGAATTCCAGCCTTCGCTAAATCTCTTCTATAAATTTTATAATAATTTATCAAGCAACCAGAGGCACATACTGTATCACCAAAAGAATTGCAGCTCTGCAGTTGATACCAATCAGATTTGGTTATTGTAGGAAACAATTCCTGTAAGTCTGTTGTTATTTCCAAAAATCTCTTGGAAGTTATTCTAAAAAAATGGAAGAATGGTAAAAAATAAATAGAATTAAATAAATTTTTAATATTAGCTGTGAATATTCAATGTACGTTTCATTAATAACATGATATTGTAAACTACATTTTTTATATGAAAGATTCTAAAAGAAAAGCTAGGAAAGAGAATATAAATAAATAAAACCAGCGAAGGCAGTTAAAAATACTAATAATTTACTTTCAAATTTTTAAAAGCAATAGAAAGCAAATAAAGCATTCAAGGGAGATTACACTCTAATCTGAAAGAGTAATAATTCAAAACCATTTTCATTTTTATAATAGCTATCATGACAATTTAAAAACACAGGATCATTGTACACATTATTTACAACAATAAATGTCTATAGCATTTTTTATGTAAAATTGATAGTTTCTGAGAAAATGGCTCAGTAAGTGGTTTTATGGCTATCGGTGATTTGACTACCATTTTGAACTTTTTTAAATAGAGAAATATAATAATATAAAAAATACTGGCAGCTTGTACATGTTATTTGTAACAAAAAAGTATCTTGCACTTTTTCTTCTCAAGTTGATAGTTTGACAGAAAAATTCATAAACATAATTTTATTTATGAATTTTTTTTCTATAAAACTATCAAATTGAAAAGAAAAAGTGCAAGATACTTTTTTGTTACAAATAACATGTACAAGTATGCCACCAGTATTTTTTAAATCATTATATTCCTTCATTTAAAAAAGTTCAAAATGGTAGCCAAATCACTGATATCCATAAAACCACTTACTGAGCCATTTTCTCAGAAATTATGAATTTTACATAAAAAATGCTATAGGCATTTATTGTTGTAAATAATGTGTACAATGTACCTGTATTTTCTAAATTGTCATTGTAACTATTAAAAAAAAAATGATAATGGTTTTTACTCTTTTATGAAGAGTAAAGTTCTACATTTATTCTTTCCAGTTAGAGTGCAGAAACTATGACACAAATATGTTAGTTATAGAGTAATAAGCATTAGAAAAATTTAACTAGTTATTAAAAACTACTGAAATAGTCACAGACTTGTTTCGCTTCTTTGTATGTTTCCGAAATATCTATCTCACTTGTATTTGACTGGCTTCTCAACTATCATTTTCTGGATAATAAATATTTTAAGTCGCCTGTCTAAAAGAATTCTTGAATTCTTATAAGTGCCTAAAATAATTTTTCCTTCTATGTCTTTCGTCAATAAAATATATAAGTTATTCTGAATAAAAGTGAAATTATCTGTAACGTTCAGGTAACTAGTAAATATCACAATATTAAAAACAAAGAATGACATGAAAATATTTTTCAAGAAATTTAAACATGGTAAAAATATGGATTATCACTGAATCAATATGAATTTAGTTGTGTAGTTTGTATTAAAAAGATTGAAAGAGACCTTGTAAATTTTCATGTGATGACATTTCAACTATGTCAGTCGGAGTTTCATTCATAATTTCATCAAACTCATTATGAGATATGTCCATTGGGTTACTCGTATCATTTACAGTATCAGTTACTGTGCATGTATAATTATGCTGAGATTGAAGAACTTCGAATGAAATTTTTTCACTATCATCAATTATTTCTGAATTTAAAATAGTATTTTGCTGCACCCAAACCATTTTCTCTTGATTGTATACAGAGGTAAAAAGAGAGTAAATTGATTTATATCTTCTTTAAAAATTTTATAAATCTGATCTATACTAAGATTGTAAAACTCATCATCTGTGACATTTTCTAGGCAAAAAATATTTTATAAGGTATAAGCCGCATTTGAAATATCATAAGAAGCATTGTACAGATTATTAATGTCCAGTACAATTTTATCATAACAACAAATTTTTTAGGTTATGAAAAAACGCGCATAAAGGATTGCAGAAATAAAATTGTTAATGCAAATTTATTCACGCAGAAATAGCACATTAAAAGTTTAAATGAAAAACTTACCTGCAAGAAATAAATCCTTGACATGACTGGCAAATATTACACGATATTTCGAAAAGAAACAGTCCATGGTGTGCGTTTGATGCTGCTCGATTTTGAACGAGTAACGATTACTCTGCTAAACAGGGTTAACTGCTTTCTAGTCGAGGTGGCGTTGTTACTATACCGAATCGGTGTAAGAGGTACGCCGCACAGTGTACGAAAATGGAAATATTTGTCCAAAAATCAAATATCTCTTGATCAAATCAAAATAAATTGATGAGTCTTACGGCAAATTAAAGCTTTTTTATTGTAGAATTTGGGAAAAATATTTTTATAAGCGGTTTCTTAATGCATGACCTTCATTTTTTGCGTCAAAGTTGATGGAAAAGTAAAAAAAAATCGTTTTTCTCACCTAAAGACTCCGTAATTAATTTTTTTATATATTCTTTTGTAGATTTTATATTTGTATGAATTTACAAAAACATTTCTGACAATAATGTTCATATTTTTTTTAATAACAGTGCAAATAATGAATCCAGAAATTCAAAAATTGTACGGTTAGAAGATGCAGATGAAGATAGTGATAGTGATAGTTCTTCTTCAAGCATATAATTTAATGACTAGTTTTCCTTTTTTTATAATTAAAATAAAATTAAATAGTGCACACACACACACACACACACACACACACACACATACTCACACATACACACACACACACACACACGCGCACACATATGTATATACATATCACTGTTAATTCTTATATACTGCAATCACTCTGTAATAAAGTTAAATAATGGTAAAACGAAATTCAAAAGGTATAGGAATTTTTTCTTACGGTGATTCGATAAGCTATTATAACATCTATAAAATCTACAAAAGAATATATAAAAAAAATTAATTACGGAGTCTTTAGGTGAGAAAAACGATTTTCTTTTACTTTTCCATCAACTTTGACGCAAAAAATGAAGGTCATGCATTAAGAAACCGCTTATAAAAATATTTTTTCCAAATTCTACAATAAAAAAGCTTTAATTTGCCGTAAGACTCATCAATTTATCTTGATTTGATCAAGAGATATTTGATTTTTGGACAAATATTTCCATTTTCGCACACTGTGCGCCGTACGGAGTAGCTGCTATAGGCCAGTCAAATTAACCTTTTTTATACCTGTTTTTCAACTTATTTGTAACCCGACCTTACCAAAGCGGATTATGGTTGAGGAGGCCATAAGGAACAATAATCCGGTGAGTGAGTATAAAAATTAACATGGCAACTATTTTTAATTAACAATTAAATGCTCGGAAAAACAGTTTTTTGACTGCTACAAAAAAACTATTAACTTTACAGAAAAAAGTTCCAGATAAACTTTGTAGATATTAAAAAGATCTACAAAACGCGATCTTAAGATTTAAATTTAGTTAATTTGTTTATCTGCAAATCGAAAGAAACCGCTTAAAAAGGCCATTTTTACGATTGTTTATTACTCTGTTAAAAATGTTGCTAGATGCTTTATAATTCGTTAAAGTATGACTCTTGTGGTAGTTAATAAGCAGTTAAAATTTTAGGTAAAAATATTTCATAGTTTTTGCATAATTGCATTTATTGTTTTAGTCATTTTTGCAAGTAGTGTATATACTACTATAGAGAGACGACGGTGAGTCACCGCCCCCGCCCGGGCCACCGTTATCTGTGTTTTGATAAACATGATAATTAATTAGTGATGTGCAGAAGCTCGCTCGAGCTGGCTCGAGCTCGAAGTCGCGAGCTCGAGCTGCTCGAGCCGAGCTTGGAGCTCAAACGAGCCCGCGAGCCTGACTCGAGCTTGGAGCTCAAACGAGCCCGCGAGCTCGACCCGAGCTTGAAGCTCAAACGAGCCCTCGAGCCTGACCCTGAGCTTAAGAGCTCGGAAAAGGATATCTAATGATTAACCTTTAGGCTGCGGGGAAATTTCAGTACAAATTGACCTCTCAGAATATGTAAAATGTATACATAATATCACTGGATATCTCAGATAGAGTCGCTGACCTGACTGCTGGTCCGTATATCGACCAGCCCTGCAGGCAACGTAAAGTACAATGTAAAAAATTTTGTCTCTTTTGTTATGAAGATTTGAGAGGGTATTTCTATGTAATTTCACGCGTTGAATATGAAAAAAATAGTAACAAAATTCTCGCAGACACCCTTGACCTTGAAAATCATCATTTGAGGTCAAATTTCATTCCTACTATAAGTCAAGTTTTTAGACGGTTTTCGTACGTAGTTTGATGTGCTGAATACGTAAAAAATAATAAAAAAATTCCTGTTGATAATCCTGACCTTGAAAATCAGTATTTCAAAGTCAAGAATCTTTTGAGAAATTTTAAAACTATTTGTTATGTATTCAGAACATCAAATTTGATCTAAAAACTTCAAATATTCTTTGTCTCTAGAGTGGTCCATATATCGACCACCCCCGCAGCTAAAAGGTTAACATGGCATTGTAACTGTTAAGATAGCTAAGTTTAAATACGGCCAACTGCTATTTATTACAAAGGTAAAGATATCATCTTTGGTGTAACAATTTCAGTATTTCATCTTTAAGGATGTACTGGCTATACAATCGGTGTCAGAAATTAGTTTTTATTTAAAATATCAATAATTTGTTATATGGGGTTGTTTTTTGCTTTCTCAAAGAGAAAGCTTTGTAACGGCGAAAATTTTCGAATCAAGGATTTTGATGAATTACGATGTTTTTGAGGTTCCTGAGTCAGAATAATAGGTTTTTAAAACATGTATGTATGTATCTATGTATGTATGTATCAAACCAAATTTTATCTCCGGCATAACTCTTGAATGAATGGATGGAATTAGCTGAACTTTCGCACGCACCTTAGGTATGTCTTAACTTAGAACTGATTAAATTTTGTAGTTAAATGGATGACTTTAAGATCTTATTTTTTTTAAATAACTATTTTGTAAAATTTTTTTTTTCAAAAATAAGTTTTTGCTTCCTCATAGAGGAAGCTTTGTAATAGTAAAATTTTAATTTTCTTTAAATTGCTCTAGAAACATGAATAAAGGTGTTAGAAGTTTGTGTCACATGATTTTACAAAATGTCTGTATGGATGTGTGTGTGTGTGTGTGTGTGTGTGTGTGTGTGTGTGTGTGTGTGTGTGTGTGTGTGTGTGTGTGTGTGTGTGTGTGTGTGTGTGTGGGTGTGTGTGGGTGTGTCTGTGGGTGTGTGTGTGTGTGTGTGTGTGTGTGTGTGTGTGTGTGTGTGTGTGTGTGTGTGTGTGTGTGTGTGGGTGTGTGTGTGTGTACCGCTTTATTTTCGGATCTACGCGGTCGATTTTAACCGGACGGGTCTCATTTTTTTTATTTTTTTATTCCGAAATCGGGAAAAAAATAATTTTGTACGACTAACTGATTCGTTTTTGTTTTATGTCAAATTTTTCATTTTCGAAAAATTTATTTTTGATTTTATTTAATGATTGGATTTCAATTTTATAATCCGATGGGTAGCGTTCGAAAGAGCATAAAAAAACCTATATTTAAAAAAAAAAATTTCTCTAGCTATATCACGGTTATTTTGTTATTAACAAAAAGGTGTTTTTTTTTTAATGTTTATAACTCCCAAACTAAATGGTCAATTTTTTTGAGAAAAATCATTATAATGGAGATTATGAATAGCTATAATATGTATAAAATTGAATCCTTTCTATTGGTTAGTTTTTAAGAAAAAAATGAAAAAATGAAAAAAACGTGTTTTAGGTGGCGACAATTTACGGGAGTAAAATTGTGTTAATCGCTTCAAAATTCCTTGTAGAGGTAGATTTTTGGTTGCCACCTGCACCTTTCTTTGGGATAGGTGATTGGTTCATAAATTTCAGAGATTTTTGAGGTTAAAATTTTTGTAACCTCTTTTTCGAATCGTAATTTCTCGAGAACGGCTATATGTATCAGAATGGAATAGGTAGCATTTAAAAGAGAATTAAAATACCTATATTTTCTAAAAAAAAAAAGTTTCTAGCTATCACGGTTCTTTGGTTATTAACAAAAACGTAAAACATGAAAAATGAAAAAAATGAGTTTTGTATGTCCAACGATTCCGGAGGGAAAATAGTCGTAATTTCTTCAAAATTCCTTGTGGAGGTAGATTTTGGATAGCTCTTGGTCGAGTTCTTTGGGCAAAATAATTGGTCCATAAATTTCAGAGGTATTTGAGGTTAAAATTTTTTAAACTTTTTTTTAAATCGTAATTTCTCGAGAACGGTTCTATGAATCAGCTACATATTTCTAGACAATTTTGTATGTGATATAGATATTATATATGTGAATATTCATCAAGATCGTACGATTACTTTTGGATATTCAAAATTTTCCTATTTTACAAAGTTATTTTATTTGTCGCCTGATAACTAGAGAAAACTTGTTTTAATTTTTTTTTTAATTTGGCGGAGATGTAGAATGTATATTATTTATTATATGCGTTTTTAGAGTAAAAGAATTCGTTTATGAATTTCAGAGATATTCGAGGTTAAAACTGATTTAGCCTTCTTTTCAATTCGTAATTTTTTGGATTTATCTATACTAGAAAATGGAAATAACACGTGCTATGCGTGCATGTTGTTCACTTGCTTTTGTTTTTTATTGAGAGTAATTTACAGCGCGATCAAGTTTTAACCTTATTAGACTCATTGAAGAATATATTTGGTTGAAATTTGAAAAGACTATCTTTATTTTTTACTCAAAATATCGAAATTTTTTGTATAGAACATTGATTGGGAAAAAGTTTGCATTTTACTTGCAGAATATGCCAGTATTTTTGTTGTAATCTTTTCGGAAAGTCTCTTGACTGATTGACTTGATTGGTGACTTTATAATAAACATTCATATGTGTAATAAACGAATATATGTAATACAGAGTTTGGTAATTTGTTCGAATTTATTTTTAAGTTTTCAAAATATTATGGATTTAAAATATTACCCAAAGTTGAAGGCGCACGCAATAACAATATTAAGAAAATCAACCAATAGTCCTAAAATTTGGGACAGATATATTTTTTTTATATCTTCAAACTGAATTCGTTGCCCAATAAAATCGAACTATTACGACGAAAGATATTTGAGGTTTAAAATAAAACTAATTGAACATATGATAATATTTTGAAAAAATTGATTTATAAAAATATCGGGTTGTCGCACGAGAAAAAGTGTAACAAGAATGAATTTTCGAAAAATATATATTAATTTATTACGAATATTCATAAAGAAAATTGGGTATGATACAATTAATTATTGTGATAAAAAATTAAAAAAAAAATGAATAAATACATTATTTTGAGGAAGCTAAGTGCTAATGTATTGGCAGCGGTTCTTTTTATTTTTTTAAAGATATGCCAAATGGACACCAATATTCTGGAATTATATTCAATTTCCTTCTGAATTATGTCTTTTAAAACTACTCACGAGTTATTTTTGACTCAAAAATGCGGATTTGAAAAAGTAGTAATTTTTTAGAAAAATTAAATAATTTTATGAATTATAAATAACTCTTTCGGCATTACATCTCAAATGTAGCTCTCGTATTATTTGCTGCACCACTTAGCTTACGTGCTCAAATACAAATTTTACGCTCTCATCATATTCTTGCATTAACCTTACCTTTGGGAACAGTTGGTGCAAAGACTCTAGAAGTCTAATTTCCAATTTACTTTTTCTCGCTGACAAATCCTGATAATATAAATTCGCGTATATTTTTAAACTTATTTAATAAAAAAAAGTAGCAAATATGGTTTTATATTTAATTATTAATAATTTTAGTAATACTGATATTCGACGCCGATAGTATAGCCCATACATCGTTAAGTAAAACATTGATATTGTAATACTTACAATACCATCTATTAACTGTTACATGATCATCAGATACACAGTACATTAATTATATTAATAGTCAATGTAGCCTTTTAAGGAGAAAATTTTTGTTGGAAAATTTCCAATGTTGCAAAAGAAGATTTTATCCATTAAAAATAAATTCATTTTTTTTATATTTCGTTATTTTCGTTATATTAAGAACCCTCTTTCCTATCAAATCAGTTTTTAGATTGGAATGTGTAAACGAATCATTGTGAAAAATCAGAGTATTATTGCCATTCGTTTTTCTTTAATTAATAAAATACCTATAATATATAGCATGTAAGATAGTATAAATAACATTTTAAATTAAACGTAAATTTGAAAATATTAGCACAAGCCGAGGCACGAGCTTTCGAGCCTGAGCGAGCTCGTAAGCTCATCAAAGCTCGCGGCTCGGCTCGAGTCGATGAAGCCGGCTCCTCGCGAGCCCGGCTCGAGCCGAGCCTGAAATTACGAGCCTCCGCACATCGCTATAATTAATGTATGTTTAATTGCTTGTTAATGGTATGTTTATGTAAACAAACATAAACAGACAATCAAAATAAACAATAAAGAAATAATTAAACAAACATTAATTACACATGTTATCGATGTTTTCATAAACATTGTAATTAAAGTATGTTGAATTGTTTTTTAATGATATGTTTATGTAAATAAACAATCAAAACAAACAATTAAGATGTAATTAATTACAATGTTAATGTATACAAGGATAACAGTGGCCCGTACGGGAATCGGTGACTCACAGCATCACCCCCTATAGCACTGAATATTTGAGGAATATTCCCTCAATATTCATTTGCCATTTTCGCAGTTTTCACTAATATTCCCTCAACGTTAATGAACATGAAAGAAACCCTTAGGGAATATTCCTGCAAACCTTGATGACCGTTTTTCCATTCCTTTTCTAAAATGATCAGGTAGGCTACCTATTATTGTAATATTGCAGGAATATTCGTACAAGATTAATTAATACTAGACGAATATATAATTAAGTTACACAAAATTTTCCTCGATTAAGCAGTATTGCAGCAATATTCGTACAAGATTCATTAACACGAGAGGAGCATTCAATATATTCCCCTATAACACTTAATATTCGCCATATTCGCTAATATTCCCTTAACGTATACAGATAACGTTAGTATTTAAGTTGTTTATTTCACATAGATAAGGCGTAAAATTTTGAGTCCTGATCCCCCATTGCAAACGGGATATCAAAAACAAGGCAAGCCTTGTAATTCGGACTCTTCGTAAAGAGTCATTTGAACGGTTGAATTATACGACTTATATACTCTCGGCCATCCAGTGTAACCACAGAAAGCGCTACCGGTACGCCGCATGGCGGATAAATAGCCGAAGCTTGCATATCGAGAGCCGCCCATCACAAGTTTCCCTTTATCACCGCTATGCGGAGCGCCGATAGCGCTTTCTGTAGATACACTGAATGGCCGAGAGTATATAAGCCGTGAAATTCAACCGATCAAATGAGTCTTTACGAATAGTCCGATTTACAAGGCTTGCCTTGTTTTTTATATCCCGTTTGCAATGGGGGATGAGGACTCAACATTTTACGCCTTATCTATGTGAAATAAACAACTTAAATACTAACGTTAGCTGTATACGTTAAGGGAATATTAGCGAATATGGCGAATATGTCGCAGCAACATTGAAGCAATATTGCTCCAATATTAAGTGTTATAGGAGAATATATTAAATGCTCCTCTCGTGTCGATGAATCTTGTACGAATATTGCTGCAATACTGCTTAATCGAGGAAAAATTGGTGAAACTTAATTATATATTTGTCTAGTATTAATTAATCTTGTACGAATATTCCTGCAATATTACAATAATAGGTAGCCTGCCTAATCATTTTAGAAAAGGAATGGAAAAACGGTCATCAAGGTTTGCAGGAATATTCCCTAAGGGTTTCTTTCATGTTCATTAACGTTGAGGGAATATTAGCGAAAATTGCGAAAATGGCAAATGAATATTGAGGGAATATTCCTCAAATATTCAGTCGTATAGGGGACTCCATACCAGTGTAGCGCGTTCTTCTTTTCGAAGAGTGTAGGGGTATGCTATAGCGTATGACAGCTGAACCCTGTCGCAGCAGCCGAAAGCGACCAAGAGATTACCTTGCGGAGAGAGATTGGTGACGTCACAATTTTTTATCTTACCATGTGTATTTCACCTGTAGCATGCTGAACTATCGCATCTCTTCTTTATTCCGATATTCGTATAGAAGCCTTATCGCTATTAATTCTAAGAACTCCTGTATTCCCCGTTGAAAATATCCACCTGGAATACCAGCTGGAATTCCAGGTAGATATCCAGCTGGAATCCCAGCTGGAATTCCAGCTGTACCTCCTTTTTTTGGACAAACTCCAAGTGGATTACTAGCTGGAATTCCAGGTAGATATCCACCTGGAATTCCAGGTGGATATTCACTTGGAATTTCAGGTATGTATCCAGATGAAATTTCGGCTGGTATATTGTTACAGCTTTTTTTTACGAACTCCGAGTAGGTTGCTTGCTAGCTGGAATTCCAGGTGGATATCCAGCTGAATATTCCACCTGGAATGCCAGGCATGTAAAGACATTCCAAAAACGAGGCACGCCTCGTAGTTCGACATTCCAATGACATTCGAAAAGTGTCCGGACGATGCCATTTGTCTTCCTTATCTACCTTTGACGTTACTTACTTAGTAAGGGGAGTTTGCTCCAGCTCGCCGCCTAGCGGATAGCCGCAGAGATTGCCAGCGCCCTAACTCAGTAGAGTGGGGGAAGCAGCTGAGAAGACGGCTCCGCTCGGTGCATGGTGCGCGCCGCGGCTTTTCGCCTTTCTCGGGACTCGGGACTGTTTACGTCGGCGATCTCTGCCGCTATCCGCTAGGCGGCGAGCTGGAGCAAACTCCCTTTACTGAGTAAGTAACGCGAAGGGTAGATAAGCAAGTCAAATGGCATCGTACGCACGACTTTTCCAATCTCATTGGAATGTCGAACTACGAGGCGTGCCTCGTTTTTGGAATGTCTTTACATACCTGGCATTCATATCCAGCTGGATATCCACCTGGAATTCGAGCTAGCAACCCACTCGGAGTTCGTAAGAAAAAGCTATAACAATATACCAGCCGAAATTTCATCTGGATACATACCTGGAATTCCAGGTGGATATCCACCTGGAATTCCAGCTAGTAATCCATTTAGAGTTTGTCCCAAAAAAGGAGGTACAGCTGGAATTCCAGCTGGGATTCCAGCTGGATATCCCCCTGAAATTCCAGCTGGTATTCCAGGTGGATATTTTCAACGGGGTTTCTATTGCGTTCTCCTTATCCACGCTCTTTCGTCTCACAAGATTAAAATTTGTTTTTTAAATATTAATAAAAATTTACAACACCATTGGACTCGTAAGAGGTTCTCGCAAGAGAATCAAAAGTCTCATATTTTTTCGATATACTTAACGCGAGCTACAGAGTTTATAACTTATTCATTGAGCGTTTTTAGGATGAATTTGCAAATTACCACGATGATAATTTTATTATTAACAATTGCACAATATATATAAAAAAGAGCAAAAAAAAGCAAATCTACGAATTTTTTATAAGTAAGGATTGATGGATAGATTGTAAAATAAAAAGATAGTCGGTTTGTAAACAGCTGAACGAACTCGGTCCTGTCGCAGCATACGTAAGCCAGCAAAACCTTACGAAGAGCTTGGTATCGTCACGATTTTTATCGGGGTATAGCAGCAATAATTGGCACGTGTATATATGCGAATATACGCGAATTTTATCTTACTCCACGGTATTGGCTAACCAGAATGTTAGCGTTTTGTCTTGAGCATCAAGTAACATCAAACCGTTTTTACTGTACATCCGACGATATATCGCTTCATTGCTTCTAAGAAGCCAGTATTTTATCTTGCGTATGTAACGTACTTTTTTATAATGTGTATTGGCTTGCAAGTGTCAAAGAGTTACCGAAAGGCTAATCAAATTTCGATATCGCGCAATAATCAAGAGGATATTTTTTCACGCATGGCACTACTGAAATCAGCTTGGTCCTCGCTCATGTTACTGTTTTGTTTTTGAGCAGTGAGCAAGACTGAGATTAGTTCTTAACGTACTTCTTCTTCTCGGTAGTAGTATCACCGTAAGAAGAGAGGTGTCGGATTCACCTCTGTATGGATCGAAGCAAACGCGGAGAGTAGATTTCGTTGTGTATCACGATATACCGTTCAAGTGATAGGATGAACCCAATATATATTTCGCCTACAGTATCGTGGCAATTTCTTTCACTGAATATAGCTTCATGCATTATAAAAGACCTGGTCTTACCCCTCGGTCATCTCAGTAGCAATGCGAATCATGGCGAGAGTTAACATGGTTTTTATCCCGCGAGTGGAAGCTGACGAGAATAGTGAGTTGCGTGAAGTGATATCGCGCATAGTATCTTCATTGCGGTTGGATAGACAACCTTTGTGGCGAAGGTGTAATAGAACATGGCGTCAAAGACTCAGTGCAATGACTTACGTCGTTTTGCGTCGCGAGTTACGTTTTCTTTTATCGTAGAGCAGCTTACGGCGAATTGTGGCATTTTATAGACGATTATTTTTTAATAGTCGCGCTGCTCTATTAATAGCGGGGGAATGTGTGAGGGAAATTCACATGGAAAACGCTAATGTTCTTGGAGATATGATGGTCGCATTCCAGGAATAACGTGGTAAGTAAAATTCCTTTTTTTATAAAATTTTAATCTTGAAAAAATAATCATTTTTCATTCAATTAAAAATTATAGCGCTAGGCGAGCTGCTAGCTGATGACAGCGATGCATCTACAGTTTTTATGGGTTATAACGGCCGTCAAAACCCAATAGATCGTTGACTCGTGTACGAGAGCGACAGTAACATTGTTAGTAGCGATGAAGAAGTTGCCCGGGCACGACAACAAAATATGGCTGATGCGACAAGCCCGAGCGAAGACGATCTTTTTAGTGATGAAGAGCACTTTCCACGAGTACACATACCAATACAACAACACGAACAACAACAACAACAACAACAACAACAACAACAACAACAACAAAATGAAATAAACGAAGCAGCACCAGAGGATGATGCCGCACCGTCCGATGTTGAAGAGAACAATGCTGAAGATTCAGACAACGAAAACGTAAACATGATACGAGTAACATCCTCCTCCGATGAAGAGGATAATAACAGATTGATGAGATCACACATGATGTTAACGCTCAGCCAGTATCGGAAACCGAGACAAGCTGTAGAAAGAGTTATCATGAGTGAGGACCCACGCCCGTCCACGAGCAGAATTGACGAACGGTCACGCGCAGGCACACTGCATGACTTTTATACCAGGAGAGCACCGCCCACAGGGCATTCATTCCACAACATAGAGGATCGACATCGATTAATATGGAATAGTTTTGACGAAAGAAGTCCGTTAGATCGTCGAATAAACAAATGTAAGTTTTTTTAATTTAAATATTTTTTTCATATGTTAAATTTTTTTTTAACGCGATATTTTTAAAAAAAAAAAAAAGTTATTCATTGACGCATCAATAACGGTGATGGGTTGGCTACGCGAGGTATTGACATCCCGAATTTGCTAGTAAATGCGCGGAAAATTTTTTTCATATTCGGTGCGCACAAGAATTAAGATGGTTCCATGATCAAGCCGAAAATGAAAATTCTCCGATGTATACATCTGATGAGTTAGAAGATTTATTAGATCGCGTTCGTGATAGTTTTAACGGGAAACCGGAAGAATGAATAATTTATGTGCAGAATAAAATTTATTATATTTTTTCAAATTAGTTTTTATTAATAATAAAATTACAGTTGGAGAAAATGAATTTTCTTTTGGTATGACCCATTCTTTCTTCGATATATCCCCATCTTCCTCATGTAGGAGTTCAATCTGGCCTTCACTCCCATAGAGGACAACGTAAATTCAAGCGTTAATGAGAGTAGAGAACCACTGCAATTGGGCTATGGCAGTAGCGAAGGCGGACGTGAATACAAGAGCGCTTCCATCACCGACGAAGAAGAAGAAGAAGAAAAAGAAGAAGAGGCGGAGGAGGGGGAGGAGGAGGGGGGGCATGGATTAAGAGAAGGCCACCAGGAGTAAGATTTACTATAGTTTTCGTGCGAAGGTTTCGAATTGCAGGACGTTGTGTCGCACTGCGCGTCAATGAACCGCCTGACGAATGCGATAATCCAATTCTTTGGATAGAAGCTGCTATGCGGGACATTCACGCGTTCATCATTTCATTGGCTCACGATGACGATGAAACAGTTTTACTCGGTATCGCGATTAAAAGCGATCACTTCATGCATGGTACAGGCAGCCTGTCTTTTCGTCCAGTTGGAAATTTTTTTTACAATGATCTATGGAACTTAATTTCCAAGCTAACATAGAGTAACGAAAATTTTCAACTAGACGAAAATTTCATGTTACAAGTAACATTTATTAGGGTGTCTGTTGACTCGGGTGCATTAAGGAGCAAAAAATTATCAATCGACGCGGTAACGCAGCAATCGTTAGTATCCATCGTGAACAACGATAACTTATGTTGGCCGCTCGCGTTGGTAGTCGGAGAAGCCCATATTAAATTGCGCGCGAATGACTTGGACGCTGTTCGCAAAGAATGGGGTATAGTTCGCGACGGCCGACAAAAATTGCAGAAAGAACTTGCTGAACGTTTAATACGATCTGCTAACGTACATATCTCTCGCGCGGGTTGCGGATTTTACGAGATAGAACAGTTACAAAATTTTTATGTTCAGAGTCATATTGCTATAGTAGTTTATGATAAAACAACTTTCGGCAACGGTGAGCCTCCTTTTCTCGACGGGCGAGAACAAGTAGAATCACAGGGAGAATTACGCGGTGTTATTAATTTATGTTGCGACCCCAGAGCGAAACATTTCGACACAATTTTGAATGTAATAGGAGTAGCAAGGACAAGATTTTTTTGCACATATTGCAATAAATGTTTTCATTTTATCGACCAACATAAATGTCGAAAAACTTGTTCGAAATGTTTCGTTTCTCCGGCTTGCACATCAGATGGCATCGAATTGATTAAATGCGCGCAATGTAACAGAGAATTTTTTGGCGATTCATGTTACAGAAATCATTTAGAAGAGGGCTGATATAAAAAAAAAACAATAAAAATTTGTGTGATGTCAAATTTTGCACGCTATGTTGTAAAATCACGAATCGTAATCGAGGCAATCACCTATGCGGGTAAATCTGATGCAATCTATGTAAAAGTAAACATTATGTAAATGAAAATTGTTACATGCGACCTATAACAAGTGAGCCCGATGGCCGAAGAAAAAAAGCAAATGGCGAATACACTCAGAAAAAATTTTTATACATCTTTTATGACTTTGAAACGCGTCAGGATGAAGCGTAATTTGTGCGTAGTGCAACAAGGCTGTACTGATTATATCGATAATGACGATGTCTCGCAATTTTGCAATACTTGTGGCATTCGTGAATACGTTTCTTGGGAAAGCCTGTTAAGCGTCTGGTCGAATTATGCGTACGCGATAAAAGCAACTTTTCTCAAATTGTGTGCATCGCACACAACGCGCGCGCGTTTGACGCACAGTTTATATTGAAGGAGATGGCCGAATGCGCGACTGAAGTTATGCCGAATGTTATTTTAAATGGGCAAAATATTATAACGATACGACAAGGGTGCGCTAAATTTATAGACAGCTTGAACTATTTTCAGATAAAATTGAGTGCTCTTCCGTCTGCCTTCGGCTTGCCACATAGTAGTAAAAAGGGGTTTTCCTACACTTTTTCAACACTTTAGACAATCAAGAATATGTTGGACCGCTGCCTGATCCAACTTTCTACGCGCCAAATTTTACGTCAAACGAGGAGAGAACGATTTTTTTCCAGTGGTATAACGAGCATGCGCGAGACTATGTTTTTAACTTCAAAAACGAAATCGTCGAATATTGCCGTATGGATGTAGAGATATTGCGTCGCGCGTGTATCGCTTTTCGAAAAATTTTCATCGACATCGGTGACACGGACCCCTTTGTTTCGATGACCACGATAGCTTCGGCTTGTTCTTATTTGTACAGGAAAAAATTCCTTAAGACAAACGCTATAGGAATTTTACCACCCAATTGCTACAGACGGGCAGATACACACTCTCAAAAAGCTGTCGAATGGCTATTGCAGTGCGAGCGGGAAGTCGGGCGAGAAATTATTCACGCGGGTCATGCGCGCGAGTTCAGATTACCAGAAGGCTTTTCGATAGACGGGTATTTGCCTCCGGTGGCAGCGGGTGTCTCCACTGCATCAGCTTCGTCAGCAGCTTCGGACAAAGGCATCGTGTTCGAGTACCAAGGCTGCTATACACATGGGTGTCCGCGCTGTTTTAAAAACAAACGCGATAAGCTAACCGTTTTTAATCGCACACTCAACGAAGCGTACGAGAATACTCGCGCTAAGATAGAGAAAATAAAGTCGCGAGGGTACGAGGTCCGTGAAATTTGGAAGTGTGAATTTGATCGTCGCAAAGCTGAAAATCCACAAATCGCGAATTACGTTAGCAATCATCCAATTATTAGCAAAATAGTTTTGAATCCGCGGGACGCATTTTTTGGTAGGCGTACGGAAAATATAACATGTTACTACGATGTCAAGGAGGAAGAAACAAGATATACGGATATTTGTTCAGGTATATGTAAAAGAGGACGATTCCCGCTTGGTCACCCCGACATATTTGTCGTGCGATGCATTAACGGGGGGAAACAACGATCTCTCGCGAGTAGAAGGATTAGTTAAGTGCAAAGTGTTGCCACCTCGAAATTTGTTTCTTCCTCTCTTACCGATAAAAATGCACGGAAAGTTACTCTTTGCTCTTTGCCGCTCTTGTTGCGAGGACATGTGTCAGGGAGATTGTAATCACGAAAACATTAATGAGCGTGAATTTAATGTACAGGTACACGGGTTGCCGATGAATTAAGAAAAGCCGTAGAGTTGGGCTACCGCGTAACGCAAATATATATTATATGGCGATATGATATTTCATTATTATCATATTGCGTTATTACGCAATACGATCAACAGAGTGGCAAAGGGGAATTGTTCGCCGGCTACGTGAATGCATTTTTGCAACTAAAACAACAAGCTAGCGGTTGGCCTGCATGGTGCGTGAGCGAGGCAGATAAAGATCTTTATCTGAACGATTATGAGCGAGACGAAGGCATACTGCTAGAGAGAGCAAAAATCGAGAAAAATGCGGGATTGCGCGCTGTGGCGAAGCTATGTCTGAATTCTTTTTGGGGTAAATTTGGCCAACGCTGTAATTTAAAACAGACGGCAATAGTAAAAACGCGCGAAGCTCTGCTCAAACTCTTGGTTGCTCCTAACAAGGAGGTCCTCAGCGTATTGCCTGTAAACGACGAAATTTTATACATCGAATGGCAAAATATCGGTGACGCGGTAAAACCAGCTCCTAATACTAATGCAGTAATCGCCGCTTGCACTACAGCGCAAGCGAGACTGAAATTATATAGTCATCTGGAGAAACTCGATCAGCGTGTTTTGTACTACGACTCCGACTCATGCGTTTTTGTTTGTAACGAGCGTGCGAAAAATGAAGAATATAGACCTCACATCAGGTCATTATTAGGCGATATGACTGAGGAACTCAAGACTTTGGAGCCTAATGTTCATATAAAAACCTTCTTATCTGGTGGCCCTAAATTTTACGCGTACAGAGCCGTCGATCCGGCTACCGATGAAACATTTGAATGTTGTAAAATTAAAGGCATAAGGCTCAATTACTCGAATACGTTAAAAATAAATTTTCAAAGTATCAGCCGCCTAATTCAATCTTTTTCCCACGGCAATGCAAGTAATATTAAGCTACAATTTAAAGCTATAAGAAGAATGCCTGATCATGATGTTGTCACGCGAGACGAAATTAAAACATGTTGTATAGTGTTGAACAAACGGCGCTATTTTAATAAAACATCCTCGTTGCCTTTTGGGTATAAGCACTAAACATTTGTTTTTTTATTAACAATAAAAGTTTAATTTTTTTATATTTGTTGTTCTTTTTTCATTTCATGCTCATTTTAGAAGTGAGCGGTATCAGCTGATGAGTACCGCGCGCCGCAGAATTAGCTGATAGCGCGCGCTCGTGCACTTAAAAGCTAAGAGAGCGCGCGCCGCCACGAGCGCATCTATACGCTGATAGAGAGCTCGTGTATAAACTGATAAAGAGCGCACCCTTATAAGCTGAGAGGGTGCGCACCGCGCCGCGCCGCCGCGGGGCCCCACGCGCGCCGTGGGTCACTGGTGAGTCAGTTGGTTTTTCTTGTGTTTTGAAAAAAAAATATCATGATAAAAGCACGAGCAAATTGGGTTTAGTTGTCAGTCTCGAAAATGGATACGCGCTGGAAACATCCATTTACGTGTTGCATGTGCGGACCTACGGGATGCGGCAAAACGCAGTTCGTCAAAAAATTTCTCGCAAATTTACCGACAATCTATAACGTACGCTTCGATCGCATACTTTTTTATTACGCCGAGTGGCAAGAAGCCTACCGGACGGAGCTGAGACCCGGTGGTGGTGGTGACGCGCCGCGTATCGAATTTCGGGAAGGTCTGCCTCAAGCGAGCGATTACTCTAACGATAGCGATAAAAAAAAATTAATTATACTCGATGATTTGATGCGTGAATCTTCGTGCGATGTGATATTAGATTTGTTCACGAAGGGCATTCATCACAAAAATATTAGCGTTATATTCATAACGCAAAATATTTTTCATAAAGGAAAGTCACAGCGCAATATAAGTCTGAATACAAAATACATCGTACTGTATAAAAACCCGCGTGATCGCGCTCAAATACAGCACTTAGCGCGTCAAGTGTACCCGGAAGGTCCAATATTTCTGCAAGAAGCCTATCTCGATGCCACGCGAACCCCACATACGTATCTTTTTCTCGATTTATCGCAAGACTGTGCCGACAAATTTAAATTTCGCTCTTGCATATTTCCCGACGACAAAACGTATTACGCTTATGTGCCAAAAAATTCAAAGTTTCGATTGTTTAATTATATTTAAGGTGAAGGAGAGGGGGTGAAGCAAAAAAAAAGGAAATAGATACGTCAGACGCGCGTGCCCTCGACACAGTTGAGAGATAACGATGGCAGGAGCAACACGAATGAATTCTAGACGCTGTTTGCCTTGTACTAAACGTTTTCCCAAAAAACAGTTGGCACTTTTGGGTGCTCTCTCACACTGCGACGGCAAACAGCGTTCGGCCATCCTTCGCACTGCTGATAAATCGCTCGTCAAGTGCATATGCGAGTGCGCATTAAACGTTTTACACGGTGTAGTGAAATTGAGAGATTGCGAGAAGAAACAGCTCAATAAGTACAAACACGTATTGCGCAGATTAATCAATCGGAAGTCATCAAGTTGGAAAACTAAAAAACGCGCAATAGTGCAGAACGGAGGGTATTTTTTGCCAGCTCTTCTAGCGTCCATCGTAGGCGCACTCATATCTAAACTGTTTGGAGGAGGAGGAGGAGGAGGAGGAGGAGGAGGAAAGCAGTGAAAAAAAAATAATCAGAGAAGCAGTATGGAACGTACTCGTAAAATGGTAATCCTGCCCGAAGACGCAATCTAACGCGTGCAAGCCGTCGAAGCAACGAAAAATATTGCCCCGAGCGAAGCCTCCGGCGTAAATTCCGTGCAAACTCCCGGTGATAATTTGACCAGATTAGACGCAGAAATGTTCGATATTCTTCACTCGAAAAAAGGGGTGAAGGACGTTTACGAAAAATGTCAAAATTACTTACAAGTTTTGCGACGTTATCTTTTTTTCCGTGAAAGCGAGCACAACAGCAGCAGCGATGCACAGCGATAAATCGACGAAATTGACAAGACACTAGCACCACTCACCGAAGAAGCCATTATCGATGGTGTGCCCAAGGCATATCAGCGCAAGGTTCGGCTTTTGTTGCGTCATTGGAAAACAGTAGCACCCGAACGTCTCAAGTGGAGCAATGCCGGAACAGTGAGTATAGATGGCCGCACGGTAGAGCGTTCAAATATCATAGAATCACTGAAGGATGTGGTTAGAATGGGAAAAATAACGACAAAGAAGCACCAGTTGGACGCATGGAGTTTTCTAAATTTGTTAAACCTTCCGATACTCCGACGAATTTAATTGGCAACAGCCAAGTTTTAAAAATTGGTAGAGTACTCACAGCGCCTTTGAATACGGCCAAACGACGACTGAATAAGGAAGACGCGAATGCAGAGCCCTCTCCCGTGCTTACGAAGAGAAGAAAGGCTGAACAAAGTAAAAAAAGTGGTTACGATTCCAAATATAAAACCCGCGCGCGCGCACGCACGCACGACACACACGCACACAAACACGCACACGCACACGTACGCACACGCACACACACGCACACACACACGCACACACACACGCGCACACACACACCCGCACACACACGCACGCACACACACACACGCACACACACACACACACACACGCATGCACGCACGTGCGCGCGCACACACACACACACACGCACAAACGCACAGATACGATGTACGAGAAACAGTATTACGATCTCTCGCACGAGGCAGGATACGCGGGTGCAAGAAATCTCGTACGCGTAAATAAAAAGAGAGGTAAATCCAATGAGAAGGCTAAAATATACGCATGGCTTAGTAACCAAGACGCTTACACGCTTCATCATCCTATAAAACGAAAATTTCCGAGACTGCGCTACAACGTCATGAACGTGGACGACCTGTGGGAGTGTGATTTACTACAGTTAACCTCGATAAAAGACTATAACGACGGCTTCTGCTATATTCTCGTTGTTGTGGATTTGTTCAGCAAGTATGCGTGGATCAAACCATTGCGCGACAAAACAGCGCGCAACGTTGCCGGCGCGTTCGAAAAAATTCTAGACAGAGCGAGCCCGCGAGTACCGGTGTGTTTACAATCCGACCGTGGCAAAGAATTTATCGGCTCAGCTTTTCAAAGCCTTATAAAAAAATATGACATACAATTTAGAGTAGCGCGAAATCCCGATATCAAAGCGGCTGTAGTCGAGAAACTCAACAGAACAATAAGAGTGTATGTGGCGCTATTTCTTGCACAAAAATACAAAAAGGTATGTCGACGTAGTACAAAAAATTATATACGCTTACAACCACACATTGCATAGTGGAACAAAAATGAAACCATCTAAGGTAAATCTGTACAACGCAGCAAAAGCCCATGGAAATTTGCAAAAGCATGCTCTTCGACAAAGCGCGGTGCAGAGAAACGGCTGCAAGAGGGCCCACCAAGCGATACCTAAATTCAAAGTGGGCGACTTCGTTCGAATCAGTCGGACTAAAAATACCTTCGAGCGCGGTTATGAAAAAAATTTCAGCGAGAAAGTTTTCAAGATAAAAACGGTGTCCCGACGACAGAATATCTTCACGTACGTTCTCGAAGACTTAAACGGTGAAATTATCGACGGATTCTTTGACACGGAAGAACTTGTATTGGTTGGCCGAGAACGCATCACAAACCATCAAACATTTAAAATGAAGCGCATAGTTCGTACGCGTGGACGAGGAGCAAATAAGCAACTACTAGTCAAGTGGTTAGGATACCCTGACAAATTCAACTCTTGGATAAAGGCGAGCGATCTCGATAGAATCTGAAAAAAAATTGGAGAACCAAGATGAATTTTACATGGTGTTACCGAGTAACATTAGTATGATGTATTTCAGCGATAATACAACAACTTGCTTCACCACGCATTTACAGCGCGAGATGAGGCTGCACGGTGAATGGCTCGTAGGTCTAGCTGAAATTTACGTGCCTTGTACTATAAACCATGTACAAAATACTCAAGCTTCTTATTCCTTTTGTTCCTACGACAGGGGTAAGGTAGTACGCAAAGACGTTTGCCACTTTCCCGACGGTATTTATAAAACAATAGAACAGCTAGCTACCGAGATAAATAGATCGAACGACGTATATCAACATCAAGTACTGGAACCGATGAAAAACTGCTTAGGATATTACGCGATAAAGCGAACATGCCATTGTGAAGAGTTTCACATGACGGAATTCAATGATAAAATTTGTCGTATTTTTGGTATTGAAAATTTTGTGACCAAAGGAATGTTCACGATCGTCAACGAGGGCATCAGAGTCATTGAGGGTGTTAGACCTGCTTTATTGTCTCGCGCTATCCCTGATCAAATGTACGTTTACACGGACATTTGCGAACCATACACAGTCGGCGACACTCAAGCATCTCTTCTACGTATAGTTTCAGTCACAGATCCAAATTACAAATTTGGTTGTAACTACGTGCAGCGTTTTGCTCCGATACATTACATAGCGTTACTTTATCATACTTTCCACAATATAGTTATAGATATAAGAGATCAGCACGGCCATCCTAAATCCCTACACTCATATGAGTATTATACTATTCAGGAGTAATTTAGTTCAAATCTGAAGTCAATCCATCCACAGGAAAATTTCAAAGCTTACGGTTAGTGAAAAAACTTGTTTCATCGATGACTATTGTTCTGAACCATATAAAAGGCCCATCGGAGAAAGTTTTAAGGTAAGGTAAATATACCCACTTTTATATGTAAAAAGTGTGAAATAATTAGTTTACATTTATGTATTAAAATGTGACTTCTTATTTCAGAGAAAAAAGGTGTCTAGCCCCCTTAAGCTCACGTCATTTCAACGTACTTTTTTTATCGCGAATTCGAAACGGAAAGTGAGGCTATGTTACACTCATCGATTTCTTTCTCGAAAACCGTTATTTTTATCGCGTAGTCGTTACTCTCTAAGCTCACGTCATTCCAACGTACTTTTTTATCGCGAATACGAAACGGGTAGTAAGGTTATGTTACATTCATCGCTTTCATCTTGTTGAATTCTTTATAGTACGACGTCATCACTCCGTTCACTGATTGGACGAGGGAAATGGGACATAACAGACTCATCGGCCAATGGGAAAACAGAGCATGGTGGGTACATACATGTAAAAGCTGGAGCTCGACATGCTTGCCTGCAGTCACGAGTATCCATTCCATTTGAGAGTACGCTCCCGCGTGGATATTTCAGTGTCCGTTCAATCTCCTAAGTATACTCTTGCTTTAAAATGGACAAAAACGAAGCATCACCAGTACTTCCTGCACCATCAGCAGCATCAGTAGATTCAGTAGCAGTAACTCCACCACCGCTACCTCCGCCATCAGCTGCACCACCACTACCTCCACCAGCAGCAGCAGTAGCAGTAACATCGCGAGTTAATAAAAACATGGATCTGCCAAATCTCTTCCGGTCTACAACCTACGCTATCAATAAGTCAAATTTCAAAAGAGTCGTTGTTGGATTGGAACACCACGCAGGATTTTATAGAGCTGTGGTGAAACTCTGTAGTACAGGGTCTCCTGAAAAGTACGTAACTCTTGAAAAAAACAGTTGAGAACTGATCAGCGACCAAATGGACACGATGATGGGGTATGTGCTAGATTCATTCACCTTCTACAAAGACTTCGGTAAGCCTTCAAAAATATTTCTTCCAAACCACGACATCAATTTTACAACGGCGTACGGAGTGAGGTCCATCCTTATCGACGAGAGACCTAGTGTACCGACACCGAAGCTCGTCAGAGGAGACTTCCCCGAAGGGCAACCAATAGACGAGGAGACGCAGTTTCCAGACAGTTGTTCACAGTTCGAGACACCACAGAAGAAAAGAAAATACGAAAGTCAACCCGGGATCGTCATGCAGCAGGCAACTTTGAACGGCCTACGAGAAGTGCGAGAATGTGACGATGAGTGGCTAAAACGTTTAGAAGAAAGTGCCGGATTTATAAATCGTGGTATCGATAACGTAATTGAGTTTTTAAAAGTTGAGTTAAAGAGAGAAAGCACTGAAAAAGCGAAAAATATTTTGAAAGACACTGCTGCGTTCAAACAATATTGTGCATTGCGTAAAAATGAAATTAATAATAGAGCAAAGTTGCACATGGAATTCGGTAATATGAATAAAGATTTGTACGACATTTTTCTTATGTAATTTTATGCATTTGGCTTATCTAACTTGGCTCATGATATGTACGATTATATGTTCGCAAATTAATTTGTAATATTATTCGAAGGCTTAAACAATATATATTCAATCTTTAATTAGAAACCAACAATCTTTTTATTTTTTACCTTCTATCCTATCACCAAACCTTTCTTAAAATTCATATATCATAGATAAACTCTGCATACTCCATTTTGGCGTCACCAGTTCCTACGCATGATCTTTACACCACATGATGTAAAGTATAGTGTATTCATTTATAATGCGATGAGCGAAACGAGAGGTACCATTTTCATATTAAACGTCAAACAAGCAAGAAGTATGGGGCCACCGCAAAGCAAGAACGCTACGAAAAATTACACCGGCGATAAAGAGAAGCAGCCGCTTATACAGCCATCATCATCATCATCATCAAAATCGTCATCGCTCAATAGCTTCTCCAAGAACACCTTCTCGTTTCCAAAGAAACAAGCGTACAAACGATTTTAATAATCGTTTACTGTTAATTTTTTATCAAAACGGTCCTTTTCAGGACCACAATATAATATCACGTAAAAACAAACTATTCGATATCTTCTTACACACACACACATACACACACACACACACACACGCGCGCGCGCGCGCACGCACACGCACACACACGCACACGCCTATCACCAATCGTCACCAATTGGTGACGTCACCAATCTCTCCGCAAGGTAAGCTTTTGCAGGCTTTCGGCTGCTGCGACAGGGCCGAGCTCGCTCAGTTGTCGGTCACTATATAGCATGGTCGTACACTCTTCGAAAAGACCGCGCTATATTCGTATGGAGTGGTGGTGAGTCACCGATTCACGTACGGGCCAATGTTATCGGGTATATACATATACCTCTCTTGCACAAGTCCAATTGAAGCCGACTGTAGCATATTGCTACAGTCTCAAACGCATTACGCTATACCGGTATGGCGAAGTGAGCGAGTCATCGATCCCGGCGCGGGACCCCTGTTGTCAATGTTTTCATAAACATTGTAATTAATGTTTTGTTGAAGGTGGCCTTACACCTAAAAATTTTGAAAAAATCAACTTTTTTTTATTGAATTTTTTAATTATATATGTTATTCTGAACCTAAAAAAACTAGTTTGGATCAAAAATTAAAAAAATTAAAAATGATATGGTTAAAAGAGCTTACTATCTTCAAAATGACGAAAAAATTGATTTTCCTTTTTTTTGCCTTTTCTATAGGTTTCTGATATATATAGGAACACGTTTACTTGTATGTGTTTTAAAATATCAAAAAACATTATTTAAGACTTATTAGTATAAGAATTATAAAAAAAAAAATAATTAAATTTAAATACGGGTTTTATTATAAAAATAATATAAATCATATTCTGGAATTTGAAATCCAGTGGAATCATCTTTTGAGTTGTGACAGTTTTGCACTTCTGTTCTAGTAAAGTGACCATTTCGTCAACGAAATTTGACACCAAATTACTATATTAATACTCCCTTTTGTATACGTATGTACTTATTATACTTGTATACGTATTATAAAACTATAATACCATAGTGTCAACACAGCAGACAGCCCAAAATCTCAAATAAGCCAAGATACATAACCATGTTATTTCAACAGTTTGTTTTGCAGAGTTTTTGTTTTCAGATAGAGAAAAATTTTTTTCTTAGTGCTTGATTATTTTTATTCATAAGTGAATTTAGGACTAAAAATTTACTGTATTGTGTATGTGAAGATATATGTCTGAAAAGTGTAATTGTAATTATAATACAAGCGTGCAGTGACAGTTTTGTTTAAATTTGGAAAGTAGTTTCAGTTCAAAATGGGAATGCTGTATGAAAATTAATACTGAAAAACATGTACATTGGCAAGATTGAATTAAGTATTTTAAAGAAGAGGCAGTAAAAATTTTTATCGCATAAAAATAAATACATCTTTTTTCTAAGAAAGATGAAAGTGACATATTAAGTCTAACTCACTACAGGATATATAATTCAATTCAGAATAAGTGTCAAGATGTATCTATACACATAAAAGCGACAAGCCTTCTCACAAGAATACAGGCTTAAATTCAAGATATATTTAATATTTAATATGTGTAATCAAGTAATCATTAAAAAAATGGGCTTATCGGCTTTTATGTACTTATGTACTTTTGTCTATGACAGTGATGGCTTCTTAAGTTTCGATTTGGATCATTGGGATTTCATATTTGATAAGACCTGGTGCATATTCTACATTCATTTTAGTATTATAAATAATAATCTAACTTAGTAAAGTGTATTAAAAAGTGATTCAACAGTGGATGAATCAAAAGTACAAAAGGACAAATTGAACAGTAACTTTTAATGGAACGATTGCTGCTAGCTTAGCAATAACTTTTAATGGAACGGATGCATGCAAGGTGCCAGAGCTTCTGTTTTAACCATTTTATATGGGAGAACAGATAACAGATATACAGGAAAATGAGTTTCAAGAAGGAAAAGAATGGGGATTAAATGACTGATTATTTTTTTAGTCTTATGGTATTTTTCTTTGCAGGCTTGTTTCTCAAAATGTCATTTTTTAATAAAGTTTGTCGTAACTTTTCTCTGAGACCAGTCGATGAATTTTCATAAGACGAAGTGCAAATTGTTCCTAATTTATGTAGTTATGGGCGTAAGAGTTGCAATTTTAAGGTTTTCATGTATAAGTATTTTTTCATGGCAAAAACCCAAAAAAATCAAAAAAATGCAAAAAATTATTGCAAAAAATCAGTTTTTGCCATGAAAAAAATACGTATACATAAAAACCTTAAAATTGCAACTCTTACGCCCATAACTACATAAATTAGGAACAATTTGCACTTTGTCCTATGAAAATCCATCATGCGATCTCAGAGAAAAGTTACGACAAACTTTTTTTCTTGAAAATGCTATAACTGAGGGTAAAATGAGTTTAAGGACCTCTGCCTTGGCTCATTTTATTCAAAATAAGTTATATTTACAATATATTTTGATTATTTTATTATAATAATAATTGTTATAATTTTTTTAGGTAATTTTGGCCAGAAAGGCCTATAGGCGTAAGACCGCCTTAATTACCTGTTTTTGATTGCTTGTTTATGTTTATTTACATAAACAATTAAACACATATTAACAACCATGTTTATTACAAACATAAATAACACGTGTAATTCATGATTGTTTAATTGCTTGTTAATTGCTTGTTTTGATTGTTTGTTTATGTTTGTTTATATAAACATATCATTAAAAAGCAATTAAACATACATTAATTACCATGTTTATCAAAACACAGATAACAGTGGCTCGGGCGGGGTGGTGACTCACCGTCGTCTCTCTATAGTAGTACATACACTACTTTTGCATGATTTTTTCCAAGCCGTGGGACGTCGTACGAGGATGCAGCAAACGGATTTTGAAAGTTTAACATCTCTACTTTCACAAACAATGAATAACTAAGCAATTTTTTCATATTTAATTGTTTAAAATCGTAAAATAAAAAAGTCATTTTTTTCTTATAAATAAAAGCAATTGCGACTCGACTATTTGTCGTAGATAATCGACAGTAGGTTCGTTGGAAAGCTGGCATTTTTTCACAAATTTTAAGCTGTCTACTTACGCTCTAAGTGCTCTGAGAGCCGAAATTTATTTTTTTTTTTGTAAAAATCGCTGTGTCTTTAATTATTAATATTAAGAAACGAGACAGGGGCGAAAAATCGAATTAATAGTTGTACTAACACAAAAAAAATATTGCGTCACATTTATTGCAAAATTACATTTTTTTATAATTGTTATAAATAATTTAATTTGTTATAAATAAAAATAATAAATAATTTTTATAAAAAATTGTTATAAATAATCAAGAAGGCGTGGGTGAAAAGTGGAGAAGGCTAAAAACTGAGCAGAAGAACTTCAAATCCGACGCGCTCGAAATTTGTTTGATATCTCGGTAACTAATTGACGTAAACACTTCATTTTTTTTTATTTGGATTAGCTCGCCAAAATATTAACATATGGCCTACTCATTTCTCCGAAAAAGTTTATTTAACATTCTTAATTAACAATAATTATTTTTATTAACTTTTTTCTCCTTTTTTCATAAATAAAAGATTAATTAGTTATGGATAAATGCGGGGGTGTTTACTACTAGTTAATGAAATAATAAAAAATAATGCTTTGTTTTTATAAAATCATTTATTGGAGATTTAAATATCACTTAAATGGTTATTTTACGTTTTTTTGCTTTTGTTAGGCGTAATACTAACTCATTCTGTTCTTAATTTTGTTCTTCTATTACTTCTTCTTCATCTTCTTCTTCATCTTCTTCATCTTCTTCACTATTCGTTTTTTATGTATTATTTTCATTATTACTTGACGGCACTTCGCATTCGGTTTCGAATTGCTCGTCATATTCTGCATCATCATGCATGATATCTGCCATATCGATAACCATTTCTTCCGCATTTGTGCAGGTTTCGCCATGGAATGATGAGCATATGGCTGAAGATCGTAAGCCATACTTTCGGCAGCTGCACGTCTTTTTCTTGCACCCCGTTTCACATCTACAGCTAATTTTCCGCAGTACTTCGTCTGGGATTAGCGGCTCTTGTGTGGTAACAGAGTGTAAAAAATCAAGTCGCTCTTTCCAACCCCAGTCCATTGAATTTTTGGTGTAACCTTCCCACTGCTGCACTTGGAGGTATGTGCGTAATGCATGCTGCATTGTGGCACCTTCAGTAGGCGCCAAATTTTCCAGTTTTGCGGAACATTTTAGCGCAGACTTTTGGAAGTTTAGATACCGCTGCTCATGTAAGCTTTTTTTATCTTTGTTTGTTCCATACAATCGGCTAACTATTTCACATGCACTCGCAGCTAAACCTTGAGGCGTCGCATTGGGATCGTAAAAGCATTGAGCCTCTTTTTGGAGACCGCTATCGTTTAATGAAATCTTGATAATTTTATTTTTGCCTTGCTTAAAAAAACAAGACGTAGTGTCGCATCCTGTAAAAGCGTGAATGAACGTTACCAAATATTGTAATGTTGAATGTTTAAAACTATTGCTATCGTAAATACTGTCCTGTATATTTCCTTTGCCGGGTTTTAAAAAGTAGATGGTATAAGGTTTGTGTTTGTTTAATGTGACGAGTAAATCTATATCTTCACCAACGATCCACGTTCTCCACGTAAGGCTGCATTTTTCCGCCATGGTGACTATGAGAAGATCTGCATCCTCCTCGGCGACTAAAGTTGTATAATTTTCTTTTTCGAACTGTTCG
This sequence comes from Torymus aiolomorphi, assembly GCA_036365515.1. Lineage (NCBI taxonomy): Eukaryota > Metazoa > Arthropoda > Insecta > Hymenoptera > Torymidae > Torymus > Torymus aiolomorphi. Next base: position 179,477,029 of record CM070875.1, read on the forward strand.
CACAATAATTTAATTAAATTTTTTTTATTTTGGTCTTTACTTAAAAATTTTTCCTGTGAAAATGAAATAATAGTTTGTCTATTAAATTCAATTTCACGGCCCAAGTTTTTATTTTCTCTCCGCAACCTCTCATATAGTACAGTTTCTACTGTAATTATTGATAGCGTAATTAACGTAGTGCTGTAGTATAAATTCGATGGAATTATTCATATCTCAACGAACTTTATGCAGAAGAAAGCCGCCATCGATTACATAGTAATCCTGCTCATTTCGTGGTAAGATGTGATTTTACTGAAATTATCATAGAAAGAAGACTTGCTGCGTCCTTTCCGCATACCACCCTCATTAAAAAGTGGGAGCGGATAAGGAGCAAGCTCATATTGTAAAAATTTTCTCATGTCTGATTTGTTTTCAATATTTAAAGATATTCTTTGGAACAGCAATGTAGGATCGATCGCTACTACTTCATCGTCTATCTTTATTGATGAAGTGACTGTCTTCAAAGATAATACCTTGTCTTTTTTTTCAATTTGATCAATCCAAAGTCCCCGCCAACAATTTTCTTAATACATTCTAAACCTACCTCGTATGCTTTGTGACAGTTTATTTTATCGCCACCTATTATTCCACTACTAATCGGTATTATGTTGTGTGTTACAGGAAATGGATTGTGGTTCTGAAAAAATTCTGTTAACTTGTTAAAGTCGTTCAAATCTCTCTTAATACGAGAATTACTTGCGTCGACATGTTGATCAGACGTTGCGTAAGTAACATTACAGAATTTTTCCACAGTACCTGTAACTTGGATCAAAACGATCGTTTATAAAACCCACTTACACAATGTACTGTCAGTTATGCCAAGTCCATGTGTTAAGCCGTCACTCACTTTCATTGGTCTCATCAACATTTGTTCAATGATCATATCAGATCATGCTCCAGATTGATATTTGTCCACTCGCCTGATAGTAAAGTAGCCTAAACGACTGAATTTATCAAACTCTATTACGTCCATTATATTTTCAAGATTGTACATATCTTGCAAATATAAGTGGGCACTTTTGGCGTACAAATTATGATCGCTAGCGTTGAAATAAGGCTGTACACACTCGAGGTGCATGTTTCAGTCACCACTTCTTTCGGCTTGAATAAATTGTTTTGCAAGATCGATCATTTTAAAATATTGAATCCATAATTCGGCTGTTGGTCCGTTCTCTTTAATCAAATTTAATTTATCTACAAATGTTTTTCTAAAAAAAAACAAACAACTAAATCATTTTTTACTTTATAAACAGAAATTGCGTCACCAAAATATTCTACTAGTTTATTTTGAATTGTGTCAAATTTGCTAGGAACTTCTCCTTTGTACTCGCTTAAAATATTTGCAATGGAAAATTGGCACTCTTCATCACTAAACTCGTATAAATAAGAGATAATATACTCCACAACGTCAGATATCTCTTTACCCATAGGTCGACCGGCCTGATGAGACGATCTAAAAATTGAAAATTTTCGTAGGCAAAAATCATGGTAACGGGCGCCCCGTTCTACCAAATCTACGTTTTCGATGAGTCTTTTTAAAACTTTATACTCTTCTCGATGGCTATTTCGTAAAGTTTCATTGTTATGGCGTGAAGTAATTTTTTCTAAAATATTGATCTTTAAAGTGTCGCTAGTAACAATTTTGACTTTCATAAGCTTCGCGTTAGGATATTTTGCCCTTTTAGCTTTGTACCTTCTGTCAAAAAAGTACCCGGAAGAGTTTTTTTAAATCTCCCGCGTTATAGATATTTGAAATTTTTTTTGTTGTATGTTGGCATCACTGTACCAAATTATGATGCCAAGTTTGAGCGCGTTCCATCAAGCAGTTTGTTTACGCCAGCTGTTATAGTCAGTTAAGCTCAGTAGTGCGTCACGATTTTCACAATGAATACAAATATTGAACAAAGAGTTTGCCTCAAATTTTGTGTTACCAACAAAATTTCGTGCGCGGAATCTTTGAAAATGTTGAAAAAGACTTATGGGGAATCAGTTTTATCAAAAACACAAATTTACGATTGGTACAAATCATTCAAGGAAGGTCGAGAAGTGTGTGAAGATTTGCCTCGGTCCGGACGGCCATCGACAGCATCCACCGAGGAGAACATTAAAAAAGTGAAACAAATCGTATTGGAAAATCGCCATTCAGGCTTAAGAGAGATAGCACAAGAGCTAAACATCTCCCACGAGTTAGTTCGTACGATTTTGGTGGATGTTTTGGGCATGAAACGCGTCACCGCTCGACTTGTTCCAAAAGAGCTGAATTTTCTTCAAAAAGAGTACCGCAGACAGATCTCTTTGGTCATGCTGGATCGTGCGAATTTCGATCCTACATTCATGGAACGCATTATAACTGGAGATGAGACATGGGTCTACGAGTTTGACATGCAAACAAGTCAACAGGCATCTCAATGGCAAACAAAAGACGAGCCAAAACCGAAAAAACCACGTCAAAGTCGATCAAAAGTGAAAGTTATGCTGACTATTTTCTTTGATATTCATGGTTTGGTGCATCATGAATTTCTACCAGTGGGACAGACGGTCAATAAACCATATTATTTGAGCGTTTTGAAGCGTTTGCGTGAAAAAATCCGTCAAAAATGGCCAAAATTGTGGAAGAACAATTCGTGGATTTTGCACGACGATAATGCACCACCGCATAGAGCCGCAGTCGTAACCGAATTTAAGGCCAAAAACTCTATAAATACAATTGAGCAACCACCGCATTCACCAGATTTGGCCCCATGTGACTTTTTTCTGTTCCCGAAACTAAAATTACCTCTCCGTGGAAAACGTTTTGAAGTGATCGAAGCCATAAAACAAAATTCGTTGAGGGAACTGAAGGCCATCCCAGAAAACGCTTATAAAAAATGTTTTGATGATTGGAAAAATCGTTGGCACATGTGTGTTGCATCAAATGGGGCCTACTTTGAAGGCGACAAAATAAATATTGATAAATAATTGAATATTGTGTATTTTATTTAAAAATTCCAGGTAGTTTTTTGGCAGATAGTACTCGTCCGACGCTTCTTCTTTGATTATTTGATAAATCAAACTGCTGTAGAGCAATAGTATTTTTTCTCGCAGTTACTTTTGAAGTACTTGCTTGTTTTTGTACAGCTTCTATACTTGACTGTTTAACATAATTACTATGACAATTAATATGAATTGTTATTGTATCACACTTTTGGAGTTGTTTATGTTTATTGTCCTTCCTCTTTAAACTTGCATTCATTAAGGTTACTATAGCCTTCTCTTTGAGAACTCGAGCCTGCTCGGTGTTGACAATTTTATTACACAGCAAACAGATGTTCGCGCCGTCAGTTTCCATTTTCAAGAAAACTTCAACCTGCACAAAAATAATATTATATTATACACGAAGGGCGCAAAATGTATCATTCGCGGCGAGTGTGACTTTTGGGGCCGAGCGATAGCGAAGCCTCCAAATGTCGCACTCGGGGGAATGTTACAGCTTGCGTCCGTGGTAGTATAAAAAAATTTTTTGTTCGAACGCCGCAAAATGAGTTTTCGCGGCCCGTATAGAGGGCGCAAAATACTAAATGTATTTTGCGGCCTAGGCCTTACATTTAGTATTTCGCGACCTCTATACGGGCCGCAAAAATTCATTTTGCGGCCTGAGGACAAAAAAATATTATATCAATAAATTTTGTAATTATTCAAACTTAATTAACTATAACATATAATCAAAAACCGCTGCCAATTCATTGGCACTTAGCTTCCTCAAACTAAATTTACTGTAATATATAACTTATAATTATGTTTGATAATTACAATATAAATCAAAATACTGTATATATTCACTTACGAGGATTCAATAATAATAATTCAATAATTCAATAATAATGATTCAATAATAACTTATAAACTGTTTATTAAACTCTAATATATACTGTATGTTATACTAAAATTGTATTCGATACTGCTTATATTATGCTTCTATACTCGGTGGCTGGCGTCAGTAACACAACGGTCAAAAAAGAAAGTACATTAACGCTCCCCTTGACTGAGACATGCGCACAAGCGTCGAAGCGTCTAACAAAAGGTTCATCCCGAATGCCTTTCGGAACACATGTTTCTGAACACATGAAAGCACGGCAGAATTAAAATCTACTCACACACACATAAACTCACATACACAGAGTTATATATAAATATGTTTAATTAATAATATGTACCATTGCATAAAATTATATGTAGTTAATTATTTATTTATGAAAAAAAGAGTAAAAAGTTAATAAAAATAATTATTGTTAATTAAGTATTGTTAAATAAACTTTTTCAGGGAAATGAGTAGACCATATGTTAATATTTTTGCGAGCTACCCTAAATTAAAAAACAAATGAAGTGTTTACGTCAATTAGTTACCGAGATATCAACAAAATTTCAAGCGCGTCGGATTTGAAGTTCCTATGCTCAGTTTCTTCGCGTGACACTTCTCCACTTTTCACCCGCGCCTTCGTGATTATTTATAACAATGTAATTTTGCAATAAATATGACGCAATATTTTTTTGGTATTAGTACAACTATTAATTCGATTTTTCGCCCCTGTCTCGTTTCTTAATATTAATAATTAAAGACACAGCGATTTTTACAAAAAAAACAAATTATCTCGGCTCCAAGAGCACTTAGAGAGTTCGTAGACAGCTTAAAATTTGAGAAAAAATGCCAGCTTTCCAACGAACCTACTATCGATTATCTACGACAAATAGTCGAGTCGTAATTGCTTTTATTTATAAGAAAAAAATTACTTTTTTTTATTTTGCGATTTTAAACAATTAAATTTGAAAAAATCGCTCAGTTATTCATTGTTTGTGAAAGTAGAGATGTTAAACTTCCAAAATCCGTTTGCTGCATTCTCGTACGACGTCCCACGGCTTGGGAAAAATCACGAAAAAATGACCAAAATATAAACAATAAATGCAATTATGCAAAAACTATGAAATATTTTTACCTAAAATTTTAACTGCTTATTAACTACCACAAGAGCCATACTTTAACGAATTATAAAGCACCTAGCAAAATTTTAACAGAGTAAATCGTAAAAATGGACTTTTTAAGCGGTTTTTTTCGATTTGCAGATAAACAATTTAACTAAATTTAAATCTGAAGATCGCGTTTTGTAGATCTTTTTAATATCTACAAAGTTTATCTGGAACTTTTTTCTGTAACGTCAATAGTTTTTTTGTAGCAGTCAAAAAACTGTTTTTCCGAGCATTTAATTGTTAATTAAAAATAGTTGCCATGTTAATTTTTATACTCACTCACCGGATTATTGTTCCTTATGACCTCCTCAACCATAATCCGCTTTGGTAAGGTCGGGTTACAATTAAGTTGCAATCAAAACCTAATTTGACTGGCCTACTACTCCGATTGAAAATGTAGATACTACCACTCCAAATCAGCACTCCCCGTAAACCTCGAGGGTAGGGGCTACGCCGAATTTTTCTCCGTGTACTTTCGAATGGTGCCATGAATTTTGAAGAACAACATGTTATACTTTAAGAAAAATGGTTCTGAACTTTCCACTCGAAAAGTGTTTGGGAGTAAAAAGAATAGCACCATTGGAAAGAGCAGGAAAAAATCTATTGATTTATGTCTCTTATTTTTTTCTAGGAGACTCAAAATACGATTACGAGCGAGTTGAACAGAGCATATTTTGCACGAAATATGCGTCGCGCACGCCCGCTGGCTGGTTTCTGGCGAACGCTCCCATGGTCTCAGGGGTCTATGTAGCCCAACTCTATAAATTAGTACATACGCTCAGAGTTATGCACTATAAGGAGATAAGGGCGTTGCTACGCATCGCCATTGTCTACAATTGTACTATCCCCCAGGTTATTGATTTTCGCATTGACGCTTGCAGCGCCCCCTTTAGTTTCCGCAGAATTTTTCTGGAGATTTTGTTTGAACTCTCAAAGTTGAAACTCATAGGTAGGGCCGCCTAAACCCCTATATTTAGAAATTTTATCTAGTCCGGGCTGGATAATCCAAATCGGGCTCAATAAACCCATATATATATATGGATCGTTCTTGTACTTTTCCGTCATAACCGGTCGCAGAGGGTCAACCGATTTCCTCGCTGATATTTTCTGTGAAAGTCCACATAAAAAAAGTGAGAAAGCCGCAGTATTAGCCCCCGATATCCAAAATTGAGACAGCTACAATGTGTTGAATTTCGAAAAATCGTCAAAAAATGGGTATTTTTGAAAAATTCTGTGGGGCTTGTTTTTTGATCGATTTGAATGATTCAAGAAAGAATTTTGTAGCTATATTATTAAATTTTAGAAAAAAAAATTAGTGGAATAAAAATAACGCAATGAAATTTTTACACAGAGGAAAACGTGAATGTAAATATTTTTGTTTTTTGGGTCATCTTTCAACTTCTGTAGTTCCTCGAGTTTTCTAGATATTGAGATCGGGTAGTACCTATTTTCTTCATCTTAAAAGGACGTTTCATTTTCATCCGGCCACCGATTAATTTGATTAATTACAAGCAAACATACAGCTCTTTGAAAATGGTCCATTTTCAAAAATCGCAATGTTGGCACCCCTGTAACTTTTTTCTATCAAAATCAATTGGGCTCCGATTGAGCGAAAAAAAAAGTTTTAACCTTCTAGAAAACGACCCAATTGGTTTCGTTAGGTTTTTTGGACTTTAGCAAAAGTTACGAATTTTTTAAAATGGGCGTTTTTCGTATACGTATTAAGGGTGTCCTGCACCTAGTGGCTTCTGAGGCCAAAATCAGCTAAATCGATGGATTTCCATGGATCGAAGTTACTTAAAATTCATGTATTTATTACCCGAAGAGTTGAAAATATTAAAAATATTTTATTAAATAATTTGAAAATACTAAGAATGACAAAAAAAAAATGACAAAATCTCTTAAAATTAAGCAATTAAAAGTGGTTTAACAACTGTGATATATGCGCATGCGCGCACGTGAGAATGTAACTAGCGTGTACGGCGTACGAGTAGTACAGTATCTGCGAGGTCACGATATAGACGTGCTCCGGCGTAGAGCTCCGTAATTGTTAACCTCAACTAGTAGATGATTAAAGCTTCTTAATAAGTGCAACCAGTTTTTATTATTGGCATAAATTCCTTTTCCCAAATACATCACAAAAGTGGCGACGAGGAAGTGGAAGAACCGGGCGCGTGTAAATTCAACGCGAAAATACGTTCGCGGCGAGCACGAGGCTCCAAGAATACAGACACGTGTGTTGCGGTAACATACAAGTTCTTAAAGGGAGATTAATGCTCCAGAATTGACTTAAATCAAACTTAGTATTAGTCAATGTCAGAAAGTAAACCGAAAACTGGTTGGATACAAAACCTAAAAGAAATTGAGATTATCGCAGAACTAACAAAACGTGGCGTCGACTTCCTGGAAACGGCAAATTACGATAGTCTACGAGAATTACTGCTTGAATCAATAAAAAACGAATCACAAGTAAGTGACAGTGAAAGTGAAGCTAGATATCACGAAAGTCTAACTGATAAGACATTAAAAAGTGATAAAAGTGTGGAAAAGGAAAACGTGGACTTGAACAAAATAAACAGAGGCAAGCATGACCTACAGCAGCAGCAAACAGCACAATAGCAGAGTCGACCTGACAACGTACCATTAAAGCAGCGTAGCGGTTCAGTGACGTGTTTCTGATGTGGAAAACCAAACCACTACTCCAGTGAGTGCCGTTTCAAAGACCGTGCGTGTAATAAGTGCGCCCGTGTAGGACACCTCGAAAAAATGTGTAGGTCTACTCGACCCGACGCCCGGCAGCCACAAGAGGTAAAGAAGATATCCGAATGCGGCGACCAGAGCGAAGATCGATTGGAACATCAAAGCAATTATTTTAATATTGTTTGCACAGTGAGTAATAATTCAACAGGTGTAAATAAAAAAAACTGTTAAAAATATACATAATAAATTAACAATGGAGTCATGTAATTATGCAAAAGGGTTCGGAGCTGATGCGGAACCAATGTTCATAAAAGTTTCAATAAATAACCAGTTCAGTGAATTTGAAGTTGACATGGGAACTTACAAGACAGTAATGTCAAAAAAATTATACGTGGAACGGTTTAATGACCTGGAAATCCAAAGTCCTGATATGGATTTACAGGCGTATGGGGGTCATTCTTTAAAACCGCTAGGGAAGCTAATCGACCTAAATCTTAAAATACTCGGAATTTAGATTGTTGCGTGTTGCCTGGGCCAGGACCGGCTCTGATAGGACGCGAATGGCTAAAGCAATTTCGACTTTGGCCTTTAAAATTTCCTAGCGGCGCGAACAATATAAATAAAATTGACCCAGATTTGCATAATTATTTGTCTCAAAAGTATCAGAAATTGTTCAGTAAAACGCTAGGTTTATATAACCGAAGTAAGACAAAACTTTACCTAAAAGAAAATGCGAAACCAGTTGCATTAAAATGCAGGCATGTACCGCACGCCTTAAAACCAATGATAGATAGGGAAATCGATAGATTAGTAGAATTGGGACACTTGGAACCGGTAACAACGAGCGAATGGGTTACGCCTATTGTCCCAGTACTTAAGGGGGTGCCATACTCAATTTTTACCGACCGAGTCGATTCAGCGGTTTGAAGCTAATAAAAAAGAAAATACACCGAATTATGCAAAATCAAGAGAACATTGCTCTAACTAAGTTTCACAATATTCTACCTTCCTGCCAAATTTCAAGCCAAAATATCAATTCGTTTTTGCATAAACTTTGAACAAAATTTCGAGGTGGACGGAGCGTGATGTCAAAATTTTGTTCAAAGTTTGCGCAAAAACGAATTAATATTTTGACTTGAAACTTTTCAGAAGGGTATAATATTATGAAACTTAAAGCAATGTTCTCTTGATTTTACACAATTTGCAAAAAAAAATAGATTATTACCTATTATCATATGGGTAATGTGTTGTTATGAACTGCGTTCACGCGAACGAGTATCGTTGCATTTAGGGTTACCCTACAATGATTCCGGAACATTCCCACAAATAAATAATAAGATAATTTAAATAAATACCAAAGATTAATCTATACATTGTTTAGTTAATTAACCAAGTTATAAACAAGTAATTAATGATAACTCAAATAGAAATTGATGATAAACAAGTGATACTGAATTTGTTAACTAATTAACTTTAACAAATAATAATTGCGCGTATAGCAATGCGTTAACAAACAAATTGGGATTTAGCAATAAGTAACGATAGTAATCTACGGTTAAATTAATAACTATTCTGATAATAAATAATAATTACGAGACGAACTGTGATAATAATGATAGCTAGGGAAAAGCTCGCTCAGGTAGGGTAAAGCTCTATTTATAGGAGGACAGCCAGTACGACGACAATCAACGGTCAATTAGTTCCCGAAATCCATTAGCCAGCGCAACGACAACCAACGGACAATCAATTCCCGGAATCCATTAGCCAACGGCTCAGCAGCGCACAAACAATTCAGAGAAGGGCCATTAGCGAAGGGCCTCTGGAATGCACGACGGTTGAACATGGCAAGGAACGAGCTATGAGTCATCAACAGTCAACAACTCTTGGAATTCGTTGGGCAACGTTGTATCAGCTCGTGGGTCCATGACGCAACCAACTCGAGGGGCTACGAGCATAACGGCTGGCAGAGTAGCAGCCAATCAGAGACTAGTAACCCCTCTCCGCCGCTAACCGTCATTCGCCGCTCAGCGCTCTCGACCTTACTTTCGGGTCTGACGCCCCTCCACCGCCACTCTCTCTACTCTTTCTCTACCTCAGAGTGGGGGAGGCCTCTGAGTCAACTTGGCGCCCTACAGCCTCTACATCGTACTGTCCCCACTACCAACCGGGAGCTACTACATCACAACGTAACGGCCTACAGAGGAGAACCAATCGGGAGGCAGGCACAAGCGCCGCAAGTCGAGAGGGGATTTTCGGCCAGGATCTGAGCATCTACAGGTGTTTCCCCACCATGAAGCTCGCTCGTGATTGAGAGAAGAGAGGGAAGCACTCGGGCCTTCTAGGTAGCTATGGGCCTCGGAACCGACTTCAGCTTTCCGCCACCAGAGGAACTGGCTCCTCCCATACCCTCACGTCAACGGTTCAAGGTCCGCGTCAGGGATATAAAAGAAGAGCCCCAGGCCGCCAGAGTCAGTCGCTACCGAGCACATGAGACGCTTAGTAGCTAGAGCTTGGGTCGTTATCAATATTTTTGATACTCTGCTGCACTATGTGCATGTTGCGCCCAGAAGCTTCAAATAGTCAAAGTCATTCTACGCATTTTGCAATTGTATAGAGTCACGGTCAAAAGTCTATCTGTTTGTTAAAGTTCATAAGGTACTTAATTAATTTAATAAACCTCAAGTTAAAGTTATTTCTCTCGAGTTCGAGTTTTATTTCAAACTTTCCTGCAACTCCATGCGCTTTAGCGCTTAATTGAGCAAACGAATTCCACGTTCCGACTGGTCAACTTGGCGACCATTGCAGAAACGCCCTTCTGCTCTCAGACCCCGACTCGGGTCATAACAGTGTAACATCGCCTGCAATGGCGGTGACACTGTTGGCCTTGCCCGTGTGCGTGTACGCCCAAGCGCTTGCGCTGCAGGCTACAGCACAGCTGCGCGCGCGTCGTCGAGTTAGGTTGTTATGAACTGCGTTCGCATGGTCGAGTAACGTAATATTTAGGATCGTTCTACAATGATAATTCGAATTCAAGAGATTAATTTCAAAATAAATATCAAAATAAATCACCATTTGAATAACAAACGTATTGAAACGTATTACTATAAAATAATAATCTCGATAAAGATTTTAACAATAAAATAATGAATTTGTTTAATTAAACAGATAAATAATTTTAACCTGTTCCGTAAATAAATAGTAAATAAAGAATTAACGAATTTACGATAACCCGAATAGAAATAAACTGTCCTGACGATAGTTAATAATTGCATTCGTAATTAAATAAATAATGACCAGGTGATCGAGAATTAATATTTGATAGCGAAAATAAACGTGATAATAATAATTAATAATTGATTAAGGAAGCTCGCTCAGGGTGAAAAGCTCTTCCAAGAATTATTTACTGCTCTGAGATTCTAGGAAATCCTCAAGGACAAGTAGCAACGGTCAAGGCATTCAAGGTTAAAGAGGGGAGGTAATCGAAGTCAACAATACCAAGAAGCCAAATTCCAACGGTCAAAAATCACTTAAGAAGGAAAACAATCCAAGGTCAAAACAGAGAGTCAGCATTCCGAGGAGCGTAAACACTTCTGAGAATCCATTAGCGAGGAGCGCAAACACTTCCGAGAATCAATCATCGAGGAGCGTAAACACTTCCGAGAATCCATTAGCGAAGAGCGTAAACACTTCCGAGAATTCATTAGCGAGGAGCGTAAACACTTCCGAGAATCATTGCGCAATGGCGTAACAGCCCAACGGCCCGAGCCATCGTCAACAACCAATCACCGACTAGCGGCATCCCACGCCACTGGGAGGCGGCCCGTCACCCACTGCTCATCGCTCTCGACCCTATTCTCAGGTCTGAGGTCCCTCCACCGCCGCTCTCTCTACTTCAGAGTGGGGGAGGTCTCTGAGGTAACTTGGCATCCTACAGTCTCTATACCATACTGCCCCCCACTACCAACCTGAAGCTCCATCCACGATCCAGAATATAAATTGGGCCACACCGCCGGCATCGAGTCAGTCGCTACCGAGCACATGAGAAGCTCTGTAGTCAGTTGCACTAGTGCACGAGCTCTGACCACGTCTCTGAGTCAGTCGCCATTACGATTAAAATTCGAGTTAATTGAATTGTATAGAGTCACGGTCAAAAGTCTATCTATTTATTAAAATTCATAAAGTATTTAATTAATTTAATAAACCTCAAGTTAAAGTTATTTCTCTCGAGTTCGAGTTTTATTTAAAACTTCCAGCGACTCCTTGCGCTTCAGCGCTTAATTGAGCAAGCGTTCCCACATCCTGATTGGTCAACTTGGCGACCATTGCAGAAGTGACTTTCTACTCGAAGACCCCGACTTGGGTCATAACATTTTTGTGACAGCGGTGGGATAGTTCAAAGGAGTTCGCGAGTGAAAAGGACTAAACAAAGTGGAATTGCCGCGTTCTCTACAGGGTTTTTAAGCCGTGGTTTCCCCTGGATCACGGGCGAATGTCGGAACGTGCGGTTGGATAATTGGGTCCACGGCAGCAAAATGGAATTCCGTCCCCATCCAATCGACAATGCAAACAGAATTCCACCAAATTCGAGAGCCAACACTTCTAACTAAAGATACGAGAACAGCATCGATGAAGAAAAATCCAGAGTAGCGACCTTTCGCTTGAGACGATCGTTCACTCTCGACGTCATCTGATCAAAACGCTACCTAACCAAAAGCATAACCAAGGTCACCAACACCTGTCACGAGTCATCAGCGCTTGCCACGAGTCATCAGCATTGATCACAAATTACCAGCACCTATCACGAGTCACCAGCACTTGCCACGAGTCACCAACGTCGATCACGAACCACCAGCACCTGTCCCGAGTCATCAGCCCCTGCCGAAATCATCAAGGCCATCGAGGAGGCGACGAACAATTAAAAGCTAAGTAACCTGAGCGAGCGTTTAGAAAAAAAATGTCGGAGAATAATGTACAGGCTTCCGGTACTTGGTCGGTTACCGAGAACCCATCTACGCAAAATTCGGATAAAGACGTTAATAAATCTACCGAGACGTTCTCAAATTCTTCTGAAGTACTTGCATCCGCTGAAATTAATAATAATAATAATGCTAATTCGATTGATGGTAGTGTACACGATAAACCTTTAATTTGTCCAGAGTTGAGCAATTCACAGAGTTTTTGGTTCCTAGCGCGGGATTGCAGATGCCTCTTAGACGCGATAGTTTAGATTTAAATTCGTTATCAGAATGTACGGGAACGAAAAAACGGTATAGGAAATCATCTGAAATAGCATGGATTCTAAAGGAGTTTAACGGTCGAAATATCTCGGTAAATCAATTTATACGGGATGTTAAAAATGTCGAGAGGTTTGTGGATCCTATGGATAAAGACTTCATTGTAGAGCTAGTAAAATCTAAAGTAGTTGGGGATGCACAGGCCTATCTTCAATATAAGACTTTTGCGAGTTTGGATCAGCTTTTAGCCGAAATAAAGAGAGCCTTTGCACCTACCGAAAATTTACCACAGATTCAAACCGATTTAGCCCGAATAAACCAAAAACGGGGAGAAAGTGTTTTAGGCTTAGCTGGGTACTATCGTCGCTTTATTCCAAATTTCGCGAAGATTGCAAAACCTTTGAATATCTTATTAAAGAGAGACATACCCTTCGTTTGGGAAACCAATCAAGAAGCCGCGTTTACTGAATTAAAATCTCTGCTATGTTCACAACCTTTGTTGCAATTTCCAAATTTTAACGAACCTTTCATTTTAACTACGGATGCATCGGACTACGCGATAGGAGCGGTTCATAGTCAAGGGCCTATAGGTAAAGAATTGCCCATCGCCTATTACTCCTCAACCATGTTAGACGCTGAGACGAGATATATCACGACAGAAAAGGAGCTTTTAGCTGTTAGTTAGAGCAGTGACTCATTTCAGGCCTTATCTGTATGGTAGAAAGTTTACCTTGGTTTCGGATCATAGATCGCTGATATGGCTGAATGGCCTGAAGGATCCGATGGCACGAGTGGGCAGGTGGAGAACTAAATTACAAGAATATGAATACGAAATGGTATATAAGCCTGGAAAAATAAATACGAATGCTGACGCCCTATCTCGGAATCCGATCCTTCAGACTGAAAGAAACATTGAACATTTATTCCTTATGTCCAACCATCCTATCATTCCGGAGCCTCTGAAGCTAGTCCTCAGTGACAGAAAAAGTTCAGAAGATTCCAAAAATCCTCTCATTCCGGAACCTCTGAAGCTAGTCCCCAGTGACAGAAAAAATTCAGAGGATTCCAAAAATCCTATTGTTCCGGGACCTCTGAAGCTAGTCCTCAGTGACAGAAAAAGTTCAGAGGATTCCAAAAATCCTCTTATTCCGGAACCTCTGAAGCTAGTCCTCAGTGATAGAAAAATTTCAGAGGATTCCAAAAATCCTCTCATTTCGGAACCTCTGAAGCTAGTCCCCAGTGACAGGAAAAGTTCAGAGGATTCCAAAAATCCTATTATTGCGGGACCTCTGAAGCTAGTCCTCAGTGACAGAAAAAAGTTCAGAGGACTCCAAACATTCCTTTATCCCAGAATCTCTGGAGATAGAAGTCCGTAAGGACGAGGAAAGTTCAGAACATTCTAAATCCCTTCCTTGTGAATCAGTGAGAACGGATGATGACTTGGTCGATAGGTGGGCCGGTGGTCTCGCCATGGATTTGTCGGGTGCCACGCCAGGCCGCGATAGGTGGGCCGGTCGTCTCGGCATGGATTTGTTGAGTGCCACGCCAGGCCGCGATATGTGGGCCGGTGGTCTCGGCATGGATTTGCTGAGTGCCACGCCAGGCCGCGAGTGGGCCGGTGGTCTCAGCATGGATTTGTTGGGTGCCGCGACAGGCTGTCTAGCTATTATTTTGAATGAGACTGATGATGCTAGTATGCATGAGGTTATCTTAATTCTAAAGAAATCACGAGTGAATTCTTCCTCGACATATTCTTTGCCAGTAAGCGATCATGATCCTTGTAATTTTGATACTCGTATGAATGGCTCCTCTCCTGTCGTTGGTGTAAGCTTGACCTTCATAATCAGATACGTCACATTTTCCGGAGATCAATAATTAATGAGATAAGACAATATTGCCCATTTATAGATTATGAATTAATCACTCCTGTATATCAACAATTAATCGACTTAGGTATGCTAGACATAGACGGATTACGAGTACAACATATTGGAATAGGCGCAATTGTCAGAACGGAACTCGATACTAAAAGGAAAATTATTATTTATTCACTTTTTGTTAAAGGAGGGGCCGCTGACTTACCCGCGATAGCTACGATTGTTGGATGTCTTACCTTTTTACAAACTAAATGATTAAATATATCGAAAATTTAAAAACTAAAATTGGCACCAGAAAAGTCAACATTCTAAACGTATTTTCACCTTTAATAAAATCCGGATGTATTAAAATTAGCATAAAATGAATAAAAATAATAAATTCGTAACTTCATTCTTAAAATCAAATCTTCATATGACCATAGTAAAATCCTTAAATATTAAATTATCATAACAAAATTTCAATCCAACCTAATACCAAATTTCACCTTTAATTATTAAACTTTCCGACGAGATGAATTTCAGAAATAACTTTGAAAAATTGTTTCACCCTTAAAAACAAAATTTTTTGAACCTATATAACTTTGAATCTTCAATTAGTAAAAGCCCGAACCATGGGTTCGTGTTTTAAAAGAAGGGGGGGACTGTTATGAACTGCGTTCGCATGGTCGAGTAACGTAATATTTAGGATCGTTCCACAATGATAATTCGAATTCAAGAGATTAATTTCAAAATAAATATTAAAATAAATCACCATTTGAATAACAAACGTATTGAAACATATTACTATAAAATAATAATCCCGATAAAGATTTTAACAATAAAATAATGAATTTGTTTAATTAACAGATAAATAATTGTAACCTGTTAATAATTGCATTCGTAATTAAATAAATAATGACCAGGTGATCGAGAATTAATAATTGATAGCGAAAATAAACGTGATAATAATAATTAATAATTGAATAAGGGAGCTCGCTCAGGGTGAGAAGCTCTTCCAAGAATTATTTACTGCTCTGAGATTCTAGGAAATCCTCAAGGACAAGTAGCAACGGTCAAGGCATTCAAGGATAAAGAGGGGAGGTAATCGAAGTCAACAATACTAAGAAGCCAAATTCCAACAGTCAAAAATCACTTAAGAAGGAAAACAATCCAAGGTCAAAACAGAGAGTCAGCATTCCGAGGAGCGTAAACACTTCCGAGAATCCATTAGCGGGGAGCGCAAACACTTCCGAGAATCAATCAGCGAGGAGCGTAAACACTTCCGAGAATCCATTAGCGAAGAGCGCAAACACTTCCGAGAATCCATTAGCGAGGAGCGTATAAAACACTTCCGAGAATCATTGCGCAATGGCGTAACAGCCCAACGGCCCGAGCCATCGTCAACAACCAATCACAGACTAGCGGCGTCTCACGCCACTGGAGGGAGGCGGCCCGTCACCCACTGCTCATCGTTCTCGACCCTATTCTCAGGTCTGAGGTCCCTCCACCGCCGCTCTCTCTACTTCAGAGTGGGGGAGGCCTCTGAGGCAACTTGGCGTCCTACAGCCTCTATGCCATACTGCCCCCCACTACCAACCTGAAGCTCCACCCACGATCCAGAATATAAATTGGGCCTCACCGCCGGTATCGAATCAGTCGCTACCGAGCACATGAGAAGCTCTGCAGGCAGTTGCACTAGTGCACGAGCTCTGACCACGTCTCTGAGTCAGTCGCCATTACGATTAAAATTCGAGTTAATTGAATTGTATAGAGTCACGGTCAAAAGTCTATCTATTTGTTAAAATTCATAAAGTATTTAATTAATTTAATAAAGCTCAAGTTAAAGTTATTTCTCTCGAGTTCGAGTTTTATTTAAAACTTCCTGCGACTCCTTGCGCTTCAGCGCTTAATTGAGCAAACGTTCCCACATCCTGATTGGTCAACTTGGCGACCATTGCAGAAGTGACTTTCTACTCGCAGACCCCGACTTGGGTCATAACAAGGTACATCGCGTCGCAGACTGCCGTACTTATATCCTAACCCCAAACGTAAATAACTGAGTGCGTCAACACTCGGTCGTCTTGCCGACGATCGTCCACGACGAAGACCCTCCTGGAACAGCATCGCCGGCTGCACGAGGAGCGCGCACGTCTCGCCGACGCGATGGTCAAGGAGAAGTTGTACAAAAAACCGAGCCATCGGGAAACCATAAACTCGGAGCAGCGACTGAAAATGCTGGTTGATCAGTTTATGGAGAGCAGCAGTCTGGAAACCAGGACCTTTCCTGGTTCACCTAAAGAAACAGGCAGTGCTTTAATCAATGTTGGAGCTCACTTAGATTTGTGTGCTTTCTCATTTTGGGATAGATTGAAGTCTGCTCTCATGGCTCTTTGTTTGAAATACGGTGATACCTTGGAAGAAAAACATCAAAGATTGTTTAGCACAAAGGGAGAGGCTACACTTGATCCTATTTTATTGGCAAAGAAGAATCAAAGGAAACCAGGCAGGGGTAAGAATGTAGAACAGCAAAAGGAAGTAGCAAGATTGCTCAAATAGTATCTAATCGGAGAGTAGCCACAAAAGAAAATGTACAGAGGAAGCAAGCTAGAACTGAAGACGAACGTGGAGTTTCTGTTTCTGCGGCAAGTACAAGTGAATCTAAGGAAAATGATTACAATGAGGTGCCCCGTAACCTTAAGAATTTGTCCCTTGGTTGGGATTCTTTAAAAATTACAAAACAAGAAGGACATGATCGCATTGGTAATTGGATTACAGAAATAAAAATGACACAGGATCTTGATAATGGATTATATTACTATAAAGAAAACCTTTGAGGAGATTACAGAAAAGTAAGTCATTCAAAAATTAATTTATTTATTTATTTCAACCAGAGTCAGTACATATAGTTAAGTTCAAGACATACCTCATATGTCTGAACAAACTTATACCCTATAAAGGTAGATGTAACTGTAGATTTGATGATTATAAATTAAACTGAATCTTGAAATAAATATATTTCTATTCTTAGAGAGTGCGCTTGACAATAGTGTCTCGTTGTCAAGCTAATTTGAAACTTCAACAAAACACTCATTGTACACTACTTGTATTAAACACTTTCACAAACTTATTAAATGAATGTACTTTATTAAATATGATATACTAAATCTTTACTTTCAAATCTACTTTAGAGTGCAAAAAGTAAAAAACCAATTGAGAAACGCCGTATAAAGAAATTAGAAGTCATAGTATTTACTATTATGATGACAGCTGTGTTGCCATTGATGCTAGCAGTCAGTTATGTGTAGAGGTATTATAGTTTATGGTTATGGTACCAATCCATAGGTAACCGTGTAATAATTTATTCTAAGCAGAATGTTTAAAACATATTATTATTAATCTAATTCTTTAGTTATTTCTTATTTAATATAATTATTTTTCATATTGAATCTAAAAAATTTATTGAATAGAAAATTTTTGATTTTCCTTTTTCTTTTCTACACGAGTCAGGGTATTCAAATCTAAAATAATAAACATTATTTACTAAACCAAATTTTTTTTCCCAGTACAGTTCTTCAGTATCGATTGGAAGTTATGAGACTATCAATATGAGCATTAACATCACCATCATAAGGCAGGAGAATTATGAGAAAATAGCACCAAATTGGGAACTCCAATTTTGGCAAACTCAACAACGGCGTTACAGTGGGTAACCTTGACTGAAGGGCTTCCTGATACGCACATCTTGACAGCTTCATCTTGTTCCAGATTGTCCATGGAACCTGATCTAGTCTGTATTTATTTTAATACACTATGACCACTTTGTGGTCTTTTTTTTGAATAATTGTTATTTCAGTAATTTACTGCTTTCAACCATTGCTATAGCTTCATTTTTTTGTTTCAGGGATTTCATTTTGCTTTCAGGAAAAGCAACAACTATAAGAGACCACCTATCAGATTTAATAGGTGTACTCATCATTAATGTTGATAGGTATATAAGTGTGCTTTCGAATTAATTTAAAAGCGTATAAAAATGATAGAAATCTGCTTCTATAATGCATTTCATGCATTGCATGTATTTTTAAGCTGATTATGTATATTTTTAAGCCGATATATTTTTAAGCCAATATCTTTTTGTAAGTAGGTATAATTTCATAAAAAAAAAATTAAATTATGCAATTTTTCAGATTTAGTTGAGGCACTGCTTGTGTATTTTTTATAGAACTGTCAAAATGAAAAAATACATATTTTCATTTTTTTATTAAATTATATCTACTTACAGAAAGATAAAGTCAACTCAAACATACATGATATGTTTGAGATGCATTACTGAAGCGGATATCTATCATTCTTATATTCTTTGGATTAAGTACGGACACATCATCTGAAAGTAAATATCGATAACATTGAATGGCCAATACACCTGCTAAATCTGACAGGTGGCTTTTATATTGTAGGAGCAGGATTCATTATCTTTTCAAGTTTTAAGTTTTGTGAAGTTAGTGTAGTGTAGTGTGAGTGAGTGTATCTGAAAATTCTGTACATCTATCAGCAGTTTGCCCTGCTGTAACAGCTATGTTCACAAAATGAAAGGAATCCAATATCTAAGTGCATATAAAGATTGTGAAAAAGTTATTTTAATCTGTAAAATTCAGTTTCATTGTATTAATTAATCAATAATTAATGAACATTAATTGATTTTTACAGGTTATAGTCAACTTTTCATAATTCTGACAGGTACCTAGATTTATTATTCAATCATTCTCTCTTAAAGAAAAAATTAAATATCATATTACAAGCAGGCCTATAAATCGATAGATCTTTCGGACAGATTCACACTACACGGAACCTCAGATTTCATAAGAGAAAACATTTAATTAAATAGGCTGAAATTTACAACTTGAAAAGACGAATTAATCCCGCTCCTGTAATATAAAAGCCACCTGTCAGATGTAGTAGGTATACTCATCATTAAGTGTTGTCGATGTTTACTTTGAGGTGATGTGTTTTAGTACTTAATCCAAAAGAATATAAGAATGATAAAAATCTGCTTCTAGAATGTATTTCAGGCATCGCATGTATTTCTTAGCTGATTTTATCTTTCTGTAAATAGGTATAATTTAATAAAAAAAAATGAAATTATGCAATTTTCTAGATTTAGCTAAGACACTGCTTGTATATTTTTTAGAACTGTCAAAAATGAAAAATTACAGATTTTCATTTTTTTATTAAATTGTATGTACTTTAAGAAAGTTAAAGTCAACTCCCAAGTACATGAGATGTCTGAGATGCATTACTGAAGCGGATATCTATCATTCTTATATTCTTTGGATTAAGTACGGACACATCACCTGAAAGTAAATATCGATAACATTGAATGGCCAATCCAACTACTAAATCTGACAGGTGGCTTTCATATTATAGGAGCCGGATGAATTTTTCTTGTGAAGTTTTGAATTTTGGCCCTTTTCGTGTAATGTAGTGTGAGTCTGTCCATAAGATCTATTGATCTATAGCCCTGCTGAACAGCTATGTTTACAAAATGCAAGGCATCAAATAGGTAATTTGAAGGCATGGTTGAGCATTAAATCTGAGTGCATGTAAAGATTGTGAAAAGGTTATTTTAACCTGTAAAATTCAGTTAAATTGTAGATAATTTTTTTAAGATAATTTATTTCCTGAAAATACTTACATTACATTATTATATACGAAATATACATAAGTAAGTAAATCCTACTGAGGCAAATATTATTGCCTGTGTGTAGATCTGGTACATAGAAAACTTACAAACTAAAAAAAATATTACAAACTACAAAATTCTTAAAAACTATATAATGGTATGTGCGTAGTGTTTGTTAACATCGACAAAATCCATTGTAGTACATAAATAACAGTTAAATAATTTGTTAGATATATTGGTTAAGATTTAATTATTATTTTGAAATTGTCAGAGAGGCTCCAGAAATAAAGTGTACAAAACACAAATAAAGTTCAATCAGATTTTATTGTTATAAGACAAGAGTAATTACACAGTTATAGCGACCGACAATTATGTGCGTGCGCGTCGACGGTTCGACCTGAACTAACTGACTCTACGGTTAGAGAAGGGGCAGAGCGCGGCTCATCGCGCGGACGGACCGGTGAGACTACGCGTGTATACCGCGAAGGTGGCGCTGGACTTTGGAGTCCCGAGACTCGACTACGAGCCTAATAAACATACCGCAATTTACATTACTGACAGAAATTATATTGCATCTTTTACTATAAACATTTTTTATTTTTTCTTCATTAATTGTCTACTTAAATTCATAACTTTGAGATCCTTAGATAGCCCATTAAAGACCCTTATAGCTTCATTGTAGCTATTTTTATCACTAATTCTTTTATCACATTTAGGTAATTGAATTGTTTTGTTTCTGGTCTTGCTCGCACTGTTTATATATTTATTTCTTAATGTAGAATAATGTAAGGATATTGACTCTAACTGGAATAATTTTTTTATTTCAAGAGGTGGATTAGATTGAGAGAATTTATTTTTATTTATGATTTTCAATATTTTGTTTTGTGTTGATTGTATTAATTTCATATTATTATCGTACGCACCACCCCAGGCAATTACCCCATAATTGATTAGACTATGAAAGAAAGCATAGTATATTATCATTAATGTTTTTGTATCCATCATATTTTTTATCTTGGCAAAGACAAAAATTAGGTATTTGGTTTTTTTAAATCTTACATGCTTATCCCATTTCATATTGTAGTCGAAATACAGCCCTAAGTATTTATGACTTTCAACTCTTTTTATTAATTGCGTTCCTATTTTGATGTTTAGTGTGCCAGGCACACTATCACAGTAGTTTCCGAGAGTCATATAGACCGTTTTATGTATATTTAGCGACAGTTTATTTTGTGCAAGCCATTTGGCCACATGATTAAGGTAAGCACACATTTTTTCCTGAGCTGAGGACCACATGTTGTCACTTGACATGATAACCGTATCATCAGCATAGGACATGATTGTGTCATTTTGCATACTTCCTAGTAAGTCATTGACATAAAGTATAAAAAGTAATGGTCCTAATATAGTTCTTTGGGGAACACCCGTAGTAAATTCTTTATATTCACTTTTACAGTCTTGAATTTTTACTCTTTGCCGCCTATCTGTGAGATAGCTAGTCATCAGTTTTAAGGCACTACACCTTACTCCGTATCGTTCAAGCTTATCTAAAAGAACTCTATGATTAACAGTGTCAAATACTTTGGCTAAGTCTAGAAAAGCAACAATTGTTGGTTTACTTTTATCTAAGTTTTCGTATATGATATTTGATATATAATTTAATGCGTCAGTAGTTCCCCTATTTTTAACGAAACCGTATTGTTTTTCTGATATTATGTTATGTTTTTCAAAAAAGTGGTATAATCTATTATAAATTATTTTTTCAAAAATTTTTGCAATGTTCGATATTACAGAGATTGGTCTGTAATTACTGATATTAGATAGGGACTACCTCAACATTTTTGAGCGCGTCAGGCCAGATAGATTTTACAATACATAAATTGAAGATATATTCTAAGGGCACACATATATATTCAGAGAGAATTTTCAATGATTTAGCGTTAATATTGTCTACACCTCCAGATTTATTTTTCAATGTATTGATTATTTTGTATATCTCAGCAAAATCTGTCGGATGAAAGAAAATGGATTCAGGATTCCTATCTGGAAATTTCAGGTTATTATTATTTATATTAGCAAATTGAGCACTCAAATTTGGTCCTATTTTGCAAAAATAGGTGTTCATAGCATTTGCTATATCAGTTTTATTTTCGATTTTTTTATTGTTTTCGTATATATATTTTATTGGATTATCATGCACACTATTTTTCCCTAATTTAGTTTTAATTATGTTCCATAATTCCCTAGAGTTTCCGCTATTTCGTTTTACCATTTCCTTTTCATATTTAAATTTTGCTTCTTTAATAACTTTGTTCAATATCTTAGTGTAATTTGTATACTCTTTTTTTAGGGCTTCAGAAGTGGGATTGTTTTTCCATAAGATATACAGTGTCTCTTTAGTAGTACACGAGACTATAATAGGACTAGTAATCCAATTTTTTCTCGGAAGTTTATTTTTAAATTGTTTTTTGGTAGTGGACGCATCAATACAATTATTTATCATGTCAATTAATGCGTTAACTGTAAGATTAGGATCCTGCATAGACAATATTGAGTACCAGTTTGAATTATTTGCAACATGTTTTAACTTGTTGTAATTAATTGATTTCATATTGAATTTGTTCGGCTGATTTATTTCTAATTTATCTATAGTTATAAATAATGGGTAGTGATCATTAAATGGATTCGTTATTTTAAGTGAATTAATATTTATATTTCTAGTTTTTATATAGAAATTGTCGATGCAGGTACCTCTTTTATTATCAGATGAAGGCCTTGTTATTCCAGTAAAGCAATTTTTACCTTTATCAATACTTTTATTGAGTGTTTGTACATTACCAAAAGCTTGTTCTTTTTGTGATATAACTTCAAAATTTAGTTGTTGCTGATCCATGTTCAAAATTCAGAAGTTCAGAAGTTGCTGAGTCTCTTGGGTAATAAATTTGTGATATGGTTCTGTTTAAATTTATTGGTGAGGTTGTGGCCGATAAATTACCAGCTGATGTTGCCGGACTGATAAAAATTCTACTTTGTCTTCTTGGTGTCGTTACGACCGCTGATTTACCGGTAGCTGTATCAGTGTTTCGTAACTGTGATTGAAAATTTACTTTACCTACATATTTTGGAATGTGCGGCCTCACTGGGTAATCTGTTTCAGCAATTAACTTCTTTATCTTGTGAAACATAACCTCGCATTTTTCGGTATCATTTACCACGTGTTTAGTATTATAATTTGTTTTATATTGATGATTACTGTACATACAATTAACACACTTGTGTTCGTTTGGGGTAGTACAGTTGATCGTGTTATGTTTTCCAGCACAACGTAGGCAGATTTTCGTATTCTTACACTTTTTACCACTATGACCAAATCTACCACAATTAAAACACGGGGTTAGATTCAAGTCGTCGAATGCTCTGCAATTTTGATAACCAATATGAACTCTATATTTATTACTCACAATTTGATTATATACTTCCGCTGGTGTTTCAATTAATATAGTGTTAATATAGTGTTAGTAGTAGTTTGTAGTAGTTAATGAATAATTAATAAACATTAATTGACTTTTACAGGTTATAGTCAACTTTTCATAATTCTGACAGGTACCTAGATTTATTATTCAATCATACTCTCTTAAAGAAAAAATTAAATACCATATTACAAGCAGGCCTATAAATCTATAGATCTGTCGAACAGACTCACACTACACGGAACCTCAGATTTCATAAGAGAAAACATTTAATTAAATAGGCTGAAATTTACAACTTGAAAATACGAATTAATCCTGCTCCTGTAATATAAAAGCCATCTGTCAGATTTAGCAGGTATACTCATCATTAAGTGTTGTCGATGTTTACTTTGAGGTGATGTGTTTTAGTACTTAATCCAAAGGAATATAAGAATGATAGAAATCTATTTCTATAATGTATTTCAGGTATCGCTTGTATTTCTTAGCTGATTTTATCTTTCTGTAAGTAGGTATAATTTAATAAAAAAAAAAAAAAAATGAAATTATGCAATTTTCCAGATTTAGCTAAGACACTGCTTGTGTATTTCTTAGAACTGTTAAAATGAAAAATTACATATTTTCGTTTTTTTTATCAAATTATATGTAATTTCAGAAAGATAAAGTCAACTCCAAAGAACATGAGATGTCTGAAATGCATTACTCAAGCGGATATCTATCATTCTTATATTCTTTGGATTAAGTACGAACACATAAATAACTGCTAAATTTGACAGGTGGCTTTTACTCGTATATTGTAGGAGCCGGATCAATTTTCTTGTCAAGTTTTGAATTTGGACCCTTTTCATGTAGTGTAGTGTGAGTCTGTCCGAAAGATCTATAGATCTATAGGTCTGCTGTAACAGCTATGTTGACAAGATGCAAGGCATAGAATATTTAATTTAAGGGGATATGGTTGAGCCATACATCTGAGAGAATGTAAAAATTATGAAAAATTTATATTAATCTGTAAAAGTCAGTTTGATTCATTCACTTTGAAGGGGGTGCCATGCTCAATTTTTACATCGATAAAAATAGAATCTGGCTTTACTCCAAAAATTTTAAATTTAAATTCTTAATTTTTATCCACATATTTGTAACAAGCAATTTTATTTCTGAAATACTGTTTTAATACTTTTATAATGATTGTAAGATTCTGTTTTTATTAATTTGTGAATTTGAACAAAGATGTGATATTTAATTAAATGTTATCAGTTTTTAATTTGTAATAACAAATAATTTCTTCTTTTTTAGTTAAAATCTAGAATATTGTCTAACAACATCAGTAAACTTCTGCAATAAACATTGCAAAATACTCAAGAGATTTGAAAAGACTAAACACACATAGGAAATTATAGATTTTTGTTTCCAGTGAGGAAACCAAGTTACTGCCTGCCAACACAATAGGATACCTACGCCCAGTTTCCAACTGACATAATGAATGCTGAGATAATAGTTTGCAAGTTAATATTTTTTTTAATTTCCGAAAATCGCGTTTTTCTCGACTTCTAGAGTGGTGTTACCCCTTAGGCTGCCTTTTCATGCGCAAATCTAAGCCACTAAAATGCTGAAAAGTTCGTTGTGTTCAACTTTTGAGCGTTGACGCTCGAATTTGGCCATATACTTTTACATGGGGTTTTCAGCGTTGTAGCATTATAACGATAGCATGAAAAGGCAACTTTAAGGTAGTTCTACTCGACTCCCTAGTCAAAATAAGTGCTAAATGATGAAGTTACCTAAAATTAAAAAACCATAGTTGTAATGTGAGTTATTTATTATAAAGTGTATTTAACATGACTAAGATAACTTTTTTCACAAAATGTCGATATTGTAGAAACTAGATGTTGTCACTATAAACAACTATTGATAAATCACCGGAATCTTTTTCGTTTCTTTACTGATTTTAGATTTAGAAATACTATTTATGATGGAAATCCTTCATGAGTCTCTATACATTACTCCAAAAATAATAAAAAATGTTTGTAGTGACGATATCTAGTTTCTAAAATATCGCCATTTTACAATAAGTTACTTTAGTCATGTTAAATACACTATTTACAATACATTGGCTATCTCTATCATTTTAAATAAATAAATCACATTACAACTATGTTTTTTTTAATTTTAGGTAACTTCTATATTTAGTACTGCTTTGACTAGAGAGTCCGAGGAGAACCACCTTAATAAAAAAAAAAGACACAATTTTTTGTGGCCCAGTTAATTTAAAGAAGCAAAAAAAATTTTAATTTTTATGCAAATAATTGTATGAGTAAATTCATAACTAATAAAATGCAAAACTTTCAGGTTTTACGTCTAACTACCTGTGGTCAGGCAGCAGATTTCCCATGGATCCACAGTTCCTCAATCTAATTCAATCGCTTTATGCATTAACCGCATGGAGTATCCGGATCTCTGCCAGCTGCCGATTTCTCACCGGCAATATTTACACCTACGTTGGCAGCATACTGATCGCCCGGAACTCCTTCAAATTCTACCCAATTTATAATCCGAAGTATATGAATCTTGGTTGAGTTAAATATGAATATTGCTCTCCAATTGTTTATTTGAAATATAATGGATCGATCCGAAGGAGGCAGGTAAAAAGAAAAAACAAGTTTTTACTTTAAATTTGTGCAACGTTTCGTTGGCATGTTCCGCCAACCTCTTCAGGCTATAATTTATTAACAAAAAGGTTTTTAATTACAATATATAAAAAAGAACTATCACTTGTATAAAGGAATAGTATATACCTTATTTTACCTAGCACATAACGTCAATGTAAGCAATACAGTGGTGTACATTCGTAGCCAAACATAACACGAAGTTAAAGAAAAAATTTAAATTCTTGTACAACAGATTATTGCAAATCTCAGAGCCAACTACATCGTCTACATCTTCCAAACGTTTTTTCAAAAATATTACGAATGTACATATACCGACTGATGTAGTAGAAATAGTATCTTTAGGACCAAAATTTAGTATTAATGAAGAGATAGATAAAAAAGACATTATTGACACCCTCAAAAATATTGAGTCTAGCTTAGACAACTCTGAATTACCTATTAGGAAAAAATTAGAAATTAGGGAAGAAATTGTATCTAATTTAAAAATGGGTCTCAATAAACCAAAACACGTAAATTCGCAAGATAGAAATATGAAAATTAAGTTAAGAAAAACTAAAGATTTCATGAAAAGTAATCCTGATATATGGTTCACTACTTCTGATAAAGGCAATGTGACGGTCTGTTTACTTAAGACTGAATATTATATAAAAATGGAAAACCTACTATCTGATAAAACTACGTATGAATATTTGAAAAAGAATCCTTTAAAGAAATTACAAACAGACACCTCTACGATCCTAAAAAATCTAAATGACAATAACTATCTACACACAAAATTTCATAATAACGCACTTTCCTGTACCAATACGACACTAGCAAAATGTTACGGTTTACCTAAGATACATAAAAAAGATGTACCATTTCGTCCAATAATTTCATTGATTAACAGTCCGACCCATTTTTTAGCTAAAATAATTTACAATAAGATTAAACATTCTATAAAAATACCCGCATCTCACATCAATAACAGCTTACATTTAAAACAAAAATTAGAATCAGTTATTATTCCAGATGACCATATACTACTCTCTTTAGATGTCATCTCTTTATTTACTAACATACCACTACAGTTAGTATTAGATAGCCTAGACAGAAGATTTGAATATGTACATAACAAATGTAAAATTCCTTTTCACGACATCGTTACTTGCACAAAATTTTTGTTTTCTAATACTTTTTTCTCGTTCAATAATAAGTTTTATCGACAAATTGAAGGTACACCTATGGGTTCTCCCATTTCACCCTTGTTCGCAGATATGGTGTTAGATGACTTAGAAACAAATTGTCTAAAAAACTTAGAAGATAACTATAACGTCAAACCTCTCTTTTACTTCCGTTACGTAGATGATACCCTTATGTGTATTGAGAAAAAACATATCGATCTAGTTATAAATATCTTTAATTCATACAATAAACGTTTACAATTTACGTATGAACTTGAACAAAACAAAAAAATCAACTTTCTAGATATTTCCTTAATTCGTCACAATAATTCTATTATTACAGATTGGTTTAACAAACCCACCTCTTCCAGTAGATTGATTAATTATCTCTCCAACCATCCCACTCAACAAAAAATAAGCATAGTCTATAACCTCGTCGATAGGGCTATTTCTATTTCACACAAACAATTTCATAACAAAAATCTAAAAATGGTCTATCAAATCCTAAGAGACAATAATTACCCTAACAAATTTATCAACCGTCATACACGTATTAGGATGCACACAATTAAACATAAACAACCCCAAAAAAGTACACCATTACACAATAGATCTATCTCTTACATCTCTTTACCGTTTAATGACCAATACGAAAAAATAGCAGCAATTTTAAAACCCTTCAAATTTTGTACTCTACCCATAGTTAAAAAAAGTTTCAACTCAGTTATCAAACTAGGTAAAGACCATACCGATAAATGGGATCGGACTAACCTAGTATATAAGTTCTTCTGTAAGTCATGCCCAGCTTCATATACAGGGGAAACGAAACGTACTCTAAAAACGAGAATTAAAGAACATCAAAAAACTAATAACACAGAAGCAGTAGTAAAACAACCTATGAACCAATTCTCACATGACTTCGACTGGAAAAATTGTAAAATTCTAGATTACGAAACAAACTACAAAAAACGCACTCTATCTAAAATGATCCATATTAAATGCGATAAAAACAATATCAATAAGAAAGAAGATGTAAAATCATTAAACAGTTTGTATTTTCCGTTACTGCGCCTTTTAAATTAATACTATGCATCACTCTGTTTATTTTTGGCCTTGTTTGTAAATACAAGGATCGTACGACTATAAATACGAATGTACACCACTGTATTGCTTACATTGACGTTATGTGCTAGGTAAAATAAGGTATATACTATTCCTTTATACAAGTGATAGTTCTTTTTTATATATTGTAATTAAAAACCTTTTTGTTAATAAATTATAGCCTGAAGAGGTTGGCGGAACATGCCAACGAAACGTTGCACAAATTTAAAGTAAAAACTTGTTTTTTCTTTGTACCTGCCTCCTTCGGATCGATCCATTATATTTCAAATATATGAATCTTTATCAGAATCAAAGGCTCGGTCTGCACATATCGCCGCACATATCCACACGATAGCCGACGCGGCATATCACTGCGTGCTCAAGAAGAAGAAGAATCAGTGCATTGTGATAAGTAGCGAGAGCGGTTCCGGTAAGACCGAGTCAACGAATTTTCTGCTCCATCATCTCACCACCCTGAGCCAGAAGGGCTCGCCCGCTCGCGGGTCAAGCAATGATTCTCAGCGCCGGACCCGTGCTCGAGAACTTTGGTAACGCGAAAACTGTACACAAAAGATGAGACCATTTTGCTTGCATATTCAAGAGTACTTAGTGCTATCAAGAGGACTGTAAGCAAGAGGACTATCAATCAAGACGACTGTAAGCAAGAGGACTGTAAGCAGGAGGACTGTCAATCAAGAGGACTGTAAGCAAGAAGACTGTCAATCAAGAGGACTGTAAGCAAGAGGACTGGCAATCAAGAGGACTGCCAATCAAGAGGACTTTGCCAATCAAGAGGATTGTAAATCAAGAGGACTTTGCCAATCAAGAGGATTTTATCAATCAAGAGGATTGTAAATCAAGAGGACTTTGCCAATCAAGACAATTTTATCAATCAAAAGGATTGTAAATCAAGAGGACTTTGACAACCAAGAGGATTTTTTCGTTTAAGAGGATTTTATCAATCAAAAGGATTTTTTCTGTCAAGAGCATATTCTTAATCAAAAGGACTTTTTAATCAAGAAAACATTTTCAATCAAGAGGATTTTATTAATCAAGAGGATTTTTTCATAATTTTTTAATTAAGACAAGTATATGAACCAAGAGGATTATTTTAGTCAAGAGGATATAGTAGATCATATACAAAAAATTTCAAGAATAACAGCAATTAATTCTCAGCTCGGCTTCTCACATTAGTAGGCAATTAGTCTCAGTGCTGAGGGAGCTCTGTCTAAGCATCTGGAATTGCCTCGGTAACCAAACGTTCTTCTACGTATTTTTAGGCGCAGAATTTGGGTTTGTCTTTAAGCTTAAAAATGGTTATTTATTTTGGTACTAATAATTTTTTCCAAAAAATTTGCTTTTTTTTATATAAAATTTAAATTCAGAATAAGAAAAAACGTCATTCTATTTTAAGAAAAAAAAATACGTTGAAATAATGTCTCAGTAAACCAATCAGAATAAATGATCTGTTTATTTGCTATTAACAATTATATGGCAATTCACTGTTTTTGTGTTTACCAAAGCATGATATATTATTTCAAAGTATTTTTTTTTTCCTTAAAAAGAAATGTTAGTTTTATTCTAAATTTACATCTTATAAAAAGAACAATTTTTTAAATAAAATTGTTGGTGACAAACAAATTCACCGTTTTTTAGTCTGGAAACCACCAAATTTGAATTCTGCGCCTCAAAATATGTAAAAAACGCTTGTTTACTGTGTCAACTCCGGTCGGAAACACGCCATAACGGAATGTGTGCGCGACGCCACCTAACGACAAATTTTTGTACATTACCGCCATACTCCTATGGTAAAGTAGTTTTGTTCTTTAAAATCGAGTATGGCACCCCCTTCACATTTATTGTTTGTTTTTCAATAATAACAGTTTTTTAATCTAAGTATTTTATAAAGCATATTAAACATTTATTATAACGGAGACTCAATTTGATGCATAACTATTAATTGCATAAGATCACTGAAATAAAACACAAGTAGTACATTTTTTTCTCTGCAACTAAATCATTGGAAAACATAAAATGTTTATTCTAATTCACTTAAGTATCGCATTATTTTTTTATACTTTCCTTTAGCCTCGGCATCTACCATCCTACTGAGCTCTGCAGCAACTAGAAGTCCAAATAATTTGTCAGCATTATTTAGAGTCTGTTTATTCTAATTCACTTAAGTATCGCATTATTTTTTTATACTTTCCTTTAGCCTCGTCATCTACCATCCTACTGAGCTCTGCAGGAACTATAAGTCCAAATAATTTGTCAGCATTATTTAGAGTCTCTCCCTTTTGCTCAGATGCTTTGATTTCCATAAAGTCAACTACCGAATCTAAAGTTGCGTTGACATTATTAAAAGCAGCTTCAATGATAGGTATTTTTTTTTGTTTGTTCTTTAATTTTTTGCCTGAGGTACAATTTTGTGCTACTTCAACCTTGTTTTGAGAAGATCTTGATGGTAAATTTGAGTAAGTACTACAAGTAATATTTAATTAATTAGTAAATTAGAAAAATAATTTGTGCATACATGGTTTGAACTATATACCATCTATTTTGGTCTTCTTTTTCAAAGAGTTTTCTCATTTGTTCATACAATGGCCAAGGTCTTCGCTTTGATTTGCAGAAGCACTTTTATTCTCTTTTTCTCTTGCAATTCGTTCTGCAGAGTAGTTCTTTTCAATCGTAACCAGCGTTCTTCACATTTTTGCACTAGAAATATATAGAAAGTTATTAATAATCTTTATCTTATCAACAATAATATAATGTGACTGATCGATGAACTTCTTGCCAATATAATGATATATGTGCACAAGCAAAAAGTTAGCACAATGAAGTTAAAACAAACTTAAATGCAGTAAAAAATTTAGAAAATAGATTAATAATTTATGTCTTACTTGTCTCCTGCATTACAGCACTAATGTCCCTCCAAGCATTGTATTTCATTACTCTATCACTATAAGAACTATTGCTTTTATCATATAACCATGGTCGTGTTCGAATCAAATCTATAAAGAAATCATCGCCGCTTTGTTCATCAATTTCAATGTCGTTTGCTTCATCAACAGTATATTGTGAAATAAAAGCCATGGTCACAGTATAGTCACATACAAGTAAATGGTTATTAGTGGTGTTTTATTAATGAAAATTTACCTGAAATGATAATTAATATCAATTAATAAGTTTTAATGTATAAAAAATTAGAACAATTAAATTCTTTTATTTTATACATTATATATTAGTCATACTAGTAATAATAATATACACGGTAAATTTTCCGCGAGCAAGTTTCGGACACGCGAATTTTCAGATTCATGAGAAAACTCCGTAATACTTACGTAAACAGCATGAAAACGAAAATTTACGTGAAAATTCAATAACACGAATTTTTAATCCGGCACGTCAAAACGTCCAAACATAAAAACTTTGATAAGTACACGTTTGTACAAATGTAATTTCGCATGAAAGCTCCGATTTAACTACGAACACGAAGTAATTATAATGAACAAATAGATATTCTTTTATTTACACTTTTTTGAAGTACTGTACATAAATGTATGTATTGATACGAATAATAAAACTTTATTATATAGTGAAATGTGACTGTGCAGGCTTTCGGCACCTTTAATATCGAAACAAACGACCTAACCTAACATCATTATATGCAACACTGTGTTTTCTTTAACCCAAACGTATATCGTACATCGGAACTAACGTACTAATTTAGACACATTCAGTAATCAAATCTACTTATTTTTGATTGCTCATTACTTATATTATAGTGTTGCAAATAATTGGAAAAAAATTTGTTTAAATAACAATTGTAAAGAACTTTTAAAATGAATTTTCATCCTTATGCTGTTAAGAGAATGCAATATGATAACAATGAAGATTTTTCAGCAAATATTAGTGAAGATGAGAATAACGATGAGTCAATCGATTTTGATGATAAACAGTTGATAAATTTCGTTAAATTACATGCACGTTAAGTAAAGGAAGCATCCCACATAGCACTGAATATTTAAGGAATATTCCCTCAAGATTTATTTGCCATTTTCGCTATTTTCGCTAATATTCCCTCAACGTTCATAAACATGGGAGAAACCTTGAGGGAATATTCCTGCAAACCAAAATGACCGTTTTTCCATTCGAAATTTTTCATTTCAATATTGTAGAAATATTCCTACAATATTATTGGAAATATTCCTACAAGGTTATATAATAATGAGAAAAGTTAATTTATTTAAAAATAGAAAATGACATGACCCCTTTGAGTGTTTTTATACGTATGATAACACCAAATGGGGTCATTTCTCTGCGTATAAGTGTCATTTTTTATTTTTAAATAAATTAACTTTTCTCATTATTATATAACCTTGTAGGAATATTTCCAATAATATTGTAGGAATATTTCTACAATACTGAAATGAAATATTCGAATTAAAAAATTTCGAATGGAAAAACGGTCATTTTGGTTTGCAGGAATATTCCCTCAAGGTTTCTCCCATGTTTATGAACGTTGAGGGAATATTAGCGAAAATAGCGAAAATGGCAAATAAATCTTGAGGGAATATTCCTTAAATATTCAGTGCTATATGGGATGGTTAACTGTGGCTAACCAATTGGATAAAAGTGGTAATTATATAAGAAGTTGAAATTAAACCTCTCACTTATATTATTAATTTTTGATTACATTAAACTTGAAAAAATTTTTTGATAAAAAAATTTCACTGTATTATTGAAAAATTTATCATACTATTTTATGACAAGACTAAACTTAAAATATATACATGGTATTCTATGTTATTTAGTCTATGTTATCTAATCTTGATTTTAATGATAATAGTATCTATTCTTGATTCTGGTTGAAGATTGTCAACATCGTTGGACGATTCTTCGTCAACGCTATTGCAAACAGCGTCGTAAAAGGGAAAGTGAAGGAATAAAAGATGACAATACTCCAGAAAAAAATTCACTCTATCATTTTATGAAATGGGTTGATCCTTATATTCAAAGAAGATAATAACTTTTAATATAGATATTATATTCTCACTATATTTTTTCTAATCGTTATTTTTACAGAAAGCCAGCCAAAAAATATAAGACCAATACAAACCCAAGGAAAGAGCCTTTGATCAAAGTAACACATGATAATAATGAATCATCCCCACATACGGCAACTTCCACAGAAATGCAGCCTTATATTGATGATCAGAATACGACAAATTTCAACCAAGATTCAATGACATCTATTTCAACACCTTTAGCAGACACAAGTAATAATAATTGTAATGATGTAATTAATGACGGTGTCGTTTATGAGGAGGTAACATTTTTTATTTATTTACTTTTTATATAAACAAAGTTTTTTATTTATATGATTATTATATATTTTAGGTAATCGACGCAAGTTACTCAGAGTTTGATTCGGAACAAAATATTATTGAAGACGAACCTGCATCAATCAACTCAACTGCTAAAACAAATTATCCAAACTTTAGTCCTACAAATATTGCTACTAAAGAAGCAGCTCCGATAGTCTCAATTAAGAAAAATTGTGCAAAGGTAAAAACTTATTAATTTCAATTAAAATATAATTAACACAAGTATACTATATCTATCTTTCATGATTGGTTTTAGCCTACTAATACAATTGATGCACAGACTTCTTTCGATTCCTCGAAACCAATAAGTGATGATAATGCTAATAATCCAGCTACTATCGAAATGACTGAAAACAGTGGATCAACAGAAAAGGTTAGTTTTAGTACTAGGGTAGTGGTCCGTATTAGTGTGCCTGTCCATATTTGTGTGCCCTATTATTAAAACATATCCTAGAAATGAACGAGTAAAAACGTAACACTAAAATATTTTTTTTCATAAAGTATAGTTAATTAAGTTTAAATAGAATTAATTACTTAATTTGTTTTCATTTACTATAACATTATAAAAGAACTTTCAAAAATATGTTTCATGGTTTGCGGTGTATCACGGTGTTTCCTTGTCCAAACTTGCTAAGAAATGACATTTTTAAAAGTAACATTAAATAATGTTTCGGAAAGATTTTAATGTGTGATACAATTGATTATATCATAAAATAATATTATGTTATATAATAAACCTTAATATAAAGGTTTTCAATTGATTTTAATATTTAATTAATGGTGTCTACTAATAGGGCAGTGAAAAACGACTTGTCCAGATTTGTGTGTGCACAAATACAATACGAGCATGCTCGTATCGGCGCTTGAACAGAAAAGTTAGGTTGGGTTGTCTGCGTACAAACGTTGTTTCATATTGCATTGATGACCTTCAGCAGCTTTACCGTATTGGAATTAATTAACATTCAATGTAAACAAGGATTAGAAATTGATTATAAATGCACTACAGTTAACAAAATAATTTTGTTGGCAATGATAATATTATCAAGACACACTAATGTGGGGCACACAAACGTGTACACCCACATTAATACGGAGCACACAAAAATGTACTTTGTAGTCTGCTAGGGCACACAAATGCGTACAAAATTTTTTTTTTTATATTGCTTGTAACTTTCGTAAATATTAATACTTTGCTATAAAAAAAATTGTTTCGCGTAGATTATTACTTTTATTATCTATATAAACCTGCCCGGAATCTCTGATACAGCTTAAATAGTCTATTATTATGCGACAAAACTGAAGAGTTTCTTAAACCCACACTAATACGGACATCTACCCTATGCCAATGTAATATTCTTAATCTATACTTTTTGTTTTTAAGAAATTATCATACAAACTAAAACACTCTGATAAAAATTTTACACATCGTAATTGATTTATTCTAATATTAAAAAAAAAAAACCTTTAATCATTTTTTTTCAGCTATTGAGTACAACTAATGATTTTGTATTAAATAAAGATCTAATATCTATGCACGATATGCCATCAAATACCAATTTGAGGCAAGATATTGAAAGTGATCATGAGAATGCACCGCAGTCAACGTTTTATGAAGATTGCAGGAAACAGCTTGTTGATATAACGTCAAAACTTAATAATACTTTGGATATCAGAAGAGTAACACCAAAAAGCAATACTAAAAATCAAAAAAGTTATGAACTTCTTGGACAACTTATAGAAGATAGTTTGATAAAAATAGAAGATATAATGACAAAAAAAGAAGTTAAATGTAATATAATGAAAATCATATATGATGAAAATCTGCAGTTTTAAAATCTAGGAAAAAGTATTCTGTTAGTTTAAGTTAAATACAAAAGAAAATGTTCTAGTAGTTTAAGTTAAAAACAAGAGAAATTTATTTTTTTACGAACCAAATTAATAAAAATTGTCTTACAAAAAATGTTAAATATGTAATCAACTGTAATACCATTATACCATCTTTTTTAGTCCTTTTTTAATTCTTAATCGATTGGACTGAAAATTTACATAGATCTTTGTTTTGATATTATGATTAGTATATATAAATGGTAATTGGCGTAAGTTGGAAGTAGTTGAGAATTGTTATGAAAATGATAAAAATTCTTTACTTTAATACATTATATAAATTGCATAAAACTTTTCTGGGTACACATGTGAATGATCAAACATTTTGATATGATCCTCTATGTACATATTCGTACTGCCATGGTACTTCGCCCTCTGGCTTTAAAAAATAATCAGCAAGCACCAGCGTTGGCCCCGCGAGGATTCTCCCGGTGAAACGGAATCATTTGATTAACTTCAGAGCGAACCAGAACGGAATCATTTGACTAAGTTCAGAGCGCTGCTCCGGCAGACCGCGGCGAAGAGAGCAGATACTATAGCAAAGAATCAAGTGTTCTGTTGAGTTTTCCTTTTTACAAGTAAATTTGTGGAAATTATGATGTTAACATACAAGAACATATTTTAGCAGCGATGAAGAGAATTCAGATATGTATTATATACTTATTATATTCTAATAATTTTTTAGTTTTTGCCTTAGCGGAAATATTTTTGTTTTATAAAGTTTTAAAAACTGTTGGTAAGAGTTTACTATAAACTGTTAATTAC
This sequence comes from Torymus aiolomorphi, assembly GCA_036365515.1. NCBI lineage: Eukaryota > Metazoa > Arthropoda > Insecta > Hymenoptera > Torymidae > Torymus > Torymus aiolomorphi. Next base: position 179,513,966 of record CM070875.1, read on the forward strand.
CAATTATTAATTCATTTTAAATATCATTAAAAATTATTTGAAAGTGTTTCAAACTCGTATAAACTATTTGAAACTGCGTTCAAAATCCTATATTTCGTAACATTTATAAACAGTTACAAATAGTTTTAAGTAATTTTTGACAATTATTAACTGTTTTTGACATTAATAATTTAGTACAAGGTGAATAAAAATTATTCGAATAGATACTTTGTTTTATTTTCATTTCAAAAAAACGTGTACATTGCAATGCCAGTCATAGGACTAAATTTTGGAGCTGAGAACTGATTGAAAATGATTAATGGCAATCATATCTGGACTGGTGCGAATAACTTTGATCAAGATAAAAGTTATTATGTTTCAGGGAGGTGAATAATTATGTGTTATCGGGTTCATAAACTTTATGGAACTTTATGTAAAAGCTTTTGGATAGAAGAAAATATAGATGAGTGACCCGTGAGCATAAATAAACAATATAATTTATGATGCTGATTTAACATATTGGTCTGAGCTTTGGTTTGTCATCTTCAACGACATTAGTTGATATCAGTGCTGGGCTATTGTCCACATTTACTGAAGCACCAGTTAAAAGATTGTGTTAAATGAATATTGATATACTGAAAAAAGAGAAAATGATGTGTTATTGTGAAAAATGTAGTGAATAAAAGTGCTCAGTTAATCTAATTTATGATTTTGTCAAGGTGGGAGACGTCAAAATGTTTCAGAGGAGATCTTTGTAAATATTTTTCTACACAAGATTCAGATAATAATTTCAAGAACTGATATCTATTAAAGTATGTCAAGAAAGCTTTAAAAATCCTCAGTGATTCTTAGTTCCTAAACTGGTTGTGATTCTTAATTTTACTAGATTATGTATGACAATTATGGGTTATTAATTTAAGTTGATTCAATCAATAATAATTTCATATGTACTCTATAGTGTTTGCAACTGAATAAGTTTTTCACGAATTGTGGATTTAGAATGATGTTTTACAAATAGCTATAATATCTAGGCTGTTGCGAATAACTTTGATTAAGATAAAAGTTATTATGTTTAAGGGAGGCGAATAATTATGTGTTATGAGGTTCGTATACTTTATAATAAGCTTTTGCACACTAGAAAATATTAGTGAGTATAGTGACACGCAAGCATAAATATTATGAGGTACATAAACTTTATAATAAGCTTTTGCATAGAAGAAAATATTGGTGAGTGACACGTGAGCATCAATATACAATATAATTTATGACGCTGATTTGAAATATTGGTCTGAGACTTGGTTTAAAAAGAATTTGTCATCTTCAACAAAATTAGTTGATATCAGTGCGCTGTGCTATTGGCCATATTTACTCAAGCACCAGTTAAAAGAATATGTTAAATGAATATTGAAATATTTTAAAAAGCGAAAATGATGTATTATTGTGAATATTTTAGTGAATAAAAGTGCTCAGTTAATCTAATTTATAATTTTATCACAGTGGGAGACGTCAAAATGTTTCAGAGGAGAATTCTTAGTAAATATTTTTCTACACAAGATTCAGATAATAATTTCTAAAAGAGATATCAATTCAAGAATGTCAAGAAAGCTTTAATACAAATGGCAATCATATCTGGACTGGTGCGAATAACTTTGATCAAGATAAAAGTTATTATTAAATATTTTCGATTTAAATTGGTTCCTAGATTGGACAAATATTAGAAATTTGGAGCAAGGGATTTCTCAATTGAAAATGACCAAAGCTGAGCTTTTTGTCAAAAATAGCTAAATATGAGGCAATTGGAATTGGTGGCTTGGGCTTGAACGAGAAATTAATCGATTACAACACTCAAAAGCTCTGTTAGCATCTAAAGAAGGTCACTTAAGGTCTCAAGTAGAATCAGTTTAAATGTTTAAATAAAATTGGAAGGTATGAAACAACGTCATGAAGAACGAAAAAAGACACTTGCAGATACAAATAACTCGCATGACAGAATATCTAGATTTATAAGTAGGCTACAGAAAAAGATGCTACTTGTGGCAAGAGAAAGCAACATGTACAGGCAACAACTAGATACATATGAAATAGAAATATCTGGATACCAAAATAATAGTTAAGAACGAAAGCAAGTTAGTAAAGAAAAGCAAGAAAGTTAACTAACGAGAATGGTAAGAATTCTGAATAAATGGTTGACGTGAATGAAGCTCCTTAATATAATAGAAAATAAGGAACATTAAAATTTCATTTACTATTTTGATCATGGCACTTGTAAATTAAATATCAATAATTTTAAGTATAAATAAATTTCTACAAAAAGTTGCATAAATTTTTTCCTTTTTTTAATTTTAATTTTTCTATTCTTACATAGTCTCTCAAAAAGTTGTGGAATCCACAAGTATTCTACGAAACTCATAACTTATAGGCAAGTGTATATTATCATTCCTTGCCAATTCTTTAATTTATTAATAAGAATTAAAAGTTCACGCAAAACCTACGTGTTTGGAAAATAATAAATTATTGTTATTATCTCTCTTAACAACTGCAAAGTTTCTTTTCGAAAAACAATAATTACATAAAACATATTTAAATAAGAAAAATGAAAAGTTTATGGAAAACTTATATGCTACCCAAAATAAATTATTTTTATTATCTCTCTAAACCACCGTTCAGTCGCTTTGTAAAAAAAAATCAGCAACCCCCTCGCCTCCTTTTCTCTCATCTTTTCTTACTTAACAACTGTATAACGACACCACGAAAAACTTTCAGAAGAGCCTAAATATTTTTTTGAAACAGCCAACAAGAAATTCTGTACAAGAATAATATACTAACAAACTTTATTTGGAAATTAGAACTACAGAATGTTTGAAAAATGTTTTCTCTAAAAAGAAAGCATTAACATTTTTTTCTCGAAAATAATTTTTGATATATTCATTTATCTAAATTAAAGTAGAAATAATAAAACTTTCTGTGAAAGTATAAAATAAGGCATATATAAGGTTTTCCTGGAATCTATAGAAATAAAAAGAAATATATTTTCATATGACTTAACAAATTAATAGTATTGAAAATTTATTATCGTACATAAAATACAGGTTTGATTATATTATTTCAAAAAATGTTACTAATGTAATCATTGTATTGAGCTCCTTATAGAAACATTCAAATTTAAAACTTTTATTGTGAATAACAATACTTCTATTTAATAATAATATTAAAAATGTACTATATAATAAACTCTCATAACATTATACACATGTTTAAACTAAGGCAAGTATTAGACTCTCTCTCTCTCTCTCTCTCTCTCTCTCTCTCTCTCTCTCTCTCTCTCTCTCTCTCTCTCTCTCTCTCTCTCTCTTTCTCTCTCTCCCCCTCTCCCAACATTCGTCAAACTGAATACCAAAAACTTTAATAAGAGCTTAAATATTTTTTTTTAAACAATCAACACGTTTTTAAGATGAAGAAATTTTTTAAGTAAGTTTTAACAACACAATTTTTAAGCAGTCCTTTTATTTCTTCGAATCTTATCAAGTCAATATAAGCACACTTTGCAAATGGTGATAATTTTTTCATAACTCTTCAAATAATAATATTGTTAATATAAAACTTTCTATGAAAGTATAAAATAAGGCAAGTATAGTATATTATCCTACGCCTAAATCGATTTTTCTGCTATAGACGTTTCCGAGAAACGTGCTATCTGCTAGCTTAAAATTAAGCTAGCAGACCGCTTTCTGGTAACTTTGCGAGTATTCGATTTGGCGATTATGGAAAAAGGACATATTTTTGTGCTTATTTTCTGCTGTCAGATAACCAAAGCTAAAAATCACAAAATCATTTGGGAGTCCCAGTACGAGACATATAAGAGAGTTACGTAGACATCGAATAATTAGGAAAGCTAATTATTAAAATAATTCTTAAACGTAAGTACCAGGGAAAAACAAGGTCCCTGCGTATAAGGGAGTTACGTAGATGAGTCAAATTATGCTACAAAATTATTTAAATAATTATTAATTCTAAGTAGCGGGAGGGGGGGCGTACGTGTGCCCAATTAGTCAAGAAAATTATTTAAATGATCCTAAAATCCAAATAGCCGGGGAAAGCGAGGTCCACGCGCATAAGAAAGTTAGGTAGACATGCAAAATTAGGCAAGATTATTATATAAATAATTCTTAATCGCAAGTAGCCGGAGGAGGCGAGGTCCACACGTACAAGGGAGTTACGTAGATGTGCCATATTAGGCAAGACAATTATTTAAATAATTCCAAAACCCAAGTAGAGGCGAAAGCAAGATCTGCGCGTATAAGGAAGTTACCTAGACGTGCTAAATTAGGAAAGACAATTATTTAAATAGTTCCAAAATCCAAGTTGGCTGGGAAAGCAAGATCCACGCGTATAAGGGAGTTACGTGGACGCCCGCGTGAAAATATAATATGAGATCTCATATGAGATTGTAATTGAGATCTCATATAGATTTCATATGAGAACTATATGAGTTCTCATATGAGATATCATATGAGATCCTTATACGAATTTCAGACATTATATCTCATGTGAGATCTCATATGAGATCTCATCAGCCATTTTCTATTAAGTAAAAAAATTTGAGACTTTAGATCTTATCTGAGATCTCATATGAGATCTCATCTGCAATGGGGAGAGAGAGAGGTGAGAGAGGCTAATACTTGCCTTAGTTTAAACATTTGTATAATGTTATGAGAGTTTATTATATAGTACATTTTTAATATTATTATTAAATAGAAGTATTGTTATTCACAATAAAAGTTTTAAATTTGAATGTTTCTATACGATAACACCTAATTATTCACCTCCCTTAAACATAATAACTTTTATCTTGATCAAAGTTATTCGCACCAGTCCAGATATGATTGCCATTAATCATTTGCAATCAGTTCTCAGCTCCAAAATTTAGTCCTATGACTGGCATTGCAATGTACACGTTTTTTTGAAATGAAAATAAAACAAAGTATCTATTCGAATAATTTTTATTCACCTTGTACTAAATTATTAATGTCAATAACAGTTAATAATTGTCAAAAATTACTTAAAACTATTTGTAACTGTTTATAAATGTTACGAAATATAGGATTTTGAACGCAGTTTCAAATAGTTTATACGAGTTTGAAACACTTTCAAATAATTTTTAATGATATTTAAAATGAATTAATAATTGGTAATTAACAGTTTATAGTAAACTCTTACCAACAGTTTTTAAAACTTTATAGAACAAAAATATTTCCGCTAAGGCAAAAACTAAAAAATTATTAGAATATAATAAGTATATAATACATATCTGAATTCTCTTCATCGCTGCTAAAATATGTTCTTGTATGTTAACATCATAATTTCCACAAATTTACTTGTAAAAAGGAAAACTCAACAGAAAACTTGATTCTTTGCTATAATATCTGCTCTCTTCGCCGCGGTCTGCCGGAGCAACGCTCTGAACTTAGTCAAATGATTCCGTTCTGGTTTGCTCTGATGTTAATCAAATGATTCCGTTTCACCGGGAGAATCCTCGCGGGGCCAACGCTGGCAAGCACATCACGTAGAGAGCGAGCATTTAATACTTGATCTTGAAAATTTATTTCATCAATGTCTTCAAGTGGATTATCACCAGCATTTTATTGCCATAATCCATCTTCTATACCATGTGATTGTATTTCTGGTCAATAAATGTAGGGGGACAATACACATTTCTAGATTTATTTGTTGAATTCATTAGAAAATTGTGTAGGCAAATCGCTGCCAAAACACATTTTATTACAGTTTTAGGATGTAGCCCAACAGGCTTTTCCAAGAATCGCCATCTACATACTAATATTCCAAAAGAATTCTCTATTATTCTACGGGCTCTTGATAACCTGTAATTAAAAATCATCTGCTTTTCTTCTAAATTTTTACCACTGTATGGTTTCATTAGGTTCGGTGTCATCTCAAAGGCATCGTCACCCATAAAAAAATATGGTATTTCAATATGTGTTTCTGGTAAGGGATTTGTGTTCCGTGGTAAATTTAATTTTTTTTCTCTCATACGTTTGCCTAACTCTGATCGAGCAAATACATCTCCATCACTCTCACTACCTACTGCACCAATGTCAAATAAAGTAAATTCATACTTGTAGTTACAAACTGCGAGCAAGATTAAACTGAAACTTTTCTTATAGTTAAAATAGACAGATCCTGACTTTGGTGGAGCTCTTATATGGACGTGTTTACCATCAATGGCTCCACAGCAATTGGGTAAATTCCAGTCATATAAGAATCCATCAGCTATATCTTTCCAGTCTTGCTCAGAAGGTGCTTTCAAGTAAACCGGTGATAATATTTGAAAAATAATCCTGCATGTTTCTTTAATAATTTTGTAGCATGTTGATTCACCGATGCGATGCTCCAATGCAATACTTGTTATATTATCACCGGTAGACAAATATCTAAATTGACAAAAGAAAAAATAAATAAAAGTTATATGATATAACTAGCTGACAAGATGAACTTCAATTATTCTTTCTATTTTGTAACATTTTGTCGAATAATGAAAAATGTGATATCTAAAGAAAATTTTACATTACAAAAAATTAATTTACCTTAGAGTTATAGCAAGACGTTGTTCAGCATAGATGTTGCTTCGCTTCTTTGTTAAGTAAAGGGTTAAATTTCTGCATAAATAATTAAATGATTCGAGGTTCATCCGAGTTGCTTGATAAAACAAATCTGGGTCTTTCTTCAACTCCTGAAAAGTAGTTGCGTAGTATCCTAGAGTTGCTTGTTTCCTGTTGAAGAGTCGAACAAGCCAACTCCTGTTTATCCAACGTTTATTTTTTTTCAAAATGCCATGCTAAACACAAAGATGCTAAATTTATCTGCAATGTGACTAATAGCTTTAAAATCAAAATTATTTCTTCATCCATTGTTTGCCTCTACAAAAATAAAATTAAAATACTATACATAGAAAAATTTAATTTTTGAAAAGCTTTGTTTAAAATATAGAAAAATAATTACCTAAATATGAGACACCAGCATTTCCTGAAAAACTACCTCGAATTTTCTCCAAAACTACAAAAGTTTTCAAACGACGCAAGAACAACACTACATGCGAAGCTGTTTACAAACAGGTTAGGATGTCGCGTTTGGAAATAAGCGGGAACAAGGGGAACAAGGGCCTTGTTCGGTCTTATTCCTCCTTATTCCTCCTTATTTCCTATTCCCCTCAAGTTAAGTTTTTAGCGTGCGGGGGCCTATACTGCGACTTCGGCGTGCAACTGTCTTCCATCGGGAGCGTGGTGCTCTCAAGAAGGATGGTCACTATACCCACCGGATAAATAGCGTGTCACTCTCACAATTAGGGTGCTATCCCATGCGTTCCGAAAAATCAAACGGAACGCATTTAAGCCTGTGAGGGTGCAATCCCATGGCGCTCCGAAAAATTAGACGGAACCATTTAAGGCCGTGAGAGCGAGAGAGACATTCACGGAAGAAACCTCTTTCTGTCTCTCTCTGTGGACTATTTTAACTATTAAACACTTTTTTGGGTTATTAATTTGGCAAAAAATGATACGGTAAAGAATTCTTTGTTAATACTTGAAGAATCAGCACCGATGGGAGATTCGAGATCGGATAAAGTGGTCCATTAGAATTCTTTAGGATTACTTTCATGAAAAAAGCGTTCTTAAAGTAGTCTTAAAGAGTTGATTAATAATTCCTTTTGCTCATTGACACATGTGTATGTAATAATCTGCTTGCTCATATATTTTCGATGCACGCCCGAACCAGCAGTACTCGCTAACGCTCGTGCTGCAGATGTTGGGCGGCCATCGCACACATAAATGCGCACAACGGGAAAGAGCAGACAAGCAGACCAGGCGAATCATCTAACCTCCAAGCACTGCATGGAGTAGCCAAAAGAGCGCTGCGATGCTACCAGACCGGTCTTACGGCAAAAGTAACAACATGGCCGCGCAATGCAACTGTCAGCTGGAAGGTTATAACAACTGTGATTTCAACTTTTTCTAACTAAATAGTGAACGTACTTTCGCCCTGGGATGGAAAAATACTATTTCTTATGCAGGAGAAAAATGTAACTCTGCACGTACGTGACACGACAGCCGAGGCGAAGCCGAGAAAAGTTCGATGGTAACACATTCTGACGCACGCCCGATTGCATAGCACATGCGTGGTCTGCTTCCGCCTTTATCTACGTTTCTACTGACATGAAATTACAAAAGCAGCGTGCAGCAGAATTGCATAAAAATTTCAGACGTAAAGTGCGATTTCAAGATTCGGTATATGCATGCATAAGTGCGTAAGAATTCCACCAGACTTGAGTAATGTTCTTGCTGCAAGTAGAGTACAGCAGAATTGCATGAAAATTACAGATGAAAAGTGCCATACCAACATCGGAAATATGCATGCAAACAGGCAGGCAAGGCTTGCACAACAGCAGAAACAGCAGCAGCAGTTGCGAAGAAAGTGCAGAAAGACCAAACACACAAAGTCCGACAGATGAAGCCTGCAGCAGCGAGGTACTTAGATGAGAATGAGAACCAGATCACTTGGAGAATGATAGGCTGGGACTGCAACAGCAGGCATAAGACGAGACAAACGCACTGAGGAGTTTAAAATGGCTGCTAACGTCGTCAGAGAAAAAGCTTTGCGTCGAATGTCGATGTTTCACAATTGCTGACCGAGATGAGAAGGAGCACCGCGCCAGAGCCGCTCTTTTTCTTCTTCTTGGTTAAGGTGACGCTGTTTGGCTACATATATCTAACTACACATTAGCGGTTGCATAGATACGGGCCATCAACTGTCTCTGCGCATGCGCACTAGAAGAGGATGGAAGCAGGAACCTTTGCATTTGTTTAGAGAGAATCCACACGGTATACCCTATTGTATCCCTACCCCATACACCTTATAAATTGAGAGGGATGTATATCTATACATGTTAAATATATAGATATATATCTTTGGTATTCATACGGAGTACCGGGTAGGCGTAGGGTAAGTAACCGTGTGGCCTTTCAAACCGTTCTGAGGAACAGAATAACAGATACCAACGATAACATGGGTTACTATATATATATATATATATATATATATATATATAACAGCAGGAATTTAGGCCTCTTGCACGTAAAAAGGAATAGCGAGGAATAACGTCTGACAGCCAATCAGAGCTTTAAAAAGACATGGTCCTTTTTGAAGGAATAAGAAGGAATACGTCTTTTTAAAAATTGCTTGTGATTGGCTGCCAGACGTTATTCCTCGCAATTCCTCCATACGTGCAAGAGCCCTAAGAAAGAACAGATTGATTGTTCCTTCAACAGAATTATAAGAATCATATAGACAATTTGTGTTTATTTGTATGGTGTGCTTGTTGAGGAGGTCAGATTAGACGTAGATTATTATTTTTCAGTATAATAATAATGAACGTCATACTTGCCTAATTACCATATACTTTCGTAGAAAGTTTAGATTACATTATACTTTCTTATCTTTGATTTTGGGTGGTAATGAATAATTATATGGCTATATAGATAGATAAATTTAATAAAAAATAAATCATTAGGGATACATTTTCTTCACATAGGAATACTTTTGCAATATCTATATTAATTGAATATCAACGGACATAGAACCATTCATTATCGAATACACTTTGGGAATTGTTATAAAAAATATTTAGAATTATCAATAGATAATTTTCATTATTCACATTGAATACTTTTAATTCATTAAGAGTTCTTTACGGAAAAAGAATAATATTCGTAATCAATTCTTATGCACTCGTCCATGCATATTTGTGATCGAAGATTTCTATTGTAATTTTCATCGAATTCTGCAGCACTTCGCTGATGCAAGGATGTTACTCAACTCTAGTGCAATTATTATACACTCATACATGCATATTCGCACTCCTTAAATTGCACTTTACGTCTACAATTTTCGTATGATTCTGCTGCATATTACTACATCAAGTAAATCACGCAACTCTGATGAAATTCTTATGCACACATGCACGCACATTTCCGATGTTCAAATGGCACGTTTCATTTGTAATTTTCATGCAATTCTGCTGCACTCTACTTGCAGCAAGAAAATTACGCAATTCTGACGATCTTCTTACGCACTCAAGCGTGCACTTTTCCGATGTTGCAATTGCACTTCTCATCTGTAATTTTCATAAAATTCTGCTGCACTCTACTTGCAGCAAGAAAATTATGCAATTCTGACGAAATTCTTACGCACTCTTGCGTGCATATTTCCGATGTTGGAATTGCACTTTTCATCTGTAATTTTCATGAAATTCTGCTGCACTCTACTTGCAGTAAGAAAATAACGCAAATCTGACGAAATTCTTGCGCACTCATGCATGCACATTTCCGATGTTGGAATTGAACTTTTCATCTGTAATTTTCATGAAATTCTGCTGCACTCTACTTGCAGCAAGAATATTACTCAAGTCTAATACAATTCTTATGCATGCTTCCGTTCTTGTTCATCAAGTCACAATTCTGACGCATTTTTTATGCATGTATTTATGGGAATTCTTTTTCGTCAGAAGTGTTATTGTCGTCGGAAACAGACAACGTATTTTTTATTGCAATTTCCGGATTTTCACGCTAATTACAGTGAAATTGCAACCGAATTGCGATGGGCATGTTACCAGGATTCATTTTCCTCCCTTGTAAGAAAATCTACTATTCTTTAACAAGTACTTAAAACAGTTAAATAAAAAAAATAATTATTTTAATAAAAAAAAAAATAAATGTCATCATGATCAATCATCGTAAATTATTTCTTATTCCTTAGTAGTTTATTTCTGTAGCATACTTTATAATTATTGAAAATAAGGTTGTTCTTAAAGTGGTTGTTAAACCACTTCTAATTGCTTAATTTTAAGAGTTTTTGTAATTTTTTTATGTCATTTTTAGCATTTGAAAATTATTTAATAAAATATTTTTAATATTTTCAACTCTTCGGGCAATAAATACATGAATTTTAAGTAATTTAGATCCATGAAAATCCGGGGGGGGTCCAAAGTTTAGACGACTCACTTGAAAATTGAAGTCAACTATAGACGTGCTCGGTTTCGATATAAGCTACTGCAGATTGTGCAAAATTTCGAAATTCTAAATTACGAAAATCATATTTTCGAATCTAACAATTCACCTACTATCCAAAACATCGAATTTCATTAATAGAATTTTAATAGGGATACAATAGACATATTTCGAAATAAATCATTAGAAACAAGTTATATTTGCTTTGAAATCGTATTGATGAAATTCGATGTTTTGGACAGTAGGTAAATTGTTAGATTCGAAAATATGATTTTCGTAATTTAGAATTTCGAAATTTTGCACAATCTGCAGTAACTTATATCGAAACCGAGCACATCTATAGTTGACTTCAATTTTCAAGTGAATCGTCTAAACTTTGGACCCCCGCCGAAAATCCATCGATTTAACTGATTTTGGCCTCAGAAGCCACTAGGTGCAGAACGCCCTTAATGGATACGTATTCGAAAAACGCCCATATTAAAAAATTCGTAACTTTTGCAAAAGTCCAAAAAATCTAACGAAACCAATTGGGTCGTTTTCTGGAAGGTTAAAACTTTTTTTTTCGCTCAATCGGAGCCCAATTGATTTTGATAGAAAAAAGTTACAAGAGTGCCAACATTGCGATTTCTGAAAATGGACCATTTTCAAAGAGCTATGTTTGCTTGTAGTTAATCAAATCAATCGGTGGCCAGGTCAAAATGAAACGTCTTTTTAAGACGAAGAAAATAGGTACTACCCAATCTCAATAGCTAAAAAAACTCGAGGAACTACAGAGATTGAAAGATGACCCAAAAAATGAAAATATTTACATTTACGTTTTCCTCTATGTAAAAATTTTATTGCGTTATTTTTATTCCACTAATTTTTTTTTTTCTAAAATTTGACAATATAACTACAAAATTTCTTCTTGAATCATTCAAATCGATCAAAAAACAAGCCCCACAGAATTTTTCGAAAATACCCAAGAAAGTCAAAAAGGAATTTTGTAGTTATATTGTTAAATTTTAGAAAAAAAATTAGTGGAATAAAAATAACGCAATAAAATTTTTACACAGAGGAAAACGTGAATGTAAATATTTTCGTTTTTTGGGTCATCTTTCAATCTCTGTAGTAACTCTGTGATAACTCTGAGAAAAAGAACTATACCTCTTCAAACCGGTTCACCCACATACTTATATATATATATATATATATATATATATATATATATATATATATATATATATATATATATATATATATATATATATATATATATATATATATATATATATATATATATATATATATATATATATATATGGCCGGTTCTCGGTCATATCACAGATGAAAAATTTTCTTTTTGCTTAAACTTTTTTTACACATTCTCCACTACGTTTTGAACTATCCTGAATTTTTTAAGATTTTTTTTACAATTATTTTCGGAGCTACAAATCATCAAAGTTGTACATTTCGATGGCTGAGCGGAAGAATATGCTATCTCGGCTGAGGCTAACAGAAGATGCTATCTCGGTCGAGGCTAGCAGAAGATGCTATCTCGACTGAGGATCAGAGAACGTGCTATCTTGGCCGAGTAACATAACATTTTCCAGCTAGTTTTGGCCGAGATAGCATCTTCTGTGAGCTCCGGCCGAGATAGCATCTTCTGTGAGCCTCGGCCGAGATAGCACGTTCTGTGAGCCTCGGCCGGATAGCATCTTCTGTTAGCCTCGGCCGAAATAGCATCTTCTGTTAGCCTCAGCCGAGATAGCATCTTCTTCCGCTCAGCCGTCGATTTCATGAATTTTCATGATTTTTAGCATTTTTCAAACTCATTTTACTCATAATAGAAACATTCTACAAAAAAATCATCAGAAGACTTTTTTGTCATAAAAAATCTATATTTTGTGAAAATCCAGGTTACATAAGTCCAGCGATACTTTATCAATTTCATTATACCATTTTAATGTTAAAAAGTGAAATTTTATAAGGTGCGCTCATCGACTCAGTTTCAAAAAAAAAGTGTAGCTGGAACATGTACAAATATCATCCTATTTGTGTTGGAATGGCCCAAACACTCATTTTTTAATAAAAAATTATAATAAATTTCATCAAAAATGTGATTTTTATGCATAAGCCAAATGTTCACGTTATAACTTTATTCTTCCAGCTATACTTTTAGTATTATTATTGCTTTATGTTGTTAAAAAAACATTACTAATATTGCAAGAAAATATGAATATAATTTTTATTATATTTGATTTATTAAAAAATCTCCATGTCAACAACAAAGGTTTTATTAAATATTATTAAATATCAAGCAGTTGCTCCGACAGTTTCATAAAAAATAAATCATATAATTTCAAGATATTTTATAATATTAACTTAATCAAAATTATTTACTCATAAAATATATATATAATTTAAGCTGTCTTATAAAATTGATCAACTCATTCCATAAAACAGTTACAATGCAGTATAAATATTGTAAAATCTTTATGTATGCATTAAATGGGTTACATAACGTACTTCTTGGTCAATTTTATCAGTCATGTCTATTTATAATATGTCACTTCACACAGTCATAACCAAATATTCTTATTTTATACAGGTACAAATTTAGGAAATCGAAGGCCTCCAGTATTGCAAGTTAAAACATAATTACTTTATAAAAAATCAATCATTTTTTATCTCAAATCATACATTTGTTTTAATCTTGTTTTAATTAACACTAACCATTTGGCGTCTAGGGAGCAAGGTTCAGTGTTATAAGGGCCGATAAATAAATGTATTATATTGAATTAAATATTCTTCAAATTGGACTGCCAAAGAAGCGAAGTAAAATAATAAATCTTGCTCCCAAGATGGCAATTGATTTTATTAAAATTGTACCAAGATTATTGACAAAAACTACAATTTCCTTTTCCAAATAAGGCAATATAAAATAAATCTATTTTGGTTACATATCATGTAATTTAATAAGTAACATTGAACATTCATTTACATTCGGGCAGAAAAGTAACGTGCAAAATATTGTTTTTTTCAAAAATTATCACAATGAAATAGATTGAGTTCAGTTTACATAATATAAAATATATTTATTATAATATGTGAAATATAAAATAAATTAACTTTACAACAAAAACCATTTTTTCAATTAGTCAATAATTTGCATTTCAACATGGTTTTCAGAGTTAGAATATCTTTTACATATGACTCTTCCATTTCCAATTGGACTAATGTAATGCTGTTTTTGCAAGTCTTTAACTCTACTTCTATTTTGATAACGATTATTCAGTTTTCTAATATTTTTATTGTACACAGAGTCTGGAGTATACACAAAATCAACATTTTTATAATTTCCATGATTTTTTAGCCAATCGTATAAAGCTGTTGCTGTTAGGATTTGTTGAGTTGCAGGTAGCGTAAGGCTTGCTTTAGCTGCAGCTCTTTTAAGGGAGTTCTATGGTAAACAGAAATAACGCTAAGACAATTCTGAAATTTCGTACATTGGTTAACTTTTACATGAAAAGCTCTCATATAAATTTTTAGAAGGTTAGGCTATCTAGAAGTCAAGAAATAAATGTTTTAATTTTTAACTTTTTAACATGGGCTCTTACGGGAAATCACGATTTCGTTGTGTTCATTTGCGTATAAGAAAGAAATTAACGCTAAGATATTTTTGAAAATTTATGTAATAGAAAGACAAATATCTTATGAAGATTTATTTTCTTGCAAAAGTATCATTGGATGCCTCTAATTTACGGAAAAAAAGTTTAAAAGCGAAAAACATACATTTAACCTCAAAATATGAGTCAAATCAACTTCTCAATGGAACTTTATATCGATATTTAAGACTATTAAAATAGATATAATTATCTAAAATGAAAATATTATTGGTATTTAGTGTAAGTTTATTAATAACAACATCTCTAATAAAGTAAATCAACAAGAGATAAAATGTGTACTTGTTTTGACTAGTGTAGTTACCATAGAACTCCCTTAACAGAACCACCGACTCCATCACATGCACCTTTACCATATGCTGTTGGGAAGAAATGCCAATCTGCTGGTATTCCAAAGTCAGCTTCATGATAATAAAGATTCAAAATATTTTAAAAATTTTTGAATTTCTGTGGTGCTCCATCGCTAAACTAATGGATTTTTTCCAAGTTTTCAAAATTTTCTCTAAGATAGGAGATCAATACTTGTTGGTATGTATATACTGCTGTGGTGTCATGACTTAAATTGTTAGAAATAATAACGAATCCTTTACTTGCTAATGTGGTCTGCTTCATGTTATAAATATACGTAACAAATACACTTGCCTGGTCGTTATTCCAGTGAAATCCTGGTGGAGCATTTTGTGCGATGAAAGCATAATTTTCAGCAAAATCTAGACAGACAATACATTCATTTTCTGGCAATTCATTTTTTAGCCATCGAAAATACTCGGATTATTGATTTGAAATAAAGGCATGTGGAAGTAATTGCTGTATCTTATAACAAAATGATAGGATAAAGTCATTTATATCTTCAACAATATTTGTTAATGTTGACCTGGGAGTTGAGACCCATTGTACATAATTTATTTCTTCTATTTCATTATCTTCAAAAATCTTCATCAAATAAGACTCCAGATGTTCAATTCCAGGACATTTATCACATTCATTAAAATAACACTTCTCTAATGCTGTATTTGTATTCTCTTTACAAATTATAAAATTTAAAATATCCTTATAATTCTTAAAGTTATAAGTACAGTTTTGTGTTAGTTTTTCTAAATCACAACCTACAATTAATTATTTTAAAATTAGTACTAGAAAAAATATTTGTTTATCTTAAAAATAATATGAAGATATACCTGATATTATTAATTTTACGTTTTGATGAATTGAACAAACACATACTGAATGTGTGCCACTACTACCAACTAAGATACAATATTTTGGTTTAAATTTGGAAACGTTGAAAATCCTACAGAAGTATCTAACTGACATTGTTCACAAAATAATTTGTATAATTCTTTTAACGTACAAAGCAGGAGACGCTTTTGTTCATAAATGACATTTCCTTCTGAATCCTTATACTTAATAGAGTCTTTTTTTCCAGGTAAGATATAAGTATTATCTTCACTTTTATAGAAGTCAAAAATTACTTGTTTTGTTGTATCACAGATAGGATGCTCTGAAATTATTTCAACGGTTATCTTTTTCCCTTATAAATATTAGATAAATTTTTTTGTTTTTGCGTTTAACTTAGCAAGTATTATAAAATTGAATTAGATGAATTTATACATTAGTGAATTCTTTTGTTTTTGCGTTTAACTTCGCAAATATTATAAAATTGAATTTTCTTACTCGCCCACCCGAAAGTACGTACTTTCGGCCCGCATCTCCGGGCCGAAAGAGAAACTTTCGCATCCTATTTTAGACCAACCGCGCGCTCTGATTGGCTGCCGAAATTTCCTGACTCGCGGCGCTTCAGCGCCCGCGCGCATGTCCGAGGAAAGATGTTTGTGCGGTGTGAAGGTTAGACACGTACGAAATAAACAGAGGAAAGTGCACGGGTGACGAGAAAAAAGTTAGTTAAAATAAAAAGTGGTTTTGTTTGACCGTGGTTATTGTTTTTCCCTCTTGTTTTCTACACGTACTTTCGAGTCGTGTAGAAACAATTAAGTAAACGTATGGACGGGAGCGTCCGAGGAAAATATGTTTGTAGGGTGTGAAGGTTAGACACGTACGAAATAGACAGAGGAAAGTGCACGTGTGACGAGAAAAAAGAGTTAGTTGAAATAAAAAGTGGTGTTGTCTTTTTTTAATGAATGTGTTTCTGATGCCCGCCCCGACCAGCAAAACCTCGGGTTCGCCTCGGTCTTGCAAATGTCGGGCGGGCATCAAACCATCTGTGTAACAGCGAAAGTAGCAGACGGCTAAAAAACCAGCTCTCCACGCCGGGCCGAAAGAAAAAACAGTCGGTAATATCGACCGAGCTACCCAAAGCGGCCGACAGAGGCACTACTATCGAGCGGGCCGAAAGAAAAACTAACACTCAAACGCAGCTAGCAGACGACAACGCAATTTTATCAATTATTTAACAATTACAGAACGTACTTTCGGCCGGGGAGTAAGAAAAATAGTATACAATACTTGGACCGGAAATTGGATGCCCTGGCCGTGCGTTATGACGCCCTCGGCTTCGCCTCGGGCGTCATACCACGCACGGCCCGGAAATCCAATTTCCGGCCCACGTATCGTAATATACTATAGATGAATTTATACATTAGTGAATTTTTTTGTAATTTTTCACTAAACTTATTTAAAAGTTAGAACTTTTTGCTTGAATAATAAATCATTAAAACATAAAACATACCTTTTTTAATAGATGGCTTTGATAAAGGTCCTGCTTCGTTTTGCAATTTTTTTGAAAGTTGGATCATATAGTCTGATGCATTAAAATGTTTTCTAATTTCAGTGTAGGACCAACTTAGTGGAATTAACGTTAATATTTGTACTTTTTCTATTTTTGATGCTTCCTTATCATGATATTTTTTTTCAAATTTTCCATTAAGTCTAAGAAAAGTTTAAATTATCTAAAGGAATCTCTACATCGCTCTGCTGGTCTAAAAAAAGTTCCTGTGCTAAAGTCTGCATGTCTAATGGACTTTTCGATGACTGTACTAAAGTCTGACCTAGATTAGAAAAATTTGACGAATATTGTATAAATGTTTAACAAATTAAAAAAT
Source organism: Torymus aiolomorphi (assembly GCA_036365515.1). Taxonomy (NCBI): domain Eukaryota; kingdom Metazoa; phylum Arthropoda; class Insecta; order Hymenoptera; family Torymidae; genus Torymus; species Torymus aiolomorphi. The sequence goes on from CM070875.1 coordinate 179,531,744, forward strand.
ATGTTTTATAGATAGAATTACTTTCAGATGACTCCTCAGATGAAACACAAACTGTATACATTTTTTTTCGACAGGCCTTACAAACTTTATCCTGAGTTGTCAATTTAGGTTCGCAATTATATCTCAGATTGAATTTGTTTACAATTTCTTGAGATATATTGCGTAATGACTTTGTTGAGCAAATATCTTCGGAGACAAATGGCTTTCTGCATCTATTATAACTCACTGTACGTTGTTTCTTTACAACATGCTCTATTTCGTCCTGATTACTTGACATTTCTTGATCACTTGACATTATAAAAACTAAGTAATATTTAAAATGAATATTTAAAAATATTCAGTCAACTTCTGAAACGAAATTTTGAAATAATTTAACTATATGCGTCGGTAATTAACCGTTATAAGGCTTGAGTTTCTTTTGTGACGACAATCTTTCAAATTTAATAAACACTAGGTAGATTATACAATCATTTGACGATTTAATGGCCAAGATTATCGATTAATCGATTTATCAATCAGATACAGTCTACAATATCATTAAGGGAAAATGTACATAAGCGCTGCGCTACGCTGAGCTGCGCTACGCTGTCGCATTGATTACTTGTAGACAACGTCGCTGATTGGCTAATATTTAAATATTATGAGCGCAGCTCAGCGTAGCGCAGCGCTTATGTACATTCTCCCTAACAGCGAATCCACATTGCATGAGCTATGCTCGATGCGCGATGCGCGATGCCTTCCGAAAAACAGTTGTTGTCCGAAATCTATAAGATTTATACCTCTATGTTTAAAATTATTATAGGATTTATAACCATAGAGTTATAAATCTTGTAGATTTCGGGCAACAACTTTTTTTCGGACGGCATCGCGCATCGCGCATCGAGTATAGCTCAGGGAGAATGTACATAAGCGCTGCGCTACGCTGAGCTGCGCTACGCTGACGCATTGATTACTTGTAGACAACGCCGCTGATTGACTAATATTTAAATATTAGCCAATCAGCGACGAGGTCTACAAGTAATCAATGCGACAGCGTAGCGCAGCGCAGCGTAGCTCAGCGTAGTGCAGCGCTTGTGTACATTCTCCCTCATGCAATGTGGATTCGCTGTAAGGGACTCGCCACAAATGGAACCGTGCCGTCACCGCCCGGGTGCCGGTGCCATAACGTACCGAGCGCTTTTCGAATCGGAGTGCGCCGTCTAAGAGTATTGCTTCCGTGCTCCAAGCCCTTTTGGACATGTGAGTTTGCCATCTGCCAGGGGCGTCAAGTTGTGTATGGTAGCTCTGGTGAAACCAGACCTTGCTAGCCAGAGGGTATGGAAAACCAGAGCTAGAAACGCCAAGTGACCCACGCATAACAACTTGCGAATACAAAACTTAACTGCTGTACCGTAAGCTCCGATGACCTTTTTTTAAGGAAGTGATGCGGAAAAAACAAACAATTTTTAAATCCAAGTAGGCGGGGGATATGAGGTCCACGCATGTTAGGGAATTACGTACACGTGAAACAATAAGCAAGACAATCATTGAAACAATTTTTAAACCCAAGTAGCCGGGGGGTGCGAGGTCCACGCATATTAGCGAATTACGTAGATGTCCAACAATAAGCAAGACCATTATTTAAACAATTTTTAAACTCAAGTTGACGGGGGATATGAGGTCCACGCATGTTAGGGAATTACGTACATGTGCAACAATAAGCAAGACAATCATTGAAACAATTTTTAAACCTAAGTAGCCGGGGGATATGAGATCCACGCATATAAGGGAGTCATGTAGACATGAAAAAATAAGCAAAACAATTATTTAAATAATTTTTAAACCCAAGTAGCCGGGGGGTGCGAGGTCCACGCATATTAGCGAATTACGTAGATGTCCAACAATAAGCAAGACCATTATTTAAACAATCTTTAAACTCAAGTTGACGGGGGATATGAGGTCCACGCATGTTAGGGAATTACGTACATGTGCAACAATAAGCAAGACAATCATTGAAACAATTTTTAAACCTAAGTAGCCGGGGGATATGAGATCCACGCATATAAGGGAGTCATGTAGACATGAAAAAATAAGCAAAACAATTATTTAAATAATTTTTAAACCCAAGTAGCCGCGGGATGCGAGGCCCACGCATATTAGCGAATTACGTAGATGTCCAACAATAAGCAAGACCATTATTTAAACAATTTTTAAACTCAAGTAGCCGGGGGATATGAGGTCCACCCATATAAGGGAGTCATGTAGACATGAAAAAATAAGCGAACGATTATTTAAATAATTTTTAAGACCCAAGTAGCGGGGGGATATGAGGTCCACGCATATAATGGAGTCATGTAGACATGAAAAAATAAGCAAAACGATTATTTAGATAATTTTTAAACCGAAGTAGCCAGGTATATGAGGTCCACGCATATAATGGAGTCATGTAGACATGAAAAAATAAGCAAAACGATTATTTAAATAATTTTTAAACCCAAGGGCCGGGGGATATGAGGTCCACGCATGTTAGGGAATTACGTACACGTGCAACAATAAGCAAGACAATCATTGAAACAATTTTTAAACCTAAGTAGCCGGGGGATATGAGGTCCACGCATATAAGAGAGTCATGTAGACATGAAAAAATAACGGCCCTTCCTCAATGCGTGTGACATCAGACAGGTTACATGTCCGATGTCTCTCGAAAAAAATTTCGTTGTCCGATATTTACGCATTTCATAATCAATGGTAGAAAAAGAAAAGATGAAAGGTCTACCGTATGTTTTTAGTCAATCTTTTTCTACCTTTGATTATGAATTGCGTAGATATCGGACAACGAAATTTTTTTCGAGAGGTATCGGACATGTAACCTGTCCGATGTCACACGCATTGAGGAAGGGCCGTAAGCAAAACGATTACTTAAGGTGCCCGTGTAAAAAAAATTAGTCTGGCACTGGTCTGGGAGAGGTCTGGCTAAACTAGTCGGGCCGAAGTATGGCTTTAGTCTGGCTACGGCCACTATGCTAGACTTATAAATTTTGTTTCAAATAAGTCTGGCTAAAATGTCAGACTTTTTGCCAGACTTATAATTTTTTTCTCAAATAAGTCTGGCAAAAACGCCAGACTTTGTGCCAGACTTTTTTTCGGTCAGCTGCGTCCTAGAACGATGTTCTAGGTCCTGCAGCGTCAAATCAACCTCACCTCGAGATGCGTCATTTCCCAGGCGTGGAGCTCGGCGGACGTGAGGCTCATACCCGTGCTACTCTAACGAGTAACCCAAACTGTACCGGTGCCGCTGATATCGTAGTCATTGTCCTCATCGTAGCCGCCATCACCGTCGTCCCCACCGTACTATCGAGCGCTATTTAATGCTGCTTCAGTCTGGATCTGCTGCGGAGATTTAAGGCAACGCTAGCTAACCTGAAAATATATACCACAAAGTATCTAGTTTTTGTGGTATAAAAAATTATTTCATTGAAAGCGTCAGCTTATCTGATAATTCTGCAATTGCTGTTCACCATGGCTCGAGATCGAATTCAATTTCTTTCGTTTTTAATTTCTCTGTAGGTATGCACGGCGAAAGATATTCATAACCCAAATTGAAATAATATTTTGAAGTCTATAAACAACATGAAATTGCCGTCTGGCATAGTGGCCGTAGCCAGACTAAAGCCATACTTTGGCCAGACTAGTTTAGCCAGACCTCTCCCAGACCAGTGCCAGAATAATTTTTTTTGCACGGGTGATGTTAAATACCGACATAATTTTCAAACGAGTACATCTCATGAAAATACCAATAGAATCATCCAAAAAAAAATCTGAGTATAGTAGTAACATATACGGAGCGCTTGACAAACGTATTTTTCAAAAAAAAGTATGAGAATTTACTTAATTAAATAGAAACCATACTGTCTGTAAGTAGGAATCTGCAATTGACCTACTTTTCAAACGAGCATATCTAACGAAAATGCTAATAGAATCACTCAAAAAAAGTCCTGAATATAGTGTTTATGTGTACGGAGCGCTTGACAAAATTTGTTATCCGAATAAACGCTTGAATATTGATTTAAAAAATATTAAAATTCACGGTTTCACATGGCCTTAAGTAATTTTTAAACCTAAGTAGCCGGAGGATATGAGGTCAACACATATCAGGGAGTCATGTAGACATGAAAAAATAAGCAAAACGATTACTTAAGTAATTTTTAAACCTAAGTAGCCGGGGGATACGAGGTCAACGCATATCAGGGAGTCATGTAGACATGAAAAAATAAGCAAAACGAATATTTAAATAATTTTTAAACCGAAGTAGCCGAGGGATGCGAGGTCCATGCATATTAGCGAATTACGTAGATGTCCAACAATAAGCAAGACCATTATTTAAACAATTTTTAAACTCAAGTAGGCGGGGGATATGAGGTCCACAGATGTGAGGGAATTACGTAGATGTGCAACAATAAGCAAGACAATCATTTAAACAATTTTTAAACCCAAGTAGGCGGGGGGTATGAAGTTCGCACATGTGAGGGAATTACGTAGATGTGCAACAATAAGCAAGACAATTATTTAAATAATTTTTAAACCCAAGTAGGCGAGGGATGTGAGGTCTACGCATATAAGGGAGTCTTGTAGACATGAAAAAATAAGCAAACAATTATTTAAATAATTATGAAATCCAAGTAGCCGGGGGATATGAGGTCCACGCATATATGGGAGTCATGTAGACATGAACAAATAAGCAAAACGATTATTTAAATAATTTTTAAACCTAAGTAGCCGGGGGATATGAGGTGCACGCATATAAGGGAGTCATGTAGACATGAAAAAATAAGCAAAACGATTATTTAAATAATTTTTAAACACAAGTAGGCGGGGGATATAAGGTCCACGCATATAAGGGAGTCATGTAGACATGAACAAATAAACGAACGATTATTTAAATAATTTTTAAGACCCAAGTATCCGGGGGATATGAGGTCCACGCATATAATGGAGTCATGTAGACATGAAAAAATAAGCAAAACGATTATTTAAATAATTTTTAAACCCAAGTAAGCGGGAGATATGAGGTCCACGCATATTAGGGAATTACGTAAATGTGTAGCAATAAGCAAGAGAATTATTTAAACAATTTTTATTCCCAAGTAGCCGGGGGACGCGAGGTCTACGCATATAAGGGAGTCATGTATAGACATGAAAAAATAAGCAAAACGTTATTTGAATAATTTTTAAACCCATGTAGCCGGGGCTGCGAGGTCCACGCATATAAGGGGTCGAGTTATAAAGGTTAAGAATTTTTGAAATAAAAGTCTTGCTTACGTCGCACGGCTACTTGGGTTTAAAAATTATTCAAATTATCGTTTTGCTTATTGTTTCATGTCTTCATGACTCTCTTATATGCGTAAACCTTATATCCGCCGCCTACTTAGGTTTAAAAATTGTTTAAATAATTGTCTTGCTTATTGTTGCACGTCTATGTAATTCCCTAATATGCGTGGAACTAGCGTCCCCCGGCTAATTGGGTTTAAAAATTATTTAAGTAATTGCTAATTAATGCATGTCTACATGACTCTCTTATATGCGTAGACCTCGCGCCCCGGCGGCTTGGGTTTAAAAATTATTTAAATAATTGCTAATTAACGCATGTCTACGTGACTCCCTTATATGCGTGGACCTCGCGTCCCCCGGTTATTTGGGCTATAAAGTATAAGCACTTTATTTTTCAAAAAAAGGGGGGGGGGTCGGGGGAGAGGAAATACCAGACCTAAGAAAATGTTAAGATGACGCCCCTGCCATCTGCAATCTTTGTTTATGACGAAAAAAATCAAGCATATTATTAAACAGTATTAAACAAAAAAAAAGGTGTTATAACACCGTAAAACTAACATAATGTTGACATTAACAAAATTTACGATAATTTAACAATGATTTTACCTGCAGAATATTTCGGAGCAATCCAGGCTATGCTTGATTTTTTTCGTCATAAACAAAGATTGGAGATGGCAAACTTACATGTCCAAAAGGGCTTGGAGCACGGAAGCGATACTCTTAGACGGCGCACTCCGATTCGAAAAGCGCTCGGCACGCTGTGGCACCGGCACCCGGGCGGCGACGGCACGCTCCCATTTGTGGCGAGTCCCTAAGAGAGAATCGAGAGAATAGACATTGCATGCCTATACCGTATGAGCATGCCATATGCTGTTCGAAAAAAATTTGTTGTCCGAAATCTACAGAATTTATAACCATAGGTTTACCGCATAGGTTAAATTTATAACCGTAGGTCAGTTCAGCTTTAACCTATGGTTATAAATTCTGTAGATTTCGGACAACAAATTCTTCAATATAAATATGATTTTGAACTGAATGCTAAATTAAATACACAGATGTTAAATTGGCAGGCTGTAGTTATTTACGCTTGAGCAGAATGCATTGTATTATACCTTATCTTGCAAAAATGAATTACATTTAAGTTCAGTTTTCATCAGTCATAGATCAAAAAGTAAACCATGAGAGATAATTGTGATCACGACACTACGAAGCTGCAACCATGGACTATGAGAACGGAACGATAGGCTGCAACTATGTGTAGATGTGAACTGCATGTCAGCTGTTACATGTAGGAAAGTAACAACAAGAGGAAAGCTTACTGTACTCTACTACAGCAATTCTCAGATAAGTTTCTTTTATTATGATATATGAATAATTTTTAATTTTCATATTAAGTTGATACTTTGTGAAATCTTTTTTATTTATTCTAGGTTAGAAAAAGCTGAAGGGTTCTCATAGCATGAGAAAGAACTTATTACAAAGTTAAACTGAACTTTAACAGTACTTGCAGGTAATTAACAATTATGATTTTCTACTATCTAGGAGTGTGTATCAGATCTGGATCATGAATTAAGTTATTTTTTATCTGAAATAACATATTTAATGGTTGCACGTTACTTTTCTGCCCGAATGTAAATGTATGTTCAATGTTACTTATTAAATTACATGATATGTAACCAAAATAGATTTATTTTATATTGCCTTATTTGGAAAAGGAAATTGTAGTTTTTGTCAATAATCTTGGTACAATTTTAATAAAATCAATTGCCATCTTGGGAGCAAGACTTATTATTTTACTTCGCTTCTTTGGCAGTCCAATTTGAAGAATATTTAATTCAATATAATACATTTATTTATCGACCCTTATAACACTGAACCTTGCTCCCTAGACGCCAAATGGTTAGTGTTAAATTGTTGTCTTCGCGTTCGACTGTAAATTGGAGGTGACCATTGTATCCATCAAAGGAGGAAAGAATCTCTTCCGTTTTGTCTTTTTTGGGGATGAGGATGCAATCGTTCACATATCTTCTATACAGCAATAACTCATTTTTGTAACTATTGAGACAAGTAGTTTCAAGTGACTCAAGATTAATGTCAGCAAACCAAGGGCTAGTGCAAAAACCCATAGGGGTACCCATGATTTGTTTATAAATTCTATTATTGAACTGTAAATATGTTGAATCCAAAAGAAGTTTTATACCGTGCATAAATTCTAATTTGGAAAGGTTGATCTTATTATTCAAGTATATCCATTTTTTGGCGACAGCTTGCAAAACAAGATCAGCTGGGATGTTGGTAAACGAAGACACTACGTCAAAAGAAGCTAACTCAAACTCATCCGTAATTTTTAAATTGTCGGTTATTTCTTTCAATTCAGAGCTGTTTTTTATAGAGGATTTCCGACGTGAAAAATATTTGTTAAACAGAAGGGAGAGACTTTTATCTAAGGCACAGGTAGGACTATTTACGGCTGACACAATGATTCTTATTGGATTGCCTTCTTTATGGATCTTTACTAAGGCGTAAGCTCTAGCAAGATTAGTAACATTAATATCTGCCCACACCACATGTGAGAAACGTGTTTTATTAAATATCTGACTCCGAAAATTAATCATATCCTTTTCCAAAATAATATTATCCCAATCAATAGTACCATCAATAAATTCAACTGCATAATAACCTTAGGAAAGGACCACCTCCGTAAGCTTGACACCAGTGGTATTGTTTATAAAATAGATTGCCATAACTGCTCTGCAACTTATATTGGAATGAGCAAAAGAAAAATGAATTTACGTATTAATGAACACAATAGAGACGTAAAAAAGTGCGTTAATACTTCTGCCTTAGCCATGCACGTGTCAGAAACAAGACACAATATAGACTTCGAAAAAGCCCAAATCCTTGATAAAGAATCCAACTTTTTTAAACGCTCTTTTTCGGAAATGCTTAACGTCTACTATCACAGCAATACTCTTAACCGCATAGAAGATACCCAATTTCTCAAAAAATCATACAAAGACAATGTGAAATTGAGCAGACTGCATTGCAATTCTTAGCTGTGTACTGTGTGTCGGTGCACTCGCCTTTCCATACTCCCTTTTTCCCATTCTACACGTCCATGAGCCTGCCGAATGATTAGGAGCGCACGTGAACATGGAAGTGGCACACACTAGCGCATTCACCTAGCGAGGACTCTCTCGCTGTATAGGCTTAGCTCCGCTCACTTCCTCGTCTCATGTTCTCCTATCTCCCTCGAACAGCTTCGTGTGTCGTTTCTCCCACTTCCCGCTCTCGCCTCCCTCCCCCTGATCCCCAACTGTTTTTCCAAATTGCCTATTGTTTCCCTCGTTTAACAAGTCACACATGCCTCTCATTGTTAGTTGATTTATCGGAGACAACACTCGTCTTATCCGATATCAACCATGAGAGAATCACTCAAAAGTTGGTTGTAAGTTACGGTTTGATCGCTATTTTATTCTTAATTAAATACAATAAATTTTTTTTATAAAATTTTTTAAATTTCGAATTTTCTTAACGTTGTCTTTAAAGTTTGGTGCAGTTCGTGTTTATTTATGTGTGGCAGAGCCGAATGTTATGTTAATGACTGAATAACTGTTTATGGTAAAAAAAAAAAAATATGGAATTCTCCGACTTGTTTTCTTATATAAAAAATATCATGACGTTGTGTACATTTACCATTTTTACATATTTTGTAGCCCTGAAGAGGGGAGTATACTAACGCTCCCGAAACGTTGGCAAATAAAAAAACAATATTCGCTAACCATTGGTTCGTTTGATGTCCGCCTCTCCCAAAAAAACTTAAATACCACGAACGTACTTTAACGATATTGCCCTCTTAAGTGTTTCACAATATGTTTCAGACCATGATTATCTGCACTTTTTAGAACGTTTCTCTTCCATTTTTCTGGTTTACGTAATCTCTTTCTAGTCAAGTTATCGTTATTTACATATTTTCTTTTTCTTTTATCATTTTCAGATAAATTTTGATGTGTTTCACTACTGATTTCATTATCTCCGATTTTATTATTTTCAGTAGTACTTTCAGACTTTTCTTCATCGTCAGAAGTACAGTAGACTAAATCAGTTTCGTAATCTTCTAAATTATTATCATTATCTGACCATGAGGCTTGACTATGTTTATCTTCAGAGAGATTTATCTCAATTCGGTTGTGTAACTTATTTTCTAATTTATTATTAACTTGAGTAGATGTTACACTACAAATTACATTTAATAATTTTCATGGTCCTTATCATTATAGTGTATATTATCTATTTCATTAAAGCGATAGCTAATCATCTTTTCAAGTAGTTTCACTTGAAAAAATTTCGTTAGAGCTTTCATACTGATTATTTTCGTTGGAGCTTTCATACTGATTATCCATATCCAGAATTTTGTTAAGATGCGAATCATGTGAAATGTAAGCAGTTTCTGTTAATGTACATTCACTTTCGTTGTTAAAACTGCTTAACAATGTTAATCATTCTCAGTAGACAACATTTGATCTCTTAACTCAGAAATATTACTCTCTACTATTTGAGTTATTCTGGAATCTTGATTTAAATTTAAGAAACATTCTTCATCTTCATCTTCCATTGTAAAAATCTACATAAAAATGAGATTAATTAATAAACGAATTTAAAAAAGTTGTATGTGGCCAAGTTGTGCGTGTACGATATGAGTATATGTATATATGTGTGTGTGGGTATGCTGTGCATGTTTAAATATATACACACAAACACGCGCGCGCGTGTGTGTATATGCGTGCGTACGTATGAGCGTGTACCTATGTGCGTGTAACTATTACAATTTACAATATGTTGTCATTACTATAAAGCACTCAATAGTATAGAGGAGCTTTCTCGCTTAATATATTTCAATAACCTCGTATAGGCATTTGGGACCAAGCGAGGGGGAAAAGAGCACCGAATTCCAAATTACCTCCATGCTCATGCCACAAATAGTATTTTCTTTGCAAAATTTTCTATGGCACATGTTTTCTTGTTCAAGCATATAAGATCGAGCTTTGCACACGGAGTGTTAAAACTCATAAATTAGAGTTACTAGTGATCTACATCAATTTGAATTGCATTGAAAAAATCAATGGCAAAGATACAGACGCGAAAAAACTGAGGAAAACTAATTTGAATCAAACTTAAAATATAAAGGCAATGAAGCACAGATTTAAAAAAGAGCACTTTTTGCTATAGCGTATTTAAGACGCTTGATATGTTTGTGTACAATTACCAATCCTGTGCACTACGACCAGCGTACCGCCAAAATCGAGATGCTTGCTCAGTCCCGAGCTGGCCGTTGATCCGACTACTCTAGCCGCGTACCTCACTGTACAAATTATTATACTTACAAGGGGAGGCAGGTTGGTGTGAATCACCGATTACCATGAAACTTTGCTCGTGAATAGAGTATCAAAAAATATTCGACACGTATTTTTTTATTTTTGCCAACTCGCTGGTTTAGGGGGTTAAAACCACCCCCAAATCGATAAAAATAGGTATTTTCGGCATTAAAAACGCATCAGTTTCAGATTGAAAATAGTAATAAATAATTATTATGATTATATGACTCGAAAGAGAAACAAAAAATATTCGACACGTGTTTCTGATTTTTTTTTCCTTCGAGTTTATATGGCGAGTAAAAACCGCCCTTATAAATACAAATATTCAATCCCCAATTTTAATTTATTAACGCTATTCTCTCGTTATAATCACATTTAAAAAAATGTTTTTAATAATTAGACAAGGTCATCAAGTGGTGCCTCCCGCTTTGACCTTAGGGTCCAATTTGAAGGTCATTTCAAGGTCAACTTCGATTTTTTTAATAAAAACTCTTATTTTTTAGCGGAGAAATGGAGACTTGAATGTTCTGTATTCTTATCAAGCGGTCCCCAGGGGTCAGTTCAAAGTCACTGATAGTTTTCAACACTAAATTGTAACAATGTGTTGTTTAAGGAAAATTTACGTGAGCGGAGATTGCAGGAGTTAAAAATCGTGGCAAGGGGCCTCATTTTACCTGACATCTCAAGGTCATCTGAAGTTCGCTACGTACACGCCATCGACGTTGGATCATGCGAAGATTTAACCTTCATCATAATGATACTCAATCTTGACTACAATATTACCATTTCATACATTTACCATTTAATACCAATAGTTTTTTTAATAAGTGAAATCTAGAAAATTATTTGTGTTGACAAGAAATTTTAAATTAGATATGAAGTATAGATCCAGCAAAATTTTTTTCGTAAATTGTAATTTTTTACAACTTATATGGTATGAATAATTATTGATCCTACGCAGTTAAAATAATATGCTTTATTCTGTAGGTTTTGTAGCAAGATTATAAGTAGTTATAAATTAAATCCTAAAATTATCAAAAATCAAAGACATGGCAGTTCAAAATTTTATCCATACTTTATAAATAAATTCGTTATACAAGAAAAATATACCATGTTTACTAAACGATCTATATCTATGCAGTTATAGTATTTTTCGACTAGTGCTTAAAATAGGGTTTTACGCACCGAGTGTGGTGCGATCACACGAGGTCGGAAATTCTTACGCACAAGTGTCGAACATTATTTTTTGATACGGTATGCGAAAATGCGATTTTTAATAAATTTTGTAATAGATTTTAAATAGTGTTTTACACATCCGGGCGCGTAAAAAATTTTTACGCACCAAAAACAATGCGTAAAATCGCATTTTACGCATACTGTATCAAAAATTAAATTAAGAATATGGTTATTCACACGAATAATAAATTCAGGGTACATATTTTGTACGATAATGGAAATCTATGAAAAAATGATTGAAATATAATTGTTTTTTACACCATGCACATCTTATTATTGCTGTTTCTCCACATATGTCACAAATCGGTTCTTGTTCGGTATTAAAACAAAATTCAACTGGATTTTTAAAGTTTATAGGTTTAGTCACAGCATAGCCACTTTTGTACCACCCATATTTAAATACATCTTGAAATCTAGGCGAAGAAAACTTATTGTGCGTTAAAGATGTGACAGAGTCACAAGTAAGAGCCTCCTCAGTACCAGCAGCACACAAGCAGCCGTTTGCTACAGCTGCCATAGTGACAGCTCAGTGCTGATGATACCGAGTAGGCGGCGCACGCACTCACACACACACACGTACACTGACACGCCCGGGTCGAGCAGTAAGGATAGCTTAGACTGAAGGTACGAGAGAAGGGAGCGAGAGCGAGCGAGAGCGAGCGCGGGCACGGGAACCACGCGTACACGGGGGAACGGCCGCGAGAGCACACGTTTCAGAGGGAGAGAGGGACGCGGGCCGAGAGACGCGAGAGCGCGAAGCGAACACAAGCACGTTCGGTGAGAAGTGAGCTCGCGCACCGGCGCGCGCGCAGGAGAGAGAGAGTGGGAGCGTGAGCCGGCTAGAATAGGAGAGCCCAGTTATCGCCGTGTCCGCGCATCCGACAGAGAAAAGGGAGAGAGAGAGTAGGGGCCACGGGAGTCATATAGAGAGAGGAGAGTGCCGACAAGTGAGCGCGTTCGTACAGTGCGCTCACTTATAAGTCTATCCGCGTAGTCGCGCGTTAGTGACCGCGTTCAGGACAGTCAGGAGCAGTGCGCATATAGATAGGGTCATTAAGGGTAATAGAAGGGAATTTGCGGTTGAATCGAGTCACACATGCACGGTGGGGGTCAGGGGACGAGACTTACGGATGCGCGCGCACGAAATTAAGTACGCATGCTTCGGTTAGAACCTATTATTGCTCTAATAACATGCGAGTCATGGAAAAGGCAGTGATGGGTCCTAGAAGGGAGAAAAGGGCCAATGGGAATCAGACACGATGCAGAAAAAGGACGCGACCGAGGTGATGAGCTGGATGGAAACGGAGCGGTCGCTCTCTCTGATTTCGTCCAGCACTGCAACATGTGGAATTTGGAAGAGATCCGAAAAGTATTAGTAGCGAAGTAAAAGAAGTTAGTCCATTGACCTAGTGAGTACAGACAGTGACGCGGGCGTGAGTGAGTAGTTGTGTTATAGGAGGTTGTGGTAGAGGAAGGTGGCGTCCAGGGTCGAGGGTACGGAGGGTTGAGTCAAAAGGGGTTGAGTTCAATCGGGAGGTCTAGTGGGTATTACAGGTGCTGCAGTCATTCCAGGGGGAGAGGAATTGGGACAGGTCCAGTCCTAACTGCAATACTACCTGCGGCGTTTTGAACTTAAATAAAAAATTAACATTGTAGTTGAGTAAAATTACTATATCTGAAAACTTTCTAACAAAGTTCTTCCAGAAACGGAAACCATACACATCTAAAGGCTGAATCATACCTGTTGTGCCTTTCGGTATTATTTTCAACTTTAGGTTAACATGTGGTGGTATAACCTCTCTTACTATTTTTTCAGATTGTCCGCTCCATGAATCCAATAATAGAACTGGAGAGTCTCCGCTCTGTAGTAAAAATATTTCTTATATCCAAGTTTGAAGTAATTCTTTAGATAATTTTCCAGAGGTTGATGCTTCAACGCGTACATTTGTTGGTACAAATAAATTTTCAATAACACGTGGTCCAAATATCCCACCTTTTTCCTTTAAAACCATAAATAAAGGTGATAGTAACTTTCCTTTCGCAGATACAGTCGGTTGTATTGTGTAACTATGTGTTATAGAGGAAAGAGATTGAGCGACACATTTTACTTTTTTTGTGTCTTCATAACACAGTGTTCTACCACTGTGCATCTCCAAATGAAATCCACTTTGATCTGAATTAATTTAGTTATTTTTCGGGAAACAATATTGTGTTTACTCTTAAACTGCTATACCTACCAACGAGATGCTTTAAACCATGGCATTTTCAACTCACTTTTTTTTTGTAGAGTCCATCTCTTCAAGTCTATATCGTGGACAGCTATTTTAAAGGCAATTGCTTCTTGAAATTTATCTAAAGTATACTTCAAAACTTGGTATAATTTTTCGTGTCTATCACCACCTACTTCGACTTGATCTTTTCACCGATACAATTGCTGAATTGAAGTCACTTTTCTGAAATTTTTTTTACACTTTCTAATGATTAAGGCTTTGTTTTTCCACTCTACCAAAATGCAACCGCTCGTTTCTCGTAATCGAAATTTATTGGTTCATCTCTATACAAACAAGCAGGAACTTCTGCGTAATCTTGAGATGTGTCACTTTCATCAATATCTTGTGCAAAAATATCACTATCGTAATCGTTAAAATGTAGTTGTATTTCTTGATCAATTCTAATAGGATTATCAATACTATGTCGTATTATATCTTCTATAGAATCACGTAGAAGTTGTTCATCTTCGTTTACTTTTGAACGGTCAATTTCGATTTTATTTGGATTAAAAGTTAAAGATAGTAATGTAACAACAGTTATTGGATTAATAATCATGGTAAAAAATCAAGAAAAAGAAATAATATTATGGAATATAATTTCAACATTATTACGTTGGTTACAACTTTCTTCTATGTACACCCAGTGAACAGTGATTCGCGTGGAACGTGCCTCCTCAGTTTTCAAATGCTAGAATCCCATTGGGCAATTCCAATGTAAGGTTAATGGTTATACCCGAATTGGCTAATGGGATTATAGGATTTTGAAACTGAGGGGGCACGTTCCACGGGAATCAATGTCCATCAGGTGTACAAGCGGCATATATTGTAGTGGTTTTCAAATTATTGGTAATCTACTACATTTTTTGGTAATCTACTATATTTTCAGATTATTTATGAAAAATTGGGAAATCTATAAAAACGGAAAAATATGTATAATTCCACAATTCGGAAAGTAAAAATATTTTACAGTTGATTTTAAGAATTATTTTTAGATGGCAAGAATAAAAAAAGCACGTATCGAATATTTTTAGTATACACTTGGATAAACAGAAATCGAAATCAATTATAACTCGGTTCCAGCGTCAGCTGCTTACAAATAGTATATCACAGTCGTATGATGTATAAATAAAAAAATCAACATTAATCAGTGAATAATGATTTTTTTGAAATGCCATGCTTATAACACGAATACATTATGCAACAAGAAAGTATAGTTGGAGATTATTCCAGCAGGTGCCTATAAGGCAGTAATCACTCGAGGAAATAATCGACTTTACTCCGTGCTGCATGTACCGTGAACTGTATTCACGACCTAATTGTGTAACCCCACTTTGTTGTCATGAAAGACCTCCTCACCCCCTCCTCATTGTTATGATCTTGAAATAACCTCTGGGACCTCCTTAACCAAGGCCATAATGACGTATTTAAACGTAGAACATTTCAGTCTCTATGTCAGGCAAATAAAATATTGGTTCCTATTAAAAAAATCGAAGTTGACCTTGAAATTACCTTCAAATTGGACCCGAAAGTCAAAGCGGGAGGCATCACTTGATGACCTTGTCTAATTATTAAAAACATTTTTTTAAATGTGATTATAACAAGAGAATAGCGTTAATAAATTAAAATTGGGCACTGAATATTTGTATTTCTAAGGGCGGTTTTTACTCGCTATATAGACTCGAAGAGAAAAAAATCAGAAACACGTATCGAATTTTTTTTTTTCTCTTTAGAGTCATATAATCATAATAATTATTTATTACTACTTTCTATCTGAAATATAGTTTATGTTCTCGCTGAGCGCATAAACTATAATGTCATCATAGAACCACCTTAAACGCGGTTTGGGGGGTACTGGATACTTTTTGGGGTATTATTATTAGCCACCCGCAGTGCCTGGGGTAGGTGGGTTTAGGAGTTGCGGGTTTATTATTTAACTATTTTATTATTACTCATTCATTGTGCGTGGGTTTAGGAGCTTAGTGTTGATTATTTAACTATTTTATTATTAGCCACTCGCTGTGTATGGAGTAAGTGTATTTAGGAGCTTAGGGTATATTTTTTACCGGCAGGCTTTGTTGATACGTGATAAAATAACTTTTGAACGAAGTACGATTTCCAAAACAGCTTCCGCAAGAATTTCAGGTATAAGATTTTCCGTATTGGTTCAAAGTTAAACAATGACATTTAGCGATAAATATAAATCACTTTGTTTATTTAAGAATAAAAAAAAAAGAAAAAATTTTTATTAGGGAAATTCATTAGCAACTTTTTTTTTTGTGAAAAAAAAAGGAATCCATAAATTAGTTTGAGGAAGCTAAGCAGTTTTTTGTTTGGAACTTACTTGATTGATAATTTTACAGGTAGCTTATCGGCGCTCCGCCCCTCTTCGGCATGGAACTCGATTCTCCTGCCTATTATTTTATTTGTAGCCCGTCTGCGCACCTCCACTTTTGTGCGTAGAACTCGCTTCCCCTGCCTACTTAGGTTTAGAAATTAATTTTTCTGCCCTCTGGCCGGAAAGCGCCAACTTCCCGGCCGCTGCGCGAAACGAAGTTGCCGCTTTCCGGCGCCGTCGAGCAGAAAAATAGTAAGGTAAAAGTACCAGTTCTGGAACGATTTTTGGCGTCGTTTCAGTTTTTCATAATTTTAAAATGAATTAATATAAAAATATGCAGATTTTTTACATCTGTGGATGAAGTAGGGCTTAATTAACAAAATAATCACTTACAATACTGGATTTGAAGCAAATAATTAATTATATCAATAAAATAAGTCATAAGTCGAGATGTATGTATTGTGGAACGATGGTTTCGAGCGTTCGAGAGTTCTAAAGGTATATCAAAATAAGTTACTTGTATGATATTTTTATAATATGTGTCATTGTTCAACAGAAAGCTTATGAATTGTAGATTTCATTTTTCTGATCACTTCCAGGAGTTATTTTGGTTTTCATATCGAAAAAAAGGTGTTCCATAATTAGTACATCAATTTCAAGTATTGTCCGTATTAATGGAACGAAATTTAACTGTGTTCCACGAACAGGGACATCATGATTTGCATATGTATCCATTAGTGGAACAAGCGTAATTATTAATAATAACACGCATTTAGCTACTTATGATATTGTCTGATTTAAAACAAATATGTTTTATTATATTCTACATTAATCATAAGTCATGTAAATAGCGTCATTCATAAAGTTTTTGTCATCTGAAATATGCGAGAAACATAACCTATAAATATCAGGATAACGTACAAATTTAAGCAATTAAAATTATTTTTAAAATCTACACATGTTTGAAACCCATTTGCTGTGAAAAGTTACTGAAGTAAATATCGTTTCAAATCAAATACATTAGTTTTTGTTTTTGTAATGCCAAGCAATAGTCCAAATTATATGATTTTGTTAGCTGTTCCAAAACTAGGCACTGTTCCGCAACTGGTACTTTTACCTTATACACACCTTGGCCAATAAAAAAGAAAGCCTCAGATCACATGTAATTGTCGGCCGAGGCTTCGCCTCGGAAGAAATGAGACATTTCTTATTTTACTGGCCTAGGTATGTAATATACTATTATAGATAGCATGTCTGCGTGCCTTCACTTTCGTGCATAGAACTCGCTTCTCCTGCCTATTTCGGTTGAGAAATTATTTAATTTATAATTTTATTTGTAGCTTATCTGCAGGCCTCCACTTTTCTTCAGGGAATTTGCTTCCCCCGCCTATTTCGGTTTAGAAATTATTTGATTGACAATTTTATTTGTAGCCTGTCTGCACGCCTTCACTTCCGTGCGTAGAACTCGCTTTCCCCGCCTATAAGTTTCTTTTTCTATTTAATTAAATGAATAGAATAAAATTGTAAAGTATGGCTGGCTATAAGACCGACGGCCGAGATAGATCCTTTTTGAACTGAATTTGATTTTAATAATTATAAAGTAGTAGACACAGAAAGTAATAGAGGAAAACGTTTATTTTCCGAGGCATTGTTTATACATACGCAAAAAAACTACATGAACAAACAATTTGAAATAAATAGATTATCCAACGAATATATATCACTAATTAAAAGTTGTGAATTTATGCGTTTATAATATCATATGTACTTGTTTTAATATTATATCCGTCTATTCTGTAGTAGATAGACCAGGAGCACATGTAGAATAGGAGGAACCACGCTCGCTGAGTGCTAAGCCAGAGAGTCTATGTTAATGTCATTGGTGTTGGTTTCCTACCAATACGTGTGTTTCTGGCAGTGTCTTTTCCACGCGGCCTTTTCTGTGGTCTATTGTAGCCCCTCCCTCTGTATGCGTGACGGAAGGGAATAGCACATGTACAGTACACATAGTTATATTAAAAGTATAAAAGCAGGCAATAGATTTTTAAACTTACTAACAACAGAAAATTCTTCCGAGTAGTTAGGCTTGACAAATTTTGTAAGTAAATGGTGTACATAATATTAAGTGTGTAAGTGTTTTGTAAAACGTTATTGTATTAATTTAATTTGTATTTATTGTATATATAGCACCTGAAGAGGGACATAAAAAAATGTCCGAAACGTTTTGTTTAATAAAAAATTTTTTTAATATTTAAACACCTGGTAGTGATTGGCCATCAGCTTCCTGAAATCTATATTATATACTACTACCATTAGCGTCAAGAATCAACCTAAAAACTGTGAAAATTATTCGCCAAGAAAGTGTAGAAAATTTTTAGATACTGCGATTCCTACTGAGCATTTACAATTGTTAAAAAACAGAAAAGTACTGAAGGAAGTACAGAATCATCATGATTCAGTTTGTATAAAGAAAGCCAGCAGTTGCTCGTTTGTATCATATTATTAATTATTATTGAAATATTTACATAGTATTCGATATCTTGTATTCTATTTTCATTGCAGTTCATCAAAATTCAATGACGTTGAAGATATTCTAAATGAGGAGAATGCTGCAGTGTCTTCTTTGTTTACTGAAAGAAGCGATGGTGAAAACAAAGTTTTCAATCTGATGTAAATAGTAATTAATCTATCGATGATTGTACATATACAAATACATGTGATAGGATTAAGAAAAAGCCAGAGGTTCAGGTTTCACAAAATGCAAGAGTGAATGTTTTTCCAACGCACTTGTGGTAAATAATAATTTATTTAGTACGTTTCTTTGCACGAAATATATGCATTGATTAACATAATAGTTTGATATTAATTGAAAACCGCTGCTAACTGCTTTAGCAGAATGCTTTCTCAAAGAGAATTGATAAATTACATTAAATAATTTTTTTAAATGTACATTTTAATATAAAATTTCATTCTTTCTGCATATATGATTTTCCACAAATAATAAATATTCAAAATGATCAAGAAAATTATATTTAAAATAGTTATGTAGTAATTATTAAATTGCAAATTGAAAAGTTTAAGATATTGTTACATGCTATTTATTGAATTTATAAATTAATTGCATTTCTTCGAAATTTCTTCCGCGTTTTCTTCGAAAATCTGCTAACTTTGTGTTTGATTCAAAACCCCGCCAACTCAGCGATGACTTCGAAAATCCACCAACTCATAGAATGGTTTCAAAAACCATACAACTCGGCGAAGGTTTCAAATATCCTCTAACTCAGGCGTTTTTTTTTTCTTTAATTTTGTAGTGGTAGCTCTAGGATGTTAAAGTACAATTTCTGTATAAGGGACGAAAAATAGTATATTGTGTGCCAAGGGCGTAATGTGGGTTCTGTTAGACCAGTGTGGGGTTGCAGTAAGAGTCACAGGTAAGCTAGCACGAGCCGAAAGCGAGTGCGTTTGCGAGCCGAAGACAAATACTGCAACAACACGAGGTCAAAAAACCCACTTAGCCCTTGGTACACACCATATTTTTTGTACCGAAAGTATAGATTTTTGCGTTTTTTTCAATTTACTAAAGTGTGGCTAACGTGAATTGCTTTTAACTCAAGAACAAAGATTCTATTAAATATTTTTAGCTTTAATATTTGCTATTTTTTCAAAATATCGATGATTTTCTTAAACAATCTTGAAAACTCCATTTAAAAACGATAGCGGGCGTTTTTCGATTTTTACTGTCCGCTACGGCGAGCAGCGAGCGTTTTTCTGTTTTTACCGCCCGCTACGGCGAGCAGCGAGCGCTTTTCGATTTTTACCGGCTGCTACGGCGAGCAGCGGGCGGGAAAAAGGCTCTATTAATAGGTTCAAAAAACACGAAAATCGTGCTTGCGGTACGAAAAATTATTTACGATTTTTCCATATTTTTCTTTATTTTTTTTACCGACTTCATATTATCCGTTCCGCAGGACAAAAATATGGATTGATAGGTAATTTCAAGACATCTATGAAAATGTGACTACTTCCAACGGATATTCAAACCCAACGTCGTAAAAAAATATTTTCGATTTTTCCATATTTTTCTTTATTTTTTTTAACCGACTTAATATTATCGGATTGGGCCGAAAAAAATATGCATTGATAGGTAATTTCAAGACCTTTCAGAAAATGGGCCTACTTCCAACCTATATCCAAACCCCCAGAGTCAAAAAAATTATTTTCGATTTTTCCATATTTTTCTTTATTTTTTTAACCAACTTAATAATATCCGATCAGGTCAAAAAACAAAACATGGATAGATAGGAAATTTCAAGACCTTCCAGAAAATGGGCCTACTTCCGGCCGATATTGAAATCCAGAGCAAAAAAAAATTATTTTCGATTTTTCCATATTTTGCTTTATTTTTTTTAACCGACTTAATAATATCCGATTAAGCCGAAAAAAATATGGGTAGATGGTAAACTTCAAGACTTTTCAGAAAATGGGCCTACTTCCAACCAATATCCAAACCCAGATACAAAAAAAAAATTATTTTCGACTTCTCCATATTTTTCTTTATTTTTTCAAATCGGGTTAATAATATCCGATCGGATCGAAAAAATTATGGGTAGATAGGAAATACAAGACCTTTCAGAAAATGGGCCTACTTCCGACCGATATTCAAACCCAGAGCCAAAAAAAATTATTTTCGTATTTTCCCATATATTTCATTATTTTTTTAATCGACTTAATAATATCCGATCAGGCCGAAAAAATTATGGGTAGATAGGAAATTTTAAGATGTTTCAGAAAATGGGCCAACTGCCGACCGATGTCGAAACCCGGCGAAGAAAAAAATTATTTCGATTATTCCATAGTATTCTTTATTTTTTTTAATCGACTTAATAGTATCCGGTCGGGTAAAGAAAAATATGGGTAGATAGGAAATTTTAAGACCTTTCAGAACGGGGAGCCTAACTTCCATCAATATCCAAACCCAGAGCAAAAAAAATTATTTTCGATATTCCGAAATTTTTTTTATTTTTTTGTAACCGACTTAATAATATCCGATTAAGCCGAAAAAAATATGGGTAGATGGGAAACTTCAAGATCTTTCAGAAAATGGGCCTACTTCCGACCAATATCCAAACTCAAAGCAAAAAAAAAACCGCTGCCAATTCATTGGCACATAGCTTCCTCCAAATTAGTGTATCGTTCCCTTATGTATAGTATATATTTTAAATATAAAATATGTTTATTCATTATACTTTTTTTCAATGATTTAATAATTCATTAATATTTAAATAATTGCATATTTTTTCTTATTATTGAAATTATTTTTTATTTGACACTTATTTTATTTTAAAAAAAAGTAATATCTGAAAATATAAAATTAAAAAATTGCTATCTACCCTGAGATAAACTTATTCACATTTTATGTATCTTTATTATAAATAATTGTGTACATATTTTAAAAATTGAAATTATACTTCTAATTTTGATTTTTTTAATGGTCCGTTATAATTTTCGTCATCCTCTTCTTTTATTTTCAATAAAATATAGTTAATTGTTGATCTTATCATTTCTTGTACCATCTTAATAAAAAAAATTTGGAGGTAATATTAATTATGAAAAAGGTTTTTATATATCGTGAATTGAATGTGTATTAGTTGCGTTCCAAGTAGGTAGGTTATTTTGTATTATTTATATCTTAACATAAATACTTTTATGTTGACACATTATTAATTGCATCTAATAAATGATTTCTACTTTTCTGATTTTTACTTCCAAAATCGCTAGACATACAAAGCTCAATTTTTTTCATTTATTAATTTTACTAAAAATATTTTAACCTCAAATATCTGAAATTTATGGACCAATCATTTTGCCCCAAGAAATCGACATAAAAATCTAAAAAATACACCTCTACAAGAAATTTTGAAGCGAATAAGTCAATTTTATTCCAGCAATCGTTGCACGTACAAAACTCATTTATTTTATTTTTTCATTTTTCAATGCTTACGTTTTTTTTTATAATAACAGAACACCCTATAAAAGAAAATTTTTTTTAGGAAATATAGCTATTTTAATTCTATTTCGAATGCTACCCATTCCCTGCGAATACATAGAGCTATTCTCGATAAATTACGATTTGAAAAAAGGTTAAAAATATTTTAACCTCAAATATCTCTTAAATCTGTGGACCAATCATTTTGCCCAAATAACTCGACCGAAAACTATACAAAATCCACCTCTACGAGGAATTTTGAAGCGATTAAGTCAATTTTTACTCCCGCAATGGTTAGACATACCAAACTCATTTTTTTTCATTTTTCTATGTTTATGTTTTTATTAATAACAAAAGAACCGTGATAGCTAGAAAAATAATTTTTTTTAGAAAATATAGGTATTTAGATTTGTTTTCGAATACCACCCATTCGATTCAGATACATAGAGCCGTTTTCGAGAAATTTCGATTTGAAAAAAAGGTTAAAAAAATTTTAACCTCAAATATCTCAGAAATTTATGGACCGATCATGTAGCCCAAAGAACTTAGCTGAGATCTATCCAAAATCTACCTCTATAAGAAATTACAAAATGATTAATCCAGGTTTACTCCATAAAACGTGCGACATAGAGAATACATTTTCTCCATTTTTTAATTTTTTTCTCAAAAACTAACCAACAGAATGGAATAAAATTTTCACAGATTATAGCAATTTATATTCTGCATTATCGTGAATTTTCTCCAAAAAATTGACCGTTTAGTTTAGAAGTTATTAGCTTTTTTAAAAAAAACACGTTTTTGTTAATGACAAGAGAACAGTGATAGCTAGATAATTTTTTTTTTGAAATTAGAGGTTTTTTTATGCTCTTTAGAATGCGACCCTTCCGATTCAAAATTAAATTTAAATCCGATCATTAAAAAAAATAAAAAATAAATTTTTCGAAAATCAAAAATTTGAAATAAAACAAAAACGAATCAGTAAATCATCAAAAATTATTTTCTTCCCGAATTCGGAATAAAAAAAACAAAAAAAAATGAGAACCTGATGGTTAAAATCGACCGCGTAGATCCGGAGATAAAGCGGTATACATACATACACACACACACACACACACATCCATACAGACATCTTCTAAAATCATGTGAAACAAACTTCTAACACCTCTAATGATGTGTATAGAGAGTTTTAACGAAGTTGAAAATTTTACTATTACAAAGCTTCCTCTAGGAGGAAGCAAAAAATTATTATCGAATTTTCCATATTATTCTTTATTTTTTTAAATCGACTTAATAATATCCGATCGTACCGAAAAAAATATCGGTAAATAGGAAATTTCAAGACCTTTCAGAAAATGGGCCCACTTCCAACCGATATCCAAACCTGGCGAAAAAAAAATTATTTCGATTTTTCGATATTTTTCTTTATTTTTTTTTAATCGACTTAATAATATCCTATCGGGTCAAAAAAATTTGGATAGATAGGAAATTTCAAAACCTTTCAGAAAATGGGCCTACTTCCGCCCGATATCGAAACCCGGAGCAAAAAAAAATTATTTTCGATTTTTCCATATTTTGCTTTATTTTTTTTAACCGACTTAATAATATCCGATTAAGCCGAAAAAAATATGGGTAGATGGGAAACTTCAAGACTTTTCAGAAAATGGGCCTACTTCCGATCAATATGCAAACCCAGAGCCAAAAAAAAAATTATTTTCGATTTTTCCACATTTTTCTTTATTTTTTCAAATCGGCTTAATAATATCTGATCGGATCGAAAAAAATATGGGTAGATAGGTAATTTCAAGGCTTTTCAGAAAATGGGCCTACTTCCGACCGATATCCAAACCCAGAGACAAAAAAAAATTATTTTCGATTTTTCCATATTTTTCTTTATTTTTTCAAATCGGCTTAATAATATCCGATCGGATCGAAAAAAATATGGGTAGATAGGTAATTTCAAGGCTTTTCAGAAAATGTGCCTACTTCCGACCGATGTGCAAACCCAGAGATAAAAAAAAATTATTTTCGATTTTTCCATATTTTTCTTTATTTTTTTTTAATCGACTTAATAATATCCGATTGGACCGAAAAAAATATGGGTAGATAGGAAATTTTAAGACCTTCCAGAAAATGGGCCTGCTTCCGTCCGACATCCAAACCCAGCGAAAAAAAAAATTATTTCGATTTTTCCATATTTTTCTGTATTTTTTTTTTTATCGACTAATAATATCCGATCGGGTCAAAAAAATATGGGTATATAAGAAATTTCAAGATCTTTCAGAAAATGGGCCTAATTCCCACCGATATCCATACCCAGAGCCGAAAAAAATTATTTTCGATTTTTCGATATTTTTCTTTGTTTATTTTAAACGACTTAATAATATCCGATCGGACCGGAAAAAATATGGGTAAATAAGAAATTTCAAGACCACTCAGAAAATGGGTCTACTTGCGACCGATATCCAAACCCGGCGAAAAAAAAAATTATTTCGATTTTTCGGTATTTTTCTTTATTTTTTTTTAATCGACTTAATAATATCCGATCGGGTCAAAAAAATATGGGTAGATAGGAAATTTCAAAACCTTTCAGAAAATGGGCCTACTTTCAACCCATATCCAAACCCAAAGCAAAAAAAAACTGCTGCCAATTCATTGGCCCGGGGCTCCCTCAAACTTAATTTGCTTATTTCTTTAATGAATTTTTAATAACAAAATTTATAATTTTTGCAACAATTTATGACATAATTATAATTAAATTCATTTATGAATATTAAAAATTATTAATTTTTAAATTATGTATTGTATAAAATATGAATTAAATAATAGGTATGATTTTTTTAAATTATGTGTGAAAATTAAATAAAATAATTGATTGACGTTTACTTATTATCGTCAAAACCTTTTAAAATTCCTAAATAACCTTTACTTCAAACTATATTTTCTTTGTGAAATTTCACACATAGGTTGCTTGTCTCTAGTAGTATGTCTGTCCGTATTTGTGTGCTCTTTCTGGAATGTCCGATGTAAGAAAAAGGTTCTACCCTTAAAAATAATAAATGCGGCTATTACAAAACAAAAGCAGGTATAAAACACGCGCGCATCGGCGCATAGCGCATAGCGCATATCAGTTCCATTTTCTAGTATACATAAATGCGTTCCCGAATAATTACGATTTTACAAGAGGGCTAAAATAGCTTTAGCCTCAAATATCTCTGAAATTCATAAACGAATTCTTTTACCCTAAGAATTTTTCTAATAAATAATGTACAAACTCTACATCTCCACCAAATTTCAAAGAAATTAAAACAATTTTAATGTAGTTATATTGTGCGATAACAAAGAAAGTCATTTTCAAAAAGACTAACATTTTAAATATCAAACATCTCAAAAAATAACCATATACTCTGGATGAAATTTTACCCAGGTATTGCCTATATTGTATACAAAATAGTCTATAAATTTCAAGCTGATACATAAAGTCGTCATTGAAAAATTACGATTTTGAAAAAAACCGTAAAAGAATTTTAACCTTAAATATCACTAAAAATCATGAGACAATTCTTTTACCTAAAGGACTTATACGGTAATATATAGATTCTAAATCTCCACAAAATTTCAACATGATTAAACCAATTTTTGTTTTCTCTAGTTATCATGCGACAAAGAAAATAACTTTGTAAAATACAAAATTTTCAAAATCAAAAATCTCAAAAAGTAATCGTACGATCTTGATGAAAATTCGCACACATATTATCTAAATCACATACAAAATTGTCTATAAATTTGGAGCTGATACATGCAGCCGTTCTCGAGAAATTACGATTTGAAAAAGGGTTAAAAAAATTTTAACCTCAAATATTTCTGAAATTTCTGGACTAATCATTTTGCCTAAAGAACTCAACCGAGAGCTATCAAAAATCTACCTCTACAAGAAATTTCTAAGCGATTAAGACAATTTTACTCCCGTAATCGTTGGACATACAAAACTCATTTTTTTCACATTTCAATTTTTTTCTCAAAAACTAGTAGACAAAATGAATTCAAATTGTTACAGATTACAGCTATTTATATTCTGCATTATCATGATTTTTCTCAAGAAAATTGACCGTTTAGTTTAGGAGTTATAAGCTTTAAGAAAAAAAACACGTTTTTGTTAATAACAAAAGAACCTTAATAGCTAGAGTAATTTTCTTTTTAGAAAATATAGGTATTTTAACGCTCTTTCGAATGCTATCCATTTGATTCAAATATCTCGATCCTATCATAAAAAAAAAGCAATAATCAATTTAGGGAAAATCGAAATTTCGAAATAAAACAAAAACGCATCGGCGAATCAGCCGATTTTTGATCAGCCATTACACAAAAAAAAAACAAAAATATGAGACCTGTCCAGTTAAAATCGATTGAGTAGAAGCTAAGATCCAGGCGTACACACACACACGCACACACACACACACACACACACACACACACACACACACACACGCACACACGCACGCACGGACATTTTCTAGAAAATGCATATCTCGACTCAGGTAGCTCAGAAATATCGAAAATCGTCGAAATCTCGAGATCGAAAAATTTCACCGTTACCAATCTTTCTCAATAATAATGTCACGTAGACAGACTTGCAGTCTGCCGGCATGTAGTGCTCGATCCGCGCGGCGTCGGATACACGATCTTCCGTCGACGTCGGCCGTCGTGGGGTGTTCCGGGGACTAGCAAAAGCGCAGCATTTGCATTTTTTGTCTCGGAACATCCGGCCTCCCTCCACACGTTTTTTGGATGGAGGAATCCGGCGGAACGGACGCCCTCGTCAGTCGGGAACGAGCCGCCGCGAGACCCTCTCTCTCTCTCTTTCGAATCTCCAAGGAAATAAAGAGGACCTACGTCCGTAACAGACTGGTGGCAGCGGTGTTTACTAAATAGACCTTACGGGTCAAAACTTCTACAACCTTTTTGAGACAGGAGTCAATTCCCGACCGTTATAAGAAGGTGAATTTTTTTTATTTCACGCGGCACTTAGCTATTTTAATTACTTCACACGGAAATTGCGAGCATCCAGGCCTTACCCGGACAGCATGCTGGGACTCATGATATTACTCACAAGGAACCCTTACGAGGTGTCCGCCCCCGATTTTCTTGTAACTTAAATATGTTGTAGATCATCAAAAAATAAGAAACACGTATTTTTTTATCTGCGAAAAACGGTTTTAAGAGGTGAAAACAACCCTTAAAGTTCACCCCTGAAAATCGACTTTTTTAAATATCTCGAGAACGATTGCGAATTTGACAAAATAACAAGTGCTAAATTATTTGTTTTAAGAACGTAGTTAAATGAGTACAATTTTCATCTTAAGAGGTTGCATCCCTAATTAAAAAAAAAAATATATATATATATATATATATATATATATATATATAATTCTTTTTATCAGTTTTTCAATACGAAAACTTTAAATTACGTCAAATTAATTTAAAAATAATTTTTTTATAAATAAAATAAAAAACTATAATTGGGGCATTTAAGTTTTTTACGATTAAACCGATTTTGAGGGGTTGCTTACCCTCTAATTCGTTTTACTATATATATTATAGTTTAAAATTTTTCTACTTTTAATTTTCTTGTTTTTTAAAGTAACTGTAAAAATTATAAAAAGTAGGACATGTGTATTTTTTTATTTAAGGAAGAATGATTTTAAGGGGTGAAAACAAACCTTAAGATTTACCCGTGAAAATCGATTTTTTTGAATATGTCGAGAACGATTAGGAATGTTACAAATATATATAGCAGTTTCACGATCCCTTAAAAGACATTTTTCTATTCTATTTGCATAAATAAAATATTGTAAAAAAATTTTGTAATAATAAAATATAGACAGTAATAATAAGAAGTAGCGAATAAAACCCATTTTATTGTGTAATTCTCAATTTTATTTGTTTCTGAATCGACATTATGGTGCATAGGAAGAACAATAATGATACTCATCAAAAAAATGTTTGACGCATAAGGATTTTCGGCACCAGGAACACCTAATAATAGCAACATTTGTACATCCAGGTATCTCGTCATTAGCTTGATCTGATCGCGTAAAGCCGAATTCGACAGGATTGTCAAATTGATCAGGTTTTTTGTTCACATACCCACTCTTAAACCATGAATATTTAAAAAGATTTGTATACCTAGGCGAAGAAAGTTGGTTATGTGTAAGTGAATGTAATTTTATAATATTGTTTCTTAAATGTAATTGTAGGTACCCATTCAATAATACAACGTTGTCGGAAAAATGCCTCACGAAATTTTTCCATATACGGAAACCAAATACATCTAAAGGTTGTATCTTGGAAGTTGTGCCTTTGGGTATCTTTAATACATGTAACTGTTTATCTTTTGGTGTTGCTTCATGAATAATATCTGGACAATATCCACTCCATGAATCAATTAGCAGTACACTTTTACTATCGACAGATGGATAGAAAACTTTTTCTAACCACGTTTTAAAATGATCAACAAATATAATATATATTAAAAATATCGAATTAAAACACTCTTATAAGAAACTACTGCCAATAGGATTGCAGTAAAATTCCTCAAACTGTTTTTTATATATCTTATTCTTCATCTATAATAATCCACTTATTAAAATATTTTATGTTTTACATTTTTATGATTAATTTGAAGTAAAACACCATAAATTTCTATATATTCATACAAATTTCTTAATACAAATTTATTTTGAAAATGTTCTAAAATATTTCTGATTTGAACTTAAAATAATACGATTGTTCGACATTTTTTTTAAAAAATACAAAAAGATAGTTTGCAAAAAATTGGCAGCATTCATAAGTTTAAAACATGGTAAAATAGTGAAATCCCCTTTTATTTATCTGTGCAGCAAATATTTTGCAAAATATCATTTTTCAGAAAATTTACGGAAATTTACAGTCTTTTTGTTTAAAATTATCTTAAAAATGAAAACATAAATATAAAAAAATTTAAATAAGAAGATTATTATCGATGACGAAAAGGAAGTTTAAAAAGTTTGAGGAAGTTAATTGCCAATCTATCGCGCTTTTTTTTCTTTTTTCATTAGTTTACACTTACCTTTCGTTAATTTACCGGATTTAGATGGCATAATATAAACATTCTTCGGTCTAAACAAATTTTTTTCTACTATTGGTCCAAACTCATCCTTTGTTTCTTTCATAACTAAAAAGAGGGGTGAAAGTAATTTTCCTTCGGTATTTATGGTTGGCTGTATTGTGTAGCTATGGGTTGTTGCAGGAATAGATTGAACTACACATGCTACTTGTTTTGTCCCCTCCTGTGTTAACGTTCGCTTTGAATGAATTTCTAATTCAAAACCACTTTGGTCGGAATTATAAACATTTTCTGCTCCATACTGATTAATGTAATTTTGTGTAATAATTACAAATTTTTCGGCCTCTTCATTTAATTTTGACTCGTCTCGTAAAGTTTTTTTTGTAATAAATTTATTTATTTTTCTGTCAACTATTCTATGCTGTTTCTTAAATTTATAAATCCAAGAATCTGAAGCTTTGAATCATATATCATGGAACTTAATATTTTTCTTGGCTTGTAATGCCCATTTGCGTAGATTGGTATCGTGAATAATATTACCTACTTTGATAGATTCTTTCAAAATTTTCAATACGAATTCTGAAATTTCAGTTAGTTTTTCTTTATATGTACCGCCTTTATTAATCTGATTTGCCCAACGACGCAATTGACGTTCAGACAATACTTTTCTATACTTCTGTTGGACGGTGTTGATGCTTAAATTTTTCTTTTTACTAGATCGCCAGTACTCAACTGCATTCTTTTTGTACTCGAAACTTAATTTTTCTTCATCTTCAGTACATTTATCAGAATCAGCAGGCTCTTTGTACCATATGTCGTCTTCAACAGGCATCACTTCACAATTTTTAAATTCTTCTTCAAATTCAACCGTATAATCTTCTAGAGCTTCTACTTCATTATAGTTATCCATAGCATTCATAAGAATTTTTTCAATATTCTCTTTTAATTCTACTTCTGCATTATTAATTGGAGTTTGTTTTATGTTCAAGGCTTCGAATGCTGCTAGTAGAAGGTTAATAACATTTATTGGATTCACTCTCATTGTTAATAAATGTTTACGATAAATAAAATAAAAAATTTGTTAACGTGTATTTTAAAATAAAATTACGCTCAAATTGACCGAGTTATGCACTGTACAAGTGAAAACAAACAAACTGTACAAGTGAAATATGAATTCTTTTTATCGGACTGTTCATATCAAAAAGTTGTTTATACACAGAAGTTTTATCAATAAAAATTATCACTCAAGTGACGGGCTGGTAATGTTTCATACACATAAGAATCGCACATAATAGTTTGTGCATTATATGTGCAGATAATTTTCGTGCAAATTATTTTTGTGCACATTATTTTTGTGCACATTATTTTTGTGCACATTATTTTTGTACACATTTTTTTTATGTGTACACACATTATATGGTGATTTCTGAAAATATCGGCCGATTGTGTTCTTTAATAAAAATACAAAACTATTTCGTTTATATAAATAAGACAAAAATTTCTGCAGATACTTTCAATTTTTTAACAATATATTCCATAGTCATATTTAAAAATATGAAAAATCTATCCTAAAAAAATTCGTAAACACCGAAAATGTAACCTCCATTAGTTTCTGGGCGTACAATTAGAAATCTATTGTTGTATATTACAGTCATCAGCTAATTGACATAAACATTTTTTCTTCGGCTGCGGAGTCTATCTAAGGACAGTTATGAAATACAATCATTATAAATCTTGAATTTAAACATAAGTTTTTTTTTATAGGACAGTAAACATTTTCCAAACCAAATGAACAAAGTTAACAGAATTTAAAAATGTATACTTTATAGGTAATTTATTATATTTTAAATAATTTAAATAATGTTCTAATGTAATATAATTAATATTTTATACTAGTTATCAATGATAAGTCTCAAAATATATGTTTAAGTAAGTTTATAATAAAAAACTTTATTTAAATTAAAAAATATTTTAATTACGCGTAACCTCCGTTAACTGCTCCTTAAATCGCATTGTCAATACATTCGTGAAGCAAACCAAATTTACTTTGTTTTTTTTTTTATTTACGAAACAATTACTTTTTGTACTCATATAATTTAATTGCCTTCTTAAAACTTCCCTATTGACGAGCGGATTGTGCTCCCGCAAACATATTTGACAAAACTCTCATTTATCCTGAAGAGGGACATATAAAATAAAATGTCCGAAACGTCGAACAAATAAAAAATTTGTGTTCTATTATTTAATAAAAAACCTAAGACCAAAACACCAATAACAAATGATAGCAAATTGGCCATTAATTTCAATTATGGAAATATTATAAAAAAGACTACCAGTAGCAGCAAATACACAAAATAGCCTTCTTAAAACAAATAATTTTTCATTTATTTAAATGCAAAACTCCAAATAGTTCTCGACATAATCAAAAAAATTGATTTTCAGGGGTGAATCTGAAGGGTTGTTTTCACCCCTTATAATCATTTTTCCGCCGATAAAAAAATGCGCGTGACTTATTTTTTATAATTTTTACAGTTACTTTAAAAAACAAGAAAATTGCAAGCAGAAAAATTTTAAACTATAATATATATAGTAAAACAAATTAGAGTGTAAGCAATCCCTCAAAATCAGTTTAATCGTAAAAAACTTAAAACACCTCAACTTTAGTTTTTTATTTTATTTATAAAAAATTATTTTTAAGTTAATTTGATATAATTTAAAGTTTTCGTATTGAAAAACTGAAAAGATTATATTTTTTTTTAAATTAGGGCAACCCCTTCAGATGAAAATTATCTCATATAACTACCTTCGTAAAGAAAATAATTTGGCATTTGTTTCTTTGTAAAATCCCTAATCGTTCTCGAGATATTTAAAAAAATCGATTTTTAGGAGTGAATCTTAAGGGTTGTTTTCACCCCTTAAAATCGTTTTTCCGCCGATAAAAAAATATGCGTGTCTTATTTTTTATAATTTCTACAGTTACTTTAAAAAACAAGAAAATTACAAACAGAAACATTTTAAACTCTAATATATATAGTGAAACAAATTAGAGGGTAAGCAACCCGTCAAAATCGGTATAATCGTAAAAAACTTAAATACCCCAACTTTAGTTTTTTATTTTATTTATAAAAAAATTATTTTTAAATTAATTTGATGTAATTTAAAGTTTTCGTATTGGAAAACTGATAAAGAGAATTACATATATATTTTTTTTTAAATTAGGAACGAAACCCCTTAAGATGATAATTGTACTCATTTAACTACCTTCTTAAAACAAATAATTTGGCACTTGTTTTTTTGCCAACTTTAAGGGCTGTTTTCACCCCTTAAAACCGTTTTTCCGCAGATAAAAAAAAATACGTGTCTCTTATTTTTTGATGATCTACAACATATTTAAGTTTCAAGAAAATCGGGGGCAGACACCTCGTAAGGTTTCCTTGTCAGTGCCTTGTTTGGACTGTAAGTATTTTTTTTTTTTTATCATTTTATTCTTCCATTTCTCAGTCCCCTTGGGTAGAAAAAAATATATATATATATATGTGCAAATCCGCGGAATACAGACAACAACTGGGGTACAAAAACGAATAAAATTTTTTTTAAGGGCACACCTACCACATAAGATTTTTGCGGTTCTTTGGAGGTTCCCCAACATGAAAATACTCGTGAACACTCATTATCCGTCGCCAAACTTTTTTGCCGACGAAATCAATTTTTCTTATGGAAATTTAACATGGGAAAAATGGACGAAAAGTAGTCATTGATGATCAACCAATAGCAAACTATTGAAGAGGCCAAACCAAATTCCACAAAAAAGCGATTAAAGTTGAAGAATAGAGCTTTAATTTCAGATGAGAATCGTTAAAATCGGTCGATTCTGTGCAAAGCTAGATGAATTTGAAAATGGCGAATAATGACGAAAATGAGCGATTTTTTTCAAACCCACGTAATTCTTCAAATTTTTGTCATTTTTCGCCATTTTCAATTTCACGCAGCTTTGCACAGAATCGACCGATTTTAACGATTCTCATCTGAAATTAAAGCTCTATTCTTCAACTTTAATCGCTTTTTTGTGGAATTTGGTTTGGCCTCTTTAATAGTTTGCTATTGGTTAATCATCAATGACTACTTTTCGTCCATTTTTCCCATGTTAAATTTCCATAAGAAAAATTGATTTCGTCGGCAAAAAGGTTTGGCAACGGATAATGAGTGTTCACGAGTATTTTCATGTTGGGGGATCCCCAAAGAACCGAAAAAACCTTATGTGGTGGGTGTACCCTCAAAAAAAATTTTATTCGTTTTTGTACCCCAGTTGTTGTCTGTAGTCCGCGGATTTGCACATATATATTCAATCGATCTTTGACTTCGTAAATTCTTATGCATATACACACATCCACTTGACATTAATTGCACAAATTTGTTATATCCATATTACATACATTTATTTATATATAAATTTTATATATAAATTATATATAAAATTATTATTATATTATTAATATTTTTTATATATAAATTTTATACATCTATTTTGATTATATATTATTATTATTATATTACTACTAAAAATATATTACTCAGTATGGCTTTTTCGAGTATATTCACGAGATCAAGTAGCGAGAGAAACCTAACAAATTCTTCAAAAACGGGAGCGATTAAAAAACATAGGATATCAAACTTTCAGTTTCGCAGTTCACCTGATCTTACAAAAGAAGGTAATTCATCTATACAGCCTTATATTACGGCCGATGAATTAACTTCTACTATACGTAACTGTTCGACTGATATTAAGTCTAAAGTACTTTTACATTCTCTTAATGACGACGAATTAAAAGATATTTTACGTGAAATTGAAATGCGTGTCGGCGCGTCAAATTCACAAAATCCAGACGCTACTCAGGTTACTTCCTCGTCAAACGAAACCGCTACAACGCTTACATCATCACACAGCATTTTACGAAATGAAAAAGATTTTACGTGGCCGCCAGAAAATGATCCACTTTTAAGTGCATCTAGCGATCCCTTTTCTCCGCAATCTACCTCGCAACCCTCTTGGCCACCCCTTCAAACATCTCGTCCAGAAAATTTCTCCTCGCAGTATACAAATTCGCCGGTTAATTAATTATCAGACCACGGAGCCTACTTTATCGCTAAATAACCCGCGTTCATCGTATCTACAGCATATAACCGAACAGTCAAAACACGAATACTTTATAGATCGTTGGCAAAGACCGAATAAATCAGACGTAATAACATTGCCAAAACATATCTATTTCAATAAATTACCAAATAATAGTTCGTATTTTGACGCTCCCACTCCCGCTTCTAGTAGACGCGACAATTTTCAAATGCCAGTAGGAACAACTACCTTCCCGCGTTCTGATGCCTTATCGCGCCACCCATACGCGGCTTCCCACAAACAACATTCAGGCCTTTCCCTTTCAAAATCTATAAGTCAAATCCCTAATTTGGACGGGAACCCAGACAAATTGCCCCTGTTTGGCGCGGTTGTTGGGAAAATTTTATACAGGTTTCCGAATAACGAAGAAGATATTTTATTCGGATTAGCAAATAAATTAATTGGCCATGCGGCCGACGGTTATTTGGCAATTCTACACCAATATAATTCGGTTGAACGATTTTTAACGGATTTAACGATACAGTATGGCAACATACGGTTTGCAGACGACGTAATAGGCCAACTTAAAATTGTTCAATACCAACCAGGAGAATCAATTGGCAATTACGGCTTGCGGGTTCAAAAACTTCTCAATTGGCTCATCACAATTTATGATTCTTTTCCTGATTTACATCCCGCGCAAAGAGCGATTCTCTCGAGACGCTCTCGAATATTTTCAGCTAGGGCTCCCACCTGCTCTTGACCACCAAGTTAGATTCGAAAGGTCCACCTCATTGCGAGAAGCAATTCATTATGCGACAAAGTACGAAAGCAGGCTGATGGTACGCAGCCTATACGGAGATAACTACGCCCAAAATGCTCATACGCATTTAGGTACCCCTTCTAGAGAGGGTTTATCTATATCAGCCGACACACAAAAATCGTATTTACAACAGCAAGCAGCAATACCCCCCCCCCCCTGCCGGTTCCTCAGTAGCCAATATTTTAATAGCGAGGGCCAAACTACAGTGTACTTATTGCGGAAAACCAGACCACGAAGAGGACAACTGCTTAAGGGGATGTGCAACCCTAATTTCAATATTTTTTTAAATCAATATTCAAACATTTATTTTGAAAAAGACGGCTGTCAAGCGCTCCGTACACGCAAACACTATATGCAGATTTTTTTCTGGATAATTCTATTTATATTTGCATGAGTTATGCTCGTTTGAAAAGTAGGTCAATTGTAGATTCCTACTTACCGACAGTACGGTTTTTATTTAATTAAATAAATTCTCATCATTTTTTTGGAAAAAGACGTCTGTCAAGCGCTCCGTACACGCAAACACTATATGCACATTTTTTTCTGGATAATTCTATTGATATTTGCGTGAGTTATGCTCGTTTGAAAAATAACGTCGGTACTCACATCCCCTTAAAGCGTTATTATGAAATAACGATTTGTAAATTTTGCAAGAGGAACGGCCACACATGGTCAGAATGCGTTATACTCCGCAGGCTTGTTAGAACGAGCTGGTTAGGATCGAAAATTTTCCCAACGCTTTCTATCCACCGAACAACAATTCGCCGGATAATAATCAACGTAACAACTCCAAAGGCCGTCCTTATAATAACAGTAATAATGACAATAATCATAATAACCGTAGTAATAACTATCAAGGTTTCCGAAATAACAACAGAAATAACAACCACGATTATGATCAGCGCACAAGTAATTTGAGTAAGCAGCCCGAAAATCGCAACTCTTTACCGAACAACAAAAACTCGGCTAGTAGTATATGGTCAGGTATAGCGAGACATATCATATTACAAGTGGGGGAGGGGGGCTCGCGCCCCGGGAAGGGTCATTAAGTCAAGTGTTATGTAAACAGTAGCTGCACAGTAGCTGTCCCATGTCAATGGGCCTATTGTTCTCAACCGCAACTGTTGTGTAAACAAAACACCCATTGACATGGTTAATTAGCTACTGTTTTTACATAGCACTTGACTTAATGACCCATACAGAGGCGCGACCCCCCACCCCACTTGTAATATGATATGTCTCGGTATACCCGACCATATACGAGAGAGAGGAGGTGGAAGGCGGGTGAGGGGGAGGCGGTGGGTCTTGGGTGATGGGGAGGCGGTGGGTGGTGGGTGAGGGGAGGTGGTGGGTGGTGGGAGAGGGGGTGGTGGGAGGCGGGTGAGGGGGTGGGGAGGTGGTGGGCGCCGGTGGGTGGTGGGTGAGGGTAGAACTGAAAAATGTTTATAAAAATATTTTATTTTTGTACACACACACACACACACACACACACACACACACACACACATACACACGTACAAATTATGTTGCTTACGCGGACGCATCTCACACACACACACACACACACACTCACACGCGCCTACACAAGAGAGACAGGGAGAGAGAGAGAGAGAGAGAGAGAGAGATAGAAAGAGAGAGAGAGAAAGAGAGAGAGAGAGAGAGAGAGAGAGAGAGATCCGAGAGGATAGAGAGTGTGCTGCGGCGACCTTCTCCACAGGGGTCCCCAGCGTCTAAAGTATAGTGAATCGTTTGTATACGTGATAGAGTTAGTGGCCCTGAAAAGGGCCGTTTTCTTTTTTGTGTTAAGTTTTAATTATATCGTGAATAACCTTGTTTACTGGGAAAGGAATTGGTATTGGTGGAAAAAGATTTATACCATGAGGAATCTTTATCAGTCGACGACGAATAATCTTTCGTTTTTTATCGATGAGAGGTTGTTTTTCCTCCTTGTCAGACTTCTGCTTGCTGAATGGTGGACCCATGATGTGTGCTCGGTGAAGGTTGCAGGCCTTCTGTTTTATCACATCCCTCTACTATTAGCTTATATCTAAGCGCAAGTGACTGGTGGTGGTGGGAGGGAGCAGGAGTGGTGGCGGAGTAGAGATATGAAGTAATGAAGAAGGCAATTAAATTAAAATTTGTATTTATTGATTATTAACAGTCTCGTATTCGTATACATCTTTTTCTAGGATCGGTAAATAAATACTACGTATTTCTATAAATAGTCTATCAATGTTCGTACTACCAAAGTCTGAATGAATCATACGGTTTTTTACATCAGTTTTTAATTCGTCTTTTTGCTCGTCAAAAAGTTTAACAAATGTGTTCCCGTCAATTTCACGAATTTTCTCGTCGCCGCTGTTCACATGGGTTTTCAAGCTTTCAACTATTACATCATAAATGATATTAATGTACGTAGACATATTCTCTAATTCACGAAGCCGAAACTCGATACACTCGCGCATGCTTTTTAATATTACAAATGTACGACGCAACATCACTACACTTGGTAAACTCACGACTTTTTTCTTCTTTTTCGGTGGTTCTCCATCGTCGTTGTTGTCGCAGTCGTCAGCTGTATCGATGGGTCTGGTGATTGACTCTGTATCCATACGTAAGCCATCAGTGGTGTCCCAATCTTGCGCCTCGTGCAGATGCCGTCGACCACGTAATGACACAGGTTCCTTTGTTTTGCTTTTCTGAGTGATTGCCACAGCTCTCGAGCTATAAGCAGTGGTCAAATCAATCTCGTGTTGAGCTAGGCCGATTTTTCTAAAGTCCCGCTTGTGGGCGTATAGATGGTACATTATTGCTGGAAAATGTGTTGTGAATTCCTCCCATTCGGCGCTATCCATTGTTATGTATCTATGTGGTGAAGTATCGCCGCCCAATTGAATCACTGTACGAAAATGGTCACCGTAATATTGCAGACCAATGTATGCAAATTTCGTGTGGGACTTATTGAGTGCGTAACTTGTGTTAAAAAGCAAGTTTTGCGGTATCTCGTCTTGGTTCATTTTGAAGCAGTCGTCACAAACTTTTTTTTAAAGAAATACTAATGCACTGGTAAAGATGTCGTGTTCTCGGAGCTGCTGATGCTGCAGTGAGCTCTAACAGAATGAAGCAGTGGTGTCGTATGTGGGCGAGTGCACTTTGTGTAAAGAAATACTGTGATGCTGACTGCTGCTGCTGCTGGTGCGGTGTGTTCTACTAGACTGGCGCAACGTCACTGCTAGCGCTATTCGTTTGGCTGTGTACCCCCCCACTATGCCGATATGTGGGTGGTGGGGGGCGGCGGCGGCGATGGCGCGCGAGCACGACCAACGAGAGCACTGTTACGTGTATGACGTAGCGTGTCGTGTGGCAGGGGGACTATGTGACGTAAAACGTTTCGAGAAAAATATAGATTTATGGTTATGATTGTATCCGATAACAGTGGAAATCGTTTCTAATTACTTGTCGTCACACTATGAATGCGTCAATCATGTACTCTCGTGAAAGATTTTTATGGCT
This sequence comes from Torymus aiolomorphi, assembly GCA_036365515.1. NCBI lineage: Eukaryota > Metazoa > Arthropoda > Insecta > Hymenoptera > Torymidae > Torymus > Torymus aiolomorphi. The sequence goes on from CM070875.1 coordinate 179,570,804, forward strand.
TCCGTGAGAAGGAAATGCGTGCCGCGACATGTAACCGATAACAGCAGTAACCTAAACACTCCACACAACCGCTATGAACGCGTCCATTGTTCAGCGAGTTTTAACAGGCAGTTTCAAGAGGGGGGTGCTCTCGATGACGCCTGTGGAGATTTTACGAGTCAAAGTGTATACATTGATAAATTTTTCACGTGAATGCGTTCTTTGTTCAACGGTTTTTAAGAGGAGTGCAGTTTAAGTTACGCGTAAATGTGTATATGATGATAAATTTTTCACGTATAAGCATTTTGAATACTCTCTCGCGGGAGGAAAATGAATTTAACTGTTTTTCAGGAGTGGGAAAAATGAAAAAGGTCTGTAAATGAAAAAAGTGATTTGGGTAAAATTTTTTTATTCAATCAAACTTACAAACTATGAATACATAAATGTGGAAAGAAACAAAAACTTACAATCTTCGAATACATATGGTTTAGCCGAGCGACGCTTAAAATTAATTACGGATGCATAATAGTGCACAGGAATAGCATCTGATTCATGACAGAGCAAACAGCTCTTTTTCAGTATTAAGTTAAAATATACACACACATACACACGCAATATATATTAGCTTACAAATCTAGGTCCAAAGTAATTTAAACAGCAATGCAAAATGTATCTTAAAGTGTGCGTGTGTAAGAGAAAAAGCGAACTGATGTGTGAGAGCTGTGCAAGTCTGCGTCAGAGTGCACGTACCCCCACCCACTTTTTTACGCATACAGTAGTGCCACCAACACGCAGCGTCATGTAGCGACCTGTCGCTGGCGATAAGCGGGAGCCTTCTGCTGCTGCTGCTCTATCACTTAGGCGCTGAAATCCGTTAAAATTTGTCGAGTGGAGTCGATTTCAAGAACGTTATCGTACTCTGCGTAAACAATGCAGTTTGTTGTAACTGTTGGCGCCGTCTCGAAGCCCACTTCAATGCGTACACTGCCTGAGCGTACGAGATTCCAATGAGAGTGGCAGTGCGCTGATAAATCGGGCGTGAGATCGAATGCCGTAAGAAAATGACCCATTGAATAGTTGTAACGGTTTATGCCTAGGCCCTCGTTGAGAAAATGTATTCCGGTGCCTGTGTAGAGTGTTTGGAATGTCTCGATAAAAGCTGGAGCGATGCCTGTAAAATGAGGCTGTAATGGTTTGCTCGGTATTTGAACCCCATCGATATATATCGAGAGATAATTTATGTCAAAGTATTGAAAGTTGAATGGATTGAGCGCACGATTTCCATTGAACGCTCTGTTATCGACGAAACCGATTATTATACGTTTCGGCAGTTGGCCCAGAATCGCATTATCGATGCTATCACCTAGTATACCAGTGTGAAGCGTAAATGTTTTCACTTCGACGCGTGTAATGGGATATTTGGCTGTGGCTTTGGCCAGTGTATTGGCGTGTGCGATCAAAATACCCGGATTTATTTTGACACGGCGAACTATGAGAGTAGCTTCTTTTATTTTTATTCCGAAGCGCCCGTCGTTTGTGGAATCCATCAGGCAAAATGCATCCTTGCTACGCACCAGTCGCACTCTCATTTCGACACCATTGATGAGCATTTTATCCTGATTAAACAAGTCGCAGTGCAGATGACCAATCATATCGAATGCTTTTCCGTCCTTCGTAAAATATTGCCTGTGATTGAAGCCTTTGTTCGCTCCGACTCCGTGATTTTCCGGTGCACCCTCCATACAGCCGTGTGTATCATCGTACCAGAGGCTCGCTGTGAGATGAGATTCTTTGGCCGCGGGGGAATAGCTCAGCAATGACTCTATGTAAGCTCTGTACGGGTACGCGTTGTTGGGCGGTGACGCAAGCTTTTGATTGAGAAAAATATCAATTTGATTGAACATTGAATGTAAAACGTTGTTTACGGGGCCAACTTTTAGATTTGTGTCGGGCTCCTCGACGGGCAATATTTGTGCCTTGACGAAGAGCATAGTGTGCGCGAGGTCGATGTAATGCTCGCTGGTGCTGGGTACGACGAATTCGATGGGTGCATCACTCTCATCGGTGATCGAAGAGACGGGCTTATAGTTCAAAAAACTGCTCCCTTCGATGGAGGTTTGAGTAGCGGGGAGGGTGAAAAGGTCGAGTTCGCTCGACATACACTCTGACGAGTGAGAGTGCAAGAAAGCCATTTTTAAGATTTACTTTGGTCCAAAAATATCGTTAATGGGGCGAAAAGTCGGGGTTTTGCGCTTTCTCTTGCTTACTTTACGAGTTCCACGCGACGCGGTGGGCAATTTTTTTTTCTTACGTTTGGATCGCGAGGTACGAGCGGTCGCGCGTGCCTTTGTCGACTGACGCGGCCGTTTGATGCGGCTTGTAGTTTTATAGCCCGAACCCTTCATGATTTCTGTAATTTTCTCGGCAGCTTTTCTCTTGAGATGCCTCCTCGATTCTCCGACTCTCGATTTTATGGCCTCCTTGAAATTGACACCATTGTTTGCGACATCGTCTATGATTTTCATACCTGCGCGCAAGGTCTCTTTCCCGACCGCCTTAGCGCCACTCCTGACGTATGGAAGAATACGGCGAAAGAGACCCCCCAGCCAAGAGCCGATGCCACGCCCTCTCTGAAAGGGTGCGCCAGCGAAAACGTTTCTCACACCACCCCGCCACCTATCTGCTCATCGTAGTATCTAGTGTAATGAGACATCTTAACGACTTCGTCTGAAATGGAGTGTCACGGTCAGCGTACCGTACTCGAATGGAATGCGCTGCCCGTACTGGTCTCTTATATCGATGATAATATTGTGAAAATTGTGATAGAGAAGGGGTATGTAGTGAGTGGGTGTGAAACGCTGCACAGCACTGCAGCCGTATTTGAATTTTGAGTTATCCAAGGAAACGATGCGCAAGAGGGCGGCCTGTGTGTCCCCCACTGTATAGGGCTCACAAATATCTGTATAAACGTACAGTTGGTCAGGTATGGCACGAGAAAGCGAGGCTGGCCTCTCAGCTACAATTTCCCGCAGTGCGCCATGGTTAAAGGTTGTAAACAGAGTTTTTTCCCGGGTTCGTCATCGAAGCCAAAAATGCGCATAATTTTGTCTGAAATGAGTCGCATGTGGCTGTTGACAGTCGCACTTGCGTCTGATGGCATAATAGCCATTGCTCTCCTTTACGGGTCCAAGCATGTGATGCTTAAAAGTGTCATTCGAGTTGTTTATGGCGTCTGCCAGCTGTTGGAGAGAGTCGTAAATGCCGACTGGAAAATGGCAGAATGTTTTCTCAGTCTGTTCGTTGTCGTCCACGCTGTACGAACTAAAAGTGTAAAAGGCGTCATTGTCTTGAAAATGCACGATGCTACAGGGTACGTGAATTTCCACCAGTCCAACGTGCCACTCTCCGTGTAATTTGATCTCGTGAGGCAAGTGTGTGGTGAAACAGCTGGTCGTGTTATCGGAAAAGTAAGACATACTGCTGTTGCTAGGCAGTACCATGTAAAAATCTTCTTTCGGGTCCATACTTGCTCGCTGTTTTTCTACGAAATGCTCTCGAGTTGACTGACGTTCACCCAAGTATTAAATTTATCGGGATAGCCTAACCACTTGACGAGCGCTTGTTTGTTGGCGCCGCGACCTTTCGTGCGTACGATACGCTCGATTTTGAAGCTCTTATCGTCAGCCAGACGATCTTGCCCGACCAAAACGAGCTCTTCGTTGTAAAAGAATCCGTCGATTATTTCCCTGTTCAAGTCCGCCAATACGTACGTGTACAGTCCTTGTCGCGGTGATACGCGTATTATCTTGAAAATCTCCTCGCTGAAATTTTTTTCGTATCCTCGCTCGAAGGTGTTCTTTGAGCGACTGACACGGACGAGGTCACCTACGGCAAATTTACAGTGGCGCGCTGTGCGGCGGCACCGATAATTGGAGCGCGCACGTTTGTCCAAGTTTACGCGCGCGCGCGCAGCATTGTAAAGGTTGACCTCAGCGGGCCGCATTCGCGTGCCACTGTGCAGGGTGTGATTGTACGCGTACACAATTTTTTGCAGAACATCGATGTAGCGCTTGGTGTTCCGATGCGAGAAATATCTCCATATGCGCTCGCGCAGTGTTCTGTTGAGCCGCTCGACCACCGCTGCCTTGATATCCGGATTTCTAGCGACGCGAAAACCGATCTCCATGCGCTTGAGAAAATTTTGAAAAGCGGCACCAAGGAATTCCTTGCCACGATCGGACTGCACGCACAGGGGCACGCGCGGTTTCGCTCTGTCGGTAATTCGTTCAAAAGCGCTGGCAACGTTGCGAGCTGTTTTATCTTTCAACGGTTCAACCCAGGCGAACTTGCCGAGTACATCGATGACCACGAGAATATAGCAGTACCCATCGTTGTAATCCTTTATCGATGTTAGCTGAAGTAGATCGCACTCCCACACGTCATCGACGTTTGTTACATTGTACGACAGACGCGGAAATCTTCTTTTTATCGGGTGATGAAGTGTGTAGGCGTCTTGATTGCTTAGCCACGCGTAAATTTTTTTCTTCTCCTTTTTGGCATTTACGCGCAGGAGGTTTCGCGCACCTGCGTAACCAGCCGCATGCTCGAGATTGTAGTATTGTTTTCCGTAAGGCATTTCGTGTTTACATATCAAAGTGTAGCCATTTTTTCTTGGCTTGTTTTTTACTGCGCGTTAGAATGGGTGAGACTGGGGACAGGGCTATATTTTCTACACCCGCTATAGCCTCTCTACGCGGCAGGCGCCGTTTGGCCATTTTCTCTGGTGCGGTCAATATTTTCCCAATTTTCAAAACTTTGGGATTTTCTATGAGATTAACGGGTATCTCGCTAGTTTTGAGAAATTTTGCAAACTCAACGCGACCGACAGGTGCTTCGTCTCTCGTGTTCTTTTTGCTCAACGTGTCGATGAGTAACTCGCTTATGTCCGAGCGGGGTACCTGGTGACCATCGATGCTCACAGTGCCTGCATTGTCCCACTTTAAGCGCTCGGGAACCGCAGTCCTCCAGTGCCGAAGCAAGAGTCGCGCTTTGCGTGCGTGTACTTTGGGTATACCCTGGAGAATGTCTTCCTCGCTGAGCGGTGCGAGAGTCTCTTTGATTTCGTGAACCTCGTGATTCGGCTCGGCGGCACGCTCGTTGTCGCGAAAAAAAAGATAACGTCGTAAAATCTGCAGATAATTCAGACATTTTTCATAATCATCGCGCGCCTCCTTTGAGCGTAAAACTTCATACATTTCGCTGTCTAAGCGAGAAAAATTATCACCGCGCGTTTGTAAACTTTTTTCCTCGACATCCACGGCTGTGGCGGCGGCGGCGGCGGTGGCGGTGGCTCCGGATGTGGGTCTCGGTGGGCCAATCGAGCCTTCAGGCACAAGGATCATTTTACGTGCTCGTTCCATCTTAGTGCGTGTCACCCGATCCGAATATTTTCGATATGAGAGTACTCACGAGTGGGGCTAATAAGATTGGTAGAAACGACCCGCCGTTCTGAATAATCACTCGCTTCTTTGTGCGCCAATCGTCTTCGTTTCCACTTGAGTGCGATAACTTGCGCAGCGCGTGTTTATGTTTGCTCAAGCGTCTCTTCTCGCTATCGGATAATTTTATGACGCCGTGTAAAACGTTTAATGCACACTCACATATACACTTGACAAGTGGCTTGTTAGCCGCTCGGGTTATGGCAGTGCGATGTTTCTTATCGCCGTGACAGAGTGCGCCGAGTAGTGCGAGATTTTTCTTGGAAAAATGCTTACCCCGTGGTAATGTGCCGCGACAAGAGGCGCGACGACCGTACGGGGCCATAGTTTTTTTCCGACTGATGATCGTCCACGTGAATCAGTGTGATTTAAAGTATTTGGGCATGTATGCGCAATGCGCGCTGTCGTCGGGGAATATGTTTGCGCGAAATCTAAACTCATCGAGACAATCTTGCGAGAGGTCTGTAAAGAGGTAAGAGTGTGGTGCGCGCGTAGCGTCTACGAAGGCATCGCGCAGAAAAGCCGAGTCTTCGGGGTGGATTTGACGCGCGAGATGCTGTATTTGCGTCTTGTCGCGTGGATTTTTGAATAGCACTAAATACTTTGTATTTAAACTTATGTCACGCTGTGCCTTTCCCTTGTGGAAAACATTTTGTGTTATGAATATCACACTGATATTTTTGTGGTGACTCCCCTTCGTAAACAAGTCTAAAATAACGTCGCTCGAAGATTCTCGCATAAGATCATCGAGAACGAGTAATTTTTTCTTCTCGTTGTCCGAGGAATAATCGCCTATCTGAGGGAGACCCTCTCTAAACTCGATGGCTGGTCCAGCGGACTTAAAAGCTGTTCTGTAAGCCTCCTGCCATTCAGCGTAATAAAACAATAAACGATCGAAGCGCACTGTACACATCTCCGGTAAATGTGCGAGAAAGCGCTGGACGAAGCGAGTTTTCCCGCAGCCTGTGGGCCCGCACACGCAGCAGGTAAACGGGTGTTTCCATCGGACGTCCATATTTTTACACGAGCTCTACCCTGCGAATGAGACTGGACAAAGCTTTTCCAATCATTTTATAGCCACCCATTGACAAATAGACTGCTGGTCCCCAATGAGCGGCTGAGGCGGCGGCGGACGGGCGGGCGGGTGGGCGGGCGCGCGTGGACTAGCATCTTTACCCGCGGTGGTGAGCTGAATCGTCGCGGGTAAAGATGCTAGTCCACGCGCGCCCACCCGCCCGCCCGCCCGTCCGCCGAGCCGAATCACGAGGTTCACGAAATCAAAGAGACTCTCGCACCGCTCAGCGAGGAAGACATTCTCTAGGGTATACCCAAAGTACACGCACGCAAAGCGCGACTCTTGCTTCGGCACCGGAGGACTGCGGTTCCCGAGCGCTTAAAGTGGGACAATGCAGGCACTGTGAGCATCGATGGTCACCAGGTACCCCGCTCGGACATAAGCGAGTTACTCATCGACACGTTGAGCAAAAAGAACACGAGAGACGAAGCACCTGTCGGTCGCGTTGAGTTTGCAAAATTTCTCAAAACTAGCGAGATACCCGTTAATCTCATAGAAAATCCCAAAGTTTTGAAAATTGGGAAAATATTGACCGCACCAGAGAAAATGGCCAAACGGCGCCTGCCGCGTAGAGAGGCTATAGCGGGTGTAGAAAATATAGCCCTGTCCCCAGTCTCACCCATTCTAACGCGCAGTAAAAAACAAGCCAAGAAAAAATGGCTACACTTTGATATGTAAACACGAAATGCCTTACGGAAAACAATACTACAATCTCGAGCATGCGGCTGGTTACGCAGGTGCGCGAAACCTCCTGCGCGTAAATGCCAAAAAGGAGAAGAAAAAATTTACGCGTGGCTAAGCAATCAAGACGCCTACACACTTCATCACCCGATAAAAAGAAGATTTCCGCGTCTGTCGTACAATGTAACAAACGTCGATGACGTGTGGGAGTGCGATCTACTTCAGCTAACATCGATAAAGGATTACAACGATGGGTACTGCTATATTCTCGTGGTCATCGATGTACTCGGCAAGTTCGCCTGGGTTGAACCGTTGAAAGATAAAACAGCTCGCAACGTTGCCAGCGCTTTTGAACGAATTACCGACAGAGCGAAACCGCGCGTGCCCCTGTGCGTGCAGTCCGATCGTGGCAAGGAATTCCTTGGTGCCGCTTTTCAAAATTTTCTCAAGCGCATGGAGATCGGTTTTCGCGTCGCTAGAAATCCGGATATCAAGGCAGCGGTGGTCGAGCGGCTCAACAGAACACTGCGCGAGCGCATATGGAGATATTTCTCGCATCGGAACACCAAGCGCTACATCGATGTTCTGCAAAAAATTGTGTACGCGTACAATCACACCCTGCACAGTGGCACGCGAATGCGGCCCGCTGAGGTCAACCTTTACAATGCTGCGCGCGCGCGTAAACTTGGACAAACGTGCGCGCTCCAATTATCGGTGCCGCCGCACAGCGCGCCACTGTAAATTTGCCGTAGGTGACCTCGTCCGTGTCAGTCGCTCAAAGAACACCTTCGAGCGAGGATACGAAAAAAATTTCAGCGAGGAGATTTTCAAGATAATACGCGTATCACCGCGACAAGGACTGTACACGTACGTATTGGCGGACTTGAACAGGGAAATAATCGACGGATTCTTTTACAACGAAGAGCTCGTTTTGGTCGGGCAAGATCGTCTGGCTGACGATAAGAGCTTCAAAATCGAGCGTATCGTACGCACGAAAGGTCGCGGCGCCAACAAACAAGCGCTCGTCAAGTGGTTAGGCTATCCCGATAAATTTAATACTTGGGTGAACGTCAGTCAACTCGAGAGCATTTCGTAGAAAAACAGCGAGCAAGTATGGACCCGAAAGAAGATTTTTACATGGTACTGCCTAGCAACAGCAGTATGTCTTACTTTTCCGATAACACGACCAGCTGTTTCACCACACACTTGCCTCACGAGATCAAATTACACGGAGAGTGGCACGTTGGACTGGTGGAAATTCACGTACCCTGTAGCATCGTGCATTTTCAAGACAATGACGCCTTTTACACTTTTAGTTCGTACAGCGTGGACGACAACGAACAGACTGAGAAAACATTCTGCCATTTTCCAGTCGGCATTTACGACTCTCTCCAACAGCTGGCAGACGCCATAAACAACTCGAATGACACTTTTAAGCATCACATGCTTGGACCCGTAAAGGAGAGCAATGGCTATTATGCCATCAGACGCAAGTGCGACTGTCAACAGCCACATGCGACTCATTTCAATGACAAAATTATGCGCATTTTTGGCTTCGATGACGAACCCGGGAAAAAAACTCTGTTTACAACCTTTAACCATGGCGCACTGCGGGAAATTGTAGCTGAGAGGCCAGCCTCGCTTTCTCGTGCCATACCTGACCAACTGTACGTTTATACAGATATTTGTGAGCCCTATACAGTGGGGGACACACAGGCCGCCCTCTTGCGCATCGTTTCCTTGGATAACTCAAAATTCAAATACGGCTGCAGTGCTGTGCAGCGTTTCACACCCACTCACTACATACCCCTTCTCTATCACAATTTTCACAATATTATCATCGATATAAGAGACCAGTACGGGCAGCGCATTCCATTCGAGTACGGTATGCTGACCGTGACACTCCATTTCAGACGAAGTCGTTAAGATGTCTCATTACACTAGATACTACGATGAGCAGATAGGTGGCGGGGGTGGTGTGAGAAACGTTTTCGCTGGCGCACCTTTTCAGAGAGGGCGTGGCATCGGCTCTTGGCTGGGGGGTCTCTTTCGCCGTATTCTTCCATACGTCAGGAGTGGCGCTAAGGCGGTCGGGAAAGAGACCTTGCGCGCAGGTATGAAAATCATAGACGATGTCGCAAACAATGGTGTCAATTTCAAGGAGGCCATAAAATCGAGAGTCGGAGAATCGAGGAGGCATCTCAAGAGAAAAGCTGCCGAGAAAATTACAGAAATCATGAAGGGTTCGGGCTATAAAACTACAAGCCGCATCAAACGGCCGCGTCAGTCGACAAAGGCACGCGCGACCGCTCGTACCTCGCGATCCAAACGGAAGAAAAAAATTGCCCACCGCGTCGCGTGGAACTCGTAAAGTAAGCAAGAGAAAGCGCAAAACCCCGACTTTTCGCCCCATTAACGATATTTTTGGACCAAAGTAAATCTTAAAAATGGCTTTCTTGCACTCTCACTCGTCAGAGTGTATGTCGAGCGAACTCGACCTTTTCACCCTCCCCGCTACTCAAACCTCCATCGAAGGGAGCAGTTTTTTGAACTATAAGCCCGTCTCTTCGATCACCGATGAGAGTGATGCACCCATCGAATTCGTCGTACCCAGCACCAGCGAGCATTACATCGACCTCGCGCACACTATGCTCTTCGTCAAGGCACAAATATTGCCCGTCGAGGAGCCCGACACAAATCTAAAAGTTGGCCCCGTAAACAACGTTTTACATTCAATGTTCAATCAAATTGATATTTTTCTCAATCAAAAGCTTGCGTCACCGCCCAACAACGCGTACCCGTACAGAGCTTACATAGAGTCATTGCTGAGCTATTCCCCCGCGGCCAAAGAATCTCATCTCACAGCGAGCCTCTGGTACGATGATACACACGGCTGTATGGAGGGTGCACCGGAAAATCACGGAGTCGGAGCGAACAAAGGCTTCAATCACAGGCAATATTTTACGAAGGACGGAAAAGCATTCGATATGATTGGTCATCTGCACTGCGACTTGTTTAATCAGGATAAAATGCTCATCAATGGTGTCGAAATGAGAGTGCGACTGGTGCGTAGCAAGGATGCATTTTGCCTGATGGATTCCACAAACGACGGGCGCTTCGGAATAAAAATAAAAGAAGCTACTCTCATAGTTCGCCGTGTCAAAATAAATCCGGGTATTTTGATCGCACACGCCAATACACTGGCCAAAGCCACAGCCAAATATCCCATTACACGCGTCGAAGTGAAAACATTTACGCTTCACACTGGTATACTAGGTGATAGCATCGATAATGCGATTCTGGGCCAACTGCCGAAACGTATAATAATCGGTTTCGTCGATAACAGAGCGTTCAATGGAAATCGTGCGCTCAATCCATTCAACTTTCAATACTTTGACATAAATTATCTCTCGATATATATCGATGGGGTTCAAATACCGAGCAAACCATTACAGCCTCATTTTACAGGCACCGCTCCAGCTTTTATCGAGACATTCCAAACACTCTACACAGGCACCGGAATACATTTTCTCAACGAGGGCCTAGGCATAAACCGTTACAACTATTCAATGGGTCATTTTCTTACGGCATTCGATCTCACGCCCGATTTATCAGCGCACTGCCACTCTCATTGGAATCTCGTACGCTCAGGCAGTGTACGCATTGAAGTGGGCTTCGAGACGGCGCCAACAGTTACAACAAACTGCATTGTTTACGCAGAGTACGATAACGTTCTTGAAATCGACTCCACTCGACAAATTTTAACGGATTTCAGCGCCTAAGTGATAGAGCAGCAGCAGCAGAAGGCTCCCGCTTATCGCCAGCGACAGGTCGCTACATGACGCTGCGTGTTGGTGGCACTACTGTATGCGTAAAAAAGTGGGTGGGGGTACGTGCACTCTGACGCAGACTTGCACAGCTCTCACACATCAGTTCGCTTTTTCTCTTACACACGCACACTTTAAGATACATTTTGCATTGCTGTTTAAATTACTTTGGACCTAGATTTGTAAGCTAATATATATTGCGTGTGTATGTGTGTATATTTTAACTTAATACTGAAAAAGAGCTGTTTGCTCTGTCATGAATCAGATGCTATTCCTGTGCACTATTATGCATCCGTAATTAATTTTAAGCGTCGCTCGGCTAAACCATATGTATTCGAAGATTGTAAGTTTTTGTTTCTTTCCACATTTATGTATTCATAGTTTGTAAGTTTGATTGAATAAAAAATTTTACCCAAATCACTTTTTTCATTTACAGACCTTTTTCATTTTTCCCACTCCTGAAAAACAGTTAAATTCATTTTCCTCCCGCGAGAGAGTATTCAAAATGCTTATACGTGAAAAATTTATCATCATATACACATTTACGCGTAACTTAAACTGCACTCCTCTTAAAAACCGTTGAACAAAGAACGCATTCACGTGAAAAATTTATCAATGTATACACTTTGACTCGTAAAATCTCCACAGGCGTCATCGAGAGCACCCCCTCTTGAAACTGCCTGTTAAAACTCGCTGAACAATGGACGCGTTCATAGCGGTTGTGTGGAGTGTTTAGGTTACTGCTGTTATCGGTTACATGTCGCGGCACGCATTTCCTTCTCACGGAAGCCATAAAAATCTTTCACGAGAGTACATGATTGACGCATTCATAGTGTGACGACAAGTAATTAGAAACGATTTCCACTGTTATCGGATACAATCATAACCATAAATCTATATTTTTCTCGAAACGTTTTACGTCACATAGTCCCCCTGCCACACGACACGCTACGTCATACACGTAACAGTGCTCTCGTTGGTCGTGCTCGCGCGCCATCGCCGCCGCCGCCCCCCACCACCCACATATCGGCATAGTGGGGGGTACACAGCCAAACGAATAGCGCTAGCAGTGACGTTGCGCCAGTCTAGTAGAACACACCGCACCAGCAGCAGCAGCAGTCAGCATCACAGTATTTCTTTACACAAAGTGCACTCGCCCACATACGACACCACTGCTTCATTCTGTTAGAGCTCACTGCAGCATCAGCAGCTCCGAGAACACGACATCTTTACCAGTGCATTAGTATTTCTTTAAAAAAAAAAAGTTTGTGACGACTGCTTCAAAATGAACCAAGACGAGATACCGCAAAACTTGCTTTTTAACACAAGTTACGCACTCAATAAGTCCCACACGAAATTTGCATACATTGGTCTGCAATATTACGGTGACCATTTTCGTACAGTGATTCAATTGGGCGGCGATACTTCACCACATAGATACATAACAATGGATAGCGCCGAATGGGAGGAATTCACAACACATTTTCCAGCAATAATGTACCATCTATACGCCCACAAGCGGGACTTTAGAAAAATCGGCCTAGCTCAACACGAGATTGATTTGACCACTGCTTATAGCTCGAGAGCTGTGGCAATCACTCAGAAAAGCAAAACAAAGGAACCTGTGTCATTACGTGGTCGACGGCATCTGCACGAGGCGCAAGATTGGGACACCACTGATGGCTTACGTATGGATACAGAGTCAATCACCAGACCCATCGATACAGCTGACGACTGCGACAACAACGACGATGGAGAACCACCGAAAAAGAAGAAAAAGTCGTGAGTTTACCAAGTGTAGTGATGTTGCGTCGTACATTTGTAATATTAAAAAGCATGCGCGAGTGTATCGAGTTTCGGCTTCGTGAATTAGAGAATATGTCTACGTACATTAATATCATTTATGATGTAATAGTTGAAAGCTTGAAAACCCATGTGAACAGCGGCGACGAGAAAATTCGTGAAATTGACGGGAACACATTTGTTAAACTTTTTGACGAGCAAAAAGACGAATTAAAAACTGATGTAAAAAACCATATGATTCATTCAGACTTTGGTAGTACGAACATTGATAGACTATTTATAGAAATACGTAGTATTTATTTACCGATCCTAGAAAAAGATGTATACGAATACGAGACTGTTAATAATCAATAAATACAAATTTTAATTTAATTGCCTTCTTCATTACTTCATATCTCTACTCCGCCACCACTCCTGCTCCCTCCCACCACCACCAGTCACTTGCGCTTAGATATAAGCTAATAGTAGAGGGATGTGATAAAACAGAAGGCCTGCAACCTTCACCGAGCACACATCATGGGTCCACCATTCAGCAAGCAGAAGTCTGACAAGGAGGAAAAACAACCTCTCATCGATAAAAAACGAAAGATTATTCGTCGTCGACTGATAAAGATTCCTCACGGTATAAATCTTTTTCCACCAATACCAATTCCTTTCCCAGTAAACAAGGTTATTCACGATATAATTAAAACTTAACACAAAAAAGAAAACGGCCCTTTTCAGGGCCACTAACTCTATCACGTATACAAACGATTCACTATACTTTAGACGCTGGGGACCCCTGTGGAGAAGGTCGCCGCAGCACACTCTCTATCCTCTCGGATCTCTCTCTCTCTCTCTCTCTCTCTCTCTCTCTCTCTCTCTCTCTCTCTCTCTCTCTCTCTCTCTCTCTCTCTCTCTCTCTCTCTCTCTCTCTCTCTCTCTCTCTCTCTCTCTCTCCCTCTCTCTCTTGTGTATGCGCGCGTGTGTGTGTGTGTGTGTGTGTGTGTGAGATACGTCCGCGTAAGCAACATAATTTGTACGTGTGTATGTGTGTGTGTGTGCGTGTGTGTGTGTGTGTGTGTGTGTACAAAAATAAAATATTTTTATAAACATTTTTCAGTTCTACCCTCACCCACCACCCACCGGCGCCCACCACCTCCCCACCCCCCTCACCCGCCTCCCACCACCCCCTCTCCCACCACCCACCACCTCCCCTCACCCACCACCCACCGCCTCCCCATCACCCAAGACCCACCGCCTCCCCCTCACCCGCCTTCCACCTCCTCTCTCTCTCGTATATGGTCGGGTATACCGAGACATATCATATTACAAGTGGGGTGGGGGGTCGCGCCTCTGTATGGGTCATTAAGTCAAGTGCTATGTAAAAACAGTAGCTAATTAACCATGTCAATGGGTGTTTTGTTTACACAACAGTTGCGGTTGAGAACAATAGGCCCATTGACATGGGACAGCTACTGTGCAGCTACTGTTTACATAACACTTGACTTAATGACCCTTCCCGGGGCGCGAGCCCCCCTCCCCCACTTGTAATATGATATGTCTCGCTATACCTGACCATATACTACTTCGGCTGAGCAGAATATAAATGCAAACTCTACCACATCGCAAGGGATTGATAAATCTCCGAATATCCATACTTCAAATAGCAACAACCAAGCGAGTGCTGATCATTTAAATGCGTAAACTGCTCGACACATTCCTCAAGTGTTGAGCAGTCAAAAATAAAAGAAGCTAAAATCAAATTTATTCGCACAGGACGTAAACCACCCGTCGTTTGCTTTAAAAGCTTAAAATGCTTAAAAACCTTAAAGCCGGCCAGGCAAAATTTTATATAGATACCGGTGCGGACATTTCAATTATAAATAACAGTGCTTTAATCCATATTAATGATTTAGACTGTAATAATATTTTAAATATAACGGGCGTTACCGCCGGCATACGTGCAATGCTCGGCCGAACGGATATTATTTTGCATGATTCACCGTGTGAAATGCACGTAGTCTCAGATGACTTTCCGATTGAGAACGATGGGCTCGTCGGCTGGGACTTACTAATTAAATACGGCGGTCGCATTGACGCCGCCGGCAAATCTTTAATACTTTTTAATATTACTTTTCCGTTCGAGCAAGAGGAGTGTTTTGTATTACCCGGTCGCATGTGTCGCGTTATCTACGCTCGTACTTCAAAGTCTGGTCCAGACGCTGGCTGGGTACCCCTTATGAATTTAGGCCCAGGCATCCTTTTTGGTAATTTTATAGCTAAAAATAATGACGGTATAGTTTACGCGGAGTGCATTAATACAAATGAACAATCGGTCGATGTCCCCGTTCCAGAGGTTGAAATTATTCCTTGTAATATTATAGCAGATAAAGATAGTGTCGATGAGGACGACACTTCTAAAAATAGAAAAATTTTAAGCCTCCCGTCAATTAAATTATTATTTACGGAGACAGCGCAAAATGTACCTAGTAATGAAAACGAAAATGTCGAAAGCTCACGATCCGATAAGATAAAAAGAGCCGAAAAAATGTTATCCTTAGTCGACAAAAAAGGCTGTAATGAAGAGGAAATTCAACATATTAAGGATTTAATTTTTGAAAATCCATACATTTATGCGTTAGAAGGAGAACAACTACCCGCTACTACTCTAATTACTCACAAAATTCCCACTACCTCAGACAAGCCGGTACGTGTTCGCCCGTATTGCTATCCTCTCGCTTTAAAGCCTTATTTAGAACAAGAAATTCAGAAATTATTAGATCAAGGGATTATCGAGCCCTCAGAATCTAATTATGCAAGCCCTAGATGGATCGTTCACAAAAAAACCCGATCCGAACGGCGAAAAAAGCTGGCGTCTATAGTCACGGATTTTAGACAGTTGAATGAAGTTACTTTAGGGTCTACTTATCCCGTCCCATTTACAAGTGATATCCTTAAGCATCTTGCATCGGCAAATTATATAACGGCGATCGACTTGAAGCAAGGGTTTTATCAAATAAGAATGGATCCCGCAGATGCACACAAAAAAGCTTTTACTGCTCAGTCGGGCTGCTACCAATACAAAAGAATGGCAATGGGGTTAAAAGACGCTCCGATTACGTTCAGTAGGGCAATGGCCTTAGCCACAGCAGGGCTCCAGGGTATCGATTTAGAAATTTACTTAGATGATATTATGTTTTTTGCCGAAAATTTGGAAGAGCATGGCAAGAAATTTTGCAGGCTCGTGAAAAGACTCGAGAAAGTCAATCTAACGATCAAGCCGAAAAAATGCCAATTTTTAAAACGAGAAGCACACGTTTTGGGTTACATCGTCGGAAGCGGTAAAATGCAAACCGATCCAAAAAAGACTAAAGCTGTCAGCGAATTTCCTACACCTATAAATCGGAGGAAAGTTAAACAATTTTTAGGCTTAACTAGCTTCTATCGTCGTTTTATACCAAATTTTGCAAAAATCGCTTATCCACTTTACCAACTTTGCCGGAAAACAAAAAATTCGTATGGGGAGATACAGAAATAAAAGCCTTTGAGGCCCTGAAAGAAGCCCTCTGCAACGCTCCAATTCTCGAGGCTCCAGACTTTAGCAAGCCCTTCATTGTCACAACTGACGCTTGCGATTATGCGATTAGCGCCATTCTAATTGTAAGTCAAGGATTAATTAGGCAAAACCATCCTTGCATTGACGCATCTAGATGTTTGAAAGGTAGCGAACTACGATACCCAACATACGATAAAGAACTTCTCGTCGTAGTCTTCGCTAAGGAGCAATTTCGACCATATTTATATGGCCGCAAATTCACAGTTATCACAGACCACGAACCTCTCAAACACTTTCACACCTCAAAACAGCCTGACTTACGTTTCAATAGGCTCAAGGCATCCCTCAGAGGCTATACCTTCGATATTATTTATTGTCCGGGAAAATTAAACCAAGCCGCCAACGCACTTTCGCGAAATCCAGTAATAGAAGAAGGAGAAGAAAATCCAGAAAAATCTCGGCTGGAATTATATGAATTAGCTGACAAGCAAGAGAATGAAGGAAGTGGAGCCGAATTGGATACGCCACCAGCGCGAATTTTTATCTCGCGTGCGATTAGGAAGGAGACAAAAATAAAAGAAGCGATGACGAGTTCTGATAACAGCCAAGTTCCTGCAAGTAAAATTCTAAGGGAAGAGTCGTTTACTGACACCGATAGCGAGGATTATAAAAGTAAACCCAATATTATTTATAAAAAGGACGTATTCTTGGCCGTTCGTAACGAGGAAAATAGTTTCTACCTTTGTCAAACAAAACAAAATATTAGGATCCGATGGCTTATCCAAACTGACGACAATGAACATTTATACTTCAAGGATTATTTGGATTGGATTGATTTCGAGTGCATTTTGTCAAACGTAAAATTAAAGAAATTAGAAGATAAATTCAAAATCAATGAAAATGAGCGTTGAGTAATTCTTAAAGTTTTAAACCAATCAATAAAACAAGCACCAAAATCAAACCAAAACGGAGACTCTAAAGCCAGTAAAAAGGCGTTATTGCAAAATAAACGTAAATACAGTAAAAAATCTAAACCACAGGCAAAGTACCCCGCTATACAACCGTTAATTATAGAAACAGCAAAGATGACAGACAATGAAGAGCAAACATTAAGCCAAGCGGTAACAGACAAGAAATTGGTATACATGAGAAACGATGATCGTTTACAAGAAGGTATTGTTGCAACTAGTACAGTTCTAGTTGAAGATCAACAAATACCATTTCCACATAAGAAGTCAAGCCAGCCCTTAAAACCACAATCTCTTTATCGCCCCCCTGTTGAATTTATGAGAACAAATGAAAATCTGACTGATAACACTACCGTTCCATCCGAACCCTTGGAAACTATTAATATTAATAACGACACTGTAGCTAACGAAAATTTACCCTCAAAACTTTCTAACTTATCACGCTCATTAAGTAACAATCAATTTTTACACGATCAAAACACATCGGTCTCGAGCTCACAACAAGAAAAAATTAATCAGAATAACTCGTTGCTCAATGACCAAATCCCGCAATTAACAAATAAATTAAAAGGTCGATTGGTTTTAGATATTAATGAGCGCAGCGTTTCTAGCAAAAACACCTTCCAAATAAACGAAATTCCCCTAGTATCAGTACTAAATGATAAGAACAAGGAAGAGAATGAAGATTAGAATGGGCAGACACGTAATTACGAATCCCAGCAAAATTATTATCATATACTTCCAGAGTGTAACGTAGAATTATCTATGGAGTCATCCGAGACCTTGCCACTTTGCGCAGGTGATATCTCAGGTGACACTCTTAATGCCTTTAATAATAAACTTGATCCCAAAATTCAACCAATTGTTAATAATAATAATTATAATGACGATATGGATATAAGCCCTAACGAAGATCCGAATTTTACAAAAACTCCAACGGATATTGATGTTAGAAACCATGTCAATGATGCTCCCATGAATTTATTTGAATGCGAGCTCTCCGAAATAAATCGCTTATACACACAAAAAAAATCTTGTGCAGAACCGAACTCAAATTTAACACGCTCGGATGATATTCCCGATACACCGCCCGGGAATTGTCTATTTCACTGCTTCATCAAATTATGTAACCTGAATCTCTCAACTGCAGAACTAAGAAAACAATTACTAACGTCGTCGCACATCGATTATTGTAGTTTTCCGGAAGATGCGAGAAGAATCTTGTCTTCACAAACAGTGGGGTGACGATAACTGTGTGTTTATTTTTTCAAAATTATTCAATCAAAATATTTGTATACATTTTGATTTACCAAATGGCAACACGATATTTTGTCATTTTACAGTTAACAACTCAAAATTTATTCACTTGAATCGGACCGGAATTCATTATACTCCATATATACTTACACCAGATGTTACTAGTACCTCCTACTATTACGAGGTCAAGGTCACCCGAAGAGTTAGCAGCATTGCACAGTCATCATAATACGGACGATGACGTAGTAGACGATAAGGGCGACAGCGTGCCGGACGCAACATCGCACTCATCAGCGCACAATACCCCCCCCCCCCTGCCGTATCACCTACTCGACATACAGAGTCGTCTCAAAATGCAATAACGCAACTAACAAGGAAAGTACCCCAACCCGAACTCACCGATTTTGCTGATTTTTGGATATGTTGTAGTGCATTGAAAAATAAGAGATACGTGTTTTTTTTATCGGCGGAAAAACATATCTAAGGGGTGAAAACCACCCTCAAAGTTTACCCCCAAAAACAGTTTTTTTAAAATATCTTTTTTTGTAATCAATATTTTTTAATAAAACCAAGTGGGTAATAATCCTTATAAAAAGTGTAACGCATTCTGGTTGTTTTGATCTTTGGGGGTTGCAACCCCTATTTTTAATAGGCGAAAAAGTTAAAAATTGGCATCAATTTTCGCAGTGAAAGAATAGTTCGGTTTTGAACAGATATTTATGTTTAGAAAGAAAATAGAGTTAACCAGTTTCTTTGTTTTTAATTAAATTATAGGAATTGCAACTCCTGTTTCTAATAAAAATAAACTGGAAAAATTTATACGAATTTCTATTAAAACTCTTTATGAAAAAAAATCTTACTTTTATACATAATTGATAAAAAAAAAAATATATTTAATCTACTTCAAATATCATTTTATTTTTTGTTCATTTATCTTCGTAACAATTTTTTGGTAGAATGCGACACACTTATTAATATAAACTTTTATGGAATTTAATACAATTTAGAAGAAATGTTTTTTTAACATTTTTTATTTTTTAAAGTCTGAACAGTAGTGATAATCATCAAAAAAATGCTTAAAACATAGGGACTTTTTACACCAGCCACAATGTATAATTGCAACATTTTGACAGCCTTCAATTTCGCATTTTGAACTACAAGAATCTCCAAAACTAAAATTAACCGGATTATCAAATTTTTCCGGTTTTTCTTCAAGATATCCACTTTTAAACCAAGAATATTTAAAAAGATTTAAATATCTTGGTGACGAAAATTGGTTATGAACCAATGACTGAAGCTTAATAATATTGTTTCTTGAATGTAATTTCATATCATAATCCATTAAAATAACGTTATCTGAAAAACGTCGAACAAAGTTTTTCCACACTCGAAATCCATATACATCTAATGGTTGGATTTTTCCTGTTGTTCCAGTTGGAATTTTCATAACATTAACGATCTTATTTTCTGGTATGGTCTCTTTAATTACTTGATCACAGTGACCACTCCAAGAATCTAGCAGCAATATACTGGTAGGACCAACATTTGGATGAAAAATTGTCTTCAATCAAATTTTAAAAAGATCTAGAATAAAAGAATTTACTCAATATTTTTTTATCAGCTTTCAATTATCTTTAAATTATATTTAATTATTACTTACTTGAAGTTAGTTTCCCAGATTTGGAGGCTTCTACGTATACATTTTGAGGTTTAAACAATTGAGATTCTACAATTGGTCCAAACTGGCCAGATTTTTCCTTTAAAACTAAAAACAGAGGTGACAAAAGTTTTCCTTCACCTGATATCAGTGGTTGTATCGTGTAGCTGTGTGTCGTCGATGACACAGATTGTACTAGACATTGAATCTGACTTTCGCCTTCCACCGCAAGCGTCCTCCCGCAGTGCATTTCTAACTGGAATCCACTT
This sequence comes from Torymus aiolomorphi, assembly GCA_036365515.1. Classification (NCBI taxonomy): domain Eukaryota; kingdom Metazoa; phylum Arthropoda; class Insecta; order Hymenoptera; family Torymidae; genus Torymus; species Torymus aiolomorphi. The sequence continues at coordinate 179,591,356 of CM070875.1, forward strand.
TGATCTGTATTATATGTATTGTGAATTCCAATTTCTTGAATAGCTTTCTTGACATTAGTAATATATGTAAGAGCTTGTGCTTCTAGTTTGGCACTACTTTCCAAAGTTTTTTTGGTAACATATTTATTGATTTTTCTAAATACAATTCTGTAAGCGATTTTAAATTTTGATAACCAGTGTTTTGAAGCTTTAAATCTAAAATCATCAAATTCTAGAACCTTCTTTGCATGTAATGCCCAGCGACGCAAATCTTCATCATGCACGATAAGGCCAGCGTCAACAGCAGATTTAAAATTTTGTAATACATAATCGCAAATTCGAAAAATTTTTTCTCTGTATGTACCACCTTGGTTGACTATGTGAGCCCAACGCCGAAGTTGACTCATAGAAGATACCTTTTTGTATTTACTTTTCACACATTCAAGACTCAAATTTTTTTTTCCCACTTCTTCAATAACTCACTGCTCTTTCTTTATAATCAAAAGATAAATCTTCTTTATCTTCTTTACAATGATTTGTTGGAAATTCTACAGGAGGAGGAAAATGATGCATTATTTCGTCCTCGATAATTTGTGCATCAGGATCTTTGTATTCGTCCTGGAAATCTAACGATTCTTCTGAAATTATTTCTATGTCGTGAAATGCGTTCATCGAGTCTAATAAAATATTTTTTATGTTTTCCGCTAACTGATTTTCTTGATAAGTAGTTGGGCTATTAATCGGTAATTCCAATGTTTGAAAGTATGCCAGCAATAAATTGATTACGTTTAAAGGATTGACTCTCATCGTGAATACTAAAAAAATATTTAACATTACATAATAAAAACGTATACATTATATATAAATAAAGAATTTCTAATTCTAAAAGTACATATGCACCTATACTGCCGTGTTGATCATAATATCAAGTCATTTAAAAAACAACCATTTAAAAAACTTAACTCGTCAATGCAAAATAAATTTACACGTTTATTTGGCGGATATATAAAGAATAAAATTAAAATTAAAAAATTCACAATTATTTTGTAAATACATGGTTTAAAAAAAATGATTCTCTAATTTCCCTGGTGGAAATAATTTTTGTGTAAAAATGTTCAGAAATGTTTATAAGTGTGTAAAAATGTTGTATTTCGGCACACTTTTTTACACAAATTTACATAAAAATAAACATTTTTAAACAGAAATAAATATTTCCATTGGGAGTCTGAATTAGAGTCCCAAAAAAAGTTTAAAAGTTTAAAAATGTTTAAGAATGTGTAAGACTATTTATTTTTGTTACTGTATTTCAAAAAAATTTTTTTTTTATCATTTTTAAACAAAAATAAACATTTTTGAACAAAAATAAACATTTTTATCCAAAAATAAACCTTTTCAAACATTTATTAACATTTTTGCACTTTCACCAAAATTTTTATAAATTTTCTTATAATAAGAAAATTTACAAGAATTACGGTGAAAGTGCAAAAATGTTAATAAATGTTCAAAAAAGTTTATTTTTATTTAAAAATGTTTAGAAAAGTTTATTTCTGTTTAAAAATGTTTAAAAATACTTAAAAATGTTTAAAAATATTTAAAAATGTATATTTTTGTTTATAAATGTTTATTTTTTTTTATAAATGTGTAAAATTGTTTAAAAGTTTTTATTTTACAAACTAAGAGAAACATATCAATTTACATTTATTTAAAACGTTTAAAAAGGTTTATTTCTGTGTAAAAATGTTTAAAAACGTGTAAAAATGTGTGACGAAATAGAACAGAAATAAACAAAATTACACAGATTTACATCTTTTTAAACTTTTTTTAAACACTTTTAAACATTTTTGCACATTTTTACACAAAAATTTTTTTCACCAGGGTTGTACTTCAAAATGTATATCTTGTCACAAATGAAAAATAATTATAAAAAATAATGAAAATGAACTAATTTTGCGATCACTAATATAAAAAACTATTAATAAGAATATCTGTAACAGATTTACAATATACTATGAAATATTTTACTTTATCTATTGCTTTAAATACTTTCGTGAATAGTTTGTGTAAATGGAATCAAGAATATACATTAGAAATGAAATTTCTTACCTTCTCAATCAAACAGAAATTAAGAATAAATTATTTTATGAATTTAAATTTAAAAATATTGAAAAAATTATTTAACTCTGATTGTGAATCGCGTCCATCCAGTATAGACATGGAAATTAAACTGATATCTTATGTTTACAAAAACTTTTACGATATCTATAGAACAGATAAAACATTTCGTTAGGTGTATTTTTAACTTTGTTTTTTAGTTGTTTACACCTTTAACGTATCGATGAACAAAAGAATTTAATAACAAAATTTCATTTTGTTCAGTTTTAATATTTATTTTTCGTTTGCTATATAAAATTCGATAATTGAAGGATTCTATCTCTTTTCTACACAAACGTTTTATGATTAACGAAAAAATAAATTATACAGAATAATTTTACGCACTATAATATTCTACATATAATTACTAAACAAAATAATGCTATTTTCATTGTATGGTTTCAAAACAATTTAAAATTGTTAATTTTATTTTTATATTAACGATTTTAAACTGATTAAAAAAAATCTATACAACAAAAATAACATTATTTTATTTAATAATTACAAGTGGAATATCATGGTGTATACATCATTATTATACATATAATTATTCAAAACGATAAAGAATATGTCATGGGGTGGTTATTTGGGCTAAGGCACGTTTCACCTGTGTACCTTAGCGGTTCAAATCCATATCTCTCGGTTCAACTCCCGAAGATATAATAGCCAGATTAGGCAACAGATGCTACAACGTCGTGCAATGTTAACCTAATCTGGTTACTTACCGTGCAACACGCAGGTCGAAGACTCGCGCTTTATTTCTCACCAGTGATTCAAACTCCTCTCCTTTCACTGGTTCGTGTTCCGGCTGCTTAGATGAAACGATACGTATTCCCTTACGTAACGACCGCGGAGGCGACGGGGAACGGGAAATGACTAGGTCACGAAATAACAACTCGAGTAGTTAAAGTTAATAATAAAGGGCTATGATTTATTAAATAAATGAAGTTGTGGTTTGATAATAGGTCAGAAATATAAAAGGATTGAATTTCGATTCGCGTATTCCCAATCTAAACGGTGCGCCAGCACGTTACCTCTGACGTCAGCTGCCTCGGAGACTGACGTCACGCTCGCGGTAATTTACGCCGCGCACGTAAGATATAATACGCCTCACGTATGCGGTACTCTACGCGCGCGCTCTCTGAGTAAAGCGACGAAGTGTGAGAGCAGTCGCGATCGCCGCGCGACGCACACACGTATAAATGTGAGAGAGAGGGTAGATGGCGGGTTTACACGTGTGCGCACCTGTTGTGCGCACTCACCGGCTTTGAAAAAGCCGGTGGTTTGACCTCGCGTTTAACCTTGATGAAGTGCGAGCCCGATACCTACACTCTCTCCTCGCACTTGCTCTCACCGCACGAGAACGCCTACTCGAAGCCGATGTCCAGGTGTGACGAGCCTGGACAAGAGGTTACGCGGAGCTAATACGCGGCGCGAAAGAATGCGTGCACGCTTACCTTTGATGTGGTTTAACGACGGCTCAGTAATGTGATCAGTCTTGGACGCGTCGTGTCTTACTCCCTGGAAAATCTTGTGACCTCGATGTTACTGTGGAGTGGACATGAGAAGTGCTACTGCTTCCTCGAAACAACCTAGTAGTTTGAGTGAGGCAGGTGATACTAGCCTGTCGCACTTGCACTTCATACTTTAACGCGCGAAAACCGCCAAAGTACTTCGATACACGATTTCCGAAAATCACGAGCAAAACTCTCGTGATTCGCGCTCTGACACGGTACTTCTCTTCAGAAAAACGGACGAGTCTTCTTTTAATAAAGGGCGAAACAAAGTGGAGCGAAAAGAAAAGCGGTTGCAGAATACCGTAGCGAACTATATGATGGCCGATGCCAGCTCGCCGAGGTCTCCTCGTCATCACGTCGATGCAGCTCAGATTCTGCATCGACGCGCCATCTCGCGTTCGCGCGCATGAGGTACTTCAACTACGGCTTATACGCGACGTCGGTACGGCAGGCCGTGACAAATATTATAATAATAATTAAATTATTCGTTACGTTTTTATAATATTTTAAATACAGCAACGGCTATCGAGTACAGAAAATTAAAAAATTTGTTTAAAACCATCGCATTATCTACTTATTAGATACTAACTGTTATTAATAAGGGTGGTTTTACCCTCTAAAAATATTTTGTATTCAAAATACAGAAAAACATTAACTTTATTTTTCTATTTTCTTTATAAACAGAAATATTTGGTCATAATTAAACTATTATTCAAGTTTTTACTTCAGAAATTGATTTCAATTTGTAACTTTGTCGCCTATTAAAATTAGGGGTTGCAACCCCCGAAGATCAAAACAACCAGAATTCGTTACACTTTTTATAAGGATTATTACCCACTTGGTTTTATTAAAAAATATTGATTACAAAAAAAGATATTTAAAAAAACTGTTTTTAGGGGTGAACTTTGAGGGCGGTTTTCACCCCTTAAGTGTATTCTTAGAATATTTTTACTATAACGACGTCTACAAAGCAGTAAAAGTTTAAAAATTCGATTTTAAACTATCGTATTATCGAAAATACTAATTTTCATTAATAGGCGTGGTTTTACCCTCTAAAAATATTTTTATTAAAAATGCAAAAAAACGTTAACTTTATTTTTTTATTTTCTTTATAAACATAAATATTTGGTCATGATTAAGGTATTTTTCAAATTTTTACTGCAGAAATTGACGTCAATTTTTCAATTTTTCGCCTATTAAAAATAGGGGTTGCAACCACCAAAAGTCAAATTTATCAGAATTTGTTACACTTTTTATAAGGATTATTACCCACTTGGTTTTATTAAAAAATATTGATTACAAAAAAAGATATTTAAAAAAAACTGTTTTTGGGGGTGAACTTTGAGGGTGGTTTTCACCCCTTAGATATATTTTTCCGCCGATAAAAAAACACGTATCTCTTATTTTTCAATGCACTACAACATATCCAAAAATCATCAAAATCGGTGAGTTCGGGTTGGGGTACTTTCCTTGTAAGAGCACATAAAGATTCGCTCGAACGTAGTCTTACTGTTAATTCAAGACCTCAATATGATAATCCACCCTGTGGTTTAAAGCAAAATGAAGAACTTCCTCCCTTCGAAAAATTACTTATTTTGAATGAACACCCCTTTCGATTTCGCGAAAATCTTCTGATTTTTATGACTACAGATTGCTTTTTCGCAACCGAAATCATAGAAGCCTTAATCGAGAGAGGATTCGTTAACCCAGACGAATTAGCCGAAAGAAATTTTGCGATCGGGTAAGTAAATATTTTATATAACAATGATAATATGATGTTGGTAGCTTTTATTAAAAAACATATTAACGATAAAGTGCTTCCCGCGGACACTGTCAAAACGCTAAAGATTTTAAAGAAACTTATAACTCCAAAAAATATTAACAGCATTGGCCTTATCAAGGACCTGGCAATATTATCTTCGTCGGAGTGGCTATAGCTTGTCGATCAATTCGATAAAATTTTCTATAGATCACCACTGATAGGTGTCTTTTTTCAAAATAATTTATCCATCCCTCCAGTGGAAGACAGATATAAATTAGTAAAAGAATATCACTAAGCTTATACTGGTGGACATAGAGGTATTAACAAAACCTACGGTAAGATAGCAACCGACTATTATTGGAGAAACATGAGATCCGATGTGAGACAATTTGTTTTGGACTGCCAAGGATGCCAAAAGAAAAAGTTAGTAAGGGTGAAAACCAAGCTGCCCCTTTTAATAACAGACAAGCCAGCTCGAGCCTTCGACAAAATCTCATTGGATTTCTATGGACCTCTAAAAACTACCAAAAACGGCAATAAGTATATTTTAACGATTCAAGATTGGCTAACAACATTTATAATATTAACACCACTTGAATTTGCAAACGCGGAAGAAGTTGCCAGAGTCTTAATTGATAGAGTAATTTCATATTTTGGGCCTCCAAAAGTCATAATTACCGATCAGGGTACTCATTTTCAAAATAGATTACTGGAAGAATTTGCCCGTATCTTTAAAATTGAAAAATACTGCTCAACGGCTTACCATCCTCAATCGAATGGTGACATTGAGCGTATGCACCATACCCTCACGGAATATCTTAAACAATCTTGTTAATTGTAGCTAGTGGCCAAAATTACTACCAAAGTTTGTCGTGAGAAGGTGGTAAATAACAACAATAGTTTTTTTTTACGACGTTTCGGACATCCTTTATTGATTATGTCCCTCTTCAGGCAGCTAGTAACAAAATACAAAATACAACTTTTAACAACAACGTACATTAACTTAATTATGAACACATAATTTTACAAGTAACAATTAACGCTTACAAAGTCTGTATTTTTTCCTGAGTATTACGGAGAACTATCCGTTCGTCAATGTAACGAGCATGACAAAATTTTCCTATTTATACCTATCATTAGTGTATATAATGATTATACCTATCATTAGTGTATATAATTTTGGCCACTAGCTACAATTAACAAGATTATAACAGATTGGTACAGAAAATCGACTTTCTCAGGTAGATATTTGAACTTCAATTCACATCATCCGATTAGCAACAAAATAGCCATAATTTATTGCCTTATCGATCGAGCCATAAAGTTATCACATAGTTCTTTCCATAGAAATAATATTGCCTTTATCAAGAAAGTTTTAACAAAAAATAATTATCCTCTTGATTTTATCGAGTTTTATATAAAAAAACGATTAAAAAAGATCTATTGCACAAGAAGTACTCAACAAAATTCAAATAATGACAACAAGAATTTCATTTGTCTACCATATGTGAAAGAAATCGAAGGTTTTACAAAGAACTTTTTTAAACGATTAAATACTAATGTTATATTTAGTACACAAAACAAAATGAACAATATTATAGTACTAGGAAAAGACAAGAATGTAAAATTAGAAAAGTCTAACGTTGTGTATAAAATCAATTGTAATAATTGTAATGCGTTCTATGTTGGCCAAACTTGTCGGCGCTTAGGTGTGAGAATCAAAGAACACCATAAAAAATACATGGAAGAAGATGAAAATTCGTCACTACACATACATAGGGTAGAAAATAATCATACTATAAATTTCAACACTGTTAATATATTAGATCATGAAAGAAATAAAGAAAAAAGACTATTTTCCGAAGCATTATATATACACACACAAAAGAAATTTATGAACAAGCAATTTGAAATTAATAAACTTCCAAAAGAATATAACACTATGATTAATAATTTTGAATTTCTATCTCCTTCCCAGTATCAAAAAATATCACATACAATAGTGGGACAGATATCAGGAGAGTAGGTTATGGAAGGTTGTATCTTGTGTGTACACACCCAAAAAGCTCTACACAATTAAGCCAGTACATGTTGCGTTCTTACTTATACTCACACTAATGCACTAATGATAGGTACACGGAGAGAAATTTTAGAGTAAAAATTACCAAGGTGCCTTGGTAGCGCATGGATAGACTGTCAAAAGCCGTGATATTCCCAGGTTTCTAATACAATTTATAAGTTTCCTAGGAAAAACTACCATAACCACTTAAAAAAAATACCAAATTATCGGAATAAAAATTACCAGACACACTGGTAAAAATTGAGATCTAGTCATTTTTACAAGGTAATCTAAGAATTTTTACTAAGAAAACTGATAAATTTTACCAAATAACCTGGTATTTGTGTACTCGCGCATGCGCACTGCGCATTATTGTGTTTCAGAAGATTGATACTAGAGGCGTGCCGCGACGTTAAAATGAAAACAATACACATCTTTTCAGTAAGTAATAACGGCGATTCAAATGACTGTTGGTAACAGCTTCCGTGGCGCAGTCGGTAGAACGTCGGACTCTCAACCCAAAGATCGTCGGATCGAATCCCGCTTCCGTCAAAATTTTGTTTCAGTTTAATGTTTTTTCATCCTTGTTTCTGTTTCTATTTCTATATTAAAATACTATATATCCATGAATATGGATAAAAAAAGTTAATTTTTTTAATTTAAATTAACTAAAAAAAAATTTTACCAAGGCACTTTGGTAAAAAGTTTGAAATTGTCAGTCTGTACATCCATTACCATAGAAACTGGTAATTTTGTCTCGAATATTTGTAATTTTCACTACAAAATTTCTCTCCGTGTATAAATAGGAAAATTTTGTCATGCTCGTTACATTGACGAACGGATAGTTCTCCGTAATACTCAGAAAAAAATACAGACTTTGTAAGCGTTAATTGTTACTTGTAAAATTATGTCTTCATAATTAAGTTAATATACGTTGTTGTTAAAAGTTGTATTTTGTACTTTGTTACTAGCTGCCTGAAGAGGGACATAATCAATAAAGGATGTCCGAAACGTCGTAAAAAAAAAACTATTGTTGTTATTTACCACCTTCTCACGACAAACTTTGGTAGTAATTATGGCCACTAGCTACAATTAACAAGATTATTAGACCACTACCATTAGCTGCTTTCACCAATATCTTAAACAATATTTAGAAAAAATAGAGGATTGGGACCCTTGGGTTTCGACCTGTCAACACGCATATAATTCCACTCAACACGACGCAACAGTCTTCAGCCCGCACGAACTTGCACTCGGCGAAAAAGCACGCACACCTTCTAGTTTTCCGCCAAGAGGAAAAGTTGCTGATTGCGGCGATTATTTGACTGAATTAATAGAAAAGCTAGCTCAAAATCAAACTTTAGCCGCAATGAATTTAGTTCAATCGAAATACCGCTCTAACTTTTATTACGATAGAAGATTAAATACAAAACATTTTAGGGAAGGTGAAATGGTGTACCTTCTTAAAGAACCATCCAAGGGTAAATTCGGTGCGCAATATGAAGGGCCCTACGAAATCACAGGCATCGACTATTCTACTAAGAACGTAAAACTTGAACGGGCAGGGACGGTGAAAATCGTCCATATACATAAAATTAAATGGGCGACTACTGTGAAAGACCCCTCCCACATATCCCTTAAAATTTCTGTTTTACAACTGAAAAACCCGAATTATCATATTACCAATAGGGATCCCCGTTAAAAGTTCTTTTTTCTTTTATTTTTTTCTTTTTTACGCGGTTTTCGAGCGCGTTCCGCGTCCGAAAAACTCTATTTTCTTTGAGCCGACTGTTTATACCTATTTTTATAATGTATTTTTCCTTCAGAACATAACGAATTGCAATGAAAGTGTATGTGTATTTATACATAAAATACCTGTAAGGAAACCAAATAATACTAAATACAAAATTAAAGTACACAATCAAAGATGCGAGTTAAGTTCTATGTACTAAGCTGTTCTTTTTCGCATCAATGTTCAACCGAGTGATTCTAGATTCCCGTCTATTACCATGAATTTACAATAGACTTTCATAACTTCATATTCACAAGATGAACCTTTGTTAATAACCTTCTAGCGTAATTATACAACTATACGAATATTACATAAACTAGCAAAGTAGCCTTTTTAAGGATATAAAATAGAAATAAACCACTAACAACAGATCGACCATATATTTGGTACTGTGAACATTTTGTATATTACTATAGAAATTTCTCGATTAATAATTCGTAATATTAAATCCATACAATAATAAGAACAGGTTTCAAACAAAACTAAACCAGAAAATGAAAACAAAACAAAAATTATAAAAGCAAAAACTATTCCTCTCGAACAATTCATTATTGCTGGAAAAAAAAAATGCTTAATAAAGGATTTGAACTCATCTCATAATTTTTGCAAGCCCTAGAAAACGTTGACAAATTCGAGGGTCAATTGACAATTTTTTATTTAATATCGCCGACGCCGAAAAACGGCATGCAGTTATATTACACAGCTGCCATCCGTAAGATGAGAAATTGTTAATTTCTTCGTCGTAATTGCCACTGAAGGTGATAGTCCCCTACGTGGAGTCAACAAAAAATAATCGAATAAATAAATAAAACAAAAAGAATAAATAAAATAAAATAAAAATCTACAGTACTCCCAAAAAGTCTTGGACTAAACATAACACTAGGGATCCTTCATTAAGTTCTTATCGCACTGGCAACATCAAACGCTATAAAATTCGGCATGTTACTCTAGTTACACACACACACACACACACACACACACACACACACACACACACACACACACACACACACACACACATACACACACACACACACACACACACACACACACACACACACACACACACACACACACACACACACACACACACGCACACACACACACAACCAAATAACTACTTAAAGCACATCAATATTTAAATCATTAATAATTGTTGAAGGAATAATTTTCAAAATAAAGAAATATCTAGAAAAAAAAACCGCTGCCAATACATTGGCACTTAGCTTCCTCAAAATAATGTATTTATTCATTTTTTTATAAATTTTTTATAACAATAATTAATTGTATCATACCCAATTTTCTTTATGAATATTCGTAATAAATTAATATATATTTTTCGAAAATTCATTCTTGTTACTCTTTTTCTCGTGCGACAACCCGATATTTTTATAAATCAATTTTTTCAAAATATTATCACATGTTCAATTAGTTTTATTTCAAACCTCAAATTAATTTCAACCAAATATATTCTTCAATGAGTATAATAAGTGGTTAAAACTTATTACCCTGAATAAAAAATAAAAGCAAGTGAACAACACGCACTCATAGCACGTGTTATTTCCATTTTCTAGTATAGATATATCCAAAAAATTACGATTTGAAAAGAGGGCTAAATCAGTTTTAACCTCGAATATCTCTGAAATTCATAAACGAATTCTTTTACTCTAAAAACAATATAATAAATAATATACACTCTACATCTCCGCCAAATTAAAACAAAATTAAAACAAGTTTTCTCTAGTTATCAGGCGACAAATAAAATAACTTTGTAAAATAGAAAAATTTTGAATATCAAAAAGTAATCGTACGATCTTGATGAAAATTCACATACATAATATCTATATCACATACAAAATTGTCTAGAAATCTGTAGCTGATTCATAGAAACGTTCTCGAGAAATTACGATTTAAAAAAAAGTTTAAAAGATTTTAACCTCAAATATCTCTGAAATTTATGGACCAATTATTTTGCCCAAAGAACTCGGCCAAGAGCTATCCAAAATCTACCTCCACAAGGAATTTTGAAGAAATTAAGACAATTTTCCCTCCGGAATCGTTGGACATACAAACGCTGTAATCAGTAAAACGCGTTTTTATTATATAAATTAAAAGATTCTTATCTTTTTGGATTTTGGAGACTTGAGCCCGCTTTGGATATTAATGTTTAGTTATTTCTCAAAATCGCAACTCACAATCAATTAATTGCCGAGAAAACCTTGAAAAACTTGCGCGGGTAACATAACCTATAAATTACGAAATTGAAAGATCATAATTTTTTTTAATTATAAGACTTGAGCGCGATTCGTACATAAATTTTAAGTATTTTCCCAAAATTTCAGCCCAATCGGTTAATTATTCGAAGAGAAAACTTTGAAAAACTAACTGACGGGACGTCGGCCTCCCCTTAATGGGAATTTTTTTTGGCTGATTAAAATATTAAATATTTTATGCGGTTTTATAAGGTTGTATAGGACCGTTTCAACAGGGTCATTTATCTAGTTTTTGAATGCAATTAAGTTATAAATTCAATAAGTAGCATGCGTGATAATACCTTAAACTTTTTAATTTGCAATTTAAAAATTATTACATAACTATTTTAAATATAATTTTTTAGATCATTTTGAATAATGTATTTATGGAAAATCAGATATGCAGAAAGAATATAATTTTAAATTGAAATATATATTTAAAAAAATTATTTGATGTACACTGAGAAAAATTTTTTGGAATAATTATGAGATGATTGGTTAAAATTACTATACTGTACGCGCAATCTGACCACAGACTAGTAAAAGTGACCTATTTATTAGATTTCTAATAATTTTTACAGTTTGACTAAGAAAAACTACAAGAAAAGTATTGTAAAATTTAACATAAAAAACGATATAATTTCAGTATAAATAACTTTAATTAACACTCGTATAATTTATTAATTAATTAATTCAAATAATTCTCTATGTATTCATTACAAGATTATTTTAAAAATACGTGAAGAACGAATTCACTTTAAGAGTGTCAGTATAATGTCACATATGTAGACGATTCGGATTATCAACACGTAAGTGTACGCAGTGGCGCAGTCGGTAAGAAGGTCGCCTTTCAACTAGGAGACCCAGGTTCGATTCCCCGCCCCGGAGGTTTTTTTTCATCATAATATTTATTTAAAATTTATTTCTTGATATTTATTCATATGCGTTCTCTTGTGGGAAAGTATATAACAATTGGCTAAAAATAATTTTTTTCTGTATTTTTCGGACATTTACAAAAATTACTATACTGGCTAATAAAAATTACTAGATGGACAGTCTGTGGTCGGATTCTAAAACTAATATAGTAAAATTTCTCTAAGTTCTTTGTAAATATTCCAAAACTTTTCTCTCAGTGTAATTTATCAATTCTCTTTGAGAAAGCATTCTGCTAAAGCAGTTAGCAGCGGTTTTTTCTTATTTATTATTTCAAGTATTTCGTTGTCGTATAAAGCAAAAATTAATTTAGCCTTGCTTTTTAAACTCAAAAACCCCGAAAATCAATACATAAGTCACAAAAAATATGGTGTACATCTAGGGCTTAGTGGGCCTTCTGAAAAGGCCCACTTTGCGCCCTAGGTACGCAATATACTAATTTAAAACCAACTAGACGAAGGATAGTAGGTCCACGCATATAAGGCAGATACCTAGACGTGTAACACTATTATTTAAATAATTATTAAACCCAAGTATCCGGGGAATGGGAGGTCCATGTATATAAAGGAGTTACGTAGACGTACAACAATATTATTTAAATAATTTTTAACCCATGTAGCCGAGAGATAGGAGATCAAAGTATATAAGAGAGTTACGTAGATGTACGGCATTATTATTTATATAATTTTTACACCCACGCAGGCGAGGGATGCAAGGTCCACGCATATATCAGAGAGGCAAGTACATGTGCAACACGATTATTTAAATAGTTTTTAAATCCTAGTAGGCGGTGGATACAAGGTTCATGAATATAAGGCAGATACGTAGATGTGCAACACTATTATATAAATAATTTTTAAACCAAGTAGCCGCGGGATGGGAGGTCTACGTATATAGGGCAGTTACGTAGACGTGCGGCACGATTATTTAAATAATTTTTAAACCCAAGTAGCCCGGGGATGCGAGATGCACGCATATAAGGGAGATACCTAGACGTGCGGCACGATTATTAAATAATTTTAACACCCAAGCAGTCGGGGGATGAGAAGTCCACGTATATAAGGGAGTTACGTAGACATTCAACATTATTATTTAAATAACTTTGAACCCAAGTAGCCGGGGGATGGAAGGTCCACGTATATAAGGGAGTTACGTAGACGTTCAACACTATTATTTAAATAATTTTGAACCCAAGTAGCCGGGGAATGGGAGGTCCACGTATATAAAGGAGTTACGTAGATGTGCTGCATGATTATTTATATAATTTTAGACCCAACTGGGCGAGAGATGCAAAGTACACTCATATGTAAGGGAGTCAAGTAGACGTGCAACACAATTATTTAAATAATTTTTAAATCCAAGTAGGCTTGGGATGCGAGGTCCACACATGTATGAAAATTACGGAGGCGTGCCACACGATTATTTAAATCATTTTTAAACCCAAGTAGGCGAGGGATGCAAGGTCCATGCATATAAGAGATTCACGTAGACGTGCAACACAATTTTTCAACATTTTTTAAACATAAGTAGCCGGGGAATGCGAGGTTCACGTATATAAGTGAATTACGTAGATTTGCTACAGTATATGCAACAGGGTAATTTATAGTATATTACGCTCCTAGGGAGAAAAAAACTTGGACAGTGCATATCTCGTGTAAATTGCCATCTGAGCCGAAGGCGAGATGTGGGCTGATGAATTTTACTCCCGTGGAGCGTATACTATTTTATACCACTCTAACCTCAAAATCACAACTTTGGTATGATTTTTCGGCGCTCGTGGTATAAAATACCGTTCGAAACGAGTGCGGAAGTAGGCCAGGCGGTAGACATTTCGAGTGGACATTTCGACCCACAGGCTATTTTATTTTTGGTTTCGGTTCGTTTCAGCATCCTGAATAAGATCCTTGTTATCCGCAGTGTCAAAACCGTGTGCAATTTTTGTTAGTTAACAAAAACGGAGCGATTTTGGCACTTTTTTTGGTTTTTTCACTCTAGCTCGGTTCTGGTTCGTTTTAGCGAAAAATTGTCGGTATGAAAATTGTTCGTTATTAAATTTACTACAAAAGTAGATATGAACGAAGTTTCTAACTTTAATAGTTTATTTACAAATGACCGCTAAAGTTGAAAAATGCTATTTTTTTCATTATTAAATAACTTTTGAAAAAAACAACGAATGGACTTGAAAATTTATTTACAAAGAGCTTGTGTCAATGCAAAAGTGTACGCCAAAGTCCAAAACTGTAAATTGAATATTGGCGATGTTATTGAAGGTCGAATTTTTTTTTGTCCTCAATTGAAAATTGCGCCACGTCTACAAAAATCATTTCTCATAGTGAGAAAAAATTGTTTGTATAAAGAAACTCTTCAACTTTAATATCCATTTTGAAAAATTAAGAAATTTTGATTTTTATGGATTTTATCGACTTTTTTACGCGGTCACCTTTTTAGACGTGACGTCTAAAAGTCGAAAACACGTCCTTAATTTTTTTTTTCGGAATCGGAAGTACACCATTGGAAAGGGCTTATTTTTTGCTATTTAAAAAAAAAAACGTTTATGATTCGATCATTAGACTCGAAGCTATCGATGAAAACGTGTTTGCAGCGATTCCAGACGTTCTATTCAAAATTGTGCTCCCGGCTTGCGCGTGTAGTATCTTTAATCCATACAATAAGTTTTCCCAAAATTTGCATAAAAAATAATTGATAGATTTTCCGCAATCATCGTCGAGAGAGAAAAAAGTATTGCGCGCGCTCAGCGGGGACGCGCGCCGACGCGCCCCCGGAGAGAGACGAGCGGCGCTTTCTCTCGCGCAACACTTTCTCTCTCGCTGTCACGGGCACTGCTTGAGCACGCGCTATTCAAAAAATACAATTTTTCAAATTGATTTTTCTCAGCAACTATTTCACTTAGAGACAAAAACCCTACTAGCAAAAGCGCCTACTATTCAAAACATTTATTTCCTTAAGCCAGGGAAACGAAAAACCTGTGAAAAAATGTATATTGCTAATAGTTTAAGTAACCCCAAGTTACAAAATTTAATAGCATTTATGCATGCTTTTACAGGTTGCGATACAACAAGCGCTTTTTATAATCAAGGTAAAACGAAAATTATAAAAACCTTGTTAAGTAATTCTGAATTAATCGAAAAAGTTAAAGTTTTCAATACTGCCAATGCCGCAAAGAATGATATTATAAGCGTCGGAAAAGACATGATTATGGCTCTATATGGAGCGAAAAAAAATTGCCATTCTTTAAATGAATATAGATACAACTGTTTCAAAAAATGTACTTTTAAAACCAGTTTCAAATTAGAAAACTTACCACCGACTGAATCTGCCGCAGCTCAACATAGTTTACGAGTATATTACCAGGTTCAGCAACGGCTTCGACGGGAAGTAAATCCCGTTGAATGGGGATGGAAAGTCAGTCAATATGGACTGCAACCGATACAGACAAACGATCCCCTAGTACCAGAAGATGTGCTGCGGGATATAAGGTGTCGGTGCACAAAAGATTGCGGCAAAAATTGTGGTTGCGTGAAACACGGCTTAAAATGTACAGACTTTTGTGTTAATTGTAATGACGAATGTTCAAATTGCGAAAAAATTATTAATTTAGAGGAAAATGAATTAGAGACTCCAGAGGAATTAGAATTAACTGAACCTGAACTTGATTTCACATTTAGTGAATCTTCTAATGACACTGACGACGGTACAACTTATGAAACGCCCTGTAAAAAAATTAGAATAGAATGAACTAATGTCCAACGTGAAAACTAATGTATGTGCGATTGTTTATTATGTTTTGTAATATATTATTCAATTTTGTAATAGACTTTATTTTTGCATTGTATATAAATAAATGAAAAACTACTCTGAAAATAAATCCTTGGTGTATTATTTAAATTTAGTTATTATTTTATTTTACCCAAAAAACATGATGAGTATATACATAATTATATATATGTGTGTGTCTTTCTATCTTTTATTTTAATCTTTAAATAATAAAGAAAAAGTATGAATTTTAAACGTAAATAATTCTGAAAATAAAGATTTTTTATTAATGCCATTAGCACAATCGTGTACATCTGATCGCCGCATGCTGATTTAAAAAAAAATTTTTGTCTCTAAGTGAAATAGTTGCTGAGAAAAATCAATTTGAAAAATTGTATTTTTTGAATAGCGCGTGCTCAAGCAGTGCCCGTGAGAGCGAGAGAGAGAAAGTGTTGCGCGAGAGAGACAGAGCGCCGCTCGTCTCTCTCCGGCGGCATCGACCTTCAATAACATCGCCAATATTCAATTTACAGTTTTGGACTTTGGCGTACACTTTTGCATTGACACAAGCTCTTTGTAAATAAATTTTCAAGTCCATTCGTTGTTTTTTTCAAAAGTTATTTAATAATGAAAAAAATGGCATTTTTCAATTTTAGCGGTCATTTGTAAATAAACTATTAAAGTTAGAAACTTCGTTCAGGTCTACTTTTGTAGTAAATTTAATAACGAACAATTTTCATACCGACAATTTTTCGCTAAAACGAACCAGAACCGAGCTAGAGTGAAAAAACCAAAAAAAGTGCCAAAATCGCTCCGTTTTTGTTAACTAACAAAAATTGCACACGGTTTTGACACTGCGGATAACAAGGATCTTATTCAGGATGCTGAAACGAACCGAAACCAAAAATAAAATAGCCTGTGGGTCGAAATGTTCATTTTAGGCCTTTTTTCCGTCCACCGCCTGGCCTAAAGTTGATTATTTACTTCATGTGACTTCCGCACAAGTGTCGAAATGTACTATTATGACATGGTGTGACCTAAGTCCGCACTTTGGTCACGCCTATCCGTGACTAAAGTAGTCCTTTTTTGTACCGTGTTTCTCACACTCGCTACGCTCGTTCACTAACCTTACGGTGCAAAAAAGGACTACTTTGGGTACTGATAGGCGTGACAGCGGGCTTAGGGCAGTAAGCTCTGTCATGCTCCAAATAACGGATAAAAATCACAATTTTACGTTATTTTGAGTGGGGTCTGAGGAAGGTCTGAGGGGGTCGAGGGGGGGGGGCGACGGGGGGTCTGCGTGACAGGAATAACGCTTAGAACTATAATATATATATATATATATATATATATATATATACACACACACACATTTTTATTTTATTTTTTTTTTATATACACTTCTTTTGTTACACCGGTCCGACGTAGAGGTAAAGTACATTATGACACTAGTGTGAAAGGTCATACAGTATTTTATACCACGAGAGCTTAAAATCATGTCAAAGTTGTGATTTTTAGGTTAGAGTTGTATAACATGTTTTACTTCTGTAGATGCTCTCACTTTTATATACTTACATCTGGTTTTTAACAAATAAAGAAATAAAATAAATGATTTTTACTATTTCTATCATTTGAACATTTTGCTTCCTCAAAGAGGAAGGTTTGTAGCGGTGAAAAAAATTTTTAAAACAAAAAATGTTCAAAAACATGTTTTAAGACTTTTGGCGCTAAAATTCATTGTTTTTGAGAAAAAAAATTTCGTGCTGTGTGTGGGTGTGTGCGTGTGTGTGCGTGCGTGCGTGTGTGTGCGTGCGTGCGTGTGTGTGTGCGTGCGTGTGTGTGTGTGTGTGTGGGTGTGTATGTGTGTGTGTGTGTGTGTGTGTGTGTGTGTGTGTGTGTGTGTGTGTGTGTGTGTGTGTGTGTGTGTGTGTGTGTGTGTGTACCGACGATAACTTTTGAACTAATCGTCCGATTTACATCGGACAAAGCTTATTTTCTTCGTTTCGGAGGAGAATAGAAAGAGCATAACTTACTTTTTGATTTTATTAAGTTTCTTCTATTTTATAACCAAAAAACGATTTTGAAGTTTTCGTTTTTTTTAATTTTTAATTCGTTACAGCCAGTATTACTTATTATAATAAATTTTTCTTAAAAGGTCGTTAAATTACTTACAATTTCTTTTTTTAATATTTAAATTATCTTTAGCCTGTCATTTGTTATTAATGAAAATATGGTTTATAATTCTTTAATTAATATCTCAAAAACTTTTTCATTTATACACTCAAAGTTTTTACCACTAATTATACTTATCGAATACAACATTGTGTTAAAATTTGAAGAGGCTATGTTGATTTGTTTCCGAGAAAGAATAGTACATTTCGATACAAGTGTGCGAAGTGGGTGATTCGTGCACGGGTATGGTTTGTAGCACGAGCGACAAAAACACCTGTGCAACGATCACCCGCTTCACCCATGTGTATGAAACTTTATTTTTTTTAACGGAGTGAGCGACACTCGGAGAATATTGATTATGTACATACTTGCGGAGTGTGAAGTTTGCACGAGTTGCACAATTACACGAGTCAAGAACAAGATAAGGAGATTAGAAGCAGAGCGCCGGAGGCAGCGTACTTACTTTGTGCACGCCCCTACGAGAAGCGTGCGCGAAGTAAATTGATCTTTGCATGCGCGCACGCCGTGTGTGAAACAGCTACTTCGCGCACACAAAACAGGCACGGAAAGGCGAGTTTTGCGTGCGCGAAGTAGCTGTTTTACACACGGCGTGCGCGAAAGTCGCGCATGCGCAGATCAATTTACTTTCGCGCACGCCGTGCGAGAAACAGCTACTTCGCGCATGCAAAACAAACAACAAGACTAGTTTCACATACTCCGTTAAAAAAAATAGAGTTCGATACACGTGACCGAAAAGGGTCATCATTGCACGGGTGTTTTTGTCACCCTCGCTTCGCTCGGGCGACAAATTACACCTGTGCGAGAATGACCCACTTCGCACACTTGTATCGAAAATAACTATTTGAAAACAAGTGCGTTTTCTTTCGTTTACGATAACAGGAGTAAAAGTCAATGAATCGTTTTGAAATTTGGCAGAGAAATAGCATTTTTATATCCAAGGATTCAGTTCTTTGCCCAAAAAAATCTGACTGTTTTGACCAAGGATATTTGAAGTTAAAAATTTTTATAAATTTTTATATTTACATTTTTATAATAAATGTTCCATTGATTGACTCAAAATTTGTACCACTTATTTCACTTATCGAATACAAAATTGTGTTAAAATTTCAAGAGGTTATGTTGATTTATTTTCGAGAACAAAATAATTTTTGAAAATAAATGCATTTTCTTTCGTTTACGATAACAGGAGTAAAGGTCATTGAATTGTTTTAAAATTTGGCAGAGAGAAGCTTTTTTATATCTAAGGATTGAGTTCTTTGGCCAAAAAAAACTGACTGTTGTGACCATAGATATTTTAGGTTAAAAATGTTTTATAAATTTCTTATATTTGTATTTTTAAAAAGAATATTCGATTGATTGACTAAAAATTTTTACCACTTATTACATTTATCGAGCATAACATTGTGTTAAAATTTCAAGAGATTTCTTGATTTTTTTCTTGAGAAAAAAATTATTTTTGGGAACAAGTGCGTTTTCTTTCGTTTACGTTAACAGGAATAAAAGTCATTGAATCGTTTTAAAATTCGGCAGAAAGGTAGCTTTTTTATATCTAAGAATCAGTTATTATGGAAATAACTGTGTTTTTTATTTCATTTACCACTTGGCAGGATGGCCATTAATATCCACTAATAACTAAGAATCAAGTTGTTTGTCCAAAAAAATGTGACTCTTGTGACCAACGATATTTGAGGTTAAAAATTTTTTATAAATTTCTTATAGTTGCATTTTTATTTAAAAAGAATATTCGATTGATTGATTAAAAAGTTTTACCACTTATTACACTTATCGAGTACAAAATTGTGTTAAAATTTCAAGAGGTTATGTTGATTTGTTTCTGAAAAAAAAATTATTTTTGAAAACATGTTTTCTTTCGTTTATGATAACAGGAGTAAAAGTCAATGAATCGTTTTGAAATAGAGCAGAGAGATAGCTTTTTTATACTAAAAATTGATTTCTTTCCCCAAAAACATCTGACTGTTGCGACCATAGATATTTCACATTTTTATGAAATTCATGGAATGTATTCGGGTCATTCCATATCAGATTTACATTGATGTTTTTTTTATGATTGAAATATTTTTTTATGCATCTTCATAAAAAAATATTCGATACGTATTTTTTTATTTTTCTTTTAGCCTCATAATTTTAGACTCATGATTTTTCGAAATTTAGGGTTATAACAAAGGAACTTTTTTTGAAAGGCTTGCATTTCAATGAATTATCATTGTAAAAAATTCTTTCAGAAGAGAAAAAGTTAGGATTTTTTCTGAACTTTTCAGAAATTCAAACAAAAATTTGTTAAGAATTATCGCTCTATTAAAATTTTATGAAATAAAGGAAAAAAGTGATTTTTTAATTACTTGGGCATTTTTTATATTCATATTTAACGAAAAATAATAATATTTGAAGTTTTAAGAATCTTCTGGTTCGTTTCCGATAATGGAATGACGTTTAGTTTAAAAGTTATAAGCAAATTAATAGCACCGCGCGCTAAGTCTGCCATGAACGATATCGAGCGTCTAATTTTTTGTTTGTATGTATCTATTAGTTACGTATTGTATCTCTAAAAAAGTTCGCTTTTTTCGTCATTTACATGATGTCGTCTGTAAGATTTAAGTCCCGTTGTTGCAATCCTTTTAGAGAATCATTACATTCTGGACGAAGTAAGAATTTACGGCGACAATCTGAATCAATGTCGAAAAAAATAGATTGTTTGAAGGCAAATGATGTCTTATGTCCCTCGTGCAGGAAAAATAACTTCTAAAGGTTCTAGTATTTAGTTTTTTTTTAATATAATTCTAAGAATGATAATCTAATTATTTACAATTTAGAAGAGACGCGTTAGACAATTGAATCAGAGTCAGAATCAGATTCATGTGACAGTCCTTTCTTTCGAGTGATGAATCAGATGAAGGTGACTCGGATGATTCTTCTCTTTACAGTGATATATCAAATGTAAGTTAGAATTGCAACTATTATTAGCTTAAAATTATTAGAGTAAAACAATCTATCGAGTTATTTCTCTCTCTCATATACAAAGAGCGATCTAAAGATTCCTGACACAATGATTTCCCGATGGAAAAAAAAATTTCACCATAAAAAAACCCCAATGAATGAAAAATTGCAACTATTGACACACTTGTCCTCGCAATATAAAGAGTCTCATGCTGCTAAAATTATGGTGATATCTCGTTACATGATTCGTAAAGCTAGGCAATCGATTTTACAAAAAGGAATTTTCTTGGTGCCGCCAACAATTAAGTTGCCGCCGTTTTCAAGAGATGGCTCCACCGACAAGATTACTTTGAAATCGTCAGATGTAAAATGTCACATAGAAAGTTTGGACACCTGGCAACAACATAACCTTAAAATACTATTGACTTTGTATTGGCAGTATACATTTTTTTTTGTTCGAAAATGTCGAGTTTTGTACCGAATAAGCGTCATTTGCGGGAAGTTTTGATTTATTTATTTAATTTAAAGAAATCTGCTGCTGAGGCGCATCGGTCGCTTGTAGAAGTTTACAGTGATGCTGCTTTAAGTGAAAGAAGTTGTCGTGAGTGGTTTCAAAAGTTTAAAAACGGCGAGTTTGACGTGGAAGATAAAGAAAGCGAAGGAAGGCCAGTCAAGTTTGAAGACGCTGAGTTAGAGGCATTATTGGACCAAGACTCATGCCAAACTGAAGAGCAGCTCGCAGAAAGCTTAGGAGTGACTTAACAAGCGATTTCACACTGTCTCAAGACCATTGGTATGGTACAAAAGTAAGGAAATTGGGTTCCACGTGAACTGAAATCCAGAGACGTCCAGCGCCGTCTTTTCACGTGCGAACAACCTCTCCAAAGACAAAGTCGAAAGGGTTTTTTGCATCGAATAGTGACGGGGGATGAAAAGTGGATCTACTACGACAACCCAAAGCGTAGGAAATCATGGGGTAAGCCCGGCCATGTACCAACTTCAACGGCCAAACCGAATATTTATGGTAAAAAGTTAATGTTGTGCATTTGGTGGGATCAGCTCGGAGTAATCTATTACGAGCTACTCCAGTCTAACGAAACTACCACTGGAGAACGTTATCAACAGCAACTGTTACAATTATGCAGAGAATTGAAGCTTAAACGCCCCCAATATGACAAAAGACATGACAAAGTGATTTTTCAGCACGACAACGCTTGGCCACATGTTGCAAAAGTCGTCAAGGATACTTTGGAAGCTTTACAATGGGATGTCTTACCCCACCCGCCGTATTCACCAGACATTGCTCCTTCGGACTACCACTTGATCCGGTCGATGGCTCACGCCCTGGTCAAACAGCACTTCACTTCTTACGAAGAAGCCAAAAATTGGGTCGATTCATGGGTAGCCTCAAAAGATGAAGAGCTTTTTCGACGTGGCATCCGAATGCTGCCAGAAAGATGGCAAAAAGTAGTAGCCAATGACGGACAATATTTTGAATAAAATGTAACGTATATTTTTTTTAAATAAATTGATAATTTTTATTAAAAAAACGGCGGAAACTTATTTGTATTTACAATATATAAAAATGTTCATTCACTGGTGACTGTTCCAATACTGGTGTAGTCACCCTAACATAAAATCTCTTGTATCTGGGCTATTTTTCAAGGCAAATCGGTCTACCAGGTCTTAAATTAAAGCTTTTGTTATAAAGAAAAAGCTCTAAAATTCTTTTTTTATTACTCTATTGAATAATAAACATTTTTTTGGTGTTCAGTCATGTGCTTCATAGAGAACTTGAATTATAGCCTTTTAAATATAAAATTTGAGTTACATAAAATTTGAAAAGTTTCTGGGCTTTGCTCATGTATCAAATTTATTTGAGTAAATTATTTTTTAAGGTCAAAAATTGATACAAATAAAAATAAATAAAAATAAATCGCTTTTTTAGCTAATTTTTGTAATTTTATTCGAGTTAAGAGGGTGTTGTACTCATGTACTCTGTTTTATCGACGGAACACGATGAATTATATACTATCAAAATAAATATATCGAATTTCGCCTTATAAGGAGATAGTTGCCCTGCGCTACGTAATAATCTACCATCCTACGCAGTTTTGAGCCGGAATATCCATGGCACCCTAAAAAATTTTTCGAACAAAAATAACCGAAATTTCGTTCGAAAAATTTTTTAGGGTGCCATTGATATTTGGGCTCAAAACGTAGGATGGTAGATTATTACGTTGCGCAGGGCAACTATCTCCTTATAAGACGTAATTCGATATATTTATTTTAATAATATAGAATTTACCGTCTTCTATCGGTAAAACAGAGTACATGAGTACAACACCCCCTTAATTTATTTTGGTCGGAATAGAAATATCGAATGTGGCATGGGAAATAAATATTTCTGTTTCGCTAAATCACAGATTCATGAACTATGCAGGTCATTTGGACTCAAATGAATAAAAAGTATTATTTACAGCAAATTATTTATTATTATTAAGTAATTAAAGAGAATTGCTTTGACCGTTGTAGCTTATAGACTGTATATATATCTTGTATGTACAATAGGAGTAACAAAAAATAATATATTTTTAATGTTAGAGTTCAAAATAAATAATGAACTATTTAGTAATAGGATACAGGAAATTCATTATTTGTTTAGACATCATGAATTTATATTTATTGGACATTTTTATCCTATTATCGTAATGCAAACAAGCTATTCTATTTAGTGTATTGTTTTATGTATTAACGTACTGTGAACTATAAAAATGTCACTAAAAGAATATTAGTGCTAAGATTATAATATAAAGTGCACAACAGTACGTATTATACTCACACATATGTGCATAATGATTTTACTACATTAATTTTCATTTATAAAAACAAAATGGAAAGAAACACACTTGGACGTTAAAGTTTAGTCTAAACCTGATCTTGTCGACGAGCCTGCTACATCACTTGTGGGCTTTTGAATATTGTTTATTCCTTTTGCTGTAACACTGCACAGAGTATAACATTCTTTTCACTTTTACTCTATACTTTTATATGTATAGCAACTGCGCTTGATGATTAATTTGTTTCATATGGTATATATCTTGTTGAAATATGCAATACAAACTCTTACATATGAGAGCTGAGTCTAAGCCTGAACATGTAGACGAGCCTGCTACATCACTGATCGTTTTATTTTGCTGAAACACAGCACAGAGTATAAACCCTCTTTTCACTTTTAGTAGACGTTGCAACTGCACTTGATAATTAATTTCTTTTATGTGCTGACTGTAAACTTGACCACCCTAAGTTTTTTGTTTATGTCTGATTGTCTGTTTGAATTTATAAGCTTTACTTATACTTATTTCATCCATGTTGCTTGAATGAACAATCTTCTGGAATAGAAAGATACGCACACAAAGTATCTGATCAAGAAATAATGGATATTTGTCATAAAATATTTTGAGTATTTAAATTTTTAAAAAATATTTTATTTCTTTCAGAATTATTAAAAATTCAAATACACAAAATTATTCAAACAATAAGTAATACTTATCTAATTTTCTTCCCCTCATTGTTAAAATGCGTTTCTGCTTATTGTTGACTTTAATTTATTTTTAATTTATTTCATTGTGATTTTATTCAATTGGAGCACAAAAATCATAACCTACACAAGCTTCTGCTTCGTCTGCTTTGAATGCTCCGTTTCAATTTCAAATTAGCCGAACGGACGCGAAGTTGGCTCTGAGACGCGATGTCATTTCCCACGACCCACTGTAGGAATCTAGTTATTTCCCACGTTCAGAAGGATCGGGGGCCATCACTGGCGCGTGTGTGTGTGTGTATGTGTGTTTCGTTTCAATAAAAAAAATAGGGATATTCGAGCAAACACCAACAAATTGGTGCAATGGGAATATTGTATTTTTTTAATTATGCACAAAACCCAAGTAGAGAGCGGGCATTGTAACAATTTACCAACATAGAGCACAGTGATCAATGAAGTTATTTTATTTGAGATATGTTTTAGAAATGAGGGGGGTCTGAGGGGGATTCGAGGGGGGTACGAGGAGGGGTGAGGGTGGTGAGGTGGGGGAGGGGGGGCTCTGCCATGCTCCAAATAAGGGAAAAAAATCACAATTTTACGTTATTTTGAGTGGGGTCTGAGGAAGGTCTGAGGGGGACGAGGGGGTGAGGGGGTCGAGGAGGGGCGTGGGGGGTCTGCGTGACAGGAATAACGCTTAGAACTATAATATATATATATATATATATATATATATATATATATATATATATATATATATATATATATATATATATACACACACACACATTTTTATTTTATTTTTTTTTTATATACACTTCTTTTGTTACACCGGTCCGACGTAGAGGTAAAGTACATTATGACACTAGTGTGAAAGGTCATACAGTATTTTATACCACGAGAGCTTAAAATCATGTCAAAGTTGTGATTTTTAGGTTAGAGTTGTATAACATGTTTTACTTCTGTAGATGCTCTCACTTTTATATACTTACATCTGGTTTTTAACAAATAAAGAAATAAAATAAATGATTTTTACTATTTCTATCATTTGAACATTTTGCTTCCTCAAAGAGGAAGGTTTGTAACGGTGAAAAAAATTTTTAAAACAAAAAATGTTCAAAAACATGTTTTAAGACTTTTGGCGCTAAAATTCATTGTTTTTGAGAAAAAAAAATTTCGTATCTGTGCACTGAGAGAAGAATTTTGGAATATTTACAAAGAACTTAGAGAAATTTTACTATATTAGTTTTAGAATCCGACCACAGACTGTCCATCTAGTAATTTTTATTAGCCAGTATAGTAATTTTTGTAAATGTCCGAAAAATACAAAAAAAAATTATTTTTAGCCAATTATTATATACTTTCCCACAAGAGAAACGCATATGAATAGATATCAACAAATAAATTATAAATAAATATTATGATGAAAAAAAACCTCCGGGGCGGGGAATCGAACCTGGGTCTCCTAGTTGAAAGGCAAACTTCTTACCGACTGCGCCACTACGTACACTTGCGTGTTTATAATCCGAATCGTCTACATATGTTACATTATACTGACACTCTTAAAGTGAATTCGTTCTTCACGTATTTTTAAAATAATTTTGTAATGAATACATAGAGAATTATTTGAATTAATTAATTATACGAGTGTTAATTAAAGTTATTTATACTGAAATTATATCGTTTTAAATTAGTTGTTAGGGCTACATCATTGCAGGTTATGACGAGTTAAGCGCGCATGCCCTCTTGTTTTGTTTATAGCGCGCATGCGCAGCGCTGCACATATACTGTATATATCGTAAAAATTACTATACTGTCTTGTAAATTCTGTCAGCTCAATAGGAAAATTTCTTATAAAGTCTAAGAATATTTGCCAGTTGCCTGGTAAAATTTATGACTTGTGATTTTTACTATACTGTCTAATAATTTTTCCAACTTCTTTATGTTAAATTTTACAATACTTTTCTTGTAGTTTTTCTTAGTCAAACTGTAAAAATTATTAGAAATCTAATAAATAGGTCACTTTTACCAGTCTGTGGTCAGATTACGCGTACAGTATAGTAATTTTAACCAATCGTCTCATAATTATTCAAAAAAATTTTTCTCAGTGTGTGTGTGTGCGTGTGTGTGCGTGTATGCGTGCGTGCGTGTGTGTATGTGTGCGCGCGCGCGGGTGTGTGTGTGTGTGTGTGTGTGTGTGTCGCTTTATCTTCGGATCTACGCGGTCGATTTTAACCGGGTGGATCTTATTGTTCTGTTTTTTTTATTCCAAATTCGGGGAGAAAATAATTTTTTATGATTCACTGATGCGTTTTTGTTTTATGTCGAATTTTTGATTTTTGAAATATTTATTTTTGAATTTTTTTAATGATCGGATTGAAATTTTTAAATCAAATGGGTAGCATTCGAAAGAGCATAAAAAATCTATATTTAGAAAAATAGTACATTATGTAACAAGGGAGAAAAGTCACTCTTGATTCCCGTGGGTGGGTTCACTGCCCGAGCGAGCGAAGCGAAGTGAGGGCAGTGATTACCCGAGGGAATCTTTGACTTTTCTCCCGAGTTACATATAGTAGTTTATTCCCATCTCAACTGTGGCCTCTTTTTTATTTGGAAAGTGGGTCCGACGGAACTATGGGGAGTATTTGTAAACATGGGCGGCAGCCGGCAAAAAGAGGGAATATGGCCATATTTCCCTCTTTTTGCGGGAAATATCATCATATTTCCCGCTAACATTAAATTTGTTGAAAGAGGGAAAGAAATCTAACTTTTGTCCCGCTTTTCAGGGAAAAATCACGGTTCTTTTGTTATTAACAAAAATGAGTTTTTTTTAAAAAGCTTATAACTTCCAACCTAAATGGTCAATTTTTCGAGAAAAATCATGAAAATGCAGAATATAAATAGCTATGAATTTACCTAAGAAATCAGAACGAAGAATGTATGTAGTATTTTGTATATGACGGTGTTAATTATTTAACAGAAATCTTTAGTGCTTGATAAAGGTAGCGAATCAGCTACCGAAACGTTGCACAAATAAAAACTACATCATTTTGAACTCATTAACATCGATATTACCTTATCTAAATAAATAGCTATGATCTGTGAAAATTTGAATTCATTCTGTTAGTTTGTTACGCCTGAATTTAGGTGTATATGTGTTTATAATTAAATGTCCTGGGAGTCTGTCTCGCTCGTGAGCTCCCACTGTTCTAGGTTTAAGGAAATAAAGATTACAATATTGTTTATATATTTATGTATTATTTGTTACACTTTGGTACAATTATGTACTGAAGCGTTTCGTGTACAAATAGTTGAGTTAAATATAAATAATTATATTTTAAGTTACGCTTCTGATGCAATACTGCAACGAAGCTTTTCAGCGTAAACTTACAGTTTATCTGAATTCTTTGTTGAGATGTTCGTTGATTCGTGGGCCGGTGATGCCTTCTTGACGCTGGAACCTTGCAGCGGGTACTCGAGTCTCCAGTATTTCGGCCGTAATCGACTATGCGGCGGCGCGCCGGAGGAAGTCGGGTGTGACCTCGTCTCCTCGTTTGCACGCGGTTTTTATACCCGACGTGAAGATAAAAAGATGAAATAAGTATTACGCGTAAGTCGGGCGCTTACGCGTAATTTCGTGAAGCGCTTACAAAACTGCTGACGGCGACCGCTATTTTATATTAACGCGATATACATTATTAGTATGTCGATGACTGATGTCATCATACTACGTTACGACGGATGTCACACCTCCCCCCTTTTGTCTATTGCCACCCTCAGCAATGAGTGTAGTACAGATTTATATATGGAATATATGTATGTATATAGATAGCGAATTTAGAAAAAGAAACATCAAAAGTACATATACATTCATATATTCTTACAAATGTTCATATTAATTAATGTATATATGTTATATGCGGTTGTAAGTATAGATTCTGATAGATAGGTACCGCCGTCATATAGGCAACCAAATGAGTAAAATTAGCCAGCGCTTAGTGCTTAGGTAACCACTGCGTAAGATTAGCCAGCGCCTGGTGCATAGGCCACCAGTGAGTATGATTAGCCAGCGCCTAGTGCGCAGGCAACCAGTGAAGTGTTCATCATTCTGTCGTAGCACGGGTATCGAGCATCGGTCGTTGCTCTGTCGAAAACATCGCGCGTCATGATTTTTCGTTTAAGCTATCGAAAATACCTTGTGTTTACGTTTGAACTTTCCTTGTTATAGAGTTCATTGACTTTTGACTATGTCTCATTGCTCTCTAAATTCTTAAAATGTTTTATGAATCAATGCTTGAGTAATTTAACAATTTTTCGGTAATTTAATTTTTAACATTATATTATTGTTCTTAATAAAGCGATACAAAAAGAATTATATGTTGAATCATTAATAACTGTATCCGACTTTCAAGCTTCATTTATATAATAGCGTTTTTCATGTATCAAATGTTTAATAATTTGTTTAAATGCGTTAGTTATTAATAATTCACAACATAAATTATTTATAATATTGGATATTATAATATAGTATTATTTTGTCAAATATTACAAAAAAGTAATTTCACATAAATAATTACAAAAGATCTTATTATCCAAATACAAATTAATTATTTATTTATCATAAATAATTCGAGAATCGTTTATGAACATATTTTATTTGAATAATAAAAAAACTGAAACAAATTTTCTCTTGAATTATTTTTGAAAAACAAAAAAAAAATTTAAGTGTTTATAATTACTTTAATAATTATTAATATTAATATATTATTAATAGTATTCATGGTTGCGATAGTAATGTCGTTCTTATTTTGCTATATATACATTTAAAATAATGTGTATAACACGCTACAGGCTTTGCTTATACGTACGGAGTCTACATGTGTGAGTAAACGCAGCTCGGAGTGCACCCGATATATCTTATGCTAGCGCTTGGGTGTGTGAGTAATTGCACGCGTGCGTGTATCATATATATGCTAGTGTATACTGCCGGTGTGTGAGTAATTGCAGACGCTTCGTGTATTGTATACGCTGGTATACGCTACCGTTCGGTTTTGATGTGTGAGTAAGCGCTGGCGCTTTGCGTATAGCCGAATATAACGCCTTGCATTGATTATACTGTTGAACAAAAAAAAAAATGGGTTCTTGTAACAGAATCGAACTTACATGTAACACTGTTTAACTTTGTCTTTATGTTTAAGCATTTGCTTTCCGTTCTCTGCCTCTATTACAACATTGTTATTGTCCGGAATTTCTCTTATTATAAATTTTCCGTTATAAAACCGATCCAACTTTCCTTTCCTTGGTTCTTTTAATACATACACGACCATTCCTACTTCTAGATATTGTGGCCTGGCTTTCTTATCGTAATATTCTTTACTCCGATGTTTGGCAGACATTATATTTTCCCTTGCAATATTTCTGATATTAATTAGGTTTTTCATGAGATCGTCAACGTAAGATCCATAAGTTTGTAAAGGGAACTCATCCGCTAACTTAGTCGGATTTCAAGCCTTTCGACCATAGATGATTTCGTAGGGAGTAAATCCTGTGAACAGAAGTATTATATTCTTGCATCGCAAAGGGTATGACTCTATCCCAATCACTTTTATCACTCGCATGATTTCTAATGAAATCTATCAGGAGCGCGTAACTTCGCTCTAGCGACCCATTCGATTGAGGATGGTAGGCAGTCGTTGTCACAAGTTCGAATCCAAAGAATCTAGACAATTCTTCTAGTAGTTTGTTTTGAAAACTTCGTCCTCTGTCACTTAGAATAATTTTTGGTACTCCATACTGGACGATGAAGTGTCGGGCGAATGCATCAGCTATCGTTATTGCTTTGATATTAGGAATTGACACTGCAATACAAAAGGACCCCGCACATAATGTATTGGAAAAATCATCCAGTCAAATTGAAAGAAACTTTAGAAAAACATAGATTTCTTCAGGACCTCAAGATCTATCTTTTTTCAAAGTTTCGTTCAATTTTACCGAATGATTTTTTCCCATACATTGTGTGCGGGGTCCTTTAGATAGTAGGCATTGCATGGTAAGAATATGTTGGTTACCTGACGTGGTCGTGGGCAGTGGCCCCACTGTGTCTATGGCTATTTTTGCGAAGGGCTCACTAGGCGTATCCGTAATTACCATCGGTTCCTTTGTTTTAACACGGTTCAGCTTTTGGATTTGGTAAATTTCGCATCTCCTTACATAATCATGAATTTTCCGCTTCATTCCTTTCCAATAAAATCGTTCACGTATGCGTCTATACGTTTTCTCCATACCTCGATGTCCTCCGAACAGGCTGTCATGATCTTGTATGACCCTTATCCGGTCTTCCTCCGGTATTGGTCTGCAAGCACCCGAACACACGGTGATGGTTAAATCCAGTTCACCTAAAAATTTTCTTAGCCCTTCGGTTAAGACTCCCTTTGGTATACTATCGATGATTTCGCCGCTCTTTCCCCTATGCGTATGGAATGTATGTCGAGATCACGTAACTTACTTGCCAATGTTTTTAGACAAGTAGCTAAATTTTTGGGTGTGATTGCTTCTCTACTATTAACAGATACCGCTAGACTGAATATATTACGATTTCGATACGGAATAATTATTATATCACCTACTCGAGGATTAATTTTTGATAGTTTCTGCTGACCGATAGCTTCGAGATCTAACAAAACTAAATTATTGTCAGAACCAAGGCTCAGATCCTCGGTGACGAAATGTACCCAATTATCTTTCAAATAGGTAAGATTCTCTCGAGTAGGGACTAACCTAAATGCGTTCTGGTTAGATGCCTTTCTTGCGAATCCATTCATATCTGAGCTCAAGATGGTGGATAGGAATGTGTCATTTACAAAAACTCCAGATGTTTCTTTAGAATTCTCCCAGGTTGTGAGTGTTGACACTAGTGTAGATTGATTTTCACTTGGTTTAGCAGTCTCTTCCTCCCTGCTATCTTCTTGTTGAATTGTTGAAAGCTGGGGTCGTTGGTGCTGTGATTTCGGAGGGATTGTTGGAATTGAAGTGAAACGTGCAAGCGGTCATGTCTCGGTCTGGGTTGACGAAGATGCTGAGGCAGGCTCTACTTGACTTATGTCTGTGTCTAAGAAGGTTTCCCTTCTCCATGACTGTACTACCTCTAGTGCGACTTCTTCTTTATCTGCACGACGGCTTCGTGAGGTTTCACAGGTGAAGGTGGTAAGGATTTAGCATTAAGAGAAATGAAAGGGACGGATATGTCTTCAAAGTTACCGGAAATTTGCAACTTTCCATCCCCGTCTATCATCGGTGGCGTATGCGGGTCTTCACGAGCGACTTTTAGTTCCTCAATAGACTGTTGGTTGTTCTCTGACTCATTGGCATGTTGCTTATATGAATCCCACCATAGGCTAGTCGTATTCTATTCCTTGAGGAACTCACTTTTGCCTTCGAGACTGAAATTGGTTGGTTGCGTACCTTCCTGACCGGTTTTATCGGGCAGAACGTCTGGCACTACCAACCGTCGCATAGTAGACTGAAAAATAGGTAATAAGTCACCTTCGGAAGATGAAGACGAAGAATCATTGGATGCAGCGTGTATAACGGAAGTATTTGGCGCGTCGTCTTCTATGCAATCCTTACTCTCTATCACGGTTTTATTCGCTTCCTCTTCAGAACTCGAGTCGCTATCTTTTTTAGAACCCTCGGGACTTTCCTGATCTGTGGCCTCAGCTGCTGCATCGAGTAAACTCGGGATAAGGGATTGATCTCGTAAAGATATTGGTGGCATGGGTGATTCTTCAGATGCCTCCCTTTCAGAGGACGAGAGTTCCGTCGATGCTTCGTCCGATGGTGTAGATGATGGTTTAACATCCACCTTTAAACCAGAAGGTTCAGGCTGCATTTCAAAAAGTCAAATATTGTTGAATAATATGAGAAAAACAAGCATTTTACCTGTATTTAGGCATTAAAAATCGTTTTTATTTATCTAGTTCACCAAGAATTGATTGTACATAAAAATTTTAAATAGAAGAAAGTTTTGTTTTAATGTTATTTACAACTTCTGTATTTAACATTTTTGTATAAAGTCAAATCCTGTAAAGTAATAGCCAAATACCCGCATTTTTTGGTACATTTAAGTGTTTAAAATCATTTTTAAGGGTTTATTTAATCAGAATTTGATTGCACAAAAAAGCATTGTACAGAATTAATACAAAACAAATACTAGGTATGGTAAATTTTATTCAGTTTTAACGAAAAGTGGAAGCTAGCTGTTCCCGCGACGCGTTGCGTGAAACGAAAAAAAAAAACAATTTTCGCGGGTGTTCCTAACTACATGATGTATAGAATTTTAATTGCGAAAAATACTTGCGGGTTGCGGCACACACACGTACACTAACACGGCGAAAAGGAGAGGAGCAGAAAGAAAAGGCCCGCAGCACTAAGGCTGAAGCGGCAATCTCGGCCACAACATCTAGCTATTCTTTTCTGCCTTTGCGCCTTAACGATAGCGCCACAAGCATCAGCGGCCGCGTGAAGTAATTATACCTACTATCGCAGCTGACGGCTGCTATAGCCTGCTATACCCGTGTGGCCGTGTGTGATACAAACAATCGCAGTGCCTGCAGGCTCCCGGCGTTCCCAGCGATGACAGCGGCTGCTGCAGTATGGCCTCCTGGTGGATGTCATCCCTCTCGTCGTGTTCGTCGATTGATGGTGACCCGTAGAAAGGCAGCGGAGTCGGTAGTGGAAGCAGATTTCTTGGTAAGCCCTTTCTCGTTCCTAACCTCTCTGATGGGTGGGCTGATGATACTTTTCTCTTGTTGCAGGTATCTGAGTCAGCAAGAGGCGTAAAGGACGAGCACTGCTGCAGACTGTCTCTTGGCTGTGATAATATTGTCTGGGTTATTTACTTATTAGCCATACGTGGTTTTTAGGTGCCCAATACTCGCTGTTTGGCTCCCAGATTAGTGACAGTGTTATCTGCTGCTTTTGCCTTGGTCGACCCTCAGGTTGAGGATATCTCTAGCAATGAAACAATAAGTGAAGGTCTCTCCACTGGTCCTTCTCGTCTACCAGATGATGTGGCCACCAGTAGTTATATCATCCTGGCGAACAGACCAGTGTCCTTGAAGCAGCGCCAACCTGGGCCAGCCAGCCCTACTTTATTGCCTCTGAAGTTCCAACAGTGCTTTAAGAGTGTCAGTGCTTTAGGATGTGAGAGGATAGGTAATAAGAACTGAGGAAAATTTTGAAAAGATTGACTGTATTTAGATACGGTAGTGAAAGGTAGTTATTATTGAGTAAATTAATTTATAAGTTTAGCTAGGATATAAGAACTCGCCGCAGGAGGTTTATTGTATTTTAATACTTGTTAATATATTTACAAAAAGAAACTCTTGTATACGTCCTGCATTTAATATAGATATTGTAATATAGCAAATTATTCTATACAAAAAATGTAATGTATATACTAGCGGACTCTGTCAGTCTTACAGTGTGCTAGAAAACAATTAGATAGGTAAGTCTTGCAGATCACTTAATGAGACTTCCTATCTAATTATTTTGGAGCACACTGTAAGACTGACAGAGTGAGCTAGTATATTCATTAAATTCTATATATATGACACTTTGCCATGTTACGATATCTATATTAAATACCGCAGCACATACATTTATACACAAGAGTTTCTTTTTGTAAATATAATATTACTTTAATACGTACGTACAATCAAATTCTGTTAAGTAATAAGTGAAAATTTATTATAAAGTGTCTTTAGACGTTTAAAATTGATTTTCTGGATCTAGTGTACAAGAATTGATTGTACATGAAAATGTTATATCACAAAAAGTTTTTTTTATTCTTATAAATTTTATATTTAACATTTTCTGTAAAGTCAAATTTTGTTGAACAATAAGTGAAAATCGACTATTGAACGTGTATTTTTAAGCATTAAAAATAGTATTTATAGGGCTAACTCATCAGGAATTGATTGTACATAAAAGTGTTAAAAAAGAAAAAGTTTTGTTCCACGATTATCATACTCTTTTACATTTAACATTTTATGTAAAGTCAAATTCTGCTGAATAATATGCGAAAAATGGTCATTTTATCTGTATTAAAGCATTAAAAATCGTTTTTATAGGCCTAGCTCATCAGGAGTTGACTGTACATGAAAATCTTAAATGGAAGAAAGTTTTGCTATGATGTTATCTACAACTTTTGTATTTAACATTTCTGTGTAAAGTCAAATCCTGTTAAGTTATAACTGAAAATCGACCATTTTTTGCCTTTTTTGCCGTTTTTCGCAGTTGTCTTGGCAAATATTGTTCGTAGTAAAAAATGTCCAACAGGAAAAAAGTGTCTTTTAATTAGTTTTAGCAAATAGGCTTGTAGATATTAGCGTAAAATTAATTTTTCTAGTTTGCATTAATCTTGCAATTTGTTCAACATCAATTTCTATTTTATATCTTATTATTATATTTTAGTAATTATATGATCTTTGGACGGTTTTATTGATTTTTTCAATTTTATCTATAGCTATTTAATATTGCTGTGTCGAATTAAATTTTGTTAAATAATAAGTGAAAATTAACTATATAAGATGTGTTTAGGCGTTTAAAATCGTTTTTATAGATCTAGATTATTAGGAGTTGATTTTACATAAATATGTTAAATAGCAAAAAGTTTCAATGTTATCTACAACTTTTATATTTAACATTTTTGTCTAAAATCAAATCCTTTTGAAAAATATGCAAAAAACACCCATTTTATGTGTATTTAAGCGTTAAAAATCAATTTTGTAGGTATAAGTCGTCAGGAGTTGATTCTAGATAAAAATGTTACATAGAAAAAAGTTTTGTTTTAATGTTATCCATATTCATTCCAAGAATATGGGAAAAACGTCCATTTGATGTGTATTTAAGCGTTAAAAATCGATTTTATAGGTCTAAATCGTCAGGAGATGATTCTAGATAAAAATTTTAAATAGAGAAAAGTTTTGTTTTAATGTTATCTATAACTTTTGTATTTAACATTTTTGTGTATAGTCAAATTCTATCGAGTAATAGCCAAATATTGACCATTTTAAAGGTTTTTAGCTTTTTTGGCTGTTATTTTTAAAAATATTGGTGTCAGAAAAAAGTGTCCAACATGAAGAAGATGTCTATTTATTAGTTTTAGCAGAATCATTTGTGGTTTTTTTTATTTAAATTTAATTTTGGGCACATTATGTCCAAAAATCGTTTTTATCAAATTTTTATTTGATCTGGCTGTTTGTAATTCGCAACCGATCTGTTCACTTTTCGCTGAGATAATCCATAAACTTAATTACATACGAACGTACACCCAGTGGACAGTGATATGCGTGGAACGTGCCTCCTCAGTTTTAAAATGCTATAATCCCATTGGACAATTCCAATGTAAGGTTAATGGTTACACCCGAATTGGCTAATGGGATTGTAGGATTTTGAAACTGAGGGGGCACGTTCCACGCGAATCAATGTCCATCAGGTGTACATACATACATACATCTTGCAAAAGGCTTAAAACGAACGAATTATGAGTGAAAAATAACTTTTATACCATCAATTGTTAGTTTTTGAGGGGTTACAATTTTTGCTCTGGTGGAAATATAAGGCTCTTCCGAGAATCGGTCGTGCCTAAAAATCATACCTATTATTTTATTCATATTTTATACATAATTTAAAAATTAATACTTTTTAATCTTCATAACTGAATTTAATTATAATTATGTCATAAATTGTTGCAAAAATTATAAATTTTGTTATTAAAACTTAATTAAAGGAATAAGCAAATTAAGTTTGAGGAAGCCACGGGCCAATGAATTGGCAGCGGTTTTTTTTTTGGATACGATAGTCCTTTTAGAGCCTGAGAAATAAAATAAAGAAAATATAGTAGAATATAGGGGGTCAACAAAAGTTTCGAAAATTTTCTTTTTTTATAACAATTTTGATAGTACCGGTTTCAAATGAAAATCTGACTAAGGCATTTTTGACGTCCGATTACAATATGACACCGATTAGCAGAAAGCCGAGTGGTGGCGGCCGCGGCTTGTTGGTAGTATGACTGACTCGCGAGTCGGCGGCTCTGGTTCAAGCCCAGGGTCCGTCACTTTTTATTATTAAAAGTTGCGATAACTCACTCGTAACATAGCCTTTGTAGTACATATTTATACAAGAAACATGAAATTAAACAAAATCATTTGTAATATCAATTAAATACATAAAAATGCGTATAAATCGAATATACAAGCAGCAACTTTATGTGCTGCAATTATCTTCAATCGTATGTGAAAACAACCATTAGTGACTAATGACAATCCAAATTTTAATTTATTATCATAAAATATAAATCAGAAAACGCAACCTGTTGTTAGTTACTAAAATCTATAGGTCTAGATGCGGCCACATATTGTTGTACCATTTTTCACTTCCTAGGATTACTTTAACCTTAGGAATTATTCGCGCTGCGATATCATTATCAAAAATACATAAGGTACTTTAATGAGTAATTAAAGACATTAGAAAACAATAAGAAAAAAATTAATTCATCTAATAAAACGATTTTATTAAAAATCAAAATTACCTCGAAGATTGATTGAATTAAATTGGTTCCCAAATATTTCATTTAAATAAGTATATGTTAACAAAAAAAACAAAGTAACAAAAAATATAATTGTTTAATTAAATATTTTATTATCTTGGTACATGAATGTGAATTTTCGAAAAATTCGACAAAATAGAATAAAAAAACGACGTAGAAAATGCGATTGGAAAGGTAGGTCACGAGTAGTCCACCGCAAGTTGAGAGCATTTTATTTCGGGCAGACACGTAAGAATCATGCAATATGAGAATGATTTTGTAAATCCAAAATGAATGTGCTGCGCTCGGTCTCGGAGGTTGGACTGCTCCATAAGGCAAAAGCTACCGGATAGCCTATGGATTCACCTCTTGCAAAGAGCCACTACGTCATCGCCAAGCGACTGTGAAGAAAAACAGTATGCGCGCGGCACTATCACGTGACCGGCCACATGAGCGAGACAACGTTATTAACGATCTCGTCAACCTTCTTTTTTTGTAACTCTGATCTCAGGCTCACGCAACTTGACTTTTCACGCAGCGCTAGTCTTTTAATAAAGATGATGACTCTCGTGGAGCTCATTCCCGCCCACGCTTACCAGCAGCATTACTATCCGCAATACAACAGCGTATTTGCCATTTTTGTACCTCTAAGTTACCCAGATGAAGTTAATCTATTAATTATAATAGGTAATTAATAATTATGAGAGTTTACCTTTTTAATCGTCAAAAATAATACATCACAAAATATTTTATATAAATTAAATCACTTCAAAATTTTCAGCATACATAAAAAGAATTCATTTACGAAGAAGAGCTGTTTATTTTCCATCAACTAGTCTATCGACGTACTCGTACAGATTTGAATTTCTGATACCCGGACGAATCGAACAGGTTCATTAGCTATTAGCAGCTCGTTCATAATGGAAATTTTGGGCCCTGACGATGCCACGCAATACAAACAAGTTAATACAACATAAACTTTGAAAGAATGCTACTGATCAAAGAGTATTTTGAGATTAATTTTAAACCCAACCACAATACAACACTTGTGAATTATTAATGAGAGTTTAAATTTATTTGTAGCAAAATACTTTTGAACAATGCCCACTCGAAAATCATTATAAAAAATAAAAAATAAGAAATTCACCCTGGTAAAAATGTCAACCAGAAGCTATCTATTGTGCAGTTAACTTTATGGCTAAAAACGAACATTGCTGGTATTTCATAATGATGTATACCAATCCGAAATAAATTATGGCATTTACACTTCATAAAATATGCATTTTAAATAACAGAAGAACTTTTAAATGAACTATATTATTTTTGCATTATAATTTTAGCTAAAAACGCTTTCGTTTAATTAACACGTTAGCTGTAAAACATGGTTAATTTTCTACCAGGGCAAGCACAAGTATT
Source organism: Torymus aiolomorphi (assembly GCA_036365515.1). NCBI lineage: Eukaryota > Metazoa > Arthropoda > Insecta > Hymenoptera > Torymidae > Torymus > Torymus aiolomorphi. The sequence goes on from CM070875.1 coordinate 179,630,266, forward strand.
ATACGAAACATTTTCTCAAAGAAGTTTCGCGGCAGCATTAGTTGGCACAGCCTCACAGGTTCCGTTGCGCAATATCCAAGCAAATAAACTAAATCTGATGAAATCAGTAAGAGCAAGAGAGGGAGGGAGCGAGAGAGAGAGAGAGCGAGAGAGAGAGAGAGAGAGAGAGAGAGAGAGAGAGAGAGAGAGAGAGAGAGAGAGAGAGAGAGAGAGAGAGAGAGAGAGAGAGACGTTGGCTGACACATAGATGTAAATCATCATAAGCGACGACATTGCCTGAAGAATGAATCAAGTCCCGACCTAATTTTAAGAAAGGGCTTTCGTGTGCATGTGTGCATAGGCCCCTCTTTCTTATTGCTTTTTTTGGGTGCTTTTCTAGCAACGCAATACTCATTTCAGTGCTATTAAAAAATGGGATTTCTCAATGAAAACTTTGCTTATATTGGTGTTAATGCCTTGTCTCAGACTTTTTCCTAAATATATAACTCTATTTTATTTCTACGCGATAATTCATCGAGCTAGGTACGCAGTATATTTCAAAGAGTTGATCCTATAAATTTTATATATTTTTTAGGTGTGTTTTAAATTTAATTAAAACGTGTACTACTAGAAAATTAGAAAAATTAATAAAATTTTATTTTGTATCAAATAATTGCTATTTTTATGTACATTTTTTCATAGTAATATAACTTCTAACTGCGTAGAATGGTTAATTAGATGATTTTCATGTCTTGACACCTTCAAAGTCACTTGAGCTCTTATGCCATATAAGTAAGATTAACTATTGCGAAATAATCTGTATTTGTGTTGTTTTTCTAACGACAGTAAAAATAGACCAGTTTTCGCTTCCTTGACAAATAGTCGATGAAATAAAATGTAAAAATATCGTTGTTCCTACACCTCGAAATTCATGAGATAAAGCCTTGAATTATTATTTTGATAATAAAAATTATTACCAAGAATTGCGAATCGATTAGATTCCAAAAAACATAATTTGAAAGGCTTTGAACTGAATATTAGTATTAATATTCTTAATTAACCTACTTAGAATAATAGTCGAAATTAACACATGTTTACAGATTTTTTGTGAGGCGGAGAAAAAATTGTGATAAAGAGCGGGGAATATTGAATATTTGGCAAACACGTGGTATATCTTGCCAGATCGACTAATTGCACTTTATAAAAGAATGAGATTTATAGAAATAAAAGGTTGAAGAAATAAAAGAGAAGTTACGCGCTTTAATATGTGTGATTTCGAATTTTTCTTCCTAGTGGCTCGAAGTAATTACTTTTTATATAAGCTATTTATAGATGAGAGATTGAAGTGCGAAAAAGTGTCAAAATTTTGGGATCAGTTTATTAGATATTAGAGTAGACGTAGATGAAAGATATTTTTCTGAAGAAAATAAAAAAAGTTGAGAACGTACCTTGAGTCTGTCATGGTGGCCAGCGTTACTGTGGTATATTTGGAAGTATCAAAAGCAGTGAACTTCAGTGAGGGCTACCCTCCGTGTACGGCGTAGCAGGTAAAACTCACGCGCGCGCTCACGCACACTAACATGGCTTTCCACATGTCCGTCGGTAGATACTCGGCTCTCGATCACCAGCGAAGTTGGCGGGATTTTCGGAAAGCTCTATTCAAAGACAAAGACTTAAGCTGACGGTTCGTGATTCGCGTCGTAAGTAGTACTCTGCTAAGAATGGTGAGTCTCGCTAATGGCTTGATGCAGTATACCTACAGCACGACACACCTATAACTTGCACGCGGTGAGACACAGCCGAACACTAAGCAGCCTCGGAATACTTTGAACGAGCGCGCGTAAGCGCCACCACTGTCGTTCACCACTACCACGCGACGAATTCCTTCTCCTCGCGAACCTACCTATATGCACATTAGTTCGCGCGTCAGCAACCGTTTCTCATTCTTCGATTGTAGACCTGCGTGTAGATCAAGACGTTACAAATAATTAACGAGCTTACCAAAATTTCAAACGCCAAAAAATGAAATCTTTTCTAAGAGAGTAAACTTCTACTTTGGGTAGACTAAACTTTCTCTTTCCAAGCAGATGTTTTCGTCGATAATGTAATTTGCGTTCCAAAAATTTTTCAATTTTTAGGGTGTCATATTGAATTTCGCAGTACTTAAAATTTTTTTTTAAAATACCACGGATTCTGAAAGATCAAGTTCTTTTTACTTCCAAGGTGATATCTTTTGTTTGCGATGAAACACAAGCTTTTCTATGAAAGAAAAAAAAAATGACAATAAAATGTCCGCTTCAAAAGATATGAGTTAAAACGAATAATTAAAGTAATCTATTTTTTGACGACGCACACTTTATTCATTGGTTTGTAACATTACTTTTTTTCGTTACATTTCCCCTATCAACATTTTATATACGTAGATATGCGCATGAGGTACTTGATTGTGAAGCATTTTTCATTTATATCAAGGTGGTTTGAACGCCTAAATTGGCGTTAAATATAAACATTTTTTTAAATTACTTATTCGAATATTATAATATGAGTGGTGATGTAATTGGAAAGAAGTGTACTACAAATAAAGAAAAACACTTTTTTGAACCAAATTTAATTATTGTTAAACAAGATACACTGTAAAAAAAATCTACATTAAAATTAATGCACATGTAATGGAAGCACAATTTCAAGCAGGTACATTAAAACAATTTCATGGCGTAACTTAAATTTAATGTAAATATAACTTAAATTTAATGCAAAGTGCATTATTTTTACTGGAAAAATTTGGCGTAGAAGTCAGTAAATTTAATGTACATATAACGTGAATTCAATGTAATATGAAAATTACTTTCACGGCAAATTTCGGAGTAAAAATAATGGAATATAATGTACATGTGATGTGAATTCAATGCAAAGCGCATTACTTTTAATGCAAATCCGCATTACAATTAATGCAAATCTGCATTACAATTTATGCAAATTTACATTACAATTAATGAAAATCCGCATTATAATTAATGCAAATCTGCATTAAAATTTATTTAAATCTTGTAATGTACTGTAAATGTACTGGAAAATTTCACCGCTGCACATTAAAAAAATTCCCGTAAACTGGAATTTCAATTGAATGCATAAAACTTAACATACATGTATTTGAAATTTCTAGTAAAAGACGTTATACTAGTCAAATTTTACTTAGGTCAAAAAATAATTTATTTGGTTGAAAAATAATTTTTTTTTCTTTTTATTCAACCAATTATTTTTTTATTTTGTGAAAATAAAAAATTTTTACAAAATGTAATAATAATACACAGTTTGTAGTTGAAATTATTTTACTTTGATTCAAATTTATTATATATTTACTTACCTCACTTCTTTATGTTGTGCCAGCAACAATGTTAATTTATACATATAAACTTTTTAATATTATAAATTTTCGCATTTTGATTAAAGAACTTATCTCTTAAATTAATCGCATTGTTATTATCGCAGAAAAAAACTTACATAAAATTTTCGACCTAACCGGGAATCGAACCCGCAACCCTTGGGTTACTACGCACGCACGCTATCCGTTACGCTATCGCTCGCTTGAAAAAGTTTGACATTTTCATCTACATAAGACATATATGCATTAATTTTACTGCAAGTTTCGGCGCGAATGTCATCGAATTTAATGTAGAAATAATCTATATTTAATGAAACATGCTCTACTTTTACGTGAAATTACCTAAAATTTAATCCCATATGCATTATTTTTACTGCAAGTTTTGGAGCAAATGTCATGAATTTTAATGTATAAGTAAGGGAAATTCAATGAAACGTGCATTACTTTTTTTTTACATTATAACATGAAAATCACTGAGTTTGTAACTAAAATTTAATGCAATATTCATTACTTTTACTACAAGTTTTAGAGCGAAAATCATGAATTTTAATGTAATAGTAATGTATATTTAATGAATCATGCATTACTTTTACGTGAAATTACGGAATCAAGGCGGTAAACTTTGTAACATAAATTTAATGCGATATTCATTACTGTTGTTGCAAATTTCGGAGCGAAGTCATGAAATTTAATGTAAAAGTAATCTATATTTCATAAAATGTGCATTACTTCTACGTGAAATTATGAAGTGAAAGTCATGGAATTTAATGCACAAGTAATTACTTTTACTTCAAAGTTTTGCGATAATGTCATGGAATTTAATGTATAAATACTGTAATGTTAATGCAGATATATATTTATTTAAGGTACCTGTATATTAATTATCGTGCATATGACATTGAAATTTTTGTACATCTACCACAACTTCACTTTCAATTTTTTAAATGAAATTTCATGTACGCTTACATTACTTTTGAGTCATAATTGCACGAATTTTAATATCTGTGCATTAAATTTAATGCAAAAACAATACTTTTGTACATTGATGTACTATTTTGTTACAAGTACATTAAATTTAATGTGCTTATGTACATTAAAAGTGCATTAATTTTAAGGACATTTTTTACAGTGTATCAACATCTAAAAAACCGCTGCCTATTCATTGGCAAATAGTTTCCTCAAACTAAAGTAATTGTTCTATTACATTGATTGTTTACATCAGTATATATTTAAATAATTGATATTTATCAACGTGTGTGTTTAACATATTTTATTTTAAATTCTAAATTATTTTTCAAAATTAACTTTAATTTTTTATTTTTTAAATTTCTTTTTCTTGGTGTTATTTCTTTAAGTACATAAAGTATCTATGGTAGCGAAATGCCGATGCTACATATTATCCGGTATCCGGACAGTTGCTCGAAAATTTTTTGCTCGAACACTTTTGCTCGAATACATTTGCTCGAAATGACGTTTGCTCGAACGGACATTTGCTCGAACGGACATTTGCTCGAACGGACATTTGCTCGAACGGACATTTGCTCGAACGGATATTTGCTCGAAAATCTTTTTCTAGAATGAAAATTTGCTCCAAATTATGAAAATAATGTCCATTCATAGGTAGAAGTGTATGAATTTCAAAAGAAATTAGACTCTTTTAACACACTTGAATAGAAACTTAATGATTTGCACATTTGCAAATGTTATTTAGAGCAAAGTTTTTTCGAGTCAATGTTCTTTCGAGCAAATGTATTTGCCGCAAATCTTCATTCGAGCAAATGTATTTGCCGCAAATCTTCATTCGAGCATATATCTTTCGAGCCAATGTATATTCGAGCAAATGTTCATTCGAGCAAACGTTCGTTCGAGCAAATGTCCGGTCGAGCAAATGTCCATTCGAGCAAATGTCCATTCGAGCAAATGTCCGTTCGAGCAAATGCCCGTTCGAGCAAATGGTCCCTTCGAGCAAATGTCCATTCGAGCAAGCATCTTTCGAGCAAATGTCTTTCGAGCAAAAGTTTTCGAGCAACTGTCCTAAACCCATATTATCCATATGGGATAATAACCTTTTTTTTTGAGAATTACGTAAAATAATGAGAACACTCCTCTGAGTTTAGAAATATTCTATTTCAATGTAAAGTTTCAATTAGAAATATTTATTAATTTTTGCGAACAGACGATAAATAATTTTAGTATAATATATCACCTTTCTGATTTTTAATATATTTATTATTTAATATATTTAATATATTTAATATATTTAATATATTAATATTAATTTAATATTTTAATATATTTAATATATTTATTTTATGTGGGTTATATGTATTATAGAATAACCTCTTCTCATTTCTCATTCATATTTCGAGAATTATCTTGTTGAACAAATATACCTAAGAAAAAAATTATAAAAATTTTTTAAGTGACTATAAGATTCTAAGAATGTTTTGGAATAAAATTTAACTTTTTTATTTCATTGAAGAAATAATTTCATAATGGTTGTATAAGTAATAATAAATAATACGCATGTTTGGAGTTTGCATTTTATATTTCTATTAAAATATGTATCATCTGCAGCATTTACATTTATATACTTTTTATTTTGAAATAGCATTTATAATATTTAGATTTCTTTTATTTTATTTAATTATTCTCGTAATGACACATTTTGGTCATTTATTTTCTTCAACGTCGAACACGCTTGGTTTAATCATAAATTAGATTAAAGGTGAGATAAATATTGTAAGCTATAGCTACAAATAAGCGTGGTACCTCACGGTATTTCATAAAAATATTTGTAAAAATTAAGATTAAATATACACATGATATGTATGAGCCAGTAATAAGACAGTACTAAGTCAATAATGGTTTAAATATTCGTATGAAATGATAAATGAAAGCTTTTCTTCCATTCTTTTGGGAAAAATGATAACTTTTATATGCATATTTCTCTGAAGATAATGGACGAATCTGAACGAATGAAATTCTTTTCAAATAAGAGAGGGTGAGCTTTATAATCTACCTCATTATTGAATAAGATAAAAAATACAATATTATTGTTATTGATTATTGGGTGACTCATGTTTCAGTGGTAATGAAATGAATTTCGGTCGTTATAATTATAAAAAGTCTGAAATAAAACCGCTGCCAATTCATTGGCACGTAGCTTCTTCAAACTTAATTTATTGATCTCTTTAATTAATTTTTACTTCTAATATTTAAAATTTAATACTTTATCTTGTACGGTTAGACTAACTAGGAGAGGGTTATGCGTCCGGATTCAGCTTAAACTGTGCGTTATATCTTTTTTCGTAATGAACCGATTTTTTTGGGCAACGAACTTGATTTGAAGATATATAAAAGCTACATCTGTGCCAAATTCAGGACGATTGGGTAATTTTTGCTCTTGTTATCGTGCGACAACGAAAACGCAAATTTTTTCTAAAATAATTTTTTTCTAAAAAACAAATGAAGATAATCTCCTGAAATTTTAACCATATAGCCTTCTATAAATTTAATATCTGGTTAAAATTTTAAGTCGATAAATCAAGTATTTTTTGAGAAAATGCGATTCGAAAATTTTGTTAAAAAATATTTTACCTCAAATATCTTTTTTCGTAATGGACCGATTTTTTTGGGCAACGAACTCGATCTGAAGATATATAAAAGCTACATCTGCGCCAAATTTCAGGACGATTGGGTAATTTTTGCTCTTGTTATCGTGCGACAACGAAAACGCAAATTTTTTCTAAAATAATTTTTTTCTAAAAAACAAATGAAGATAATCTCCTGAAATTTTAACCATATAGCCTTCTATAAATTTAATAAGAGGTTAAAATTTTAAGTCGATAAATCAAGTATTTTTTGAGAAAATGCGATTCGAAAATTTTGTTAAAAAATATTTTACCTCAAATATCTTTTTTCGTAATGGACCGATTTTTTTTGGGCAACGAACTCGATCTGAAGATATATAAAAGCTACATCTGTGCCAAATTTCAGGACGATTGGATAATTTTTGCTCTAGTTATCGTGCGACAACGAAAACGCAAATTTTTTCTAAAATAATTCTTTTCTAAAAAACAAATGAATATCATCTCTTGAAATTTTAACCAAATATAGTCTTCTATAAGTTTAATAAGTTGTTAAAATTTTAAGTCGATAAATCAAGTAATCTCTGAGAAAATGCGATTCGAAAATTTTTTAAAAAAATTTTTTACCTCAAATATCTTTTTTCGTAATGGACCGATTTTTTTGAGCAACGAACTCGATCTGAAGATATATGAAAGCTACATCTGTGCCAAAGGCTATAGCGGGATAAGATGGTCAAAATTGCACTCACCTGGATCTTTTTTTTGGGATTGACCATTCGAAAGTACATTATTGAAAACCTCTCTAGCCAAATTTTCAGCTCCCTAGGTGATGATTTGAGTCTCCTAACCTAAAAAACGTATTTTTTCGAAAAAATTTTTTTCCGCTCGACCCTTTCTTTAAAAAAATCTGAAAAAATTCACGGACGTGTGTTTTTGAGCGAGAAAACAGCCTGATTTTTTTCAGATTTAAAAAAAAAAAATTGAGCTCAGGAAAAATTTTTTAATTTTTCAATGATTTTTTAGGTTATGTAGGTAATTTTTGGCTACCTTGTAAATAATGATTTTTTGTGTATTTTTTCCCGTTCTTTCAAATGGCGGTGTCCGTATTTGCGTTTTCGAGCCGGAACATACTCAAAATTCGAAAAAAACGATTTTTTAAGCATTTTTCCCATGTTTTTGGCACATAACCTCAAAATCAATAGCTAAATAAGTGTTTATGAACAATTTTTTTTCAATTTCTTTCTATATCTTCAATTTCCACCGTCAGAACTACCATTTTTGCATCAAATAATGCTATAAAATCAAATTATAAACATTTTTTTCGTGTTTTTACCATGTTTTTGGAACATAACCTCAAAGAAGATCGTTCAATACGTGTTAAGGCATACAAAAATATTCTAAAAATTTTTAGAATCGAGTATTACTTCGTCGGTAGCTACAAAGGGCCTGATATAGCCTTTTAATTAATTATTTTTATTCAAATTCATTTATTTGTAGATAAATAAAAATGAGTAAATATTTCTAATAGAAATTAATTATTATAAATATGTTATGAATATTTTTGTGCTTTTATTAAAACAATAAAATAAATATGTACCATTTCATATTTGACCTTTATTCTTGCGAGAATTGTTTTTAGAAGTTCTATTTGACAAAATTACATGAGTAATAATTTTTAATATTGAATTATAATAATATTATTAATCCTCGTCACTATCTTCGTCTATTACAGGACCAATATCTGAAGTAGTAAATAATTCGGGAAGAACTTTCGCTGGTCTAATAATTTTATTTATCTATTAATTACTGAGATAATATATGACTGCAGCAATGTGAGAACAGGATCCTACAGTTCGTAATCCATTGGCACAGTCACACGCATGGTGTAGGATACCGCTGTATCCAATTGAGTTAGGTTTGTATTCGATGTAGCATTTGTAAGTCTTACTGTTAATATGCCTGGACCTTATTAATACTTTAATGATATTTGGTTTGATCTTAATATATTCCAAATTGATATTGTTACTATCATCCATTAACTCAGCCAAATAACATACGGCTTGACCTAATTGATAGGTACCTGAAAAAAATATTTTGAGATCTCTTTCAGTCATCTCCGGAAAGTCAATAATTTCTTGGGATGTTAGCTTGATCGTAGTAGTGGGCTGTCTAGACCATCTGGTTGTCTCAGCTTCTAATGCTAAAGTATTTTCACTTTGATTAGAATTTAACATTCTTTCGATGATTATACCTTGTAAGCCACCGTCATCTTTATCGCTATTCAAACGCTTACCAAAAAGGTTGTTGAGAAAATATGCAATTCTACAATGCACCAGCTTTTAGTAAAAGTTTATTATCTAATTGCTGGTGAAGAAGCTTATACTTTTTACCAAGAATACCATGAACAGCCTCTACAACCCATCTCAATTTCGTAACGTAACGAGATTCATTCGATTCAGTCGCACTCAAGTTGGGTCTATTTCCCTTTAAGGCAGCCATGAGAATCTTAAAGCCAAGACTTTTTAAATAAGGTATCACATCCCTAAAACCTCTATCTACAACGCAAACATCACCTTCTCTCATGATAGTTCTTATACCATCTGGATCATCCATTACTTTCTTCATGATGCTTGCATCATTTTCTGTGACTAAAAACGGACCAGGTACATCAACAACGAATCCGTCTGTGGTGCGAATAGTGAATGGCTTGGCCAAAGGATATTTCTTCTGACCTGAATATGACTTTCTTTGGTATTCATTATTTTTACTTTTTTGGTGACGTAAGTAAGTTCCATCAAAAACCAAAACAAGCTCGTTTTCTAATTTAAACAGTTTTTTTTACATAAATGGAAGTGTGATCACGTTTGAGATCCTCCCTTTTAATACTTTTTACTCCAAAATATTTCGGTAGGACATCTTTTTCAAATTAATTAATTACTGATTCACAAAAATCTGAAACTTTTATTTCGTTTTCTATTGCGAAAATAGACGAAATAAAATTATTCGACGATCCAGTTCGTAATATAAATAAACATATAACCAGGGCTTGTGTAACGTCTCTAGAATCCGATGATCTCATGGAAACTAATAATTTTCTCAGCTCTTGGAATTTATCAGTCGAAAGACTAGTAAAAGAGAATAATTGTTTTTCGCTAAGCTCTGATGATTTTATTTTATCTAAAAATGTTTCCGAGGCTAAATCTGAAATTTTTTAAAAAAATAAACATATTTCATCTGCAGTTAAAAAACTCGCGTTACTGTATATCTGTATTAGTTTCAGGTCATCATCAAAAAATCGTTTCTTTATTAAATGCTCGATACAAACTCGATTGCCATTTGGAATAAAGATTTGCATTTTTTTGAAACATTGCAGTCTTGCAGTCAATGGTACACATGTCAAGTTATTTTTGTTTCTACAAACGCAACATGCTGTATGAGAAATCATAGTTCTTTTGAGGGGCAACTCGATGGAAGGTTTTTTTTCTACAGTTGATTTTAATACTACCTCAAAAACGCTCCCTCAACTCTGAGAGCTGGATATTTCCGAGCTTGACTGCGAACTCATTGGCTGACTTTGATCACTGGTTGAAGGTTCTACTTTTCGTGTCCCAAAAAAAAAACAAGTCTTCTACATTTATCGCAAAGTTTAAACCCAATGTCAACATTATCTACATTTAACTGCTCACAAACTGCTTCGACTTCACTAGCTGAATTAATGATCTTAATCTGAGCTGATATTTTACTGAGATTTCGCTTGAAGCAGTTGCAACATTGATCAGTATCATCAAATTCATCCATGTTCGATGTAAAAACTAAAATGGAGAATATTTAAAATATATTATGGGATCATGAATATAATTACAAAAAATATCGGTGATCTTTAAACAGTTACTTGTGTAATAATCAATCCTTTTTAAAGCAAAGCCATTATGTAATTATCACAAAATTAATGAATTTGATTATTATTTTATATTAAAATGATTTTTTTCACCAAGAAATATAATGCACTTAAAACTATTTTGATAATAATTAATGAATGGTAAAAAATTAAATATTTCTTGAAATGTGGACTGTATTCTGTTTTTTGTTAGGTATTGTCGGAAATTGAGATGACGATCTATTCTAAATTGACTCGAAAGTACAAGTATAGAAATAGATAATTTAAGCAAAACGAAACCTTTATAAAGAGAGGGTTCTCTATTAAGAGAGAGCTTTTAAATACACTTCTTTTAACGCACACCTTTGTAAGAATGAGATTATCTATATATAAATACTTTTTTGGCAACTTGCTTGCGGAAAGCTAAGCAACATCTAGTGATTACAATCCCATACAATCGCTAAAAAAAGAGATATGTTCTTAATTATTTATAATATTGTTTAAAACCTGGACCATCATTATTATCAATTTCCTTTAATATCAACTACTATTAAAATACTATTACAATACTAATAACATGTTGTGAAATTATATAGTGCAATATTTCATTATATGTAGGCTAGGCTTAAAACTGTGCATGACAATGCTTGATAGCAAGTTCTTATAAATAAAATATATGTTTTCAATGAAAAGATTTGATCTTTTTTTATTAGTTAATAAAAAATTCATTGTATTAAATAGTTGAGGACGATCTTTGGAGGCAAAATGAAATGATCTTATTTCTTTATGGCAACGTTTCGTTGGCTTAGTACGCCAACCTCATCAGGCCTTTATTCAAAACACAGAAATAAATTAACATATAAAACTTTTTTTTTAAAGACAATTAAACCACAAAGTGTAAATACAAAAATCAAAATTACCGAAATTATAAACGTATATATCATACGTCGATCAGATGTTATTCTCGACTGAAAACAATAACATGTACACTGTATTTATATACGCTGGACAATGTTTACATAAAGAGTTACACATCATCAAGTTCGTTAATAATAGGAAAATACATTGTACTTAGTCTTTGGATATCTTCCTTTTTATTAATACTATTTTGATTGCTTTTTATGTAGATCATTTCGGAAATCATTTTTTTTTTGTAATTGCTTTCAAAATCTAAAATGGATGTATTTTCCCAATCGAACTCATGTTTGTTTTCTAATCGATGTGTACTGACAACAGACTCTTTATTTTTGTTTGTTTTATGTTCATTAATGTGTGTGTGTAACGATCTTTTAGTTTCTCCTATGTATGTAGCAGATCAATTTAGGCAATCAAATTTATACACCACATTAGTACGATCCCATTTTTTGGTTGTCTTTGCCTAACCGAATGATCGAAGACAAACTTTTATTCAATAATGGGATTGTACAAATGTTATAAGATTTTAACATATTAGATAAACTATTAAAATCTTTGGTAAACGGTAAAGACAATTTTGGTAATTTTTCATAGCAATTTTGGTGCGTATTATATGTATAACCATACTTAAGTTTTTTAAATCTAATTTCGATATGTTTTTCTATAAACCACATAGGATAATCATTGTTACGTAAAATCTTCTTTATGAGTTTTATATTGTCTAAGTGAAAATTAGAATCTGAGAGTAAAAACGCCCTATCAACTAGGTTAAAAATAATATTCTTTTTTTGCTGTGTTGGATGATTTGAAAAATAATTGATTACACGTCCCGATGATGTCGGTTTTTGGTACCAATTTGTCAAAATTTTATTATCAATTCTAAATATCTGTATATAAATACAGTGTACGTGTTATTGTTTTCAGTCGAGAATAACATCTGATCGACGTATGATAATATACGTTTATAATTTCGGTAATTTTGATTTTTGTATTTACACTTTATGATTTAATTGTCTTAAAAAAAAAAGTTTTATATGTTAATTTATTTCTGTGTTTTGAATAAAGGCCTGATGAGGTTGGCGTACTAAGCCAAAGAAACGTTGCCATAAAGAAATAAGATCATTTCATTTTGCCTCCAAAGATCGTCCTCAACTATTTAATATAAAAATGGATGGCGTTATACATTCAACATTAAAAAATTCATTGGATTTGCAACATATTCCAAGAAACTAAAAGTTAATTAAATCTATACAATATTGTACTTAATCATCAATTAAGTTACCAAATATGTTGCACAATGAGTGTATTTCTCAATTTAATAAAAACCTCTACTCGTTGGAAAAACCCATTTTATTTATGAGAAGATGATATTAACTATATCATTAAGATGATATTAACTATAGTGATACGAATTCTTAAATCCCACATCTAATATTTTTAAAAACTTGCCAGACAAAAAAAGCTCGATTTATGACTGCATTACACAATGTTATTTCACAACGCATTCAAAAAAATTAGTAAACTGTTCAAGATTTGTTTAGGTTATACAACATGGTAAATGAGATAAAATAAAAAAAAACATTTTGATCGCTTTACCTAGAAAGCATTAAAAGTTTACAGAAATGAAATATTTAATAAACTCGATGCTAGTGGATTTCATATATTTTGATAATCACCAATTTCTATCAATAGTATGTTCGTGTACTTATCAAATTCAATTTTGCAATAAACAGTGGTTTACAGAGTGGTTTTCCAAAACATACTTTAATAATGTATAACCTGGCAATTAAATATTTAGTTTGTGTAATGGTGCAAAATAACCGATACTTTTCTTTGATAAAATTAAATAAGAAAAAAAAGAATAGTAATATTCTTCATACATATATCCGGAAAAAACTTACAACATACAAAACAGATGCAAAAACTAGCTGGCTTTGCAACAAAAGTTGTACTTAAATATTTGAGAAAAAATTAATAAGTTTTCGACTATCCTTTTAAATAGACTTGCAACTAGCAAGAAATTGTGATGTACTTTTTTAGTAGCAAGTATTTAAAAAAGTATTGTTCTTTATTTTAGATAAACAATATACTCACTCAAACTCATTTCAATAGGCCCGTTACACTCAAAAAAATATAAGGACCAGATACGGAAATACCATGGGTATTTCTATATATATGAGGAACAGTGCTTATTCCCGCTGTTCCTCGTATATATAGATATACTAACTCATGTTATTTCTGTTCGTTTCACAAGTGAACAGACCATTCCGGTCGTTTCTCCTGTCTAATTAACAAAATAAATTAGTTAAAATAGACAATTTGAGTTAAATAGAATGAAGAAAAGTAACATTTTTTTATTTTATTTTATGATATTTTAACACAATTTGTCTATTTCAACTCTTTTTTTTTATAACTAGACAGCAGAATCGACCGAAATAGTTGGTTCACTAGCGAAACGACTAATAAAAAAAACACACCACACATGTTGATATTCAATTACTGAACTATTTCAATCGTTTGTTACTTTAAAGCATATTTTTATCATTATAATTATGCAGATCGGTAGTTGAAGTACAGATGAATATATACTCCATGCGGCACTTGACTATCTGCATATCAACTCATAATAATTAACATTGATGCATAGTTACAAATACATACATATGTTCATATGTTTCACGAATAATTCTGTAATATGCAGTTTCCCTGCGCCTGAAAAAGGCTATATCAGGCCCTTTGTAGCTACCGGAGAAGTAATACTCAATTCTAAAAAATTTTTTTCATTAAAAAAATTTTTAAAATATTTTTGTATGTCCTAACACGTATTGAACGATCTTCTTTGAGGTTATGTTCCAAAAACATAGTAAAAAACACGAAAAAAATGTTTATAATTTAATTTTATAGCATTATTTGATGCAACAATGGTAGTTCTGACAGTGGAATTTGAAGATATAGAAAGAAATTGAAAAAAATTGTTCATAAACACTTATTTAGCTATTGGTTTTGAGGTTATGTGCCAAAAACTTGGGAAAAATGCTTAAAAAATCGGTTTCTTCGAATTTTAAATATGTTCCGGCTCAAAAACGCAAATTCGGACACCGCCATTTGAAAGAACGGAAAAAATACACAAAAAATCATTATTTACAAGTTAGCCAAAAATTACTTACATAACCTAAAAAATCATTGAAAAATTAAAAATTTTTTTCTCAGCTCAATTTTTTTTTTAAAAATCTGAAAAAAATCAGGCGGTTTTCTTACTCAAAAACACATGTCTATGAATTTTTTCAGATTCTTTTAAAGAAAGGGTCAAGCGGAAAAAAATATTTTCGTAAAAACACGTTTTTTAGGTTAGGAGACTCAAATCATCACCTAGAGAGCTGAAAATTTGGCTAGAGAGGTTTTTAATAATGTACTTTCGAATGGTCAATCCCAAAAAAAAATCCAGGTGAGTGCAATTTTGACCATCTTATTCCGCTATAGCCTTTCAGAACGATTGGATAATTTTTGCTCTAGTTATCGTGCGACAACGAAAACGCAAATTTTTTCTGAAATAATTCTTTTCTAAAAAACAAATGAAGATCATCTCTTGACATTTTAACCAAATATAGTCTTCTATAAGTTTAATAAGTGGTTAAAATTTTAAATCGATAAATCAAGTAATCTCTGAGAAAATGTGAGTCAAAAATTTTTTAAAAAAATTTTTAACCTCAAATATCTTTTTTCGTAATGGACCGATTTTTTTGGGCAACGAACTCGATCTGAAGGTATATAAAAGCTACATCTGTACCAAATTTCAGGACGATTGGATAATTTTTGCTCTAGTTATCGTGCGACAACGAAAACGCAAATTTTTTCTAAAATAATTTTTTTCTAAAAAACAAATGAAGATAATCTCTTGAAATTTTAACCACATATAGTCTTCAATTAGTGTAATAACTGGTTAAAATTTCAAATCCATAAATAAAATATTTTTTGAGAAATTAATTTATGAAATATAAAAAAGTTTTCCTTAATAACAAATGGCAAAGTGAAGATATTTTAAATTTTAAAAAAGGAAAAAATAGGTAATTTAAATACCTTTCAAGAAAAGTTTATTATATTATGTAATAATGACTGTAAGATATGAAAAAATCAAAAAAACTGAAAATTCAAAATTCGTTTTTGGAAAATAATGTTTTTTCTAAAAAACAAATGAAGATAATCTCTTGAAATTTTAACCACATATAGTCTTCAATTAGTGTAATAACTGGTTATTTATTTCAAGTCGATAAATAAATTATTTTTTGAGAAATTAATTTATGAAATATAAAAAAATTTTCCATAATAACAATTGACAGAGTGAAGATATTTTAAATTTTAAAAAAGGAAAATATAGGTAATTTAAATACCTTTCAAGAAAAGTTTATTATATTATGTAATAATGACTGTAAGATATGACAAAATAAAAAAAACTAAAAATTCAAAATCGTTTTTTGGTTATAAAACAAAAGAAAATCAATAAAAACTCAAATCCATCAGGATACCTTTCTTTTCCCGCGAGACAAAGAGAATAAGTTTTACCCGACGAAAATTGGTCGATTCGTTTCGGAGATATGAAGAGTTCAAACACACACACACACACACACACACACACACACACACACACACACACACACACACACACACACACACAAACAAAAATGATCAAAATCAACTAATATACACTAATATATCACCTTAAAACATCTTTTTGAACATTTTTTTTTCGAAAATTTTTTTCACTGTTACAAAGCTTCCTCTATGAGGAAGCAAAAAAAATTGGACAGATTCAAAAGCATACTAAAATGTATGACATAATCTATAATAGTTTATTAAGCAACTAGGGAGGTAAAGTGTTGGACAGTTCAGAGCACGTGTAAATTACCACCCGGCAAACATGTGCTCTGGTTTGGCCCCCTTTATTCCCGTGCTGCATATACTATTTTTCACCATACCATAGATTCTTGTTCACTAATATATTCATTTAATTTTTATGTTTCGAAATTATCAAAGTCGATGTCATCCATATTTAAGTTTACCTGTACAAGCTGACTATATGTTTAACATTCTATACAGTAGGAATTTTACTCCTATTAATTCGCATATATCCATAATTATTTTTTAATAAAGGAAACATTCTTATAAGTAATCTCCGAATCAAACATTAGTAATAAGAGTCATCTTATATTGTTGACGTCAGTAGATAAGCAACAGGGCTTCTGCGACCCCCTACCACCTCACCCATCCACGACCCCCCTCCCCCACCCCGCCCCTCGTCCATGGGGGCATGCCGTCAGAAATCTTCTAGAACATTCGGCTTCTCGATCCCTCAAACGAATTAAAACGTTTTAAAAAATGCGCAATTGTGCGACCCTGAAGGAGGTGTCAAGTTACAGAATCCAAGAAATAGCAGTTCAAGGTTAGGATATCAAATCTCCTCTAATTATTTGTAATTCGACACCTTCGTGCCCCCATCCCCATCCCCCATCCCTGCATCGATAATGCAATTGCGTGAACGCTGATAACCCATTGGAAACGTCTAGAACCTCCCGATTTGCGATGATGTCATTAAATATTACGCCACCCTATTAAATATTGCAAAATATTATGCCATATACACTATGCATATGTGTGTGTGTGTGTGTGTGTGTGTGTGTGTAAAAGAATGTATCATCATCTTGATACACACTAACTTCTAGCGAACGTGCATTAATGCCCACGTACATGCAATGCCCCATCCCCCATCCCCCATCCCCGATTTACAATGACATCATTAAATATTACGCTTAAATATTGCAAAATATTACACCATATGTGTGGGTGTGTAAAAGAATGTATCATCATCTTGATACACACTAACTTCTAGCGAACGTGTATTGATGCCCATGTACATGCGTTATCTATCGCACCTCCTCTTTGTTCCGATATTCGCACCGCGCGATTCTTGGAACTCGAGAGTATTTCAATTGCGCTCTCCTTATCCACTCTCTTTCGTTTTGTCTTATAAAATTTAGAATTATTAATTTGTTAATAAAAATTTTATTTGACAATGTCAATGGGTAGATAGCCCGATAATCACGTCTCATGAGGAACCAAAAATTTCATTATTTTTTGAATATATTGAGCCGTTTACGAGATATAGAATAAAATTGATTTTAGCATGAATTTATTGCTGAGATTTCGCATACAATTTCTTATAAGCTATTTTAGTACATTTCGATACTAGTGCGAGGATTTGATTTTCCCCTCGTGTGACTGTTTGCACCCGAGCGAAGCGAGGGTGAAAAGGTCACACGAGGAGAAAATCAACTTCTCACACAAGTGTCGAACCGTATTTTTTGACACGACGTGCGAGAAGTGAGATTTTTGCACGCATCGTTTAACGCAGCGTGCGAGAAATCGAACTTCTCGCACGCTCGGCAAAAAGCGTATGCTCGAAATCGAACTTCCCACACGTCGTATCAAAAAGTTCTATACGATACATGTGCGGGAAAGGGATTCTCGTCTCGTGTGACGTTTACACCCTCGCTTCGCTCGGGTGTAAACGTCACACGAGACGAAAATCTACTTTCCCGCACTAGTATCGTAATGTACTATAATTGACGTATGAGATATGAGGAAAGAAAAATGAAAACAGTAATATTCAGTATAAGAAATGTTTATTAACCACAATTTTACATGTGTTGCGTAATAATTTTACATTCATTTCAATTTCAATTTTTACAAGGAAGTTTTTCATATTATATTAGCATTAAATATAATGCTCAATAGAATACAATCTCTTCTTAAAGGTGGCACTACAGTTTCCATATAATTGTGCTCTCGACAACGTAGACATTTTAAAATTTCTTCATCACTTTTTAAATCTTCAGGCAGCTTATCCCACACCTGCTCAAGACTATTTGCTCCGAACGTTGTAAGAAATGCCTTAGGCAACTGAGCAATATCTGTAGGACTCATAAATGATAAATGTTCAGTGCGAAAAAATATCTTGAGCGATCGCTCCAGCGATGGCTTATTATCATGATAAAATTTTCTGAGCAATAGTACATTCTTATGTGCACAATTTGCCTTATAAGCAAGTCTATGATGCGGGCATAGCTGCTCGAACACATCAAACTTGAGTCTCTGTAGTGATGGACAGCGCATGTCACTCATATCATATGCGTTGAGGTTATATTGTTCAAGCCATTGTTTTTTCTCCAGGCCTTTAACGTAAACAACACTTGCATCATATAGGCTGTTGGGTAGCACATTTTCGAGTTCTTCATATGGCAATTCACCAGAGCTCCATGATAAACCATGATAATTACGCTCCAACCAGCAATTTTGACTTTTATACTTTGCTGGAAGTCTACACCACGGTGTGGGTGGCTTGAAGGTAAACACCGCTGGTTTTACGTTTTCACTCAGAGGAACAATAGCTAATTCTTTGACAACAAATTCATTGATGGGTTGCTTGAACCCTTGCACATCCACCACGTACTCCATGTTGACTGACTGTTCAAATGGCTTTGCAGTGTCTTTTATACCTTCATCCCCTCCTTAGACTAATTTCTTAATATCCCCACTTATGGGATTATATTCAATAATACGGTCGTGTAATATCAAGCAGTAGGCTGATGTCTGGGCTGGAAAATTTTCTTTAGCCTCGAATTCAAGACGAACGTCAACTGGAGCCTGCTTCAACGACTCATTCTGTTTTGAACAATCGATGACAATTAGAGGAGCATGCTGTATGTACTCTCCTTTCTTGACCATAGGTTCTGCTGCCTCTTTTCCATAATACACATTTTGAAAGCTTACATACATATCATATAATAAAGCGAATTGATTTTGATCAATGTTAAGATTGAGATTCCCATAAGGATAGTATTGTGAATTAAGAAATAGTTTCACATTACTTATATTGCGATGATCAAATCGGCTAGCATTAGATCCACTTTGTCCTTTACGATTAGTCTGAAAGCCTAGAATGACGAATCGAGGTTTTTCCAGCTGATTCGATGTCTTTACAGTCCAAACATGCTTCGATGTTGTTGGGAGTAATTGATACTCGTATAGCTCCCAACTCCGGAAACTCATAGCAATCGATTTTTCCTTCTGTAGGTAATGAAGGAGACGTATTTTATGCTTGACAGATAATATCACATATGGCATTAACCATTCAATTTTAATTAGATTAATTTTAAACTCTTCTGCTTGCGTTTGCATGATAGCATTTACATCATTCTTTGATCTTGTGAGAACAAGCTCATGCTTGCAATTGACTATGATTTTACGAAAGTCTTCCGCAAAGTCGAGAATCATACTTAGTGGTATGGACACGTCAAAGTAGCCAGCATTATTGACGATTTTTGAGTTTCTCCAATATCAATCCAACCTGCGTTTTCCAAGTTTTGTGTAGGATTGAACGACACCAAACCTTTCATTAGACTTGTCAAGCCCACATTTTTACATTTATCAATCTCTACAGCATTAATTTCATATCGAATTTCTTCGAAAAGATGACAGAGGGCGTTGTTTACAAGCTTAGTGGTGACAGCAGCTGTATCATCTGCCTTAGTTAATCGACCATGAATATGTAATGAACTACGTGAAGGTAGTAGACAGAGATCTTGATGTTGTATGGCGATACGAATTTCATCACTGTTATTGAAAGCGGATGAAGTGTAAGGCTGATGTGCATGCACTTCATAATGAGCGACAGATTCGTCGAATTCCACGGTTGATTGTACATTTAATATATCTTCCATCTTTGAAACAGCAGAAAAACAGACAACTTATTTTCTTCCAACGTTTCTTTTGAGTTGGAGGCCTATGTTTCTCAGGAAGCGAATATTCTGTGGTGTTAGCTCTTTCACTGCTCGTTGATGACTGATCTTCTGGAGACATGGTTTGTTCTTAATATAGCGTTTGCGGTTATATACGATTCCCATAATTATGATGCTGCTTTGATGTGTAGTCTAATTGTTATAATTTCTCCACGAAAATTCACAAAGTTTCCGTCTTGATCGACAATTCGCAACTGTATATTATCGATAGTATGAACTGTAATTGGTAAATAAATAACTTGTGTTGGAATTTCAATGATCTTATAGCCTGGAGGAACAGCTGGAAAAAATTCGTGTATCA
Source organism: Torymus aiolomorphi (assembly GCA_036365515.1). NCBI lineage: Eukaryota > Metazoa > Arthropoda > Insecta > Hymenoptera > Torymidae > Torymus > Torymus aiolomorphi. The sequence goes on from CM070875.1 coordinate 179,651,162, forward strand.
AGGAGCGCGGGAGCGCTCCGAAGGCAAGTATAGAATAAGCCTAAAGGAGCGACCCGTGCTACATATACATTGAATTAAGGAGCGCGGGAGCGCTCCGAAGGCAAGTATAGAAGAAGCCTAAAGGAGTGACCCGTGCTACATATACATTGAAATGGGTCTACGAAAAATTCAATGCGCTTTTACGTATATTGCGTTAGTTTTTACTATGTAACATATCCCTCTTAATCGAAAGCCATTTCATTGCTCTACTCAAATCAAAATATTTTATTTAAAAAGATTATCTCGTTCAGAAGATATAGAGAGCTGAATTTTTTTATGTGCGATTTCCTTTTATACTTTTCTTCTCCTTATTCCGGCGTCCGGTTTGCAGCTCTTACGACACTTCCGGTTGTCGTCTATCTTACGCTTGTATATATATATATATATATATATATATATATATATATATATATATTAATTTATGTATTTAATGTATGCGTACACGGAGAGAAAACTTGAATAAATATAACCTTATTTTCATCCACCAAGGTTAGTGCATGTAGCCAGTTGTCAATGCCGGACTCTGAGGCCGTGTTTGCCTGAGTCCTCCGTAAACGTAAACATCACAGTCGCATGTTTTTATGAGGTTAGGAGATGCAAACATCATTTGCATGCAAATAAATAAACTTTACATAGTTTATATACAAAATCAATTATTAAGAATTGGTGAACGTAGAAAAAAATCTTTACTGTTGACTCTCAGGCAGAAAAATATATATATATATATATATATATATATATATATATATATATATATATATATATATATATATATACAAGCGTAAGATAGACGACAACCGGAAGTGTCGTAAGAGCTGCAAACCGGACGCCGGAATAAGGAGAAGAAAAGTATAAAAGGAAATCGCACATAAAAAAATTCAGCTCTCTATATCTTCTGAACGAGATAATCTTTTTAAATAAAATATTTTGATTTGAGTAGAGCAATGAAATGGCTTTCGATTAAGAGGGATATGTTACATAGTAAAAACTAACGCAATATACGTAAAAGCGCATTGAATTTTTCGTAGACCCATTTCAATGTATATGTAGCACGGGTCACTCCTTTAGGCTTCTTCTATACTTGCCTATATATATATATATATATATATATATATATATTGTAACGGGTGCAGGCAATAAAGGCGAAAGAGCCGCGTGTACCGCGCCGCGAGGTTTGAATCGCGCGCGCTTGCACGTACAGCGGCTCGCTGCGCGCCAAGCGGGACGCGCGGGAGGCGAAGCAAGAAGAAGAAGAAGACGCCGCCGTAGCGCTCCGAAGGGACGCCGCGGCCATTGAGGGACAGTCTAGTCCTGTAGCGCAACAGGTGCGCACGTGCCAGTTTTTGCCTCACCAGTGCCGTGCCTCCAAGTGCCCCGCGAGTGCCGCATCACGCCCTGCGAGAAGTGCCCTCCGCGCCTCCGATCCGCCGCCAGCCCAGCAGCGACGCAACGCCGGCTGCCTTCGCCGGCCAGGCCACTCCGCCACCCAGAAAGGGAGAGGAGGAGAGAGAGAAAGAGGCGGCAGCCGAGGCTCGAGGAGCCACGAGGCCCGACGCCTCGCAGCGAGAAGGCGAGAGCGCGTGAGCGTGACAGAGAGAGAGAGAGAGAGGTAGACTTCGGGCGACGCGCTGGCCAGCGCTAAAGTAAGTGTGCGCTTCATTTGTAATTTTTGCCGCGTAGGTTTTGCGTGCGAGCGGCCACGCGTAAGAAGTGTTGCGCGGCTAACCGACGCCGCCTGCGTAGAGGCAAGCGGCCTCGTGTGCGAGAGCGCGGCGGCCATTTTGTGGCGTCTCGCGGCGCGGTGACGCCGGCCGTGCGACCGGCCGGCCCCGCGTAAGTCTCGGCCTGCGCGTTCGTTTTTGTAGATGTTCGGGCTTCGCGCCCCTTAGCGCGATTCCTTTTGGACGAATAAACTTTATTTATTTTACTTTTCATTATTCGTGTCGAGTCTGTCATTTCGCGAGTAACCGTTCCCTATCCCCCCGAATACCGCCCTCTACCTTTTCAGCAGCTGCAGCTAGTCGGAGGCTTCACCTCCTAGAGGAGCAACGTCAACGGGGAAATTGTAAGTGAAAGTCGCTCAGGTTAACCTGAGCGACGTTGTACGGGAACACCGGCGAGAGTAGGTCAGGCTAGTGCATATCTAGCCGCCGGTGAATTGTGCGCCGAAGTCAGCGGCAGCGGTAGAGCGCAGCGCCGGGTCTAGTAGAAGGCGGCCTAAGCTTTCTACAGCGAAAGCCGGGCGCGCTTGTTCTGAGCCCGCGCCAACGCGCCCCGGCCGGCCGACGGGTCCGTCTACAACGGCGCGCTGCTCTGGGCGTAGTAGACGCCCGCTTATCGCCCGGCGCATCCCAGAGAGGGATTAATACCCTCTTTTAAATTCACCCCGTTACAACTGGCGCCCATTAACGTGTGCAGCACATTAGATTAGGGAACGGCGAATTTTACAGTAATCGGTTGATCGTCGAAACAGGTCGAGACGCGCGTTGCGAATAATTAATTATCGCGGTGATAATTAATTATTACAAAGTGTACAGTGTGTGCAAGGGTAACCAACTGGTGGTTTCTAACCTTGCTTGGAGGAATTGACCCGGTCTGCACGTATTTAGTGAGGAACATTGCTTGTGAAGGCCGAGCATTTGTTGAAGTATTTAGCGAGGACGACAAAGAGATTAGGTAGCAATTATTTATTAATTATGTATTATATTATTAAAATTGTTTTATATAGGTCCTAGCGTTTTATCTCTTTGTGCGTCATCACACGTGCACACCGGGGAGTAAACTACCGGATTACGCACCCAGTATTTAAATACTGGGGATTTCGTTTGGATTTTCGGATTTAGGGCTTAATTCGCGAAGACGCCTGCGCGGGGGATACCGTAAGGTGCGCGCGCAGTAATTTTGGACCCGCGCATGCGCAGAATCCGAAAATAAAAAGTGAAAAATCGCTATCGCGAATTCGGTTGCCCATCCCACGAGGAGGTGGGCATATTCACTAATTTCGGTTTTGCGCATGCGCAAAAGGTCGAAAGATCAAATTTTTGTTTTTACACGCAGAATCGTCTGCGCATGCGGCGGCGGTACGGATACACATAGTGATTTTAGTGCCGCGCATGCGCAGCGCCCGAAAATCGCGAATTTCAGTTTTGGCCGGGAATCGGTTGCGCGAACGACTATTACGCTTGCGCAATACGCCAAAAGCGACATAACCTCCAGGCAAGTGAGTAAAAACGAGTTAACCTCGGTATAGCGTAAAGACCAAACCACCAGTTGGGGAAGATCGTTACTTCCTGAGCCAGTGGTAATCCAGTAGGTACCTTGTGAAGGATACCACTGGCCGTGCAAAAGCATAGTAAATTGCGGGATTGAAGAGGAATCCCCTTGCACACGCACAACCAGCGAACGATGTCATACAACATCCAGGAAGCGGTGGAGGATTGGGTGTGGTCGATCTCGCCAAGCGAGATCGATAGCCACCTGTCGGAGTTGCAATTGAGGCGACACGACTCCACATTCTTGAGAATGCACAGGCTAAGCCAGTGGGTGCTGGGTAACTACACGCCTCAAGACTTCGAGGAGCCGGAAGAGCCGGGGATGTAATCCCCGGCGGATGGCACTAAGGGAAAACCTCTTACGGAGGATCCTTTTAGAAGACGACGGCTCCTTCGTCGAAGCGTCCAGTTGGGATTTACACCCCCTGGACGTAGTGCTCAAAAGCGAGCAGATATTGGAGATACTGCGTAGGACGACGGCGGCAGCCGTGTCCGACACCCAGCACTCACCACACCCAAACACCACAGCCAGTAACCGGGACACTACGCAACAACAAAAGGAGCAACGCACACAGCTACCTCTACAGCAGCAGGACAGCGAAGCAGAAGAAACTCGCGGCGACGACCAACAAGCGCAGCCAGGAGAGATGCTACGTCTCCTGGCAAAGGACGGCTCCGAGTTTTATATCCCTCGGGAAGTCGGCTCGCTATTAGCGGAATTAATAGCGAAAGTAAGGTCGCTGGAGGAGTTGGTTTTAAACCAACAGCGACACGCCGCTTCCAGCACGCACATAGCGGAACCTAGGCAAGGTCACAACGTGCAGTTTGAAGACACGTACACCGTCACCGGCAACGATACGTGGATCGGTCCGCAATCGACACCACCGCCAGCTCGGCGTGATGGTCAGGCTGATTTACAAGGAGTAAACGCAGCCTGGGTGGGGGGTGACCGCCGAAGTTCGGAGAGAGGCTCGAGCTGGCCGACATATGGCGCGCCAGGCGCGACAGGGAACTTCTCAAGGTCGAGTATGTTCCACTCGCGAGACATAGGCCAAATCGTGAGGAAATGGCAAATTCGATTCTCTGGGGCGAAGAGCCAGAGTATCGATGTATTCCTGGCGAGGCTGGAGGACTGTCGAGTCCTGGCAAACCTCTCCGAAGAAGAGGTGTTGTCGTCGTTGTCAGAGCTGTTCACTGACACGGCGGCCACGTGGTACCGTAATGAGAAAGAGAAATGGGCCACGTGGCAAGAGTTCGTGACTGCAGCGAAACGCTGGTACGGGACGACGAAGAGGTACCAGCAGCGGTTGATAGCAGAGGCGAACAACCGCACCCAAGGGGTGAACGAGGCCGTGAGAGATTATATCACGTGCCTCATTGCGATAGTGAGGAAGATATCGCCGCCCCCCAGCTCGGAGCAACAGCTGGATCAGCTGCACCGAAACCTACGGCCCCAGCTGCAAGCGATGGTCCGTAGGTCAGACTTCAGCACAGTAGAGGAGCTACTGGAGTTGGCAGTGGACGCGGAGCAAACGTTGGAGAATTCCAAGACGTTCCGACCTCCACCACCGCCAACAGCGGCGCTACTGCCGGAAATGGCGTACAAACCCCCGGCAAACACCGACGCGCCACGAAAGCCGAAAGGCGATGCCAAGGAAGGCAAAGTGGCTGCGGCGGTGGTCGAGAAGGACGCCAAGCTGGAGGGTTTGGAGGAAATGCTTCGGCGAGTGCTAAGCGAGCGTCTTTCCGACCGGCGAGGCTCCGGAGGGGAGCGCTGCGGGCTAAATACGCCCCTGGGCCGCGCAGAGGGCGCGGTAACCAGCCATCTGGGCGTGGCGGGGCAAGGAGGCCCCCAGAACCGAGGCAGGGGGCGAAGGCGACGAGCCCACCGAACGGCTCCGCGCCCTCCACCAGCCCCGAGGGTAGCCCTCTGAAAGGACCAAGGCCGCCGCTGAGTTGCTACTCATGCGGCCTTGTCGGATATATAGCGCGCTACTGCCCTAATTGTGCGGGAAACGGGAAGGGGAGCGGGTAGAGGGGATCACTACCGCCCCCCTCCCCGACGAGGTCCCCAAAACCGAAGATGTTTTGGCCGCGTGCGATAGCCGCCTTGCCGCGAAAGAGTCCGCGGTACAATCGCCAGTTGCGAACCGAGGAGAGGCCTCGGCGAAGCAACCGATCGACGCAGAAACAAGGTGGTGGCTGCGAATTGAGGTCGGCGAGTTTAATCTCCGCGCTTTGTTGGACCCGGGAGCATCCACGACGGTGATGGGCTCCGTCGGACTCCAACTAGCTACAGCACTGGACCGGGAGTTTGTAGCGTCCGAGGAGAAAGGGGTAAGGCTAGCGGATGGAAGCCGTAGCCCCTTGCTAGGCCACGTGATGCTGCCCATCACTGTGGCTGGCCTCACTCGCGATATCCGAGTCGCCATAATGCCGAATTTAGATGCCGACTGCTACTTAGGAGTCAACTTTGTACGAGCGTTCAGGGCCGTACTAGACCCGGATACGGATAGGCTATTCTGTAAGGAGACGGAAGCCTACGTCGAGCTGGAAGTAGCCAGCTTGACCCCAGATCCTAGCTCGGTAGCGGCAATTGGGCTCGAGGACGCTACAGACCTTCAGCGAGAGGAGCTGAAGGCCATGGTGGACGAGGTCCTAGGCAAGCTCCCGCCAGGATTAGGTTGCGTCAGAGGCGTGGAGCATGAGATTCATGTAGGAAACGCTCGACCCATCAAGCAGCGCCATTATCCAGTGTCGGATAAGGTGCAGGAGGAGATGCATCGCCAGGTTTGCAAAATGCTGAACCAAGGCATCATCGAGCCCTCCAAGAGCGGGTGGTCGAGCCCCGTCGTGATGGCGCCGAAGAGTGACGGCACGCGACGGTTCTGCAACGATCTGCGGAAGGTGAATGCAGTCACCGAACCCGACGCCTATCCTCTGCCGAATATGCAGGATATTCTGCGGAAATTGAGGAAGGCGAAGTTCATCTCCACGCTTGACCTCAAGAGCGCGTATCATCAGATACCGTTAGCGGAGGAGGCGCGGCCCATCACCGCTTTCACGGTGCCGGGGCTGGGCCTGTTCCAGTTCCGGCGGATGCCGTACGGACTGACGAACGCGCCGGCCACTTTCCAGCGGCTCATTGACCAGGTGCTCGGACCCGAGCTGGAGCCTTACGTCTACGCCTACCTCGACGACATCATCGTAGTCGCAGAAACGTTCGAGGAGCATAAGAAGTGCTTGAAAAGGGTGCTGGAAAGGCTCGTCGCCGCTGGGCTAACCCTCAACGCAGAAAAATGTGTTTTCTGCAAGCAAGAGGTGGCATACTTGGGCTTCTTGGTTAACCGGGACGGCACGAGGCCGAACCCGGCCAAGATCGAGCCAATCAAGAATTTTCCGCAGCCGCGGAATCTGAGGCAGCTGCGCCGATTCCTGGGTACTTCATCGTGGTATAGGAAGTTCATCCCGAACTATGCCACGGTCGCCGAGCCGCTCACGAGTCTGACGAAGAAGAACCAGAAGTACGAGTGGCTCGACGAGCAGCAACGCGCCTTCGAGTTGTTGAAGGCGATGATTATGACCGCTCCGGTCCTACATCGCCCGGATCCCGGCGGCCTTTACATCGTGCAGACCGATGCGAGCGATGTAGGCCTTGGCGCGGTGCTGCTTCAGGAAGTAGAGACCCAAGAGCGGGTGATTGAGTTCGCGAGCCGGGTGTTAACCCCGGCGGAGCGAAACTATAGCGTTACGGAGAGGGAGTGCCTCGCGGTGGTCTGGGCAATACAGAAGTTTCGCCCTTACATCGAAGGCTACGAGTTTAGGGTTGTGACAGACCACAGCAGTCTGCGGTGGCTCTGTCAGATGAAAAATCCCACGAGCAGGCTCGCTCGGTGGGCGCTGGAGTTGCAAGGCCACAAGTTTTCGATCGAGCATCGAAAAGGCGCCTTGAACCACGTGGCCGACGCCCTCTCCCGGATGTACGAGGATGAGGAAGGCCCGGAGGTGGCTGCGGTGTCCTGGTCAACGGACACCGAGGACGCGTGGTATCGAGAGTGGAGCGCCAAAGTCCGAGAGCAACCCAACGAGTTTCCAACCTACAAACTCGTCGCGGGCAACCTTTACCGGTACCGACCGAACCCGGACGTTGACGCGGCCCTCGGCGACGATGAGGATGCTTGGAAGCTGGTAGTACCAGAGGAGCATCGTCGCGAGGTGTTGCAAGAGTGCCATGACGACGCCACCGCTGGACATCTCGGACGAGAAAAGACGTTTGCCAGAGTAGCCCTGCGCTACTACTGGCCACGTTACTACGCGGAAACGCAAGAGTACGTGCGCCACTGCGAAACGTGTCAGCGGTTTAAGGTGGAACAAAGAGCTCCAGCCGGCCTCATGGGTCGACGAGTCGTCGACAGACCCTGGCAGGTCGTCGCTGGGGACATAATAGGACCGCTGCCTCGCACCTCTAAAGGTTTTGAATACATTGTGGTGTTTCAAGACCTTTTCTCCAGGTGGGCGGAGGCTTCGCCGATACGGAAGGCTAACGCAAAGACGGTGGTAGGAGAATTGGACCGGAAGGTTTTCCTCCGGTTCGGTTGCCCAGAAGTGTTCCTCTCCGACAACGGCACAGAGTTCAAGAACCGTGTCGTAGAGGAATTCTTGAGGGAGCGAGGTGTGCATCACACCAACACTCCCACCTACCACCCGCAGGCTAATCCGGTGGAGCGCGCCAATCGTACTTTAAAGACGATGGTCGCCTCTTACCTTAAGGAGCGGCACACCACATGGGACGAGAAGCTTCCGGAACTCCTCTTCGCCATGAATACGGCGGTGCATAGCTCTACCGGAGTCAGCCCCGCCATGTTACTTTACGGTAGGCAACCAGAGCCCCCTGGTACGCAGCGTAGGCTGCAAGAGGTCGCGGCAGAGACCCCGGCACAAGAAGAAAGTTTGGCTCGTTGGAAGGAGCGGCTCGACGCCCTTCCAAACCTTCATCAACGAGCCGCCTCGCAGGCGAGAGCGGCTCAAGATCGCCAAGCCAGCTATTATGATGCCGGCAGGCGAGAGCCAGATTTCAAGCCGGGAGACAGGGTCTGGAAGCGCAGCCACCCACTCTCCTCGGCCGCGAAGGGCGTCGCGGCGAAACTAGCGCCTAGGTTTGAAGGGCCGTATTGGATTACGGCCGTGCTGAGGCTCCAACACCTACCGATTGGTAGGTGAGGGGGCCAAATTGAGGAGATAGTGGCCGCTGACCAGCTTAAGCCCTATCGCGGTGAGACGCCTGAGTCGAATGGAGTCGACGCGGAAGGCGACCCCAGGGGGACGCCTGTGAGCGAACCACCCGCCCCTCAGGGGACAGGTGAGCCCCCGAGAGCACGCGGGGAGACCGCGGAGGGCGCGCGGCGCAACTACGGGTCCCGCCGAACCAACTTCGGTAGGACCGCGAGCCCCGAATGCTCCTCGCAGGGGACGCGGTCGTCCCCGTAAGCCTCCGTAGCGCTGCGCGCCTAGCGCTTATTCCCCCCCCCGAGACGTGCGATAAACTACACGCGGATATAGTGAAACTGGCCTAACCTGAGATGTTCTTTTCCAGATGTTGGAGATCTCCGAGCAGACGCTGGAGGAGGCCATGGCCGCACTCATAACCCTCGACTTGGGCAAACCCGTCGAGGGCGTGGCCCAGGCGGTGCTCCACCTCCTGCGCCAACGTCGGGAGCGCCTCAAAGATGAGGCTATGGAGCGGCTGCAGGAGCAGCCCCTCCTAGAGGAGGCCGACGCCCATGAGGAGAGCCGAGCGGGCACCAGCCCCGGCGTGCCCCGCTTCGCCCCCAAGGAGGAGCCTGCCACGCCGCCCCGCGGCGCAATCCCCGCCGGCTACCCGCGGAGGGTCCAACGCGATGCCGCCTCGCAGACGGAGGCCCACCTCCTGCCTGCAGAGCCCACCTGGGACGAGCTGCGCGCCGGGCTGTCGACAGTCCGGGAGATGGACCGCGCCGCCAACCAGGCCCGCGCCGAGGTGTTCGCGGCCTTGGAGCGGCACGTCGGTGTCCACGGGGAGCAGCCCCCGGAGGTCGACTCCTGGCGCCGGATGATGCTGGCCAAGCAGGAGGAGGCCGAGCACCTGGTCGCCTGGCGAGCGGAGCGACGCTCCCGCATGCAGCGGGAGAAGGTGGAGGAGGAGGCACGCCTCCGTGCCGCGTCGGAGCGGGCCCTGGGGGAGGCCCGCGCCCGCCGCCTCGCCGAGGAAGCCGAGCTCCAGGCCGCCCGCGCCCGGTGGAACCAGGCCCGCCGAGACGAGGAGCGGGCGGCCGTCGACCTGGGCATCGCGCGGGAGCGCTCGCCCGTCCGGCCGAACCCGCCAGGAGCGGGACGCCCTCGCTTCTGCTACGTGTGCGGGTGGCCGGGGGTGCGCATGCCGCGCAAATGCCCCCGAGCGGCTACGCATCCGCCGAAATCCACGGCGCCTCCCCGTGGCTAGCCCGGGGGGGGACGCTTCCGATTCGCCGGTGTCAACTGTACGTTTTTTTTTGGTGGAAACTTTTTTTTGTACATAGTTTTTTTTTGTAAATATTTTGTGTATATAGTGTATAGGTGATGTGCCCGAGAGGCTGGAATAAAGGAAGAGCCTCCACCCAACCCGTTGTTTTCGCCTTATTTCTGCGCCCTTCCTCTTTTCAGATGTCGCGTACGGGGTACGCCAAATCTGGGTGGGGGGTGTAACGGGTGCAGGCAATAAAGGCGAAAGAGCCGCGTGTACCGCGCCGCGAGGTTTGAATCGCGCGCGCTTGCACGTACAGCGGCTCGCTGCGCGCCAAGCGGGACGCGCGGGAGGCGAAGCAAGAAGAAGAAGAAGACGCCGCCGTAGCGCTCCGAAGGGACGCCGCGGCCATTGAGGGACAGTCTAGTCCTGTAGCGCAACAGGTGCGCACGTGCCAGTTTTGCCTCACCAGTGCCGTGCCTCCAAGTGCCCCGCGAGTGCCGCATCACGCCCTGCGAGAAGTGCCCTCCGCGCCTCCGATCCGCCGCCAGCCCAGCAGCGACGCAACGCCGGCTGCCTTCGCCGGCCAGGCCACTCCGCCACCCAGAAAGGGAGAGGAGGAGAGAGAGAAAGAGGCGGCAGCCGAGGCTCGAGGAGCCACGAGGCCCGACGCCTCGCAGCGAGAAGGCGAGCGCGTGAGCGTGACAGAGAGAGAGAGAGAGGTAGACTTCGGGCGACGCGCTGGCCAGCGCTAAAGTAAGTGTGCGCTTCATTTGTAATTTTTGCCGCGTAGGTTTTGCGTGCGAGCGGCCACGCGTAAGAAGTGTTGCGCGGCTAACCGACGCCGCCTGCGTAGAGGCAAGCGGCCTCGTGTGCGAGAGCGCGGCGGCCATTTTGTGGCGTCTCGCGGCGCGGTGACGCCGGCCGTGCGACCGGCCGGCCCCGCGTAAGTCTCGGCCTGCGCGTTCGTTTTTGTAGATGTTCGGGCTTCGCGCCCCTTAGCGCGATTCCTTTTGGACGAATAAACTTTATTTATTTTACTTTTCATTATTCGTGTCGAGTCTGTCATTTCGCGAGTAACCGTTCCCTATCCCCCCGAATACCGCCCTCTACCTTTTCAGCAGCTGCAGCTAGTCGGAGGCTTCACCTCCTAGAGGAGCAACGTCAACGGGGAAATTGTAAGTGAAAGTCGCTCAGGTTAACCTGAGCGACGTTGTACGGGAACACCGGCGAGAGTAGGTCAGGCTAGTGCATATCTAGCCGCCGGTGAATTGTGCGCCGAAGTCAGCGGCAGCGGTAGAGCGCAGCGCCGGGTCTAGTAGAAGGCGGCCTAAGCTTTCTACAGCGAAAGCCGGGCGCGCTTGTTCTGAGCCCGCGCCAACGCGCCCCGGCCGGCCGACGGGTCCGTCTACAACGGCGCGCTGCTCTGGGCGTAGTAGACGCCCGCTTATCGCCCGGCGCATCCCAGAGAGGGATTAATACCCTCTTTTAAATTCACCCCGTTACAATATATATATATATATATATATATATATATATATATATATATATATATATATATATATCCGTATCTGATCGATCTAACCTTACATACAACATGTCAGTATTTTTTTATATACAAATGTTATCATATCGTGAGTTAGTTAATAACACATTTCAAAGATCTCAAGAAGTTGCCAGATTGTTTAGGTTAAGAACTTATTCTTAGCAATCTAAGAAGAAGAATTTTTATCTATCTATTATTTTATAGATATACATTTTACAAATGTTATCATATCGTGAGTTAGTTAATTAGTTATGTATTTGAAAGATCTTAAGTTGTCAACTGGTGACGAGAAAAATTGATCTATTCGTCTATCAATCAATGGGGAAAATAACTTTCATTAGATAAGTACTTACTAGCTAAATGTTAAATGGCTAAAATCATTTTTTTAAACTTGATACTTCGTGAGATTTTTTATTTTTACAGATATTATACCAGAAGATTTTTTTCGAGTCATTTTGAAGATATATATAATTATAGCCAATAATGTTGAGGAGTTCTAATTGTGTACTGTCTGAAAAATCTAATTTTGAATTAACAAAAATGAACGAGTGCTCTCATGACCCTTGGAGTTATTATTAATGAACAAGAAAAAGTTATTTTAATACAAGAACAGACACGTACTACTCAAGATAGAAAAACCAAACCAATATTACTATGGGGCAAATATATTATTATTTACGACACAATATTTTTCAAGACATATCTATAATATAATTATAGTGAAGTCAGTGCAAGTTTTCAGATCAGATATAATAAAATGTTTTGTATAATAAATGAAATAAAGTAGCGGTATGATGTGTTAAATGAAGTGTTCATAACAAATTTAAAACCTCTACTTAAAATCAGAATTTAAAATAATGTGAGACGTTAGAGCCTTGGTTAAGAAAAAGCATTTTTTGTCTATACTTCAAGAAACTGAGTCGATATTAGTGCTGTGCTCTTGTACATATTTACTTAACCACGAATTAAAAAATTATGCCAAATGAACATTAAAATACAGAAAAAAGCAAAAATGATGTGTTATTGTTGTGAAAATTTCAACAAAGAAAAGTGCTCAGTTAATCTAATTTTATAATTTTCTCACGGTGGGAGATGTCAAAATGTTTCAGAGGATTTCTCAGTAAATATTTTTCTACGCAAGATTCAGATAACTACAAGATTTCTTGTGTATATCAACAATAAAAATAATCAGATACGTATTAAATGACTAAATATCTATTTTTAAAATATAAAATGTTGGTTATAAAAATGAACATTGACACTTTGTGTTGATTTATTATTTTTTTTTAGATTATATGAGAAATTTCTTACGGTGGAAGACGTCAAAATGTTTCAGAGGAGTTCTTAGTAATTTTTGCATATACTATAAACAACGGCCTGAAGAAATGGAAATCTACAAGCGTCCTGTACAAGAAAATAACTTAGAAATATAATAATAGTGAAGTCAGTGCAAGTTTTCAGATAAGATATAATAAAATGTTTTGTATAACAAAAAAAAATAAGTAGCAGTATGATGTGTTAAATGAAGTGTTTATAACAAATTTAGAACCTCTACTTAAAATCAGAATTTAAAATATTGGTCAGACGTTAGAGACTTGGTTAAAAAAAAGCATTTTTTGTCTATACTTAAAGAAACTGAGTCGATATTAGTGATGTGCTCTTGTACATATTTACTTAAACACCAATTAAAAGATTATGCCAAATGAACCTTAAAATACAGAAAAAAGCCAAAATGATGTGTTATTGTTGTGAAAATTTCAACGAATAAAAGTGCTCAGTTAATGTAATTTTATAATTTTCTCACGGAGGGAGACGTCAAAATGTTTCAGAGGATTTCTCAGTAAATATTTTTCTACGCAAGATTCAGATAACTACAAGATTTCTTGTGTATATCAACAATAAAAATAATCAGATACGTATTAAATGACTAAATATCTATTTTTAAAGCATAAAATGTTGGTTATAAAAATAAACATTGACACTTTGTGTTGATTTATTATTTTTTTTTTAGATTATATGAGAAATTTCTTACGGTGGAAGACGTCAAAATGTTTCAGAAGAGTTCTTAGTAATTTTTGCATATACTATAAACAACGGCCTGAAGAAATGGAAATCTACAAGCGTCCTGTACAAGAAAATAACTTAGAAATATAATAATAGTGAAGTCAGTGCAAGTTTTCAGATCAGATATAATAAAATGTTTTGTATAACAAAAAAAATAAGTAGCAGTTTGATGTGTTAAATGAAGTGTTTATAACAAATTTAGAACCTCTACTTAAAATCAGAATTTAAAATAATGTGAGACGTTAGAGCCTTGGTTAAGAAAAAGCATTTTTTGTCTATACTTCAAGAAACTGAGTCGATATTAGTGCTGTGCTCTTGTACATATTTACTTAACCACGAATTAAAAAATTATGCCAAATGAACATTAAAATACAGAAAAAAGCAAAAATGATGTGTTATTGTTGTGAAAATTTCAACAAAGAAAAGTGCTCAGTTAATCTAATTTTATAATTTTCTCACGGTGGGAGATGTCAAAATGTTTCAGAGGATTTCTCAGTAAATATTTTTCTACGCAAGATTCAGATAACTACAAGATTTCTTGTGTATATCAACAATAAAAATAATCAGATACGTATTAAATGACTAAATATCGATTTTTAAAGTATAAAATGTTGGTTATAAAAATGAACATTGACACTTTGTGTTGATTTATTATTTTTTTTTTAGATTATATGAGAAATTTCTTACGGTGGAAGACGTCAAAATGTTTCAGAAGAGTTCTTAGTAATTTTTGCATATACTATAAACAACGGCCTGAAGAAATGGAAATCTACAAGCGTCCTGTACAAGAAAATAACTTAGAAATATAATAATAGTGAAGTCAGTGCAAGTTTTCAGATCAGATATAATAAAATGTTTTGTATAACCAAAAAAATAAGTAGCAGTATGATGTGTTAAATGAAGTGTTTATAACAAATTTAGAACCTCTACTTAAAATCAGAATTTAAAATATTGGTCAGACGTTAGAGACTTGGTTAGAAAAAAGCATTTTTTGTCTATACTTAAAGAAACTGAATCGATATTAGTGCTGTGCTCTTGTACATATTTACTTAAACACCAATTAAAAGATTATGCCAAATGAACATTATAATACAGAAAAAAGCCAAAATGATGTGTTATTGTTGTGAAAATTTCAACGAATAAAAGTGCTCAGTTAATGTAATTTTATAATTTTCTCACGGAGGGAGACGTCAAAATGTTTCAGAGGATTTCTCAGTAAATATTTTTCTACACAAGATTCAGATAATTATTTGAAAAAGTATACAAGAATGTTAAGAAAGCTTTTATTATCAGTAATTATAGTTCATAAACTGATTGTTTTTAATTTTACAAGATGTGTGCGGCAATCATGAGTTATTAAATTAAGCTGTTTTATACTTTCTACTATAAAAGAATATCGAGAAAGCTTTTTTCTCCCAATGATTCTTAGTTCATAAACTTTTGTTTTTAATTTTGCAAGATGTGTCTGATAGATTATTAATTCAAGTGGTTTCTAGTGAAAACTTCAACGAATCCAAGTGTTGAAAATAATGTAATTAATGATTGGCTTATGGTGAGGGGCACCAAATGATTCAGAGGAGCCATTTGTTCTGTGAATATACTGTTAAGTCTTGAAATCGGAGGAATTTATATTCTTATAATTATTTGTTAATTTTATTTTGAATTAATTACCTTGTTTCTGGTGGATGAGGTTTCTCGAAATAAATAGATTGATGTCCCAACAATTGCACTATTTATTAAAATATAAGGTTTACAACAAAATGATTTATAATCGTAATAGGTAACAAATTGATTTTTAATAGCGATTGATTTTATAAAATTGTATTCGATCTATTCGATTTGCAATTGTAATAAATATATTTATATAATGATTTCGCAGTAATTGATGCCGATAAATAATTGATTCTATAAGAAATTATTGGCCTGTACAGAAATAATCGCTACTCCTATTGTCGGCTGGAGTTGTACGGAGGTCGCGATCTGTTCACGATTACTGACGCGCGTGGCGCGTTTCGCTGTATTTATTCACGGTTAATTTGGGTTAAAGATAATCCTGACGGTGTGTCGAGATCATCTTTATAAACAATTTAAATAAACATTTTGACGTAATCTTTTCGATTTCGGATTGAAAAGTGCTGAGCATACAGAAAGTGTCCGAACGCGTGTAGGCCTTCGCAATCGGAGCTCGCTTCGACGTAATGCCGGCTGCGTTAAAGAGCAACGTTGTCAAAATTTGCTTACATGACAATTGTATGTCAGAAAATTACTGGCGATAAATATGCATACTAATTTGATCTTAGAGAAACGTCACAGACGTAACACCTCCCCCCTTAGATTGTTGAATATCGTAGAGATTCAACAAGTATAATAATAGTTAGCCATCAGTAATTTTCTGTTACAGAATTTTCAATTGTGGATTAATTAAATAATACAATAATTTAATCTTCATTAAAGCTTCTAAAATTTTTACATAATAATTTTTCGCTTAGTATACAACATTGTAACAATATATATAAATTGCTGTTGGGTTGACGACCTGCTGAGTGTGGAAAAATTGCTGTGTGCGTCTTTCTTTGGCAGAGACTCGGTTGTCGTATGTTGGTTTGACGTTCTTTGGAGTTATTTACCCATTCCTTTTTGGAGAAAACGCCAATCCTGATTTCATGCCTTCATTTTATTATTTAAAATTTAAAAATTTGATTTAAAATAATTCTTAAATAGTAACATTCCATATACATCTGTAGAATCAATTCCTAATTTTATATTTTATTTAACAAAAACAAATAATTATTTATTGATTTCCTTTATTTGTTTAAAATTTATCCAATAAACAGTACTGTAATATAAACTATGAAGCTATACATTTGAATATGCAATAATAATGGTACATCCATTAAAAAAAATGAAAATAAATCTAATGTCATTTATGTTCTTTCTTTACCTAAGTGATATAGGTCAATGTCCCTTGCGCTCTTAGGGACAACAACATTTTATTTTGCAAATTTATTAGGGTTTTCATGAAGTAAATATTATTTACATTTGTCGGGGTGTTACTACATTATGTTTCCTTCCCTCTTAAGACAATATTTAATTCATGGAATAATAACATTTTAGAATTTAAAAAATAAAATTTTCATTCAATTGCAAATATAGATACCTTTGTAGAAAGATTTTTGTTTTGAGGTTGTGCATCATTTATGAGAGCGGGAGATGGACGTGGGGGTAGGGGTAGAGATTGTGCATCATTCATGAGAGTAGAAAATGGGCGTGGCGGTAGAGGTAGAGATTGTGCGTCATTTTTAGGAGCGGAAGATGGACAAGGGGGTAGAGGTCTAAGTTTTTGAAATTTTGGTGTTTGTGGGGGTGGAAGTTCGAAATCTACCCTCCTTTGAATCGTTGAGTTTCGTAGTATTGGGTTAGAAACATTTGGTCTATTGATTACTACTTCTTGTAATTCCAATTCCTCTCCAGCTGGTTTCCTTATATTTCGAGAGGTATTCTTTTTATTCAATACTACTAGTAAATGTGTCACTGAACTGAAGAAAGCTCCTAGTAGTTTCATTGACCATCCATATAATGCATGTAGGGCACATCCTCGTATTACTAAATCTATCGTTATTTTAATGAGTTGCCATATTATTACTGTCATTATGATTCCAGAACTTACCATTCCATATTCCTTATACTTTTCAACTATTTTTTCCAAGTATTTTCGGCGATATTTGTTAATGTTGTTTCTGTCAGTAGATTTTTTATAAAATCGTCCTTTACAGAATTTGAACTTTGTGTTCGGCATGTTATTGTATTAACAATTGCATTTTTTTAAAGTGGGAATAATAATCTCTCTTCGAATTTTTCCAAATCTTATTGAGAGTATATTCCACTCGTAGCTAGTGAATCTAACTTTTCTGGTTCCCAGTTTCTGGAAATTCTTGATTTAAAAATTGTGATATTTTTCTCTACCCTTCTTGGTTTTGGTAGCAGATTTATCCAATTTTCATCTATTTTGTAATAAGGAGGAATGATAGTATCGCAGTCAACTTGTGTTCCTGTTTTTACCAATATATGTGTTTTTGGCGTGAGAAACCACGTTGTGTTTCCTGCTATTACTGGAAGTTCTTCGTAACATTCTTTGGTGTGGTGTATTTTGACATTTGTAGGGGTACATTTTATTATATGTACTGCTTCTCCTGCAAGTTTGGCAAGGTATCCTGGTTTCTGCATAATATTATAGGCGAATTCATCTGAGGAATTGGATGCTAAGGATAAGGAATTTTGGATTTCTCTCCTTTCTACCTCGCACATTTTTGTTAACATATTTAAATATATACTTTTGAATTGCATTCTAAAATGTTTTTCCACGTGTACGAATTTTGCGTTAGTATAAGAAAAAATATTTATATTGACAAAGTCTCTTTCTTGTCTAATATCATTATCGAATAAAACATTATCTTCTTTCTCGTAAATAAACAATTTTGGATGTTCGGTTTTTGTTATAATTCTATCGCAAAATTTAATTTTTTCGATCGCTGTGAGTGAAAAAGACAAATCATATGTATTTACAGTATAAATGAGTTCATTATTCCGAGATAAAGTTTTTGTTACAGTGCCACTGTATAAAGTATCATATTTATTAGTCAGACAATTTTCATCTGAAAAATGTGTCCAAAATGTATAACCCGCTTGTATATCTATACAATGTTCATCGGAGAATTTGCAAACCGTTCCTGAACTTAAATGTATTTTATTATTATTCAGATTAACTTTTGCATATTCTTCAGTAAGTGTAATTTTTATAATGCCCTGAACAAGAACTTTATCCCAGCTTCCGTAACTATCGGCGTAGGTTTCTCCCGAACACACTCTTCCGGTTACTTTTCCCGCAAGATCGATTCCTACAGTTTTCGTCTCATTTACTCTAATATCCGCGATTGTGTGCGCATTATCATATTTAAATATTCCCGTTTCATGAATAAATTTACATCCTTCCGCACTAATTTCATACAAATATTCCTGTAATCCATTTTCGACAGGACCTAAATGACTAAACATTCCGCAATTATAAATAATACGACTAATTTCTATTTTACATTGAATAACTCTACTTGTTTTAAATTCTGCCAACTGTAGTAATTGAACCGTTGCGTTTGTTATTTGCAGATCTTCCTCGTGGAAATCGCATTCTCCAGTGTCTACCAAAGAATATGTTGACACTGCCGGATCCGTTGAGCCGCAATTGAACCCAATAATTGCTTGATTTACTTTAAAAAGCGTTAGAAGTATAATGATTGAAAAATACATGATGTCCAGTTCCTGTAAAATAATTATGTTACTATTGTTTATTTTTAACAAGGCTTAATTTATTTGTATGGACTGTTTTTGCCTTTCCCTTATAGTCTATTACAACATTATTATTCTTATTTACTTTAATAATGTCAAAAGGACCCTGATAATGGTCTTTTTCAAGTTTCCCTGGTTTTGGTTCTTTGATTAACCATACTTTATCTCCCATTTTAAAATCTATTGGGTTAATGAATCTATCATAATATAGTTTAGATTTTTCCTTTGACATTATTAGTTTTTGTCTTGCTATTGAGGATATTTCCCTCATATTATTAATTAAGTTTTCTAAATACCCATTGTATGTAGGTAATAACTCTGATTTTTTCACTGGCTCGCTAGATGGAATTCTAGCAGGGTAGGCAAAAACTAGTTCATATGGTGTGAATTGATGGCTAGTATGGACACTAGTATTATAATGAAATTGCGCAAAATCTAATAGTTCATCCCATTCATGTTTTTTTGTTGAAAAATTTTTTAAATATTCACATAGCGGATGATGTGCTCTTTCTAATGAACCATTAGATTGCGGAGAAAAAGCTGTCGTTTCAATTTTATCAAATTTAAATCTTCTTGCTATTTGTTTCATCATTTTACTTGTAAAATTCGCCCCTCTATCCGTTAAAACTATTTTTGGACTTCCAAATATACATATAAATTTTTTTATAAACGCGTCTGAAACTGATTCTGCTGTTTGATCTTTTAAACATACTAATATTATAAATTTAGATAATTGATCCTGTATAGATAAAATGTATTTATTATTGTTTTTAGTTATGTTAAATGGACCTACAATATCCATAGTGATTTTATCAAATGTTTTTCCCGGTGTATCTGTAATAACCATAGGTTGTTTAGTCTTTTTTCGTTTTAATTTATTTCTTTGACAATCTTCACATTTTTTTATTCTATTTTGAATATCTGATTTTAAATTTTCCCAAAAATATTTTTCTTGAAGTCTATTATAAGTTCTATTTACCCCTGAATGACCTCCTATCGTAGAGGAGTGATACATTTCAAAAATTCTATCCCTGTCTTCAATTTTTACGTATTCAATATTATTTAAACATACTATTACTTTTATATTTGTATTATTAAATGTCTCTCTTAATATTTCTTCTATTTCTAGCTAACTTATATTCAATATTTCTATATCTTTAGAAATGCTATAAATGCATATATTTTTACTAACTAATAACTCTTTGAATTGATTAAATAACCGTGTTAAATTTTCTTTAATTAGTATACATGACACAGATGTATCTATGTATAGCATGAACAGTTTTTTATTGTCTATATCCATTATCTCTATATTATTTTCTGTAAATGATAGTTTTGGTTTTATATTTTTATTTTGAATTAATATTTCTGTATTTTTATCTAGCGATTTTCCGTTCAAGTTTATTAAATTAACAATATTATCATTTTTGAATTGTATTGAATTTTTAGAATAAACGATATTGTTATTTTTCGGCGTGTTTTCTTTATTTTCATCAACTTTCACCTCTTTTTTACCCGCAGTTGTATTTTTTTTATTATTTTTCCTCGGTCTGCCCTTCTTTCCCTTTGTTTTTTGTCTGTCTTCGTTCATTATTTTGATTTTGTCATCATTACTAAGGATTTTCGGTTGCTTACTATTTTTATTCAATATTTGTCTATTTTGTGCTCTCGTAACTACGAATAATTCTATCGGATTTCTGGATAGTGCGTAAGCATTTGCGTTCTGTTTCCCCGGCTTGTATACGATATCAAATTCATAATCTGATAATTTCAGTCTCCATTTTTGGACTCTTGTATTATTATCAGCTGATTTTAACCATAACAAAGGTGTGTGGTCTGTAACTATTGTAAACCTATTACCATAAACATCATTTTTAAATGTTTTTATTGCAAACATTATAGCCAATGCTGCTTTTTCATAAGTGTGATATTTAGTTTCGGCTTTATGTAGGCTACGTGATGCATAAGCTATCGCTGGGTCTTTGCCGATTTGACCTTGTGACAAAACTGCACCTAAAGCAAAATTTGAAGCGTCTGTTGTAATAATGAAAGGCTCGTCAAACCGTGGATATTCTAATACTGGCGCTGTGCATAATAATTCTTTAATTTCTTCAAAAGCTTCTTGTTGTTCTTTATCCCAATGAAATTTTACATCCTTTTCTAGTAATATATTTAAAGGTTTGGTTACTTTTGCGTAGTTCTTTATAAATCTTCTATAATAACCTGAAAGTCCTAGAAATTCTCTAACGTTTCTAACCTGTTTAGGCGTAGGCAATTTTTGTACTGCTTCTACTTTCTTTGGGTCTGGTTTTATTCCATATTCACTGATAATATGGCCTAAATAACATACCTCTCTTTTTAGAAATTCACATTTTTCCGGCTCCAATGTTAAATTTGCTTCTCGTAATTTTTGTGCAACCGTATTAAATCTTTCGTTTGCTTCTGTCACAGTTTCACCAAAAATGATTATATCGTCTATGAATACGAAGCAAATTTTTCCAATTAAATCGCCTAAAACCGTATTCAGAACTCTTTGAAACGTACGCGGAGAATTTCTTAATCCAAAAGGTAATACGCGAAACTCAAAACGTCCTAAAGGGTCAATGCTAAATGCAGTTTTATTTATATCACTTGGTTTCATAGGAACTTGATGAAATCCTGATTTTAAATCGATTACATGATAAAACTTAGTTTTTCCTAATTTATCGAATATTTCTGTAATGTTTGGTAATAAATATGGATCTGGAACTGTCTTTTCGTTTAATTTTCGATAATCTATTACTAAACGCTACCGTTTTTTACCGTCTTCTAACTGTTTTTTCGCTACAATCCACGCTGGAGCATTAAAAGCACTTTTTGAGTTTCTTACTAAATCATTTGTTATTAATTTTTGTGTTTCTTCTATCGCGATTTCTTTTAATTTATGGGGTAATGGAAATTGCTTAACATATACGGGTTTATCGTCCGTTAAGTTTATTTCATGTTGTTCTACGTTACATGATCCCAAACTATCCCCCTCTAGCCAAAATATATCTTTATTTTTCAGTACTAGATCTTTAATCATTGTTTTATTATTTTCAGGTAAATTTTGATAACGTATTTTCTCTAATAATTTTTCTTCTCTATTAAACTCTTGTGGATTTTGTGTTGAATCTTTTTTTTCTATAAAATTTATTAATCCTAAATTTAAAATTTCATTTTCATCTATATCGAAATCGTCTAATATTTGAAAACCTTCAGGCAAATTATCTATTTCATACGAGATAAAATTATATTCTTTTTCGTTTCCATAAAGTTTATTATACTCCTCGAAATCTACTACTATTCTATTATTTATTATTGTCAAAAACTGCTTGTAGTCTGTCGATCCAATTTCCTCAAAATCTATTGTCTGGTCCTTATTTTCAAAAGCAATATTAATGTTATTTATTAATGACTTGATATTATTTTCATTATTTTCCAAAATTTCCTCATAATGTAGATCACTTCTATTTTCTGGTAAAATTTCATTTAGCATTTTCTGTTGTAAGTCCTTCCCTTCTGCTTCTAATATTGGTATTATGTTTAAAATTTTGGTAACATCATCATAAAACGTTATTTCTGGTTTTATGCTTATTTCATCTTTATTGATTAACTCCGGTTTGTAGGATATTGATGATTCTTCTATCTCATTCTTAATTTGGAAATCTTCTGTTTTTTCGTTTACTTCTACTACTTGTTGGCAATTTTCATAATTTATAGGTATTAAATTTTGATTTTCGGTCATATTTTCTATTATTTTCTTTAAAAATTCCTTTTGTTCGATCGTTATTCTTGATTTAAATTCTTTATCCGTTTCTTGTGGTTTTTCAGTTACTGTACTAATGTTATGATTTATTTTATTTGCTGCTTTCAGTTTGATTTTACTGTGATTTATTTGTAAATAGCCCTCATCTAGTCTTAATTTTTGTTCAGTAAGAATTTTGATTCCTAAAATCCCGTCGTAAGGTAAACAAAGACTTGGTGGTGCTACATGAAAATCAATATACAGTCCGTTTATATTCATTTTTATTACTCCTAATGTTTCAGTTGTTTTATCAGTGATACCCGATAAATGAATTTTCCTATTTTCTAAAATTATGTTAGAAGGTATCTGATTTCCCTTGTTAATATTTAACTGAGCCCCACTATCTACAAGTAAATTACATTTTTTTTTGTGTAATGATTTTCTATTTCAATATATTGTAGTGAGTTTTCTAATTTCAAAAAATACATTGCAATTTTGGTTGACGCTATTCTTTCTTGCATTCTTGCACTTTCATTATTTTTCTCCGGCTCATTGAAATCAATTAAGTTTATTTCGTCATCACTAGCGATTTCTGATTTGTTGACTGCCTGATTTGCTGTGAGGTTTCTATCCATATTACTCCAATTCTTCGAAATTAATAAATCTGCGTTTGTATCTTTTCTTTCATTACGATTTTTGTTTAAGATATTATCGTCCATTAATGTACTTACTTTAATGTTTGCGTTAATTTCGAGTGGTTTTCTATTAATCCTTCTAGTCCACTCACTTCCAGAAGAATTTGTTAGTTTTCCGAATTTTGTTGATTATATACTTGTCGCGAAGTACATTCTTCAATAGTATGATTCGTGCCTTTACATATTTTGCAAAATTTTTCGAATTTATTTTGGAGCATTTTGATTTCACTACAATTATCTATTTGGTGTCCATTTTTGTTGCAAAAAGAGCATTTAATTTGTGCCGTCAGACTTTTTAATTTTCTACAATCCTCTAACGTATGCCCGGTGAATTTACAATATTCGCATTTTATTCTTTGTGTATTAAAGTTTCCTCGATAATTGCTATTTGAATTATTTGAAAACTGATGACCATTTTGATGATTCGTTCGTAAAAATTCGTTTCTATTTCTATCTCGATGTTCATAGGCTTTATTCGAAGGGTTGTAGCTGTTATTCTGGAATGTATTTTGCTGATTATTACTCATTTTCCTACAAGTTCTCGCTGAATGTCCTGGCGTCTGGCATAATTGACAAATTTCTCTATTGTGAGAACTTTGTTGTTTGTTTTGCATCATTAAAATTTTGGCATTCTCGTAATCCACTGCTTCGTGACCTTCATCCACACATATCGCGCACCATATTGCTCTTTTGTTTATCGTGCAGTATTTCATTGAGTGCCCGAGGTTGTTGCACATCTTGCATAATGCCTGCGGACAATTTTTTGCCGTGTGTGATGCGGTGCCACATGATTCCGAAATTCTCGCTGCCTTGTTGCATGTAAGTGGATCGTGTCCTCCTTCCTTACATTTCCAACACAATTCGTATTTTGCGATAGTAGGACATTCCGTAACCTCGTGCCCCATATCTTGGCAATATTGACAATGATTATTTGGTACCTTACCTATTTTACACGCGTCTACTGAGTGACCTTTTGTATTAGACAGTTTGCAAATTAATGGTATTACATTATTAGTTGCCCTACAATGATATGATACATGCTCTTTACTTTTACAATAGACACACGAAGCTTTCATGCAAAATAATGCTTCATGATTTATTTCCTTACATAATTGACAAACAAGTGGTTTAACTTTGTTCTGGTTTGGAGTTTCGAAATTAAACAATATGCTTGAAGTATTATTTCTTAAACTACTTTGCTTTTTTAAATTTAATTCAATTTCAATAGCTTTTTGTACGCATCATCTATATTTTGCTGTTCTCCAAGTTCTATTCGAATTTCCTGCTTTAATATAAGTCTCGCCTTTGAGCTTTATTTTCAGAATTTGAATTAAATTCTGTTCGTCATTTACTGCTATTATTTTTTTCGCTTCTTTTAATCTCTCTATGTATTCGTCTAGTGGAATGTTATTCCCGTCAAAATCCGGTACTAATTTTCCAACTTCTTTAAGTGGTAATTTTAATGCTTGGTTTGCCATTTCTGGTTCAAAATTTATTAAGTTTTCGACTATATTTCCGTGTATTTCAATTTCTCCCTGTTTGTTATTATTTATATTATTTTCATTAGCTAAAATCAAACTTTGTTGATTCAACAATCCTTCTATGTCTGTATAGTCGTATGGCTTGTCGTTTCCTAAATTTATTGATTCGTCAAAAAATGCAAATGTTTTGTCTGGTTCATTTGCTGTATAAAATACAGTTGGTGTTGTATTCTCCTGTTTTAATTCGGGAATTAAAAGATTATTTATAACTATTGTGGGTATATTTTGTTCTTGTGTAGATTCTGTAACGTTCTGGTTTTGTTCTAAATTGTCAGTAGTATGTGAATCTGTTATTTCTGATACGTTAAGGTCTGCTTTTGAAGTCGTTGGAATTAAGATTTTTTCTGTATTTTCCCCTGTTATTGAGTTAGGTGTTACGTTAACATATGTATGTGTTAAAAATTTATTTAAGTCCGTTCGCGGAGGTGATCTAGGTACCCTCGGTTTCCTTCCAAAAACGTTGGCTTCGTTATTTCTTTGATCTACTTGCTTTTTTAATTCTGGATCGTTTTGCGTCGTCTGTCTGGTCAAAATCCCTCTGTTTCCCTTATTTTCTAAGCCCTTCTTACTTGACATGACATATTACTCTTTTGCCTATAAGTTATTAAATATTTTCGTTTTAATATGCTTTTATCATTAGTTCAGCTATTTTTTTATGTATTTTGTTTTGGAATTAATTACTTAACAGTATAATTTATTTATTTATTCGTCACTTTTATTTCTCTATGTCTTTTTTCCTATTTATTTAGTATTTTGAAGTTCTAATTCGTATTATTTAAAGTTCAATACTTATTTATGCAATTATTATTTAATTAATTGATTTGTTAATAACACTTTTATTATTGATTTGTTTTCAATGTCCCGTTTGCATTAGGTTGCTATTTTTTCTCGCGTAATATATTATAATTTCACTATTTTTTAAAAAAATTTTTCTCATCACTTGTTAGTTATAATTCGTTATATAATTCGTTGTTAATAACTCGACGAGCCGTACGCATTTATCTTCAGTAGTTTTGGCAATTCATGCTGTAATGAATGGCCCCAACTACTTACTGCAAAATACGAAGCTCGGACATATTGTATGTTTGATTACGCTGATCTAGCGAACTTTCGTTCGATTCGTACCGGAACCACTGTTAAGTCTTGAAATCGGAGGAATTTATATTCTTATAATTATTTGTTAATTTTATTTTGAATTAATTACCTTGTTTCTGGTGGATGAGGTTTCTCGAAATAAATAGATTGATGTCCCAACAATTGCACTATTTATTAAAATATAAGGTTTACAACAAAATGATTTATAATCGTAATAGGTAACAAATTGATTTTTAATAGCGATTGATTTTATAAAATTGTATTCGATCTATTCGATTTGCAATTGTAATAAATATATTTATATAATGATTTCGCAGTAATTGATGCCGATAAATAATTGATTCTATAAGAAATTATTGGCCTGTACAGAAATAATCGCTACTCCTATTGTCGGCTGGAGTTGTACGGAGGTCGCGATCTGTTCACGATTACTGACGCGCGTGGCGCGTTTCGCTGTATTTATTCACGGTTAATTTGGGTTAAAGATAATCCTGACGGTGTGTCGAGATCATCTTTATAAACAATTTAAATAAACATTTTGACGTAATCTTTTCGATTTCGGATTGAAAAGTGCTGAGCATACAGAAAGTGTCCGAACGCGTGTAGGCCTTCGCAATCGGAGCTCGCTTCGACGTAATGCCGCCTGCGTTAAAGAGCAACGTTGTCAAAATTTGCTTACATGACAATTGTATGTCAGAAAATTACTGGCGATAAATATGCATACTAATTTGATCTTAGAGAAACGTCACAGACGTAACAATACAGTACATGAAACCAGAATATAAATTACTGTAATGGCTACTTTTTGAATCTGCAACCAACATTTTAATTTGCTAGCTGATTGTGATGCAATAGTATGATTATTAGATCTAGTACCCTTGCAAGTCTTTGATAAAATATTATGAAAAAGAAATATGTGGATATCAAAATAATGAAATGAGTTCCAGCTTTAGAATGTGCAATAAAAGGCTAAAGGTAAATTCTAGCACAAATTTAATAATGTAATAATAATTAGTCAAAAAAACAAAAGCAAATGGATGCATAAGAGTGTTTTGTAAAAAAACTTAGTATCAGGTTCTGTTACGTAAGGGTAGTTAACTTGGCAAACTTTGAGCTTCGCATTTTGTAAAGGCTAGAGGATTAGGTGATTTCAGAGAAATAGATGCGAATGAATAGTTTTTAAAAAATTGTGTACCGCCTGCTGCTATGGAAATGGCAGTTGACATGAGAACTCAACTTCTCAGCCAACTTTGAGCTTCAAGTTTTATAAAAGCAAAAGAATCAGGTGATATAGAGATTTGAATTGTAATTCTGAGAACTTGTACTTTTTTCTTTTGTTCCTTGCGATAACTACAATAAATACTAATAAAAGTTTAATGTTTTTATCCAAACAATCTTGCTCTCAGCAACTGTCCAACTCTCTACAAAGAACTTGACTGAAAGCTTAAATGTTTTTTTGAAACAATTATAATAAACACTTTTAGAAACTATTTTTTAAAGTATTTTCTATCTGTAAATTATTCATTATTATATTTTCTCTACAAAATATCTCAAAAAATGGTCCATTTCTATATCTTTTAAAAAATCCATTAATAAATTATTTTACAAAACTTCTACAATCCTTTACAAACTTTTGCAAGCAACGAGAAATTCTTTTCCAAAACCTTTACAATCACTTTACAAAAACTTTTACAAACATTAAGAATTTTTTCGTAAACTTAAGAATTATTTTCCGAAACCTATACAATATCCTAAAAAATTATTTACGTTTTATTTTATGAAAAGGAATTCTACGAATAAATAATAAATGTTTGCGTTCTAAAGTCGAAATAAATTTCTTTCACGCGGATACTGAAAGTCAAACCCAAAAAAGTTGTGAAATCAATTAAAGTGTAGTTTTATACTTAACAGACATTATTTACAATGTAGTTTTACTCTTAAAAAGTTGTGAAATCTCTTTAAAAAATTATTTTACAAAAGTAAAAACTTATAGACAAGAATAAGTTTGGTTACTATTCTACATAGTTTGTACTTAACAAACATTATTTACTAAACTCTCCCACCCTCTCTTCCCCCTCTCTCTCTCTCCCTCTGTACCAAAAACTTTAATGAGAGCTTAAATATTTTTTCAAAACAATCAACACGTTCTTTAAAAAACTAATTTTTTAAATATATTCTATCCACATCATTTGTCTATAGTCGTTTTATTTATTCTGATCTCATATATTCAATAACCACTCTCTACAAATGGTAAGAATTTTTTTCATGACTGTACAAATAACTTTTATTTATTCCAATCTCATCTATTCAATAAGCACTCTGCAAATGGTAATAATTTTTTTCATGACTGTACCAATAATGATATTGTTAATATAAAACTTTCTACGAAAGTATAAAATAAGGCAAGTATAGACGTTTTTTCCGTATAATCTATAAAATAATAATATTTATGTTTTCTAAAAGAAATCAAGTAAGTGCCAGTGAAAAAGTCTTTTACTTCTTTGAGTCATTGTATGCTGAACAAATTATATGTAAGTACATTCAAATTGTTCATTGCAAATCAAACAAATGAAAGTTGTGAAATCAATTATCGATAGTCAAGTAATGCAAACAACTCTCGGAAACAACTGTATGACTATTCTCAGAAATGTACTAAAATTTGTTCATCCTTCTATACAAATTAAACACAAGAAAGTACTGAACTCAATTTATTGTAGTCAAGTACCCATAAGTTAACTTGACTGAATAATACAACTTTTCGTAACTACTTAAAAATATTCAGTCAGCGGGCATAAAGTACTACTTAACGCCTAACAGGCGTAATAGCTCCCATACTCCTACCAAACTTTATAGAACCTACCCACTTGACGCCCGTGTAGGCGAAAATTATTTTAATTATATAACTACTATGCCTTCTTTTTATTTCTAAAATTCATAAGAATTTTATTAGATATTTACGAAAAGTCAAAGCCTATATAAAAAAATTACATAGTTACCACCACATCTCCATTTTTCATTGATCTTTCTCAATTTTGAAATTTCTATAATATTACGCATCTTGGGAGGACAATAGAAGTCTATAGAGCTGCTCTAGCAGGGGTGGTCCTCCAATCTCCCATACATACTTGGCGGGCCCGACGGTTTCAATAATCTTCCAATAGAATTTTCAGGTTGAAAATCTATCGGATGACTGCACTTTATAGTACTACGAAAAGTATTATTATTAGGTTTAAGGCTGAGTACTATGCATTTAGATGTAAGTATTTCATGTAGATGGCGCTCAATATCTTCAATCTCCCAGCTACCTGTCGGTAATGTCACTATCTCTTCTCCGACGTAAAACTTGTTATTTCCGATATCAATATTGGGTATTGAATTGAAGGTTACAAGTTCAATCAATCCTACAACGTATCTTTTATTTGCCAAGAGTTCAATTGGTGGAAAGTATTGAGCTTCTAGTATAGATGACGTTTCAGATAAACTTAGCATCAATGATTCACCCATGACTGCATAATTAATACTGACTATGTATAACACTTACATCGTTTTATATAGCCTCACTCAGAAACTTTAAACAGAGATGCTCACAGTTGTATGAGTTATAATCTGGATATATATCGTGATTATACTTTAAGGTGCTAACGCCCAGGTAATCCAGAAGTTCTATAGGTGGCTGAAGGTCTCTAAAACTATCAAAGTACATAACGTCATTTCCTCGTTTTCGATAGGCTACCCAATGTGTACCAAGTCCGCTTTCATCATCGAGATTAACGATCGCTGATTCGTGGTAATGTGGACCTTTTGCTGGTAATGTATTTCGCATGAATACACCTCGAAAGTATGGAATTTGCATAATACTAGCATACTTCATCAAGTCAGCGTCAGTCAGTGCTTTATGAGTCAATTTTACATCTAAGTTTTTTTTTGCCACGTCCGCTGTAGGGTTTAAGATGGATACCATAACCTGTTTTGTGCGGTTTAAGGTACAGACCTTTACCAAGAGCAATAGCTTCCATCGCACTGTTATGTCTTTGACTTTCTTCAAGTTGTCGTTTAGCAGCTTTTGCATCATTTACTGTTTTAGCTATGCCAGCAGCCACCACCTGCCAGTGCACCAGTTGCACTTAGACCCGCAAATAATGGAATCAAAAAAGGGTAGAAATCCACCGATTTTTCGTGGAACTGGTAGTACACGAGGAATGTGTACTTTAGCTTTACCACCAGCCTTCTTTACAGCATCTCGAGCACTTTTCAATGCATCTTGAATTACCCTGTGTGAATCACTACTATGGGAAATCGGTTTTGAGGCTGCGTTAACTATTTTAGCGAGTGTAGTGGTTGGTCTCTTTTTCAGCCCCATACCGAACTTTGATTTTAGTTTCATAGCGTTTGTTACAGTATAAGCTGCTGATTTCTCACCAATACTTGCGTCTTTAGCGAAAACACGTTTCCAGGCTTTATCTGCTAATACTCTATCAGCAACGTTTCTAGCCTCAACGCTCTCTCGATTCCATGAGTAGGCAATGTCATGTTCTTAATTCCAGGGTCACCTCGAGCAAGACGCTTTGCAAGTTTAGTTCCAGGTCCACAGTATTGATAGCCAGGCAGATGTAATTCAAATGGAAGTTTATTGATGACTGTATTGACTAAGCCTCGACCTTTACGCGTATTGCGTTTACGCTGCTTATGCTCAATCATGATGTTAACACCTCGGAGGATAAATACATACTAACTGGAAATGTATATAAGTATGATGTATATATACGTTCAAGGTTAGTTTTCTTTGAGACGTCAAACATTGAACATGGAGTTTAAGGAGCAACACGTTAAACTACCTGTTGTGAATTTTGATAAATTAATGACGCAACAAAAATTAAAAACACGTCATGGAGAATTACTTCCCAATAATATTAGAGCTGTATTCTGTGGTCCATCAAACTGTGGCAAAACAAACGCTCTACTCTCACTCATTACTCATCCTAGTGGATTAAAATTGGAAAATGTATATGTTTACTCAAAATCACTGGAACAGCCCAAGTACAAATTTCTCAAGCTTCTCTTGAAGCCTATAAATGGAATTAAGTATTTCCCATTCAAGGATCATGATGAAGTAATATCAATAGAAGATGTACTTTCAAATTCAATTATCATATTTGATGATGTAGCATGTGAAAAACAAGAAAACATTAAAAATTTCTTTTGTATGGGAAGACACAAAAATGTGGACTGCTTCTATCTATGTCAATCTTATGCTTACATTCCAAAGCATCTAATACGAGATAATATTAATTTATTAGTATTATTTCGACAAGATGGTATGAATTTAAAGCATGTATATAATGATCATGTAAACACATATATGACATATGCTCAATTTAGAGATTTATGTTCAAGTTGCTGGAATAATGATAAGTATGGATTCCTTGTTATCGACAAAGAGAGGGCACTTGGTAGTGGCCGATATAGAAAGAGGTTCGATCAATTTCTTATAAATATAGCTGCCCCAAAGCAAAACCGACTAGTATGATTTCAATTGCTCATCAGACAATATGGCACACCTCAAGCAAAAGGAAAACGTTCTAAATCAAATTATAAAATCTAGAGAAGCAATTAAGCGAAAGTACAAGCAGCTGAGGCAAGATAAAACAGATGTAGAAAAGGTGTTGGGGGAAACATTTAAGCCTATTGTAAGTCACTTGAAAAACTCGTTGATGCTGCACAAACAGAGAAAAAGAAAGTAATTAAAAAAAAGACCGAAGAGGAGCAAGAGCCAAGTTATGTTCAAGAACTTAGCTCAGATAATGAAGATGAAGAGGAATCACAAAGTGATCTTGATGAAACTGTAAAGACTAAAAGAGTAGACGCAACATTTGAAACGGCTGAAAGCGGACATGATGATGATGATGAAGAAACAGAATTTGTTAAACAAACTGACCTACAGACCTTAGAAAAACGTCCCAACTCATTCGATAATATCTATGGGGTACGAATAGAAGATAATGTAATGAAAATTGGTGACTCACCTATAGATTTTACAAAAAACTTATGTGAAAGTTCAAAATGTAAACTATCCAAAAACAGCAGGTTTACTTCAATTGCTCTTTCAGAAGCAACCTGACTTGATGCACATAGGTTCCAATGATATTGAAAATTATCGTAAAATCGTAGAAGTTGCGAATGCTTTTAGAAGAAATTATAGTGAAACTCAACCTCTGCGTAAGAGTAACAGTAACAAATATAAAGACTTCATAGGTCCCTATTTTGATAAATCAATAAACAGAAGTGTTAGTGGGTCAGGCCTCTTACCTAAATATAAGATTGCAAAAAAAGATATGCGTATGGACTATGTATACTGGGATGATCCTAATGAATTAGTTGATCGTCTTCGCTTACTCTTGACTGAATTGGAAGCTGGCAATCAGTGCCACACAAATGAGATTCATTCAATCATTGAAGAACTCAAAGAAGCAGGTTACATACATTAAGATGTCTTCGAAGAGGGTTCGCTTTGATGCTAAACCAGTTATTCATGTGTTGCATGTGTGGCCCTATGCCAGTCGAGCTGCACGTCATGGAGAATGGGAACAGATAGCACGTGATCGAGAGCGTTTTCGAATGCGAATTCAAAGATTATCTGAAATTATTACGCCTGTGCTCGTACATAAATATAATACATATTTGAGTATAAATTGATTGAACTCGATGGTATTGCAGTCAGTTGCAACATGAGTGTCGATGTATTCGGACGTAATCTCGCGCGTGCTGAAGGTAGTCGTGGTCCTCCGGGTGTTGGCTTCAAAGTAACTTCTGACGGAGAATACGACATTGACGGCAAGAGATTATGTAATGTTGCCGAGCCTACCCAATCAGGTGATGCTGTTAATTTGGATACTGTACAGTGCATAGTTAAAATGGAAATCAGAAGCTTGTATGAAGTAACTGCTAGATTAAGAGCAGATTTGGACAATTTAGATGTTATTATTGAGGCTCACAGAGATGAGATGGATGCAAAATTTTCAAAAATAGAATCTGTAGTTCAGAGCTTAGAAGATGCAGCAAGTAATTGAAGAGGTAAAATCTTATAAATAGAACTCCAATTATAAATTTATCACAGTATCGTTCCAGCACTCATCGAAAATGGATAAATCAAATAGTAATGTGAATAGCAATATACCATATACAAAACTTTCTGACAATAGTCAAAAAGATAAACAAAAGAACGAATCACAGTGGAAAAATTTTATAAATAAATTTTCTTCTAATACTTTTTCCTTACCTGAACGACAAAATTACAAGAGATTTCAATAATTCAGAATGAAGGTCATGCAGCAGCAAGTCGTTAAGGAGTTTCATACACCTGCACGTCGAAATTACCGACGACGCAAGTTTATTGTACGTGGCTTGGATGAAACATGGCAAGCTGATCTAGTGGAAATGCAGCCTTATGCTCGAGAAAACAATGGCTATAGATATATGCTTACTGTTATCGATGTATTCTCCAAGTATGCATGGGCTGTTCCGATAAAGCAAAAGACTGGTAGTGATGTCACAGCAGCAATGGAGTCTATCTTGCAGCAGGGACGCAAACCATCAAATTTACAGACCAATCGAGGCAAAGAATTTTACAATGCTACATTTCAAAGTCTCATGCAACGATATAGAATTAATCTCTATTCGACATACAGTAATCTCAAAGCATCTATTTGTGAGCGTTTCAATCGCACCCTTAAGCAGAAGATGTGGATGCAATTCAGCTTGCGTGGAAAATATAAGTGGCTTGATATCTTACCCAATTTGCTAAAGGAGTATAATAACAGCAAACATCGCACCACTGGAATGAAGCCTAAAGAAATAACATTGGCCAATGAGGCAGGAGTACTTGCAAAGTTTGCTCGACAGGCTAAAATAGTGAAAAAGCCAAAATTTAAGATTGGAGATACAGTAAGAGTTAGTAAGATAAAGCAAGTATTTGAGAAGGGTTATACACCTAATTGGTCAACCGAAATTTTTACAATAAGTCAAGTGATGGCTACCAATCCAGTTACCTACAAGCTAAAAGACTATCGAGATCAACCCATTGCCGGTAGTTTCTACGAACAAGAATTGCTCAAAGCTAAATATCCAGATGTCTACCTTGTGGAGAAGGTGCTTAAGAAGAGTGGAAATAAGATTTATGTTAAATGGTTAGGGTTTGATAACTCACACAATAGTTGGATAAGCAAATCAGATATGTAAAGGTTAAATAAATAAACATGTGATGTATATATAAGATAAATTTTTTTATTTATAAACCTACATTTACAATCAATCTTCATTAATTTCAATAGTTTTATAATGCCCCCAAGGTAAAGTATCTGTTTCCCCAGGTATTAAGTATCGCTTAACATCATAGGGACTTAAAGCTAACTTTTTTTGTCTTACAGTTTGTACTACGTGTGCTTCAGATTGTATTACACACTGCTCTCTGTGTTGTGTTGACAAATTTAATAGACAATCAACATAGTCATCAAAAGTAATGGTTCTATCAACAACTCCAGTTTTAACACCTTTAACTTTTTTAAGATCATCTTGTCCATTAACACGAATGCTATACATTTTACTACGCAATCCAACAAATTCAGTCATAATTTGACCATTACATTCATCTTTCATTAGGCCTACAACTTTCTTATTGACTTGAGGAATTCCAAAAATGTTATCAAGTGGGTAGTCAGAAGTATCAAAATTTGAAATGTCACGTTTTATCACTTTATACTCGTATATATCTTCATCATTTATTTCATATATTAAACTATCAGTATCGGTATACAACAGTTTACAGCGATCCTCGAATTGCTTTTTCATGTAATTGTAGTGAAAATCATATACTAAAGTCTTTGATAAATTCAATATACAAAGACCTACATAAATTGGTTTATTCATGTATACTTCAGTCTTCTCTAATTCTATGAGAACAAGTGTTTCATCAATGATTGTACGGCTATGGAATTCTGGTCGTGCAATAAGAGCTTCTGCTCCATATCGACCTTCCCATTTGGTCAGTAATTTAACATTGACCCTTTTTCGAACATTTTCCATAGTTTTACCAAAAACGGCATTATTCATTAGCTTGTAAAGATTTTTCTCGAAGTCATTTTTAGCTGCTTGTCTCATTTTACTATTTAAATCGATATATTCTTTGAGCCAAGGTCTTTGATTAAATTTTAAAACTCTATGAATTTTCGTTAGTTTTAATCCATTGGCTAAAGCTTGCTTTAAGTTACGATAATGAAGTACGTATCGCGATTTTGATTCAACAGTTGTAAGCAATTTAGCTTGTGAGGAGCCTGGTGGTTTTTTATGTTCCGGACAAAATGGTAAGTCTTTGTGCGCATCATGTAAATTTTCTGGATATTCCAAATCGACTTCAAGTATATAGCCTATTGGAGCATTATCTGGAATATTAAAATTTATATGCTCTACATCTTCAATCCATTGAAAGCCGCCATATGGTAATGACTGTTGCATAGCCCAGCCGTAAAGATTGTTTACATTGAAATACATGAGATATTTGGACTCCTTTTCTGCATCATAGTCACTACCCAGGTATTTGTTATTGGCTCGGGCATATCGATTCGAACACTGACTTATTCCACCTCGTATTCCACGCTCAATGAACATAACTTGATCAATATCAGTGAGCAACTCAAGCTGTATTTTGGTATACTTGAGCATGGCATCTCAAGTTAGACCTGGAGTTGTATAATAGTGTGCTGGATCCAAACCATAAGCTTTTGTAAAGACAGCTATTGCGAAAATTTTCGAATACTTCCGCTAAGAGTAATACATCTGTTTTTAAGTATAAATCTGAATATTCGCCCAAATTTGATATATTAAATGCTGTCCAAACATTTTTTGCATGTTCGTAATCCTCATCTGATATGTGACAGATATTCAATTTACTATAGAATTCATCTTTCAATGGTAGTTTTGAAACATTAAGTTTTTCTTCAGAGTCTAGATAATCATAAGGAAATACTCCTTTTCGTTTAAGTAATTGAAATTTCTGTGTTCGATTAGCGGTTCATCTTGAGAAAACTCTTGTCGCAAAATATCAAGTTCGCCAAGATAAGATGACAGTTTGTCCAATGATGAAGCCATGAATCGAAAGGAATCAATAAAGCTAAAGTTAATATCACTACCATCAATGTGTTTCGTGAATGAGATGAAGCGCTCTTTGTTTAAAGGTAACAAATCTACTCGTCCGGGGAAGCTTTGAGAAATATCTTTAATGAGAAAGTGAGAATCATAGCCTGTTAAATTGTGAAAAATAACTGGAATTCTGCGTGAATCTTTATAATTTAGATTACAATCTTCGTGAGCAGCACCTCGATATCTGAAACATAAAATACACATTGACTGTAAAGTGTTTATTTGTGTGTGCGTGCGATATATATATATATATATATATATATATATATATATATATATATATATATATATATATATATATATATATATAAAATTTTACCTTCCATTGAGATGACAATGATCTCGAACACGCTTCTCACCTAAGGGTTCCCCACACATGTGACAAATTTTTGTATTTTGAAAAGCATGTTCTTGCTTCAAAGTTAATGGTTCCATTGGTAATGCACATTTGAATGCAGTCTTTACATTCTCAGCTAAATCTTGCAATTCCTTTGCAAACCATTCAGCAGGATTTGGTCCTCTATAGCTACGATAATATGATAAAGAGTTATCATAGCTACATTTTAAGTAATATCCCACACTGAATTCCTCATGCTTTTGATAGGCGTTTCCATCTTGTATAGGTTTCAAGAGACACTCAAAATCTGCATAAATGACAAATGGTACTTTCTCTTTATTATTATAATTTTTAAATTTTTAAATTTGATCTCTTGATGTAGGTAGATTAACTTTATACTTGTTAATTTGTTTACAATCTTGTTCATGATATTCTAATTTAATTTTACTATAAAAATAATGTA
This sequence comes from Torymus aiolomorphi, assembly GCA_036365515.1. Lineage (NCBI taxonomy): Eukaryota > Metazoa > Arthropoda > Insecta > Hymenoptera > Torymidae > Torymus > Torymus aiolomorphi. Next base: position 179,687,989 of record CM070875.1, read on the forward strand.
AACATCTATCACAGATATATTTTTTAACTTTATACTGTGATACTTGTCTCGATATTAAGCGAGATAAGTCTTTGATCCAAACGTAGTGGGATATAACTGAATTATCTTCCTCCAACTCTTCCTCCTCCTCATCTACATAATTATTTTGTATTAGAAGAAGATTAACGTGGATTTCTTTTTTACACAACGTAATGTAAAGTGGTGTAACTGTGAATTTCCCATTACACTTTTTCAATATATAAACATTAATAGATATATTATTTTGTTTTTCAAATTTTGGAATTTGTTTTGGTCTCATAGGAAAGTCGATTCCCCTAAAATTCAAGTCATTTTCATATGCCTTGTACGATGATACTCTGCTAGCATTTGCATTATGGTGTACTGGATGTAAAGCTGATAGTATAGCCCACTTGAAACATTCATCGTCAAAATTATGTACATTAACACATGCATGTTTTGCTTGTATTTGTGGGGGTAGACTTATGTATGAACTACCTTGCATCGGATTATACTTGTTGACATTCACAGATAAATTAAGAATTTCTCGAAGTGTCCAGGCAGAGTCTCTCTCTTGAAACTCTTCCATGTCTCTCTGAATGGGCTGTTGTACATTATCAATGAACCACTGCTTCAAATCAGTTGTTGGTAAAATTGATTCAGCCTTGGTATTGTAATACTTAATTTCTACTGTCTCTTCATCAGCTTTTTTTATAACATAATCAGCTGCCAGCACAGTATACACTTTAAGAGCTTCTTCCTTCTTCAAGGCATTATTTATTCTAGATTTAAATAATGCTTGAGCATCTTTCATGAATGCAGTCACATCCAAGTTTTTCAAGTTCGTAATCACTCCAGATCGAAGACGTTCATTAAACGCACACTCCACATCTTGCCACATTACTCTATCACTTTGTTTTTCACGCAAACGTACACCACTCTTTAATAAACACTTTAGTCTGTCTTGCACACCTTTGAGTAGGCCAATAGTTGATATAAATTTTTGTTTTTCGGCGACACTTGTTGCATTTTTACGCAAAAGCAACCTCAAGAGTCTTAAATTCTTATTTCCAAGTTTAATCCACTCGATAACTTCCTCAGGATTAACTTGTTTATATGCTAGAAGCCTATAGGCTTCCAACATTATATTGACAACGTTCTTACAGTCGTTTGCAGACATAGTGATCACTTAGAGATTCTGCTTTATAATGAAGGAATAGCAGCAGCAACGTCGTATTTATAGGGTGTGTATGACGCAAAAATTGATTGGAATCTCTGATAATCTCGTTCTAGAACCTTCACATAAACTGTTTACAAGATCCCCTTTTAATTTGATATCCTTTGCATACTAGACATTATTATTTCAATTCAAATTCTAAGGAGTTGATGAAGATTGCTTTATACCCTATGCCGCAAACACATAAAAATTCTTACAGAGGAGTTGTTGACAGGAAATGGCTGTACTTTTATATCTCTTCAATATGATGCACTTGTTCATCATTCGAACTGTTGACAAAGCGTTGACCCTTTGATATACCGCAAAAATTCTTTCCAAAGACTTGTTGACAAGAAAAGGCTGTAATTTGATACCCTTTCGATATGTCACATTGTTACCGTTATAAAATTTCATTTATACGTCTCAATGTATAGTAAATTATTTTAAATCTCAGCAATAAATTCATGCTAAAATCAATTTCATTCTATATCTCGTAAACGGCTCAATATATTCAAAAAATAATGAAATTTTTGGTTCCTCATGAGACGTGATTATCGAGCCATCTACCCATTGACATTGCCAAATAAAATTTTTATTAACAAATTAATAATCCTAAATTTTATAAGACAAAATGAAAGAGAGTGGATAAGGAGAGCGCAATTGAAATACTCTCGAGCTCCAAGAATCGCGCGGTGCGAATATCGGAACAAAGAGGAGGTGCGATAGATAACGCATGTACGTGGGCATCAATACACGTTCGCTAGAAGTTAGTGTGCATCAAGATGATGATACATTCTTTTACACACACACACACACACATATGGTGTAATATTTTGCAACATTTAAGCGTAATATTTAATGATGTCATTGTAAATCGGGGATGGGGGATGGGGGATGGGGCATTGCATATACGTGGGCATCAATATATGTTCATTAGAAGTTAATGTGTATCAAGATAATGATACATTCTTTTACACACACATACACACACACACACACACACAGACACACATACACACACACACACACGCATGCATAGGTGTATATGGCATAATATTTTGCAATATTTAATAGGGTGGCGTAATATTTAATGACATCATCGCAAATCGGGAGGTTCTAGACGTTTCCAATGGGTTATCCGCGTTCACGCAATTGCATCATCGATGCACGGATGGGGGATGGGGGATGGGGGCACGAAGGTGTCGAATTACAAATAATTAGAGGAGATTTGATATCCTAACCTTGAACTGCTATTTCTTGGATTCTGTAATTTGACACCTCCTTCAGGGTCGCACAATTGCGCATTTTTTAAAACGTTTTAATTCGTTTGAGGGATCGAGAAGCCGAATGTTCTAGAAGGTTTGTGACGTCATGCTCCCATGGTCGAGGGGCGGGGTGGGGGAGGGGGGGCGTAGATGGGTGAGGTGGTGGGGGGTCGCAGAAGCCCTGTTGCTTACCTACTGACGTCGAATGATAATCGATACGGACAAACGTTAAATATTATAGGAACTACAAAATTTAAAATAATTTAAGTGCACAAAATGTTTTCTAATTTAATTAACCATGTAGTAAATATAACAAGCTAATTAAAGGACAAACATAATGTTTGATTAATCAAATGAACATTATTTTGTTTAATGGAAATATATAACATTTAATTTACACTTCTAAGTGAATATTAACAATTACAGTAGAAGCGAAATGCATTTTAAAAATTAAATTTTATTATAAAATATTATTAGCATCGCGAATAATAAGTTATGACAATAAAAGTTATCATCAAGAAAGGATTGTGCCGAGCGACCGCTAGCAAGCGAGGTCTTAAAGCTAGTAAACTATTAAAAAATTTTGTACAATTTTTGTATGCGAAACTACCATCCGTAACAGTACAAAAACAATCGATTTTTGTACAAGCGTATTAACAAAGTTATAAAAAAAAAACATAAAGGGGTGGACATTTCGCCAGCCCCCCATATAAAAACCGCAATTTAGAAAAAAACTAATGTAATCTATGAGTTATGTACATTTATGTACAAGAAAAGAAAATTGCAAAAGTCGATTATTTATAACAATTTCAGGCAATAATTGCGCCAGCCCCCCCCCTCTCCACACGCCAAAATCAATTTTTCAAAACGTTATTGTAATCTACGATTTATGTACATTTATGCACAAAAAAAAATGCAAAAGTCGATTGTTGAACTAGTGGAAAAATTATTTTCTTCAAGATATGCATGCAAAAGGCCTTTTTCCTGGATAGAAACATAAATGGAAAATGGAGTAATTCGAGCGTCTAGTAAGCGGCGGAAGGAAAAGTTATTTTCCTCCCCCTATAGCGGGACGGACAGGACTTAGTCTCACATTATGACGACTCGATATGCCCGATCCCCCACCCACCTTTCATACAAAAAAAGGTCCTATTACCGCACTCATTAATTTTTTGAACAAAAATAACCGAAATGTCGTTCGAAAAATTTTTTAGAGTGCCATTGGTATTTGGGTTCAAAACTGTGTAGGATGGTAGATTATTACATTGCGCAGGGCAACTATCTCCTTATAAGACGAAATTCGATATATTTATTTAGATAATATAGAATTTACCGTGTTCTGTCGGTAAAACAGAGAACATGAGTACTAAACTCCCTTAAAAATAGTATATTACGAGACTAGTGCCTTAAGTGGCCCATTATTGCACGACGTGAAATTAGCGCCCGAGCGCAGCGATGATAATTCACATCATGCAGTGGGCCACTGAAGGCACTAGTGTCGTACGATATTTAATAGCACGTTTGCCTAAGTCCGCTGTCACGTCTATTCGTGCCTATTAAGCAGTCCATTTGCGCACCCTTAGCGCACGAACGTAGCGAGTGTGATAAACACGATGCAATAATCGACTAAGTCATGGATAGGCGTGACCCAAGTGCGGACTTAGGTCATACCGTGCTGTAATAGTATATTATGCAACCAGGAAGGTAAAGACTTGGCCAATCCAGAGCACGTATAAATTGCGGTGGCAATCATGTGCTCTGGGGTGGCCCTCTTTATCTCGGGCCGAAAATACCACATTCGCGTTTTTGAGCCGGGAGTGAAAGTGGTACTTTCGGCCAGGGTATGGTGAAAAAACACTTTTGAAGTCGGGGCCTTGTTTAAAAATACTTTGTAATCGATAAAATACGGAACCGACTTCAAATGTGTTTTGATCGATTATTCATACTTGATATCAATTAGAATGTACTTTTCGTTCGCTTTTTTAATAATTATTTCATACTTTTTATTGTGTTTTCATAATTATGTTATTTTTTGAAATTATGAAAATATTTAAAAAAAAAAATTTAATCTCAATAAATATCTTTGGTCGTGACAGTCAGATTTTTTTGGGAAACGAACTCGGTTCGAAGATACAAAAAGCTATCTCTGTGCCAAATTTAAAAATGATTGGTCGATTTTTACTCCTGTTAGCGTAAGAGAACGAAAATGCACTTTTTTATAAAATAATTTTTCTCGAAAACAAGCGAAGATAATCAATTGAAATTTTAGCTCAATGCTGTACTAGATAACTGTAATAAGTGGTTAAAATTTGAAGTCGGCAAATAAAATATTTTTCTCTATTCCTTGGACGAAAGTACGTAGTTCCGCCGTTCATTTTGGCTAGAAGAAATAGCACTTTTACCCATTACTGAAACGCCTGAAACAGTTGTCGCGCACAAGTCGCGCACGGAAAAAAATTTCCGGGACTCATCTAACCACAACTGCTGGAGCAGTGACGCCATAGATTTCTGTAGTGGGTCTGACAGTTTGGCACACTGAGTATGCCAATCGATCGGGAGCGGTAAATGCGTAAATAGCACATTATGAGTTGTTGTGGGAGATAATTATTTACTATTACTCGCTTTGCTCGTGTGAAAAATATCTCATGCAGTAAATGATTGTCTTACACGAATTTCATACAATGAGTACACTACGAGAGCTTAATAATCATAAAAAGTAGATATTTTTAGGTTAGGGCATAAACAACAGACTGCGACTTCTGTCCGATCACGTGAGAATTGGCATACTCAGTATGCCAAAGGCTGGCGGTCGCTACACCAAAGTGATGTGTACTCTCTAGACAAGTTTTCCTAGAGTTACTAGCGGCGTTGGAGTAGTCCCTCCAGGAAATTTTTTTCCGTGCGGGATAGTGCGACTTCGGTGCGCAACTATCTCGCACCGGGAGCGTGGCGCTCTTAAGAAGGATGGTCACTATATCCCCCGATAAATAGCGCGTCGCTCTCACAATTATAGGATGCTATCCCATGGCGTCCCGAAAAATTAAACGGAACCATTTAAGCCCGTGAGAGCGAAAGAGACATTCACAGAAGAAACTGCTCTCTTGCTAAATGGTTTCGTTGAATTTTTCGGAACACTATGGGATAGCACCCTTATCGCTGCTGCTAACCAAAACCTTTTCCGTGCAGTATGCCGGATACACCGCGCATGCTTTTATCAAGGTATTCGTGCGAAAATTGCAATAAATAGTCATAAGATACTTCGTGATTCTAGAAAAAGTTAAAAAACTATAATAAATATAAGTGACTATTTTATTGGTATTGAAGTGGCTAAATGTTTTTATAAAAATAGACTAACATTAAATTATTTATTAATCAATTCATATTTATTTATTTGCAAATATCCTCTCTCTCTATCCCCCTTTCCTTGACTCACATGTGTACGTAACAATCTCCTTGCTCATGTATTTTCGATGCCTGCCCCAACCAGCAGCACTCGCTAACGTTCGTGCTGCAAATGTTGGTCGGGCATCAAACACACATAAACACACACAACGGGAAAAAGCAGAGAAGCAGACAAGGTGAATCATCTAACCTGCCAGCACTGCGTGGAGTGGCCACGAGAGTGCTGCGATGCTACCAGCCGGCCTTACGGCGAAAGTAACAAGAGTGTGTGTTTTTTTTTACGGAGGGGGAAATGCTTGGATATCTTATTCGGATGTTGGACTCTGCTAGTCTGCCCTACCGACTAAAACCCTAACCTTATCGCCTTTTGTTGCCCCCGCGGAACCACCGCTAAGCATTACTTTGCGGGGGCGGCCTCAGCTATTCAGCTCTTTCACATTTTCAGATTTTTCTTTGCTTGTTACAGGGAACCGTTGCTGTTGGTCTCCTCGTCTTTCTGCGCTTCTGCTCCTTTTCTCGGAGTCTCTTCATAACGGTTGTGGCGAAACTGTTGACCACAGATCACTTTTTCTCCGTTATCAACATCAATTCCACGAGGGTCTCTGGCTCAGGAGTTGATCCCAGTGCGTCTTCCAGTTCCTTTTTCTCATCACCCTATTGAAAAATATCGCGCGATTATCGTGCGATGAATCGCGCGATTAATCGCGCGACTAATCGCGCGATGATCGTGCCAGTTTATCGACCATTTTCTGGCGCGATAATCGTGCGATAATCGCGCGAGTTAACCGAAATTCAACATTAAAAAATAAGTTTTATTTCCACAACTGTGTACGTGCTTGCGTAATTGACAAACATTATGACTGTAAATGTATTAGTGTGTAACTACAGTGTTAATGTACACCCGAGGGAAGTTAATTCTTTCCGAATGTGCCGGGTGAATTCAAAATCTTGCAATCCCATTGGACTATTGAAGTGTTATTAATCGCGGGATTAATCGGAAAATTTTTATAAAAACAATTACACCAAAAATATGTATAAAAATTACTTTTAATAAGAACGAATTACTTCAAAAGTTATAGTTTATACTGAAAAAATTTAGCTGATTGTAGCTGGACATCATGCCAAAACGTCACCTGATTATCAAGTGATTAGCACCTAAAAATCATGTTGATATTATCTCTTAAATAACATGGTTTTTACATTTTGCTATGAAAAATCGAGTTTTTCTCGCAGTCAAAGCAATTAATTAAATTTTTAAACTTTTATTTATGATTAACATATGTATTAAAACCATGACCACATAAAAATATTTCATAAGTTCTTACGTAAGAACTTACGTAAGCTCTCATCACTCGGTGTGCGAATAAGTAAATTAAAAATTAAAAAATAAAGACATGTAACATACCTGTATATTGGAATAATATTATCATAAATGATATTGTTCTTAATGTGGAGAAAGGATAAATGATGTTTAATGAGCAACGTGCTCGCGCTACTCGACACCGACCCGTGATATAGCAAATTTACACGAGGCCGGAGCCGAGCGCGCCCACATGTACTCGATATTAGCTGCTACCATGAACAGTTGCGATGACGTCGGCCACAGTGCCAGGAGGCGATATCTTGGCGATGATATTGCTATTAAAAGAACAGAGAAGATACTTCACGTGGGGTCAGCAGATCAAATTTTAGAATCGTTAAGGCTTTGTGAGTTATAACTATAATAATTTTTATTCAACAAAAATGTTTCTGATTCTTTATTAAAAACTATTTAAAATGTGCCCAGGAACAATATTGGTAAACCCTCTTGAAAAGAATTCTATATTTTTTAAATATCAATAGAAACCAATAATTGGTATTTTTGTCAACCCGCTGGATTTCAGATCATAATATTATTCATATATCTCATGTTATGGATCTTGCCGCTGAAGTTTCTCAAAGCATGAAAAATCCATTAAACATCTATTTTCAACAATATTTTCAACAGACTTATAAGTAATAGCACTTATATTTACTTTTCTAAATTTCCAATGGGAGCCGTTTACACTGTTAATAAACTCTCTTTGTAATCTTCATATCTATTCCAAATTCAATTTCATAAGTAATCTATTATTATATGTGCAAAAGCCAAAAGTAAAGTAATATGTAAAAAAGTTGCGATCAAAGTAGTTGAAAAACGATTTAGCAATTGTATACTCCAATGCGCAGACAAATACTTCTTACTCATTAATTTTCAAATACAATATGGTGTTCTTAGTAAGTCTTCGCTTCATGTAAAATTTCATAAATTATGTAAATTACAATCTTATAAATCATTAAGATCCATAATCCAATTATTTAATTGTAATTTACACTGAATAGTTTATGAAATTTCATGATGCGAAGGTTTAATAAGAAAACCATATTTTATTTGAAAATTATTGAGTAAGAAGTTCTGGTCTGGGTATTGGAATATAAATGGCTAAATTATTTTTCAACTACTTTGATTGCAACTTTTTTACATAGTAATTTACTTTTAGCTTCGGCACACATAATAATAGATTATTTATAAAATTCTGTTTCGAGTAGATATCAAGAATACATGTAGAGTTTATTAACAGTGTAAGCGGCTTCCATTGAAAATGTAGGAAAGTAAATATAAATTTTATTACTTACAAGCCTTTCAAAAATATTGTTGAAAATAGATATTTAATGTATTTTTCATTTTATGACAATATTCAGCAACAAAATCCTCAAACTTTGCAAATGGATCATAAAATAAATATAAACATATTCTACAAATAAAAAGCAAATTTTTTCCTAATGCCACATTTTTTGCCAAAGCTAAAAGTAAATTAGTGTAAAAAAGTTGGAATCAAAGTAGTTGAAAAACAATTTAGCAATTGTATACTCCATTACGCAGACAAATATTTCTTACTCAATAATTTTCAAATAAAATATGGTGCTCTTATTAAGCCTTCGCTTCATGTGAAAATTCATAAATTATGTAATTTACAATCTTACAAATCATTAAGATCCATAAGTCAATTATTTAATTGTAGTTTACACTGAAAAGTTTATCAAATTTCATGATGCAAAGGTTAAGTAAGAAAACCATATTTTATTTGAAAATTATTGAGAAAAAGTTCTTGTCTGGGTATTGGAATATACAATTGCTAAATTGTTTTTCAATTACTTTGATTGCAACTTTTTACATAGTAATTTACTTTTAGCTTTCGCACACATAATAATAGATTACTTATAAGATTCAGGTTTGAGTAGATATCAAGAATAGATATAGAGTTTATTAACAGTGTAAGCCGCTGAATAAGTTAAAATTCATGTATGTAAATTCTGATATTACTATAGCTTACATGTTATACGTTCAAAATAAGCAATGAAGGGGCCAACCCGTTACCACACCACATCCATTGAAAGCCAAGGCCAGATCGAGGCACATATTGGTACTTAGTAGCACTACATACTGTTGAGAACATCCTCAGTCTGATGGTTGAGAATCATTCATCTTTTCTGCTGCCTCAGGTACCTCCAACAAGAGAAAAGTACAAACAGCCCACCCACCCATTAAAGAGGTTAGGAGTGAGAAAGAACTTACAGAATCTATGCTTTACCGCCGACTGCGTTGTTTTATTGTCTCAGATGAATCACCACCGAACGATGGACGCGAAGAATGAACCAACACCCACCAGGACACCGTACTGCAGCAGCCGCTGTCATATCGTTGCGAATGTCGAACAAGACACGTGTACGGCAGCGTCGGACGTTGGTCTACCTATACAAACAATTCAGTCAGCTGTTGGCGCTCTCGGCCGCTTGGGATATAATCGTCTCGTCCGTAAAAAGGCTGTCCGACGCTGCCGTGCACGTGTCTTGTTCGGCATTCGCAACGATGACAGCGGCTGCTGCAGTACGGTGTCCTGGTGGGTAAATTGGTTCCTTCTTCACGTCCATCGTTTGGTGGTGACTCCTCTCAGACAGTAAGACAGCGGAGTCGGCGGTAAAGCATAGACTATGTAAGTTCTTTCTCACTCCTAACCTTTTTAATGGGTGGATGGGCTGTTTGTACTTTTCTCTTGTTGGAGGTATCTGAATCAGCAGAAGAGATGAATGATTCTCAACTATCAGGCTGAGGATGTTCTCAACAGTATGTAGTGCTACTAAGTACCAATATGTGCCTCGATCTGGCCTTCGCTTTCAGTGGATGTGGTGTGGTAACGGGTTGGCCCCTTCATTGCTTATTTTGAACGTATAACATGTAAGCTAGTAATATCAGAATTTACATACATGAATTTTAACTTATTCAGCGGCTTACACTGTTAATAAACTCTATATGTATTCTTGATATCTACTCAAACCTGAATCTTATAAGTAATATCTATTATTATGTGTGCGAAAGCTAAAAGTAAATTACTATGTAAAAAAGTTGCAATCAAAGTAGTTGAAAAACAATTTAGCAATTGTATATTCTAATACCCAGACAAGAACATTTTCTCAATAATTTTCAAATAAAATATGGTTTTCTTACTAAACCTTCGCATCATGAAATTTGATAAACTTTTTAGTGTAAACTACAATTAAATAATTGTCTTATGGATCTTAATGATTTGTAAGATTGTAAATTACATAATTTATGAATTTTCACATGAAGCGAGGGCTTAATAAGAGCACCACATTTTATTTGAAAATTATTGAGTAAGAAATATTTGTCTGTGTAATGGAGTATACAACTGCTAAATTGTTTTTCAACTACTTTGATTGCAACTTTTTTACAGTAATTTACTTTTAGCTTTGGCAAAAAATGTGGCATTAGGAAAAAATTTGCTTTTTATTTGTAGAATATGTTTATATTTATTTTATGATCTATTTGCAAAGATTGAGGATTTTGTTGCTGAATATTGTCATAAAATGAAAAATACATTAAATATCTATTTTCAACAATATTTTCAACAGACTTATAAGTAATAGCACTTATATTTACTTTTCTAAATTTCCAATGGGAGCCGTTTACACTGTTAATAAACTCTCTTTGTAATCTTCATATCTATTCCAAATTCAATTTCATAAGTAATCTATTATTATATGTGCAAAAGCCAAAAGTAAAGTAATATGTAAAAAAGTTGCGATCAAAGTAGTTGAAAAACGATTTAGCAATTGTATACTCCAATGCGCAGACAAATACTTCTTACTCATTAATTTTCAAATACAATATGGTGTTATTAGTAAGTCTTCGCTTCATGTAAAATTTCATAAATTATGTAAATTACAATCTTATAAATCATTAAGATCCATAATCCAATTATTTAATTGTAATTTACACTGAATAGTTTATGAAATTTCATGATGCGAAGGTTTAATAAGAAAACCATATTTTATTTGAAAATTATTGAGTAAGAAGTTCTGGTCTGGGTATTGGAATATAAATGGCTAAATTATTTTTCAACTACTTTGATTGCAACTTTTTTACATAGTAATTTACTTTTAGCTTCGGCACACATAATAATAGATTATTTATAAAATTCTGTTTCGAGTAGATATCAAGAATACATGTAGAGTTTATTAACAGTGTAAGCGGCTTCCATTGAAAATGTAGGAAAGTAAATATAAATTTTATTACTTACAAGCCTTTCAAAAATATTGTTGAAAATAGATATTTAATGTATTTTTCATTTTATGACAATATTCAGCAACAAAATCCTCAAACTTTGCAAATGGATCATAAAATAAATATAAACATATTCTACAAATAAAAAGCAAATTTTTTCCTAATGCCACATTTTTTGCCAAAGCTAAAAGTAAATTAGTGTAAAAAAGTTGGAATCAAAGTAGTTGAAAAACAATTTAGCAATTGTATACTCCATTACGCAGACAAATATTTCTTACTCAATAATTTTCAAATAAAATATGGTGCTCTTATTAAGCCTTCGCTTCATGTGAAAATTCATAAATTATGTAATTTACAATCTTACAAATCATTAAGATCCATAAGTCAATTATTTAATTGTAGTTTACACTGAAAAGTTTATCACATTTCATGATGCGAAGGTTTAGTAAGAAAACCATATTTTATTTGAAAATTATTGAGTAAGAAGTTCTGGTATGGGTATTGGAATATACAATTGCTAAATTATTTTTCAACTACTTTGATTGCAGCTTTTTTACATAGTAATTTACTTTTAGCTTCGGCACACATAATAATAGATAATTTATAAAATTCTGTTTCGAATAGATATCAAGAATACTTGTAGAGTTTATTAACAGTGTAAGCGGCTTCCATTGAAAATGTAGGAAAGTAAATATAAATTTTATTACTTACAAGCCTTTCAAAAATATTGTTGAAAATAGATATTTAATGTATTTTTCATTTTATGACAATATTCAGCAACAAAATCCTCAAACTTTGCAAATGGATCATAAAATAAATATAAACATATTCTACAAATAAAAAGCAAATTTTTTCCCAATGCTACAAATTACAAGCCACATTTTTAGTCAAAGCTAAAAGTAAATTAGTATAAAAAAGTTGCAATCAAAGTAGTTGAAAAACAATTTAGCAATTGTATACTCCATTACGCAGACAAATATTTCTTACTCAATAATTTTCAAATAAAATATGGTGCTCTTATTAAGCATTCGCTTCATGTGAAAATTCATAAATTATGTAATTTACAATCTTACAAATCATTAAGATCCATAAGTCAATTATTTAATTGTAGTTTACACTGAAAAGTTTATCAAATTTCATGATGCGAAGGTTTAGTAAGAAAACCATATTTTATTTGAAAATTATTGAGTAAGAAGTTCTGGTATGGGTATTGGAATATACAATTGCTAAATTATTTTTCAACTACTTTGATTGCAGCTTTTTTACATAGTAATTTACTTTTAGCTTCGGCACACATAATAATAGATTATTTATAAAATTCTGTTTCGAATAGATATCAAGAATACTTGTAGAGTTTATTAACAGTGTAAGCGGCTTCCATTGAAAATGTAGGAAAGTAAATATAAATTTTATTACTTACAAGCCTTTCAAAAATATTGTTGAAAATAGATATTTAATGTATTTTTCATTTTATGACAATATTCAGCAACAAAATCCTCAATCTTTGCAAATAGATCATAAAATAAATATAAACATATTCTACAAATAAAAAGCAAATTTTTTCCTAATGCCACATTTTTTGCCAAAGCTAAAAGTAAATTACTGTAAAAAGTTGCAATCAAAGTAGTTGAAAAACAATTTAGCAGTTGTATACTCCATTACACAGACAAATATTTCTTACTCAATAATTTTCAAATAAAATGTGGTGCTCTTATTAAGCCCTCGCTTCATGTGAAAATTCATAAATTATGTAATTTACAATCTTACAAATCATTAAGATCCATAAGACAATTATTTAATTGTAGTTTACACTAAAAAGTTTATCAAATTTCATGATGCGAAGGTTTAGTAAGAAAACCATATTTTATTTGAAAATTATTGAGAAAAAGTTCTTGTCTGGGTATTAGAATATACAATTGCTAAATTGTTTTTCAACTACTTTGATTGCAACTTTTTTACATAGTAATTTACTTTTAGCTTTCGCACACATAATAATAGATATTACTTATAAGATTCAGGTTTGAGTAGATATCAAGAATACATATAGAGTTTATTAACAGTGTAAGCCGCTGAATAAGTTAAAATTCATGTATGTAAATTCTGATATTACTAGCTTACATGTTATACTTTCAAAATAAGCAATGAAGGGGCCAACCCGTTACCACACCACATCCACTGAAAGCGAAGGCCAGATCGAGGCACATATTGGTACTTAGTAGCACTACATACTGTTGAGAACATCCTCAGCCTGATAGTTGAGAATCATTCATCTCTTCTGCTGATTCAGATACCTCCAACAAGAGAAAAGTACAAACAGCCCATCCACCCATTAAAAAGGTTAGGAGTGAGAAAGAACTTACATAGTCTATGCTTTACCGCCGACTCCGCTGTCTTACTGTCTGAGAGGAGTCACCACCAAACGATGGACGTGAAGAAGGAACCAATTTACCCACCAGGACACCGTACTGCAGCAGCCGCTGTCATCGTTGCGAATGCCGAACAAGACACGTGCACGGCAGCGTCGGACAGCCTTTTTACGGACGAGACGATTATATCCCAAGCGGCCGAGAGCGCCAACAGCTGACTGAATTGTTTGTATAGGTAGACCAACGTCCGACGCTGCCGTACACGTGTCTTGTTCGACATTCGCAACGATATGACAGCGGCTGCTGCAGTACGGTGTCCTGGTGGGTGTTGGTTCATTCTTCGCGTCCATCGTTCGGTGGTGATTCATCTGAGACAATAAAACAACGCAGTCGGCGGTAAAGCATAGATTCTGTAAGTTCTTTCTCACTCCTAACCTCTTTAATGGGTGGGTGGGCTGTTTGTACTTTTCTCTTGTTGGAGGTACCTGAGGCAGCAGAAAAGATGAATGATTCTCAACCATCAGACTGAGGATGTTCTCAACAGTATGTAGTGCTACTAAGTACCAATATGTGCCTCGATCTGGCCTTGGCTTTCAATGGATGTGGTGTGGTAACGGGTTGGCCCCTTCATTGCTTATTTTGAACGTATAACATGTAAGCTATAGTAATATCAGAATTTACATACATGAATTTTAACTTATTCAGCGGCTTACACTGTTAATAAACTCTATATCTATTCTTGATATCTACTCAAACCTGAATCTTATAAGTAATCTATTATTATGTGTGCGAAAGCTAAAAGTAAATTACTATGTAAAAAAGTTGCAATCAAAGTAATTGAAAAACAATTTAGCAATTGTATATTCCAATACCCAGACAAGAACTTTTTCTCAATAATTTTCAAATAAAATATGGTTTTCTTACTTAACCTTTGCATCATGAAATTTGATAAACTTTTCAGTGTAAACTACAATTAAATAATTGACTTATGGATCTTAATGATTTGTAAGATTGTAAATTACATAATTTATGAATTTTCACATGAAGCGAAGGCTTAATAAGAGCACCATATTTTATTTGAAAATTATTGAGTAAGAAATATTTGTCTGCGTAATGGAGTATACAATTGCTAAATTGTTTTTCAACTACTTTGATTCCAACTTTTTTACACTAATTTACTTTTAGCTTTGGCAAAAAATGTGGCATTAGGAAAAAATTTGCTTTTTATTTGTAGAATATGTTTATATTTATTTTATGATCCATTTGCAAAGTTTGAGGATTTTGTTGCTGAATATTGTCATAAAATGAAAAATACATTAAATATCTATTTTCAACAATATTTTTGAAAGGCTTGTAAGTACTAAAATTTATATTTACTTTCCTACATTTTCAATGGAAGCCGCTTACACTGTTAATAAACTCTACATGTATTCTTGATATCTACTCGAAACAGAATTTTATAAATAATCTATTATTATGTGTGCCGAAGCTAAAAGTAAATTACTATGTAAAAAAGTTGCAATCAAAGTAGTTGAAAAATAATTTAGCCATTTATATTCCAATACCCAGACCAGAACTTCTTACTCAATAATTTTCAAATAAAATATGGTTTTCTTACTAAACCTTCGCATCATGAAATTTGATAAACTTTTTAGTGTAAACTACAATTAAATAATTGACTTATGGATCTTAATGATTTGTAAGATTGTAAATTACATAATTTATGAATTTTCACATGAAGCGAATGCTTAATAAGAGCACCATATTTTATTTGAAAATTATTGAGTAAGAAATATTTGTCTGCGTAATGGAGTATACAATTGCTAAATTGTTTTTCAACTACTTTGATTGCAACTTTTTTATACTAATTTACTTTTAGCTTTGGCTAAAAATGTGGCTTGTAATTTGTAGCATTGGGAAACAATTTGCTTTTTATTTGTAGAATATGATTATATTTATTTTATGATCCATTTGCAAAGTTTGAGGATTTTGTTGCTGAATATTGTCATAAAATGAAAAATACATTAAATATCTATTTTCAATAATATTTTTGAAAGGCTTGTAAGTAATAAAATTTATATTTACTTTCCTACATTTTCAATGGAAGTTGCTTACACTGTTAATAAACTCTACATGTATTCTTGATATCTACTCGAAACAGAATTTTATAAGTAATCTATTATTATGTGTGCCAAAGCTAAAAGTAAATTACTATGTAAAAAAGTTGCAAACAACGTAGTTGAAAAATAATTTAGCAATTGTATATTTCAATGCCCAGACAAGAACTTCTTACTCAATAATTTTCAAGTAAAATATGGTTTTCTTATTAAACCTTCGCATCATGAAATTTCATAAACTATTCAGTGTAAATTACAATTAAATAATTGGATTATGGATCTTAATGATTTATAAGATTGTAATTTACATAATTTATGAAATTTCACATGAAGCGAAGACTTACTAAGAACACCATATTGTATTTGAAAATTAATGAGTAAGAAGTATTTGTCTGCGCATTGGAGTATACAATTGCTAAATCGTTTTTCAACTACTTTGATTGCAACTTTTTTACATATTAATTTACTTTTGGCTTTTGCACATTTAATAATAGATTACTTATGAAATTGAATTTGGAATAGATATGAAGATTAGAAAGAGAGTTTATTAACAGTGTAAATGGCTCCCATTGGAAATTTAGGAAAGTAAATATAAGTGTTATTACTTATAAGTCTGTTGAAAATATTGTTGAAAATAGATGTTTAATGGATTTTTCATGCTTTGAGCAACTTTAGCGGCAAGATCCATAACATGAGATATATGAATAATATTATGATCTGAAATCCAGCGAGTTGACAAAAATACCAATTATTGGTTTATATTGATATTTAAAAAATATAGAATTCTTTTCAAGACGGTTTACCAATATTGTTCCTGAACACATTTTAAATAGTTTGTAATAAAGAATCAGAAACATTTTTGTTGAATAAAAATTATTATAGTTATAACTCACAAAGCCTAAAGGATTCAAAAATTTGATCTGCTGACCCCATGTGAAATATCTTCTCTGTTCTTTTAATATCAATATCATCGTCAAGATTTCGCCTCCTCGTAGTGTGGCCGACGTCGTCGCAACTGTTCATGGTAGCAGCTAATATCGAAGTACACGTGGGCGCGCTCGGCTCCGACCTCGTGTAAATTTGCTATATCACGGGTCGGTGTCGAGTAGCGCGAGCACGTGGCTCATTAAACATCATTTATCCTTTCTCCACATTAAGAACAATATCATTTATGATAATATTATTCCAATATACATGTATGTTACATGTCTTTATTTTTTAATTTTTAATTTACTTATTCGCACACCGAGTGATGAGAGCTTACGTAAGTTCTCACGTAAGAACTTACGAAATATTTTTATGTGGGCATGGTTATAATACATATGTTAATCATAGATAAAAGTTTAAAAATTTAATTAATTGCTTTGACTGCGAGAAAAACTCGATTTTTCATAGCAAAATGTAAAAACAATGTTATTTAAGAGATAATATCAACATGATTTTTAGGTGCTAATCACCTGATAATCAGGTGACGTTTTGGCATGATGTCCAGCTGAAATCAGCTAAATTTTTTCAGTATAATCTATAACTTTTGAAAGTAATTCGTTCTTATTAAAAGTAATTTTTATACATATTTTTGGTGTAATTGTTTTTATAAAAATTTTCCGATTAATCGCGCGATTAATAACACTTGAATAGTCCAATGGGATTCCAAGATTTTGAATTCACCCGGCACGTTCGGAAAGAATTAACTTCCCTCGGGTGTACATTAACACTGCAGTTACGCACTGATACATTTACAGTCATAATGTTTGTCAATTACGCAAGCACGTACACAGCTGTGGAAATAAAACTTATTTTTTAATGTTGAATTTCGGTTAACTCGCGCGATTATCGCACGATTATCGCGCCAGAAAATGGTCGATAAACTGGCACGATCATCGCGCGATTATTCGCGCGATTATTCGCGCGATTTATCGCACGATAATCGCGCGATATTTTTCAATAGGGCAGTGAAGCGCGGGCACCAGAAGAATACATGTTCCGCATAGTCGGGTACTCGGCACCCCGCCGGGCGCTGTGGTGCCTCCTCGTGCTTAAACCGGTAAAGCTAGACCCTAAAGTATCCATGATTTGAGAGCATCTGTGTTAAGTAATAGTTTATCTCCCTGTGTTTGTGATTCACCCAACCATCAACCCGAGGAATGAGACGATGTGTCCAGCTCCCCTTCTCAGCATCCCATTTCTCCTGCCATCTTTGGAGGCTGTCCTGTCTCATGTTCTTCTTGTTCTCCTTTTGTTCCTCTGGGATACAACAATGCTGCTTCCTCTCCACTGCCAGTACCTCGATGGGCATAATTCCCGCGATAACACACACGGCCTCGTCAGAAACCGTGCGGAAAGCGCAGGATACCCTAAAGGAGCTGAGCCGCTTGACTGCAGCGATCCACCGTCGATATCCCTTGATTTTGAGGGCTTCACCCCAGATGGCTATTCCATACGTCAGTATGGAGATCACTACTGTCGTTAGGAGTTTCCACCGAGATTGCCGAGGTCCCCCGATGTTTGGCATGAGCCTTGCTAATTCTGTGGCCACTTTAGCTGCTTTAACTGCAGCATGCTCTACGGGGAGCTTGAAACTGAGTCTTGCATCCAGCATCACTCCCAGATACCTAATGCAAGACTGAGACATGATGGTGCACTGTCCCACGTCGAGGGTGATGTTTTCCATTTGCTTTCTGCTCGTGAAGAGCAGTTTTGTGGTCAGCCAGTTTGAGGCCGACTGATCCCATCCACTGTTGCACAGCTTCGTAGCATTCCTCAAAAATACCCTGGATCTTCTCCAGGGTCTTTCCAGTGATGACTAGCCCCGTGTCATCCGTGAAGGCTACTATCTCGGCTCCTGGTGTCAGCTTGATCTTGAGCATATCATCGTACATGATTTTCCACAGGGGTGGCCCTAACACCGAGCCTTGTAGGACTTCCCCAGCGATTTGGTAGTGTTTCGGACCCTCTTCTGTATCGTATACAAGTAGTCGATTTTCCAGGTAGCTTTTAATCATCTTCTTCAATGTTAGGCAGATATTTTTCCACCCGGCTGAATTAAAGGCATTTTTAAAATCGAGAGCTGCCAGCAGACAGTATTTCTTACTCCCGCGCTTCCACCGCACTCCAGAGATTACCTCTTTCCCTTTACCAACGACTTGGTTGATGGCGTCTAGGGTTGATCTTCCCTTCTTGAAGCCATACTGAATGTCCGCTAGAAGGTGTCCAACAGCAGCTTCAATCCAGTTGTAACAGGGTGCAACTAGGAGATGGCCTCAATCCGGTTAACAATAAATCATTCCAACATGTTTCCCAGTGTATCCAGCATGCACAATGAGCAATAGGATGAAGGGCCATCCGGCGGCTTGCTGTTCTCGGCCAAGAGTATTAGTCTTTGCCGCTTCCATCGCTCTAGAAAAATTCTCTCTGCAAGGCATGTATGGTATATATCCAGGAACATATAGGGAGCTGCCTTTATTGTCGTCTTCAGCGCCATGTTAGGGATGTTGTCCATTCCCGGTGCCTTGTTGTTTCCGACTCTGTTATTCACTCGAAGTAGCCCTCTCATCTGATTGGAGGGATGTCTTCATCCTGTTACTCAACCTGATAGGCGAAGGGCTCCTGTTTCGGAAACAGTGTGCTCACGATCTTTTTGAGTTGCTCGGGGCATGTGTGTTGCTGCCGTGACTGGCTCTTGAGACGAGACATGACGGTCTTATACGGCTTTCCCTACGGATCTTCATCAACTACCTCTAGTAACTCTGTCAAACATTGTCTTTTGCTACGCTTCATAGCTTTGGTAAACTTGGACCGTGCCAACTTGAACGTTTCCTCCAATTCAGGGAAGGTAGGTTTCCCTTTAGCCCGTTGTGATAGCCTCCTGGTCTTGTAGCACTCTGCACGGAGCTACGCGATTTTTTTGCTCCAGCAGTGAACAGGCGCGTGCGGGTTTCCTTTTCCTTTTCTTGGTACGGCGGCATCGCCAGCATTTGCCACCTTTTGCATGACATCTTTAACTTTCTCCTCGGCTGTTAACCCCTCAGCACAGCTCTCCTCTATGCTGGCATGCACGTCACCTGTATCGAAAGCGCTCGCCTTCCAGCCAGTAAACTTCTTCTTCTGTGATTGTGATTGTCGATTCTTGGGCCTTTGCTGCCGTCGGACTCTTCAAGTTATGGCACGGTAATCGCTCTGTGTATAGGTCTCAGACACCTCCCAGCAGTTATTTCATTTGACCAGGCCACTGCTGACGAACGTGAGGTCGATCATCGAGCTGGCTTCTCCCCTGACGAACGTTAGCTTCTTTCCGTAGTTAAGCAGCGTGAGGTGGAGAAAGGAGAACGCTTCCAGGAGTGTCCGCCCCCTGTTCTCCATTCCATTGCCCAGGCGTTAAAATCACCAACGATGGCCACTGGACTGCGGTCTTTTGCGTCGCCCACGAATCGATCCAGCATCCTCTCAAAGTCTTCTTGTGACATACTCGGCGGCATGTAGCAGCTGCGAAAATGCATCCCACTAATCTTCACTCTCACGAAGGTATCCTCAGGGTCTTCCATGACCTCCTGGAAGGGATGTTTGCCACAGGCCCCGATGGCTGCTGAGCCTGTCGCATCGGTCTTCCAGGTACATTCGTCCAAATTCCTGTATTGGTCAGGAAGAATAACCACATCTACTTTTCCTTCACGCACCGTCTGAGTCAGCAGGTCCGGTGCTGCTTCACAGTTGTTGAGATTGATCTGCAGAACCTTCAGCGCCATTTTTGGAGATAAGCTTGGTACGCCTTCTCGTACACTGGGCATCATCTGCTCCCAGATACGTGGTTTTTCTTCTTGCCTATGTGGTTCTTGCAGAGAATACATCATGGTTGGCCGGTACATCTTTCGGCTTTGTAGCCCTCTGCAGTTTTTCGTGATGTGGCCGTACTGTCAGCACTTGAAGCACTTGGTGGGCTTCATAACTTCACGTATTTGACAGCTCGATCAATTCACATGGATCGTGGGCTTCTCAAGAAGCTTCCTAGCTGTCTGTATTGGCAGCCTGAGGATCGCCTTCTGCATGCTGCCTTAGGTCTTCCTGACGTAGACTACTGCATCCAGGTCTACATTGTGCCCCTCTCCAAGTGCGTTGGTCACCGAATTGTGGACTTCTTCTTTCGCGGCTTTGCCATCCAAGTGTGTTATCTCCAAGGTTATCAAGTGTACCCGTGAATTGATTTTTTTCGCTAAACGTTGCGGTTTTGCCCGGTACGCCAGTGTCTTATGCACTCTGGCCATTGCAAGGCTCACTTCTTGCAGTGTTGGCGCTTTCTTGACCTCATTAGTGATATCTGCGTAGCTCTTCCCCTCTGACGGCTTGATGATTAGTGCACAAGGACGCGTTCATCTAGTTCGTAGCCTTGATCGGCCATCTCCCTTTTCTTTCGTCTTGTTCTCTTTCTTCTTCTTCGTTTTTCTGGTCTCCCCCTGTTGCCATGCAAGATCCCTTATTTTCTGGTCTACTCTTACGTTCGGTTATACGTGCGGTTTTACTCGCTCCCCTCCTCTACCTCTAGAATAATGAAAGGATCAGACGCCACGGGCAAACGAGCAGAAAGGAAGTTAGTCGATATACAAGGGTGGTATATACGTGAAAGTGAATTAGAGACTATGAATTTGGGAGACTATGAAGAGAACGCCTGATTTTATTCGAAACAAACTGCGTGTATGGAGTTTGAAGCTCGATTTCTCACATGGTTTAATTTATTTTTAACCTTTTTCGACTCAAGTGAACAGATTTCTGACGTTGACTTTGATTCTTCACTGTATTTACAAACAGTAATATGCGGCTATGAAAACGCTCTATCGATTGCTGCTAAGAAATTTTGAAGAAAATTACAACTAACCTCTGTTTGTCAAAGAAATTAGAAAAAAATATTGATTTTTCATCACTTTTTTTCTCTTTTTCCATATTTTTCGTCTGGAAAACTTTTTTCTATCCCAACAAAACCTATGAGGAAAGTGTTCCCGATACCTTAGAAATAAGATCATGCCTAGGAAAATTTTTTTTTCCAAATTGGTGGTTTCAAAATGGCTGCTGACAAAATCATTTGCTTTCGATTTATGAATTTCGGTGTTCAGACATCCGCCATATTGGATCCACCATATTAAATTTTGTATTTTCGACGTCGAGATCGTATTCAGAGACCCCAAAAAACCCTAAAATGATATTCTGATTTTGAAAAAGTCAGGATCGTGATCAGCGACCACAAAGTCCCCTAAAATGATTTTCTGACTTTGAAACAGTCAGGATCGTGATCAGAGATCACAAAATCCCCCACGCGAATAAGTTCTGTCTAATTCGATAAGAAACAACGATTTTTGCTTCAGACATCCGCCATATTGGAACCATCATCTTGAATTTTATATTTTGAACGTCGAGATCGTAAAGGATAACTCGCCTCTTTAGCCCGAGGATCGAAAGAAAAAAGCAGGTAGGAGAAGCCGGAGTAAAAAGCGTCGTGCGACTTGGAGATGGAGATGGACCCACTAAAGGCAGACCAGAAAATAAGGGACCTTGCATGGCAACAGGGGGAGACCAGGAAAACGAAGAAGAAGAAAGAGAACAAGACGAAAGAAAAGGGAGATGGCCGATCAAGGCTACGAACTAGATGAACGCGTCCTTGTGCACTAATTATCAAGCCGTCAGAGGGGAAGAGCTACGCAGATATCACTAATGAGGTCAAGAAAGCGCCAACACTGCAAGAAGTGAGCCTGGCAATGGCCAGAGTGCATAAGACACTGGCGTACCGGGCAAAACCGCAACGTTTAGCGAAAAAAATCAACTCACGGGTACACTTGATAACCTTGGAGATAACACACTTGGATGGCAAAGCCGCGAAAGAAGAAGTCCACAATTCGGTGACCAACGCACTTGGAGAGGGGTACAATGTAGACCTGGATGCAGTAGTCTACGTCAGGAAGACCTAAGGCGGCATGCAGAAGGCGATCCTCAGGCTGCCAATACAGACAGCTAGGAAGCTTCTTGAGAAGCCCACGATCCATGTGAATTGATCGAGCTGTCAAATACGTGAAGTTATGAAGCCCACCAAGTGCTTCAAGTGCTGACAGTACGGCCACATCACGAAAAACTGCAACTCAGAGGTAGACCGATCCAACTGCAGCATTAAATGCGGCGCAGAGGGCTACAAAGCCGAAAGATGTACCGGCCAACCATGATGTATTCTCTGCAAGAACCACATAGGCAAGAAGACAAACCACGTATCTGGGAGCAGATGATGCCCAGTGTACGAGAAGGCGTACCAAGCTTATCTCCAAAAATGGCGCTGAAGGTTCTGCAGATCAATCTCAACAACTGTGAAGCAGCACCGGACCTGCTGACTCAGACGGTGCGTGAAGGAAAAGTAGATGTGGTTATTCTTCCTGACCAATACAGGAATTTGGACGAATGTACCTGGAAGACCGATGTGACAGGCTCAGCAGCCATCGGGGCCTGTGGCAAACATCCCTTCCAGGAGGTCATGGAAGACCCTGAGGATACCTTCGTGAGAGTGAAGATAAGTGGGATGCATTTTCGCAGCTGCTACATGCCGCCGAGTATGTCACAAGAAGACTTTGAGAGGATGCTGAATAATGAAAGGATCAGACGCCACGGGCAAACGAGCAGAAAGGAAGTTAGTCGATATACAAGGGTGGTATATACGTGAAAGTGAATTAGAGACTATGAATTTGGGAGACTATGAAGAGAACGCCTGATGTTATTCGAAACAAACTGCGTGTATGGAGTTCGAAGCTCGATTTCTCACATGGTTTAATTTATTTTTAACCTTTTTCGACTCAAGTGAACAGATTTCTGACGTTGACTTTGATTCTTCACTGTATTTACAAAAAGTAATATGCGGCTATGAAAACGCTCTATCGATTGCTGCTAAGAAATTTTGAAGAAAATTACAACTAACCTCTGTTTGTCAAAGAAATTAGAAAAAAATATTGATTTTTCATCACTTTTTTTCTCTTTTTCCATATTTTTCGTCTGGAAAACTTTTTTCTATCCCAACAAAACCTATGAGGAAAGTGTTCCCGATACCTTAGAAATAAGATCATGCCTAGGAAAATTTTTTTTTCCAAATTGGTGGTTTCAAAATGGCTGCTGACAAAATCATTTGCTTTCGATTTATGAATTTCGGTGTTCAGACATCCGCCATATTGGATCCACCATATTAAATTTTGTATTTTCGACGTCGAGATCGTATTCAGAGACCCCAAAACCCCCCTAAAATGATATTCTGATTTTGAAAAAGTCAGGATCGTGATCAGCGACCACAAAGTCCCCTAAAATGATTTTCTGACTTTGAAACAGTCAGGATCGTGATCAGAGATCACAAAATCCCCCACGCGAATAAGTTCTGTCTAATTCGATAAGAAACAACGATTTTTGCTTCAGACATCCGCCATATTGGAACCATCATCTTGAATTTTATATTTTGAACGTCGAGATCGTAAAGGATAACTCGCCTCTTTAGCCCGAGGATCGAAAGAAAAAAGCAGGTAGGAGAAGCCGGAGTAAAAAGCGTCGTGCGACTTGGAGATGGAGATGGACCCACTAAAGGCAGACCAGAAAATAAGGGACCTTGCATGGCAACAGGGGGAGACCAGGAAAACGAAGAAGAAGAAAGAGAACAAGACGAAAGAAAAGGGAGATGGCCGATCAAGGCTACGAACTAGATGAACGCGTCCTTGTGCACTAATTATCAAGCCGTCAGAGGGGAAGAGCTACGCAGATATCACTAATGAGGTCAAGAAAGCGCCAACACTGCAAGAAGTGAGCCTGGCAATGGCCAGAGTGCATAAGACACTGGCGTACCGGGCAAAACCGCAACGTTTAGCGAAAAAAATCAACTCACGGGTACACTTGATAACCTTGGAGATAACACACTTGGATGGCAAAGCCGCGAAAGAAGAAGTCCACAATTCGGTGACCAACGCACTTGGAGAGGGGTACAATGTAGACCTGGATGCAGTAGTCTACGTCAGGAAGACCTAAGGCGGCATGCAGAAGGCGATCCTCAGGCTGCCAATACAGACAGCTAGGAAGCTTCTTGAGAAGCCCACGATCCATGTGAATTGATCGAGCTGTCAAATACGTGAAGTTATGAAGCCCACCAAGTGCTTCAAGTGCTGACAGTACGGCCACATCACGAAAATGCTACTCAGAGGTAGACCGATCCAACTGCAGCATTAAATGCGGCGCAGAGGGCTACAAAGCCGAAAGATGTACCGGCCAACCATGATGTATTCTCTGCAAGAACCACATAGGCAAGAAGACAAACCACGTATCTGGGAGCAGATGATGCCCAGTGTACGAGAAGGCGTACCAAGCTTATCTCCAAAAATGGCGCTGAAGGTTCTGCAGATCAATCTCAACAACTGTGAAGCAGCACCGGACCTGCTGACTCAGACGGTGCGTGAAGGAAAAGTAGATGTGGTTATTCTTCCTGACCAATACAGGAATTTGGACGAATGTACCTGGAAGACCGATGTGACAGGCTCAGCAGCCATCGGGGCCTGTGGCAAACATCCCTTCCAGGAGGTCATGGAAGACCCTGAGGATACCTTCGTGAGAGTGAAGATAAGTGGGATGCATTTTCGCAGCTGCTACATGCCGCCGAGTATGTCACAAGAAGACTTTGAGAGGATGCTGGATCGATTCGTGGGCGACGCAAAAGACCGCAGTCCCAAATCTTACATTATGTAGAAAACAGCTTTAAAGATAAAATCACTAAAATACTTTTTTTATTTCTTCTGTAACTTTTTCTCTGCCCTGGAATATAAAAAAGTATTTTTTTTTAGCTTAAAATCTTTTATATTTGAAACAAATATTCTGATACCTCAGTTTACGGTCCTTTAGACTTGTAAGCTATATGAGCACATGTAACAGCAGCAGCCATAGCTACATCAGTCAGTTAAGCATTGATGCGTGGTCAAACATAATTTTCCTGTAGTGCAACATACTTTTAATAAACTTTTTTACACATAATTATATACTGAAGTAAATGTAGAGTATGCTGAGAAAGTTCTCTTTAATGCATGTTGTGAAGCCAGTATCGCCATAGCCAAATTCTTAAAAGAAATGTTTATAGCAGCAACACTCCTATATTGATCTTCTTTTAATGTCTCATATAGTGAACCTTTCTACGTTTCTTTCAGTATTGTTTTCGACATAAAACATTATTACTTAATAAAGAGAATACGACTAATATATATATATATATATATATATATATATATATATATATATATATATATATATATATATATATATATATATATATCCCTATATTATATAGGCGTTACTGCTATATCTGAACGCAGTCCCTCCAGCGTCCCCTCCACCGCCCTCCACCGCCGCCTCCACCGCCCTCCACCGTCCCCTCCACTTACCTATTTTCTGCCCCTCCACCGTGCCCTCCACTTTTTAACGTTAATTTCGTTCAAAAATCACGTTATTTTTTAATCTCAGTCAGACCACCGTCTCCTCTACCGCCCTCCACCGTCCTCTCCACCGCCCTCCACCTACCGTCCCCTCCACCATCCTCTCCACCGTCCCCTCCACCTCTGGACTACTACCGGACTATTGTATTTTATGATAATCGAAAAACCATCAAAGAGAAAACTGTCACTAACTCTTTGAATTTGAACATTTAAAAAAACTCAAAAATATACTAATTATTATTAGAATCAACATAGACAATTATGTTTTCAACTATTACCACATTTCGCACATTTGGAACAGCTTTCCACACCACGACTGAGGTACTGTTACAGGCGCGTTGAATTTTTGATTTTATTGAGCTTACGTTATATATATGAGAAATAATAATAATTATACAGCGTGTCCAAAAAGTCTGGAAACACCCAAATAATTTCTCAGCTGAATTACTATTGGAAAATGTTAAGGTCGCCTTTGTAGTAATTTTTTACGAGGAATCCAATGGTGACCTTGGATTCGACCTTGGACTTCATTTTTGAGGTTATTTCAAGGTCAACCTCATTTTTTTAAATGGTAACCCCTATTTTTTATAGCGGAATCTGAAAGAGCGGAAAATTTTACGTCCGGATATGTATTAAGGTATGAGGTTGAGGTTACCCCCAGAGGTCAAATTGAGGTCAAAGTATGATTTCTTAAAAATTTCGCGAGTTCAGTGGTAAAACAAAACAAACAAAGGTAAGGTTTGGTAAGTTCGAACGAAGACTTGAAGGTGACCTCTGATTCGACCTTGAACCTCATTTTGAGCCTCATTTTTGCGGTTATTTCGAGGTCAACCTCATTTTTTTAAATGGTAACCCCTATTTTTTTAGCGGAATCGGAAAGAGTGTGAAACTTTACGTCCAAACATGTACTCAGAACATAGTTCAAGAAGGACCTTGACGTTCATTTGAAGGTCATTTAAACTTAATGACGGTCTGATCTTGTGTAAACTTTTTATCACACTGAGCGAGGTTAATTCTTTAGTAGTTTTCAACGAGAAATCTAATGGTGACCTTGACATTGTCCTTAAAAGTCATGTCAAGTTCAATTTTTTTACATTTAGCGTTACCCAGGAACAACGACGTGGACGTAGTAAAATCTGTTCCCTTTGGGGTACTTGATTTACGTGAGTCCCCTTGCCCCTCACGATCGGGTGCTTGATTTACGTGAGTCCCCTTGCCTCTCACGATGGGGCGCTTGATTTACGTGAGTCCCCTTGCCTCTCACGATGGGGTGCTTGATTTACGTGAGTCCCCTTGCCTCTCACGATGGGGCGCTTGATTTACGTGAGTCCCCTTGCCTCTCACATTTGATTTTTTAAACAGTATAACATCTTATTTCAAGTGCTCGAACTGTTCTCCATTCATTTCTTGACAGTAACCTAATCGATGATAGAAAGCACCAACAGCATTTTCAATCATTTCAGTAGGAATGAGAGCTGATTCATCAATGATCCTTTCACGTAATTCATCTAAGTTTAAGGGTTTTGTTTTGAATACACGATCCTTCAGATAACCCCAATAGAAATAATCTAGAGGCGTTAAATCGGGGGACCTAGCTGGCCATTCAATTGCACCTCTTCGTCCTATCCATCGATTAATGAATACTGTATCTAAGTATGTGCGAACGTTTCGTGCATAATGAGCTGCTGCACCGTCCTGTTGATACCATGTGTTATTAAAGTCCTCTCCAGCTATTTCTCTTATAGCAGGAACAATTTGATTCCGCAACATAGTTTCATACTTTTCTGCATTTAAATTGCCATCAATAAAAAATGGTCCTATAATCCTATTATTTAATATTCCAGCCCAGACATTTAATTTTTGTGGATATTGTGACTTGGCTTCTCTTGCCCAATGAGGGTTTTCAACTGCCCAATATCTATAGTTATGCCTATTTACGCTTGAGTCAAGTTGAAATGTAGCTTCATCTGAGAAGACTATATTTGATGGAAAATTTGGATTTTGTACGATGCGTGCCATCATATCATCACAGAATTCAACGCGATGATCGAAATCATCTTCATTTAACTTGTGTATTAGCGTTACTTTAAATGGATGGAACTTCTCTCTCTTTAGTATGTTATGAATAGATGATTTACTTATTTCGTGCACTTGAGCAGCTCTACGAACGGAAGTATGCGGAACTTCGGTGAATGTTAACACATCATCTAAAGATTTCTCTTCGTTACCTGCTGACATTGGTCTGCCTGATCGAGGTAAATCGCTGATAGTGCCGGTATTTTCAAACCTTCTAACAGTTTTTTGAACTGTTGAAAATGATAGTGGAGTTCCACCAAACCTAAATGAAGCATTAAAAATATCTCTTACGGCCATATAAGATCGCTGCATGTGTCCCCAACCTCTCATCATGAGAATCGTTATTCTTTCTCTATCAGTGAGTTTGTTCATTTTTATTACTCTTCGTAGTAGACCTTATCCAAAAATACTTTTTGAGTTGAAAATAAAAAGAACTTTTAATTTTCAAAAAATATGTTTGAAAGATGACCAACCCTTTTCTGTGGTGGTTATGGAATGAATAATAGTTTATTGTCACTCTAACCATACGAAAAATAACAAGTAACAATGTTCAATATTTAAACGCTTCAAAAAATTTTACAATGAATCAGCTCTCATTCCTACTGAAATGATCAAAAATACTGTTGGTGTTTTCGATCATCGATTAGGTTACTATCAAAAAGTGGATGGAAAATAATTCGAGCACTTGAAATAAGATGTTAGACTGTTTAAAAAAATTAAAAAGTTTACACAAGATCAGACCGTCATTAAGTTTAAATGACCTTCAAATGAACGTCAAGGTCCTTCTTGAACTATGTTCTGAGTACATGTTTGGACGTAAAGTTTCACACTCTTTCCGATTCCGCTAAAAAATAGGGGTTACCATTTAAAAAAATGAGGTTGACCTCGAAATAACCTCAAAAATGAGGCTCAAAATGAGGTTCAAGGTCGAATCAGAGGTCACCTTCAAGTCTTCGTTCGAACTTACCAAACCTTACCTTTGTTTGTTTTGTTTTACCACTGAACTCGCGAAATTTTTAAGAAATCATACTTTGACCTCAATTTGACCTCTGGGGGCAACCTCAACCTCATACCTTAATACATATCCGGACGTAAAATTTTCCGCTCTTTCAGATTCCGCTATAAAAAATAGGGGTTACCATTTAAAAAAATGAGGTTGACCTTGAAATAACCTCAAAAATGAGGTCCAAGGTCGAATCCAAGGTCACCATTGGATTCCTCGTAAAAAATTACTACAAAGGCGACCTTAACATTTTCCAATAGTAATTCAGCTGAGAAATTATTTGGGTGTTTCCAGACTTTTTGGACACGCTGTATATATGATTTTGGGATATGGCGAAATCATATAGAATTACACAATAATTTTTTATATAATGAGCGTAAATACAACCATGGAATTCATCGCTACTAGCCCTAAAAACCATGGAAGTCATCCCTCCGTAATCCTCCTTGACTCCAACCTAGCCCTTCCCTCCTCCAACATGTAAGATGTGAATTAATTTTCATTACTTATTATTGTAATTTCTCTAAAATAAAAATTGTGCAAAGTTTAAAATATAATGAAAATTAATTCACATCTTTATTACATTTAATAAACAAATATTTCACATTAATATATTAAATAATTTATTTATTTATGAAATGTACAACAATATTCAGATTATTTATGATATTAAACTTATAAGAAGATACAACATGTCTTATATTTTCACAAAGGGTAATATTTTAATTAAAATGATTATTGTTATAAATTCCTTGAGCTTAGGAGAAATTGAGATCATATACAAATACGACATAAATTTTTACTCATCAATCTTATAGTGTAAATTATAGATTAAATTTCAAAAATTTCTTTCCATACAATGTTATCTATTATTAAAGAATTTTCTGAACAATTTTCAATAAATATATTGTTAGGATTTTTACATCGGGATAAAGCAACATATAACTGACCATGTGAAAATAGTGGTCGTCTAATAAAAATTCCAATAGAATCGAAACTGTCCTTGAGATTTATTTATTTTCATGGCAAAAGCTAATATAATTGGACATTGTTTACGGTAAAGAATAAAAGGAAATGAAGATCAATCTGCAGTATTTAATGTTATTCGTAGAATAAAAACCTCTTCACCAATTCTTTCGCCTGTAATTATTTCTGCCTTAACATTATGAGCATATAATCCAGTTATTCCTAGACGTGTACCATTACAGATTCCTTGTACAATACTTATATTTCTAATTAACATAACAATAGCATTTACTTTCAATTTTAATTCATGAGGTGGAAGACCTTCTCTAATATTGTTAAGCATTTCAATTGGATAATTTAAATGAATATTTTCGTCTGTTTGATCAACTCCTTTATGAGTTGCATAATCTAAACTATAATACGTATGTACTTTTTTATTCAATAATTCTAAAACTTTATTATTAATAATTTTAGTATCTTTATTATGAGCGGTTAAGATTACACGATCTATTGAAGTTTTAATAATAATGTTACTATACATTTCTTTACAAATATTATTCGTTTTCAATTTATTTGGAATAATAAATAGATTAATTTTTGCTTCACCCAATTCTAACAATAGTGAAGCAAATTCTTTATTTTCCGAACGAATATTTTGATTTAATTTTAAAACTTTAAAAAGAGACCATAACGCAGATAATTTAATTGTTTCTTCAATTATACTATTTTTGTGACCACATTTCATAACTGGAAGAATTTGCCGAAAATCACCTCCTAATATGATCAATTTTCTACACTATTTATTCAATTAATATAATGATATTTCATTGCTCTGAAGCAATTATAAAGAACATAAATAGTATAATCCTTTACCTTTGATTCGTCTTAAGTCCGATATTTTACCCATCAAAATTTCATATTGTCAAAATTTGATAGTTTCATACTTCATTATTATAAAATTTCTCTCTGAAAATGGGGGTTGGCGAGCGGAGCGAGCAGGGGCGAAGCCCCCCTAGTATATATATATATATATAGTCGTAAGCGTTATTTGTGTCACGCAGACCCCCTCGCCTCCCCTGGCCCCCCCTCAGCCCCCCTCAAAATAACGTAAAATTGTGATTTTTTCTACGTTATTTTGAGTATGGTAGAGCTCACCCACCTTTCCCCGCACCCTCATCAGACCCCCCTCGTGACCTCCCTCAGACCCCCTCAGACCCCCCTCATTTAAATGTTCACTTAAAAGTTTATTTTTTTCATGTATTTTTCATATGTTTTATTAATAAGGTAGTATATACAGATGTACCGTTTAAGAGTAATTTTGAATTCTTAATTTCTGAAATAAAAGAGTAAATTATTGAGAAAATTACATTAATTATATATAAAAATATATTTTATGTATATTTCATATATTATATAAAATTAATAATTTATATTTTTCATATGTTTTATTAATAGGGTAATATTTATAGATGTAACGCTTAAGAGTAGTTTTTAATTCTTAATTTCTGAAATAAAAGAGTAAATTATTAAGAAAATTACATTAATTATATATTAAGATATATTTTATTCTATTTTTTCCACATCACCTTGGAGGTAAATAGAAAGATGCGTTTCATTTTTAAGTGGTATTCCCAGTAGGCCTAATCCATAATGAATTGTATCCAAGATTTAAATCTTTAAGAATGTCGATGAAAATTGTTACTCAGAGGTTTTCGGGGTCATAAAAAGGATGCAACCACAGATATGTGAAGCTTACGAAGAAGTTGACGATCTCAAACATAATAAGATGGTAGATATTTGAGTCCCATGGAAGCAGCATGGAGATTACAAGAATTTTCTTTATGTGGTAGAAGTCACACTGTAATACGTTTAGCAATTCACACCGAAAATAAACAAAATATAATTTTCGAAGAAAATAAAAGGAAAAAGCTTTAGATAACTGGAAAACTACATTAACTTCGTGGTTTGAATTAAATAAAAAAGATAAAAATGCAAAAAATATTAAATACGTTAATATACCAAAATATTATATTTTTAAGAATAAAACTTGGATAAAACGTCAACAAGAACTAAAACATGTTGCTATAGGACGTTTAAATGTAGTATCTCCAAGAGATGTTGAAAGATTTCATTTAAAATTAATTTTAAATCGTGTTAAAGGCGCAACATCTTTTGAAGAATTATGTACATTTGAAAATAAAACATATAATACAAAGAAACAGCAATACAAATGGGTCTAATCGAAGATGATTTACAGATTGACAAAATTTTTGAAGAAGCTTGTAATATAATGTTACCTGTTCAATTGCGTAAATTTTTTACTTGGTTTTTAATAACAGATAACATTAATGGTAATACTATTTGGACAAAATTTAATAAATATTTTACAGAAGATTTTGACAATAATAAAAATAACCGAGCTCTTCATCATATAAACGAAATTTTAAAAGTTGAAGAAATGTCTTGTAAAGATTTTGGATTACCTGAACCTGAGGAAATTTTCGATACAAATAATGAAAATAATAAAGAAAATATTTTATTCTGTAAACAAATGTTTAATAATTACTATAGTCAATTAAACACAGATCAAAAAACAATTTTAACACAAATATTAAATAATGAACATAAAATTAACTTTATTGATGGTCCTGGAGGTTCAGGTAAAACGTTTTTATATAAAACTTTAATTTATTATTTTTTGTCAATAGAACTTTTTGTTCAATTATATCAATGGCTTGGACTGGTAGCATCTATACTATTACCAAAAGGTATAATCAGTCATAAAACTTTTAGATTACCTTTAGATTTAAACAATATTGAAAGTGCATTTTTAAAATTTGAATCAGATAAAAAAAAAATTTCGTGAAGTTTTTGCGATTATTTGGGATGAAGCGTCAATGATTCCACGTAAAGCTTTAGAAATTGTTGATAAAACTTTACAAGATGTTTGTAATAATAATCTACCATTCGGAGGAAAATTATTAATTTTAGGGGGTGATTTTAGACAAATTCTCCCAGTTGTTAAAAATGGTTGTAGAAGCACAATAATTCAAGAAACAATAAAATATTCAAATCTTTGGTGATTATTTAATATAATGTATTTGAAAACAAGTATCCGTTCAAAAGATATCATGTTTGCTTCATTTTTATTAGATATTGGAGAAGGTAAATTTAATTCATTTGTTATATCTGATAGTTTTAAAACAAACGATGTTTGTTTTAAAATATATGAAAATATAAATTGTAGTATATCAATAAATAGAGTTATATTAACATCACATAATGAAGATGCAAATATTTTAAATAATAAAATTTTAAAACTATTAAATACTGAAGAAAATACATATTATAGTTTAGATTATGCTACTCATAAAGATGTAGATTTATCTAATGATAACATCCATATTAATTACCCGATTGAAACTTTAAACAATATACGTGAAGGACTACCACCACATAAATTAAAACTTAAAATAAATACTATTGTAATGTTAATAAGAAATTTAAGTATTAACGATGGATTATGTAATGGAACACGATTAAAAATTACTAAATTATTTAAATGCAACATAGAAGCAGAAATAATAACAGGTGAAAACTCTGGAAACATAGTTTATATTCCTCGAATTACATTAAACAATGGCAATTCTTCATCATTACCATTTATTTTATATAGAAAATAATTTCCTTTAATATTAGCGTTTACTATGACTATTAATAAATCACAAGGTCAAAGTTTTGATAGTGTTGGAATATATATTAGAAGACCATTATTTTCTCATGGTCAATTATATGTAGCATTATCAAGATGTAAAAACCCAGATAAAATTTTTATTGGAAATAATTCAGAAAATAAAGAAGAAATTATAAATATCGTTTGGAAAGAAATTTTAGATAATTAATTTTCAAATATTTTTCTTTTTAGAATATGTCGACTACACAGAACGAAAGTAAATTATAAAAAACAACAATATATTTATTCGTTATTCAATAATAATAATAAATACATAATAAATTATTAGTTTTAGACTATTTAGAATATGAACAAAATTATATGGAATACATGATTAATTTAGAATCAGATAAAATTATTGAAAAAGATAAATTAAAAAAACTAAATCATCAGTCAAAAAAAAAAAACAAGAAAACAACAGAACAATAAAAATACAAAACTCAAAATTGGAAAACTTAAAGTTGACAAAATTTTAGAAGAATTTAAAAATCTTTCTTTACAATAATTGAATTTTGTTTTTTAGGTAAATTTTTATATAATTATTAATTAATTAATTTTTTGAATTAATTTTTAGTTAATTAAAACAACAATATTTTTTCTTTCATTTAGGACAATGGAATATACAAATAACGTTGGAAAATTTTAAATAGCATATCAGAAAATATTAAATATAAAAAAAAAAAAAAAATAAAAAAACAATTCAAAAATTGAATAAAACATT
Organism: Torymus aiolomorphi; assembly: GCA_036365515.1. Classification (NCBI taxonomy): domain Eukaryota; kingdom Metazoa; phylum Arthropoda; class Insecta; order Hymenoptera; family Torymidae; genus Torymus; species Torymus aiolomorphi. The sequence goes on from CM070875.1 coordinate 179,722,925, forward strand.
TCGAAGAATTTAACTTATTATCAGGTAATTCAAATCATTTAATTATTAAATTTAATTTTACAAAATATATATTATATTATAAAAAAATATACTTTTATTGTAACAATTTAAATGTTTTCTGAAATTTTATAGTGACAAAAACAGTGGATTAGGCCTACTGGGGATACCACTTAAAAATAAAACGCATCTTTCTATTTACCTCCAAGGTGACGTGGAAAAAATAGAATAAAATATATCTTAATATATAATTAATGTAATTCTCTTAATAATTTACTCTTTTATTTCAGAAATTAAGAATTCAAAACTACTCTTAAGCGTTACATCTATAAAAATTACCCTATTTATACCACTCTCACCTCAAAATGACAACTTTGATATGATTTTTCGGCGCTCGTAGTATAAAATACCGTTCGAAACTAGTGCGTAAGTCGATTATTTAGGTGGTGTGACTTTTTCGCACTCGCTTCGCTCGTGCAAAAAGTCACACCAGCTAAATAATCGACTTCCCCACCCGTGTCGAAATGTACTATAATAAAACATATGAAAAATATAAATTATTAATTTTATATAATATTGTCTAGCGAGGTCGAAAATACAACCTTCGCGATCGGGCGCCGGGAGCGAAAGTGGTACTTTCGGCCCGCTAGGCAAAAAAAACTTTTCCAAGCAACGAGAAATTCTTTTCCAAAACCTTTACAATCACTTTACAAAAACTTTTACAAACGATAAGAATTTTTCGGAAACCATAGAAATTATTTTCTGAAACCTATACAATATCCTAAAAAATGATTTACGTTTTATTTTATGAAAAGGAATTCTACAAATCAATAATAAAATTTTGTGTTCTAAAGTCCAACTAAATTTCTTTCACGCGGATACTTTAAGTCAAACTCAAAAAAGTTGTGAAATCAATTAAAGTATAGTTCTATACTTAACAAACATTATTTATAATGTACTTTTACTCTTAAAAAGTTGTGAAATCTCTCTAAAAAATTTGTTTACAAAAGTAAAAACTTATAGGCAAGAATAAGTTTGGTTACTATTCAATGTAGTTTTATACTTAATACACATTATTTATAATGTACTTTTACTCTTAATTAAAAAGTTGTGAAATCTCGATCTCTAAAAAATTTTTTTACAAAAGCAAAAACTAATTTAAAACTTTTGTGAATAACAATACTACCATTTGATGATATTAAAAATATACCTTAATGAACTCTCATAACGTTATCACACAATCTAATTATTATTTTCTCTTAAAAAGTTGTGAAATCTATCTCAAAAAACATTTTACAAAAGTTTAAACTAAAGCAAGTATTAGTCTCTCGCTCATCCTCCCTCTCTCTCGCTCCCTCTCTTTCTCTCCGTCTCTCGCCCTCTCTATCTCTTCCTCTCTTTCCCTCCACTCTCTATCGCCCTCTCTCCATCTCTCTCTCAACATCCGTCAAACTGAGTACCAAAAACTTTAATGAGGGCTTCAATATTTTTTTAAAACAATCAACACGTTTTTTAAAAGCTAATTTTGTAAGTACGTTCTAACAACACAATTTCTCAAGTCCTTTTAATTCTTCTAGTCTCGTCTATTCAATAAGCACTCTTTACAAATGGGAATAATTTTTTCATGACTGTACAAATAATAATATTGTTAATATAAAATTTTCTACGAAAGTATAAAATAAGGCAAGTATAGACGTTTTTTCTACATAATCTATAAAAAAACAACCCAATATGTCTAGACCTTTTATTTATTCGAATCTCATCTATTCAATAAGCACTCTCTACAAATGGTAATCATTTTTTTCATGATTGTACAAATAATAATAATATTGTTAATATAAAACTTTCTGCGAAAGTATAAAATAAGGCAAGTATAGACGTTTTTTCTGTATAATATCTATAAAATAAAATATAAAACTTTCTACGAAAGTATAAAATAAGGCAAGTATAGACGTTTTTTCTGTATAATCTATAAAATAATAATATTTATGATTTTTGAAAAGAAATCAAATAAATACCAGTCAAAAAGTCTTTCACTTCTTTGAGTCATTGTATCCTGAACAAATTATGTGTAAGCATTCAAATTGTTTACTGCAAATCAAACAAACGAAAGTTGTGAAATCAATTATCGATAGTCAAGTAATGCAAACATCTCTCGGAAACAACTGTATGACTGTTTTCAGAAATGTATTCAAATTTGTTCATCCTTATATACAAATTAAACACAAGAAAGTACTGAAATCAATTTATTGTAGTCAAGTACCCATGAGATAACTTGACTGACATAATAGAACTTTTCGTACCTTGCATGTAAAATTACATTTTATGTCCACGCTGTAACTTCAAAGATATTCAGCCAGTGGGCATAAAGTATTACTTAACGCCTAAGAGGCGCAATAGCTCACATACTCCTATACAAAACCTTATAGAACCTACGCACTTTACGCCCGTATAGGTGAAAATTATTTTATAACTATTATGCTTTCTTTTCATTTTTAAAATTCATAAGAATTTTTTCAGATATTTACAAAAAGTCAAAGTTTTGAACTTTCTATAATATTACGCATCTTGGGAGGACAAGAGAAGTCTAGAGCTGCTCTAGCAGGGGTGGTTCTCCAATCTCCCACACATACTTGGCGGGCCCGACGGTTTGCAGTTTACCGGTGGGCTTTGTAAATGTAGAATTCTAAATTTTTGCATAAATTCATTAAAAATGTTTATACCTATAAATCCACTATAATTAATATATAATTACAATGACTCTAATTTTTAATTGATACTTTTCAAATATATCATCCATACATATGTGCAGAATCTCATGATTTACTTACATTACCCAAAATATTTTTCCTTGTGTCCGTCGTTTTTAAACAGGAATGAAATAAAAATGCATATAAATTGTACTAAAAAATCTACTCAAAAGTGCTTTAGATTTTACTAACCATTTTATAAGCCACCTATTTTTTATCCTTTTCCCGCGTGTAAATATCATATAAGATCTCATGTGAGTATTTCAGCCATCAAATCTCATATGAGATCATATTTATATATAAAATGTTTTCTGCAATTTTATATATTATGGGATCTCAAATGAAATCTCATATGAGATCTGATGTCCGATATTCACATATATGAGATCTCATATGATATTTTCACGCCGGTTTGCAATTTCTATTTAAAAACAGAGTGATACATTCATGGATCAGTATTTAATATGTAAATGCAACCCATTTATACATTTTATCTGATATTTATATTATATGCAAATGACCATGTCTACACCTTGAATTGCAAACCGTCGGGCCCGCCAAGTATGTGTGGGAGATTGGAGAACCACCCCTGCTAGAGCAGCTCTAGACTTCTCTTGTCCTCCCAAGATGTGTATTATAGAAAGTACAAAACTTTGACTTTTCGTAAATATCTGAAAAAATTCTTATGAATTTTAAAAATGAAAAGAAAGCATAATAGTTATAAAATAATTTTCACCTATACGGGCGTAAAGTGCATAGGTTCTATATGGTTTTGTATAGGAGTATGTGAGCTATTGCGCCTCTTAGGCGTTAAGTAATACTTTATGCCCACTGGCTGAATATCTTTGAAGTTACAGCGTGGACATAAAATGTAATTTTACACGCAAGGTACGAAAAGTTCTATTATGTCAGTCAAGTTATCTTATGGGTACTTGACTACAATAAATTTCTTTCAGTACTTTCCTGTGTTTAATTTGTATATAAGGATGAACAAATTTGAATACATTTCTGAAAACAGTCATACAGTTGTTTCCGAGAGATGTTTGCATTACTTGACTATCGATAATTGATTTCACAACTTTCGTTTGTTTGATTTGCAGTAAACAATTTGAATGCTTACATATAATTTGTTCAGCATACAATGACTCAAAGAAGTGAAAGACTTTTTGACTGGTATTTATTGGATTTCTTTTAAAAAATAGATTAGACTATACAGAAAAAACGTCTATACTTGCCTTATTTTATACTTTTGTAGAAAGTTTTATATTTTATTTTATAGATATTATACAGAAAAAACGTCTATACTTGCCTTATTTTATACTTTCGTAGAAAATGTTATATTAACAATATTATTATTTGTACAGTCATGAAAAAAATTATTCCCATTTGTAAAGAGTGCTTATTGAATAGACGAGACTAGAAGAATTAAAAGGACTAGAGAAATTGTGTTGTTAGAACGTACTTAAAAAATTAGCTTTTAAAAAACGTGTTGATTGTTTTAAAAAAATATTGAAGCCCTCATTAAAGTTTTTGGTACTCAGTTTGACGGATGTTGAGAGAGAGAGAGGGAGAGAGGGTGATAGAGAGGGGAGGGAAAGACAGGAAGAGATAGAGAGGGCGAGAGAGACGGTGAGAAAGAGAGGGAGCGAGAGAGAGGGAGGATGAGCGAGAGACTAATACTTGTCTTAGTTTAAACTTTTGTAAAATGTTTTTTCAGATAGATTTCACAACTTTTTAAGAGAAAATAATAATTAGATTGTGTGATAATGTTTATTTATTTATTTATTTATTTAACCAGAAAAGTTACAATGCAGTTTACAAAGTAAAATCTATTAGAGGTAAACATTGTTACCTGTACAATAGTCTGGTTGCATACAACTAATACTATATCTATAACTTAAAACTAACAGATTATTCATTCGAGTAACATAAACATTTTCAAAAACTTTATTTCATTTAACAATTTATATATTCTATAAATAAAATCCGCCAAAACGTAATATTATAATCTTCATTTTTCCAAAAGTAAACAGTGAAAATGATATGAAGTTGTGCGTAATGTTACAATTAAATGTTATTATCGAAAGAGCTTTTGTTTTAATTTGTACTTAATTGTACTCTTCTTATAATTTAAAATTTTGAGATCATTAGGCAATTCGTTAAATACCCTCATAGCTTCTACCAGACTATCTTTATCACTAATAGCTTTGGTCATTTTAGGTAGTTGTACTGATTTTTTCTAGTATTGCGTTTTATTGTAAGAAAAGCATCTTTTAGATTATTATAATGATAGCATAAGGATTCTAGAGTGAACATTTGTTCTATTTTTAGCGGAGTGTTGTGCACCTGGAATTTATTTTTGGCAATGATTTTGAGCAATTTATTTTGGATTTGTTGTATTATTTTAATTTCTGTTCTACAAGCACCCCCCAAGCAATGATGCCATAGTTTATAACATTATGAAAGAAGGAGTAATAAATAATCATCAATGTGTTTGTATCCATAATTTTTCTTAGCTTTGCGAGTATAAATATTAAATATTTTGTTCTGTTAATTAAATATTTAATGTGACTATCCCATTTCATATTAAAGTCGAAAATTAATCCCAAGTACTTGTAACATTCTGTTCTAGTTATTTGCTGATTTTGTATATTTATATTTACATTAATTGGGACACTATCACGATAGTTACCGAAAGTTATAAACTTAGTTTTTTGTATATTTAGGGATAGCTTATTTAAAGCAAGCCATTCCGCCGCTTGATCTAGTAGTTTGTTTATTCTATCCTGCGCCATTGACCACGTGTCTTCACTAGAAATGATGACAGTGTCATCAGCGTAGGACAGAATAGACCCTTCCGGCATATCTCTCAATAGATCGTTTACATATAATATGTTATGAGAGTTCATTAAGGTATATTTTTAATATCATCAAACGGTAGTATTGTTATTCACAAAAGTTTTAAATTAGTTTTTGCTTTTGTAAAAAAATTTTTTAGAGATCGAGATTTCACAACTTTTTAATTAAGAGTAAAAGTACATTATAAATAATGTGTATTAAGTATAAAACTACATGGAATAGTAACCAAACTTATTCTTGCCTATAAGTTTTTACTTTTGTAAACAAATTTTTTAGAGAGATTTCACAACTTTTTAAGAGTAAAAGTACATTATTGTAACGCGTGCGCGAGGTAGGTAAGTCGAGATTCGAATTACCCGCGCCGAGCAGGCATGCTCCCCGGGGGCGCGAGCGCGCGAGCATCCTGATCGGATTAGAACGACCTGGCGACGCGTAATATGCCCGTCGCGTACCCGCGAATCTGCTACGGCTTTATGCGAGTCACGGCAGCCACCTTCGTGTCTGCCATCGCGCGTGAAACATCTCCTCCACGTCTCTCGTCAGTTGACTTGTCCGCGCCGTCCTATCGTTTTTTGTTAGACCCCGCGAGTGTAGTGCAGGCGCCGCACATAGTGTATGCGCACGCAAGAGAGACAGAGAGAGAAAGCGATCCCGAGCCGCGTGAGCCACAGAGACAGCGAGCGAGCACAGAGGCAGCCAGGCCGCCCGCCGACCCAATACAGCGAGTAAGGGAGAGAGAGAAAGAGAGCTCAACTGCTGTGCGAGCGAGAGGGAGCGAGAGAGAGCCGAGTGCACCGGTTGCTCCTTCTTAACGTAAGTTATCTATTCTCCTCTCGCGGGTTTATTGTAAAGGCTCGCACGGAAATCGCCCCGTGCAAGCTTTCTGTGCCGTGTACGTGCGGGTGTGTGTCAGCCCGCCGTACTTTAACACCGCGCGCGAAATTAGAAGCTTCGCCGCGCGCCATATCGTTCGCGCGTTTGAATCTTAACGGTCGCGCGCGAACTAACTCATTTGTTCTAATCAGCACGTGCGTTGTGCTTGTAGTTATTGGTGATTTTAATATACTGTGATATCTAGTTACTCGTCGCGTTGTTCATTACAACCTGTCCTTCTCCCGGATACTGCCGCCTCCGCAGGAAAACGACTCCGCCGGTCGTTTTCATATCTGAGTATAGCAGCCGCGCGCTTTACTCTTCGAGCGCGCACTTTTCACTCAGCGATCCAATTAGTTGGAAAGCGAAGTTCGTATGCGATCTTCGCGTTGTTTTCGGGATTCCAGGAGCAGATCCCCGGGCAAGTCATTTTAGTCACCCGCGGCACCGTGTTCTAGGGCATCGCTGGCCAGTGGCTTGTTGGGATTTTCCCCCTCTAGCCATCCCGTTACAACTAGCGCCACAACGTTTTGTGGGTGGAGAAGGACCCGCGGCGCGTACATGACACGCGGCGAAGCTCGGCGCGAAGAAGCTCAGCAGCGTAGCTGAGCATAAGCTGCGAAGAAAGGCTCTTCGTGCCGCAGCTCGTAGGCGCGTGTGTGCGTGTGCGTGACACAGCCGTGCTGTTGCGACAGTGCGGTCAAGAGGTTAGGCAAGCGATAGCCAATAACCCTCGACCTAGAGTGCCGACGAGGAGAGATCTTGATCGCGAAATTTTTGTACGTTAGGAAATTGTTTTTAATAATTAAAATTTTTTTAATAATAATTATTTTTTTTAACGACAAAAATTTTTTTTAAGCGATAATTAATTTTTTTAATTAATTTTTTTTCTCGACTCGAAAAATTTTTTTTTCTCCTCTCGTATTTTCGATACGAATTATTTTTTAGTGGACGAAAAATAAAATTTTTTTTTCTTTTCTCGTGCTGTTAGTAGAAAATCGAGGGCAAAAATCTCCTCGAACTTTAAAATTGTTTTTTATTTTTTTAGGTGAAAATAGTATTTATTGTTTTTGTTTTTTGGTGATATTGTCCGTTTTGACACACACACATATATATATATATATATATATATTTTCACATATATTTATTTTAAAATTACAAGTGCGAGTAGTTGAGCGTAATTAATTACAAATAGTAATTAATTACAAAAATAGCTTTTGTTTTTTTAGAGCCGCATACGGGAAACCCTCGTGCGTTATCGAGGTTAAGAGCAACCGCCGTAGCTCATAGAAAATAACCCGGGTTCGCGTTCAAAAAGCTAGCTCACGGGTTGAATAGGCAAACTCTCTCTGCCATCAATACAGATACTACTCGCGCTAGTAAAATAAGTTCGTGGGGAAGCGCACAGCCAATTGACACCATGGCCCGATCATCGCAATTTGCGGAATCTGCGATACTCAATTGGGCCTATACACAGCCCGAAGAGGAAATAAACGAGGCCATGCAAGCCCTTGGTCTACAGCAGTCAGATCTGCAGTCAGTAAATATGCTGACACCGATCAAGTGGCTTATGGGCGATTATAGTGCCGCCGATTTCGTGCCAGAGCCGGAGCTGTCGGAGCAGCAAGCGTTTGCTAAACGCGAGCAGTCCCGAAGAGCGTTCATCGACTTAACGTTGATGAACAAGTCTGGGTCGACTATTGTGGATCCCAATACTGACCCAGACCTCCCGCACCCGTTGATAACGCTCCTTGATGACCCGATAGTGATGCAGAAACTCTCGGAGTCTCGGAGGATGAACGCTCCACAACAAGCACATAATGCAGGGCTGGAGCCAACGGAAGAGGCAAACGGCCAGGAGGGTTCCGAGACAGAGATATTAGCTCTGCAGCACCCACCGGGACATCTTCAGCCGAAGCTGAGTGACAGCTTCAACAGCAACAGCTCCAACAGCAACAACTCCAACAGCAGCAGCAAATGCAGCAGCAGCAAATGCAGCAGCAGCAATTGCAGTAGCAGCAAAAGCAGCAACAGCAGTTGGAGCAGCAACGACGGCAGCAACAGCAACAACAGCGGAAGCAACAGCAGCGGCAGCAAGTGCTCCTGGAGGAGCAGCGCAGGCAACGACAATGCCAGCGCAACTACGAAGAAGAGTCGTTGTTAGCACGAAATAGGCAGCACGGGTTCTAGCAGCAATCGCGAAACCCGCCGCAGTCGCAAAACCTAGAGTGGCCGCGACAGCGTGAGTCGCGAGCCGCCGGAATAGCAGTCGGAGACAATATATTATCGGAGCAGCTACTGGCGGTGATCAAAACACTCGTCGAAGAGATTGAAGAGCCTAAAGAGAATGTACGAATACTTCAGGAGCTCGACATCCAACCTCAAGTACGCAATTGATGGAAGTTCAACCCCCAAGCACGGGCCGTAGACGAGGACCACCGCAAGTAAACTTCCGAGACACGTTCACGTATTCGGAGTCTAACAGCAGCAGCCCGAGTCTCCAGTCCCCAACAGAGGCTGGGAGGAATAATACTAGAAATTCTTCCCAGCGCCAGACTAGGAATGGTGCGACCCAGGACCCGTCGGAGAGGCATACGTATTTGCCTCAGCAGACGAACCGTGATGTGGGCCAGATAGTCCGAAAATGGCACATCAGGTTCTCAGGGTCCTCAAAGGAGCAGAGCGTCGAGTTATTCCTCACAAGAATAGAGGAATGCAGAACTCTAGCTAATCTGACACACGACGAGGTGCTTTCGTCGTTGTCAGAGCTCCTAACTGGGATAGCAGCCACCTGGTACCGGAGCAATCGCCACACATGGCGATCGTGGCCAGATTTCATAGAGGCCATAACGCACATGTACGGCGGGGACAGGGGACATCAGCAGCGCGTCATAGCGGAAATAAACGCGAGGACTCAAGGCAAAAATGAACTTACGCGTGATTACGTAGTAAATCTACAAGCCATGATCCTAAAGTTGGTTTCGGTGCCTAGCATCGCTCAACAGTTAGACATGTTGCACCGGAGCATGCGGCCAGAACTGCAAAAGATGGTAATGCGAAATCAAATTACGGATTACCGAGGGCTCCTGGACCTGGCCCGGGAAGCCGAATTAGCGCTCGCCGCAGATAAGGTGTATCATTCGCCACCACCGCCCGAGCGCACGTACATGTCAGAATTTGCCTACGTGCCGACTGAGCCGCCCACGGATCAACGGAAAAAGCAGAATCCAAGCGTGGCGGCGATGGGGCATCAACAGCACGAGCCTCGAGAGAGCCTCGAGGCTATGTCCCGTCGGGTCATGGCCGAATGCTTATCGGCCTTGACAAAGAAAGGCACCGACGACAACAAGGGGCAAAAGCCTAGCCCGCCGCCAACCAGAAAACCTAAGAAGAAGGGTAATTGGGAAAATAGGCGGCGGGAGGGCGGGCAAATTACAAACCAGCCTAGTGGGGGTAGTAGCTCGACCCACCAGGCTAGGCCGCAAAGTCCAAGAAATGACGGACCTCCACAAAGGCAAGAGTACCGACGGGAACCCGGATATGAGCAAAAGGGAGGCAACAAGCCCAATGATGCCGGAAACCGACAGGGAAACGGCCAGAGAGGCAGGTAAACACGACCACATACCCGCCCCCTCTATCCAATCGTCTGGAGTGGAGAGCGAAGAAGTGCCCGTGATTCAACCGAATGAAGTCAACCAAGAAACTTGCTCGCGATGGTGGCTTCAAGTAGGTGTAGCCGGTTACAGGCTACGAGCACTCTTCGATACAGGCGCTTCCTGGACTGGGATGAATTCTATAGGCCTACAGCTCGCTACGGCCTGTGGAAAAGAGTTAATCCCAGCCAGCGGCCTAACGGCACGGGTGGCAAACGGGCAAAGCATAGCAGTGGTTGGCTATGTGTATCTGCCCATGGTCGTGGCTGGCGTGTGCAAGGAAGTGCGCGTCGCAATAATGCCAGATCTAGATACGGAGTGCTACTTGGGGGTAAACTTCATTAAGAAGTTTAGAGCTGTCTTAGACCCCACAGACAACACGCTACATCTCAAGGATGACGATGCAAGCGTAAAGTTAGAAGTAGCCGCCATAACCGCAAATAACACCGTGTCCGTATCAGCTATAGGGTTGGCGGACTCAACAGAAGAACAGCGCAAAGAGGTAGAAGCTTTAGTAGCTCAGCTGATCGGTAACAGCCTGGCACCACTAGGGTGTACTTCGTGGATCGAGCATGCAATAGACGTCGGATCTACAAGACCCATTAAACAAAAGTACTACCCTGTATCTCAGAAACTCGAGGAAGAGATGCACAAACAGGTGGAGGAAATGCTAGTCGCGGGAATAATAGAACCCTCGACAAGTGGCTGGTCAAGTCCAGTGGTAATGGTAAGCAAGTCCAACGGGAAGTTCCGTTTCTGCGTGGACTTCAGAAAAGTGAACGCAGCGTCAAGGCCAGATGCGTACCCGTTACCATACATGGAAAGTATCTTGCGCAAACTGCAGAAAGCGCGATACATCTCCACGTTGGATTTAAGCAATGCGTACCATCAGATACCACTTAGTCCGGAGTCCAAAGAGACTACGGCCTTCACCGTGCCAGACAAAGGGCTTTTCCAATTTATGAGAATGCCCTACGGTCTTTCGTATACCGGAGCGTTCTTCCAGAGGCTGATTGACAAAGTCATCGGTCCCGAACTCGAACCTTTTGCTTACTCGTATTTTGACGATATAATAATAGTCACAGAGACATTCGAGGAGCATAAAGAGGTTCTAAAAAGAGTTCTGGACAGGATACAGGACGCGGGCCTCACAATAAATCGCGAGAAGAGCGTCTTCTGTCGCGATGAGGTCCAATATCTTGGGGTCATAGTAAATAGAGATGGTTTTAAGCCAGACCCCGAGAAAATAAAGCCCATCATGGAATATCCGGTACCGAAAAACCTCCGTCAGCTGAGACGCTTCTTAGGAATGGGCTCGTGGTATAGAAAGTTTTTATCGAACTTCGCCACAATTGCTGAAACACTGAACGAATTAACGAAAAAGGATCGGAAATATGAGTGGTCAACGGCACAAGCAGAGGCCTTCCAAAAGCTAAAAGCGCTAGTAGCTTCTGCACCGATTCTACACAGACCGGTGTCTAACGTGCAGTTCGTGGTGCAAACTGATGCAAGCAATACAGGTCTGGGAGCGGTGCTATACCAAATAATTGACAGCGATGAAAGAGTCCTAGAGTTCGCGAGTCGAACTCTGAGCGCAGCCGAGAGGAATTATAGTGTGACGGAACGAGAATGTCTAGCAATTCTCTGGGCAATTAAAAAGTTCCTTCCGTATATAGAGGCATACGACTTCAAGGTTATCACGGACCATAGCAGCTTGAAGTGGCTTCGTGACCTCCAAAACCCGACCGGCAGGTTAGCTAGGTGGGCTTTGGAGCTGCAGAACCACAGTTTCACGGTTGAACATCGAAAGGGCTCGTTGGCTAATGTCCCAGATGCTCTTTCACGGATGTTCGAGGAAGAAGAGCCAGCGGTCGCCGCGTTAGAGCTCGAGCGCGATACAAACGACCACTGGTACCTCAAGATCGTGAAAGAGGTTCAACAGCAGCCGCGAGACTTCCCCACGTTCAAGCTGGCGGGGGGGAGACTGTACAAATACAACCCTAATGAAGTCATAGACGAATCTCTCGGCGACGACGATGCATGGAAGTTAGCAGTCCTTCACGAAAAGCGACGCAAAGTACTGGAGAGACTTTCCAACTGCTGGGCACTTGGGCCGCGAGAAAACTCTAGAGAGAGTAAGGCGGAAGTATTATTGGCCACACATGTCTCGAGATGTCGCCAGTTATGTGAACCAGTGCCAAATTTGCCAGCAGTGCAAAGTCGAACAGCGCGCTCCAGCAGGATTCATGGGACGTGGCCAGCGATATTATGGGACCCCTCCCTAAAACCAGGCACGGCCACGAATACATTCTCATCTTCCAGGACCTGTTCACACGCTGGATCGAAGTAATTCCGATAAAAAGGGCTGATGGCAAATCGGTGATAAAAGGGCTCAACGAACGAGTATGTCTGCGGTTCGGAGTCCCCGAGGTGTTTCTCTCCGATAATGAGACTGAATTTAAGAATGCACCCTTAGAGGCATTCTTAAGGGGGCTAGACACCTTTTTTCTCTGAAATAAGAAGTCACATTTTAATACATAAATGTAAACTAATTATTTCATACTTTTTACATATAAAAGTGGGTATATTTATCTTACTTTAAAACTTTCTCCGATGGGCCTTTTATATGGTCCAGAACCATAGTCATCGATGAAACAAGTTTTTTCACTAACCGTAAGCTTTGAAATTTTCCTGTGGATGGATTGACTCCAGATTTGAACTAAATTACTCCTGAATAGTATAATTCTCATATGACTGTAGGGATTTTTGATCTAATGAGAAAAAAAAATTGTGCTGTTTTTCAAGAGTTTTTTTTTAATTTTTTTAAATTTTTTATATTTTTTCATAATTTTTCTGATGTAAAAATTTTTTCCGACATTTAATCCTAAATCCCTACACTCATATGAGAATTATGCAAGCGGAGCAGGCGGGACAAGCCAAATATTATGACGCTCATCGTCGACCTCCAGAATTCTGCCTAGGCGATCGTGTATGGAGAGAGAATAAGGTACTATCCTCAGCAGCTGAGGGGATTTTTGCCAAATTAGCCTCGAAGTACGCGGGGCCCTACACGATTGTGAATATTCTAGGCGAAAACACCTATGAAATCCAAGGTGAGGAGGGTCGAACGATACGTCCCGTCCATGCGCAGCAACTCAAACGATACGTCTCCGCAGAAGAGCCCAAGAACTACTTGGATAAAAGTAATCAAGAAGTAGCACAGTCGCTACCACCGAGGCACTCTTCAGCCGAACGTAATGTGCCAGCGGGCAACAGAGTTAGCCAGGGGAATGTACAGCCTCGGGCGACGGCTAAGAGGCGCGGTCCACCTCGTAAGACCGCGCTATTAGTTAGGCCAGGAAAGCGTGCGAGCGACGGCCGATCTACGCGTGTGGTCGGTCCAACAGAGTCCAAGCGAGGCCCAGGGAGGCCAAAGGGCTCGAAGAAGAAGTCTGCACCTACTGCTGTCGGGCCAATTAGTCCCCGCCGAACCCGAGCGTCCAAAAAGCGCTAACTGTGTCGTCCAGAAATTGTGCCGTCCGTACTAACCCGTGTTCGTCCTTGATTCCGATCCTCAGTCTCACCAATCTCCGGGATCAATTTGTCTGTTGCAGGATATGCAGGGCCTGACTCCAAAAATAGCAGAGACAGCGAAGAAGGTGATTGCTGGATTAATCCAGTGCAACCCTGACCCCGCCGTCATTGACTTCCTGGAGCAGGTAGTGGAAGGCATAGACCCGGTGATACTGGCACCACCGCCAGTGGAAGAGCCCTCCACACTTGTAATAGAGGAGTTAGAGGCGCCGGAACCAAGAAGGGGACCTTCGGGACCAACCGACGCAGGCGTTGGCCCGTCCCCACTCGGGAAGGAGCAGCGGGAGAAGAGCGGGGCTCGGCCAGAAGAAGCACCAGTCGAGCCGATTGGTGCTGGCCGAGATCCCGAAGAGGAGGCGGCTCAAGCCCATCATTGTGCGCCGGAAGTTGACGCCGGCGCGGCTCGAGCCGCACAAGGAAAAGAAGGAGATGCTCCGACCCAGGCCCCAAAAGGAGCACCGACCGATGGAGTCGGTGCGGCCTAGGTCCCGGTGGAGCAGGCCCTTGAGAAGGCGCGGCGCCTCAGCAAGTCCTCGCGCGCTGCGGAGGACGCTGCCCTGGCCGCACTGGAGGATTTTCTCCAGTGCCACGGTGAGGCCGGCGAGCGGCAAGCCGACAAATGGGTCGGAATAGCCCAAGGCCGGCGAGAAGAGCTCGCGGCCGCCGCAGAGGCCAGGGCCGCCAGGCTGCGCCGCGCCGCCTTGCAGAAGGAGGAGGAGGCTCGTCTGGCACGTGTGCAGGAGCGCATGGAAGAGGCTAGGCGAGCCAGGGAAAAGGCGGATGATACGGCGCGTCTGGCCAAAGAAGAGGCCCAGCGTCGTCTCCTACGCGAAGAGGAGCACCTCCAAAGGGCGCTCGAAGAGGAGCAGGTGGCCCGGGAGGCGTTAAATGCACAGGCGCTTCCCCGGTGCTTCATGTCTGGCGAGCTTGGGGTAAAGAAGTCGAAGCACTGCCCCAACCAAGCTCGCCACAAGGGGCGCCGGACTTACTCCCGGACCAGCTGAAGAGGGCTAAGCCCCGAAGAGTTTTTTTTTGTTTTTTTCTTATAAAAATTTAAAAAAAAGAAAATCCAGTGACTCCAATTCGTCCTAATTCCCTTTTAGAACCTCCTTATACTAAAGCCTTACCACCCTACGTATAGGTACGACGACTGCCATGGATGGCAGAGCTGCTCGCGGTCCCCTAAGCAGCGTCTGGTGGGGGGTGTAACGCGTGCGCGAGGTAGGTAAGTCGAGATTCGAATTATCCGCGCCGAGCAGGCATGCTCACCGGAGGCGCGAGCGCGCGAGCATCCTGATCGGATTAAAACGGTCTCGCGACGCGTAATATGCCCGTCGCGTACCCGCGAAGCTGCTACGGCTTTATGCGAGTCACGGCAGCCATCTTCGTGTCTACCATCGCGCGTGAAACATCTCCTCCATGTCTCTCGTGAGTTAACTTGTCCGCGCCATCCTATCGTTTTTTGTTAGACCCCGTGAGCGTAGTGGAGGCGCCCCACATAGTGTATGCGCACGCAAGAGAGACAGAGAGACAGAGAGAGAGAGAGAGAGAGAGAGAGAGAGCGATCCCGAGCCGCGTGAGCCACAGAGACAGCGAGCGAGGAGCCGGCATCCAGCCTGCCTGCCGACCCAATACAGCGAGTATGGGAGAGAGAGAAAGACAGCTCAACTGCTTTGCGAGCGAGAGCGAGCGAGAGAGAGCTGAGTGCACCGGTTGCTCCTTCTTAACGTAAGTTTTCTACTCTCCTCTCGCTGGTTTATTGTAAAGGCTCGCACGGAAATCGCCCCGTGCAAGCTTTCTGTGCCGTGTACGTGCGGTTGTATGCCCGCCCGTCGTACTTTAACACCGCGCGGGAAATTGGCAGTTTCGCCGCGCGCCGTATCGTTCGCGCGTTTGAATCTTAACGGTCGCGCGCGAACTAACTCATTTGTTCTAATCAGCACGTGCGTTGTGCTTGTAGTTATTGGTGATTTTAATATACTGTGATATTTAGTTACTCGTTGCGTTGTTCATTACAACCTGTCCTTCTCCCGGATAACGCCGCCTCCGCGGGAAAACGACTCCGCCGGTCGTTTTCATATCTGAGTATAGCGGCCGCGCGCTTTACTCTTCGAGCGCGCGCTTTTCACTCAGCGATCCAATTAGTTGGAAAGCGAAGTTCGTGTGCAATCTTTGCGTTGTTTTCGGGATTCCAGGAGCAGATCCCCGGGCAAGTTATTTTAGTCTGACACCCGCGGCACCGTGTTCTAGGGCACCGCTGGCCTGTGGCTTGTTGGGATTTTCCCCCACTAGCCATCCCGTTACATTATAAATAATGTTTGTTAAGTATAGAACTATACTTTAATTGATTTCACAACTTTTTTGGATTTGACTTTCAGTATCCGCGTGAAAGAAATTTAGTTCGACTTTAGAACGCAAAAATTTATTATTGATTTGTAGAATTCCTTTTCATAAAATAAAACGTAAATAATTTTTTAGGATATTGTATAGGTTTCGAAAAATAATTCCTATGGTTTCCGAAAAAATTCTTATCTTTTGTAAAAGTTTTTGTAAAGTGATTGTAAAGGTTTTGGAAAAGAATTTCTCGTTGCTTGCAAAAGTTTTTTTTACCTAGGGTGCCGAAAGTACCACTTTCGCTCTCGGCGCCCGATCGCGAAGGTTGTATTTTCCACATCGCTAGACAAAAAAATAGGATACGCTCCACTGGAATAAAGTTGGCCAGCCCACAGCTCGTGTTTGTTTTCGGCTCGCTTTCAGCTCGGGTGGCAATTTACACGAGCTGTGGACTGTCCAAGTTTTTTCCTCCCTTGGTGCGTAATATACTATTAAAGGATTGTAGAAGTTTTGTAAAATAATTTATTAAAGGATTTTTTAAAACATGTAGAAATAGACCTTTTTTGGAGATATTTTGTAGAGTAAATGTAATAATGAATAATTTACAGAAATGGTTCTGTTATTGAAAGTACTACTTTAATTTAATGAGCAATACTACAGATAAGAAAAATGATTTTTGGAAGAAAAAGGAAACTTTTCATAGCAAATACATACAACAAATATTGTAAAGAGATGAAGAGATAATTTAAATAGCAAAAATCAGTTTTGTGAGAAATAGAAAATGTTTTTATAGGAATTATAGAAAATAGTTTAAAAAATATTTTTTAAAAGTGTTTATTATATAATTGTTTCAAAAAAACATTTAAGCTTCCATCAAGTTCTTTGTAGAGAGTTGGACAGTTGTTGAGAGCAAGATTGTTTGGATAAAAACATTAAACTTATATTAGTATTTCAACAGAGAATTTAAAGTTGTTAAAAAAGATAACAATAATATATTTTTTCTTTGTAGCTATTGCAAGGAATAAAAGAAAAAAGTACAAGTTATCATAATTGCAATTCAAATCTCTGTATCACCAGCTGATTCTCTTGCTTTTATAAAACTCGAAGCTCAAAGTTGGCTAAAAAGTTGAGTTCGCATGTCAAATGCCATTTCCACAGCAGCAGGTGGTACAACGTTTTTTAAAAACTACTCTTTCGCATCTATTTCTCTGAAATCACCTAATCCTCTAGTCTAAAAATGCGAAGCTCAAAGTTTGCCAAGTTAACTACCATCATGTAACAGTACCTGATACTAAGTTTTTTGACAAAACACTCTTATGCATCCATTTGCTTTTGTTTTTTTGACAAATTATTATTACATTATTAAATTTGTGCTAAAATTTACCTCTAGCCTTCTATTGCACATTCTAAAGCTGGAATTCGTTTCATTATTTTGGTAACCACATATTTCTTTTTCATAATATTTTTTTTTCATCATACTCATAATGTTGTAAAATTAAAAACACAACCAGTTGATGAATTAAACATTACTATTACCTGAATCTTGATAGAAAAATATGTACTAAAAACTTCTCTGAAAAATTTTGACATCTCTTACGTGAGAAAATCATAAAATAGATTACTGAGCACTTTCATTCCTTGAAATTTTCGCAATAACACATCATTTTTGCTCTTTTCAGTACTTCCATGTTCATTAGACATAATCTTTTCATTGGCACTTGAATAAATATATACAACAGCACAGCACTGATATCGACTAAGTTTTTTAAAGATGCCAGATGCTTTTTAAATCAAGGCTCAAACCAATATTTAGCCAAATATAAGCCAAAGCTTATTATGAAGTTTATGAACCTCATAACGCGTAATTATTTATTAATACACACTTGAGCTATTTTCAAAACATTTTAAACTGATTTTAAGTACAAGTTTTAAAATTTGATATAACACTTCGTGCAACACATTTTACCAACATTTTATTTTTTTTATAGTACATAAAACACTGACTTATTTTTTAATCACTATGTTATTTGTTATCATGTCATTTGATTATATATGCACTTCATGCAACACATCATACCGGTATTTTATTTTATTTATTACGCAAAACACTGATTAGATGTCATTTTTTAATAATCGCAACAATTTTATTATGAATATAATTTTCAACTAGATAGACGAACTATGAAAATCACAATTTTTTTTTTCCTATTTTTAAAAACTTACTTCAAAACATAATACTCTTTTCGTACTTTGAATCCAATACTGTCTAAATAAACTTCTTAGTTGTTGTTTGTTTTACGTGTTATTCATTGAAAGCAATGAAACTGTCATTTTCTTCATGGACATCCAAGTCCTCTATTCGTCCTGTCAAATACGAAGACAAATTTTTAATATTCTTCTAAAATTATATCTCATGAAAATTTTTCATGTTGAGAATATATAGATACACCTTGAAAAATATTGTATTGTAAAAATAGTATTTGCCTGCTCTTCCATAGGTTAATATTGGTTTTGTTTTTCTTTCTTGAGTAGTACTATATTCTTACTATCTTCTTTAATATAATTCTATTCCTAAGCGTCTGTTCTTGTATTAAAATAACTTTTTCTTGTCCATTAATAATAAAATAACCAGCAGGGTCATGAGGGCACTCGTTCATTTTTGCTAATTCAAAATTAGATTTTTCAGACAGTACACAATTAGAACTTCTCAACATTATTGGCTATATTACATATTCAAAATAGAATGAATAAGGCTTTCAGCATTTGTCAACGTTGTACAATCATCCAAGTTAATTCAAAATCGAATTTCAATGACTGTAAACAAATCTTGTATAATCTGTAAATATAAAAAAAAAATCACACAAAGTATCAATTTTTTTAAAATGATTGTAGCCATTTAACATTTTGCTGTTCAATACTTATCTAATAAAACCCCCGTTGATTGATATATGAATTTCACCTCTTCCTTTACGTAAATAAAGTCTAGTTGTATGTAGTTGTATGAGAAAAATAATATTGCTGCTAATAGGTTTCTTTTGATCACCTTCAAACATACTAGCTGCACGATCCAGTTGAGTTACTACTTGATTAGTGATAATCATTGCGCAGCCAAATTCATCAGCTAATCTAAGAAATAATCGAAGAAATCTGGCTACTAAATGCATTTGGTGAGCTGCCAATTCTCCTCTTCCAGCAAAATCTGTCCTGTATAATGCAGTAGCACTGTCTGCTATCAGTAGCCCATATCTAGATTCTGACATCATAACACTGGCTTTTATCAAAAACTGAGTTTGGTGGTCAGAGTTGTATGCACGGGCAGTTGCAACATTGTCAAGTACACTATCCCCACTGATGTCATGAGAAGTTACTGGAATTATTACTGGTGCTGCTCCGATAAGAATCTGTTCCAGAGCTCAAAGTCTATGAGAAAATTCTATAACCTGAAAATGAAAAAAATTTTCACAAAGTATCTATTCTTTATTTTTTTTTAAGTTATATTTATTTTTACATATGATTTTTTTACATATGATATATATATAATACTTATCTATGTATAAAAGTGTGTTCATGCCATCAGCTGATTGAAATTCATATACAATCTGTCGTACAAATAGCCGCGCAAGTTTTTTTTATACCTAATTACGTAAAAAAATACCATATACGTACGACATACGATATTTTGAGGCTATTTTGTAGTCACAGTTTTGTTGTTGTTATATATGTTGTTATATATATATATATATATATATATATATATATATATATATATATATATATACTTTCTCTCTCTCTCTCTCTCTCTCTCTCTCTCTCTCTTCGAGTATATTTTTACTTTTTCAGATCTTTTTGAAATATACTTTTTGAAATATTATTATCAACTAATATGTTATTATGCGTAAGGTTAGGTCGACCAGATTTATATAGATATACAAGCGTAAGATAGACGACAAGCGGAAGTGTCGTAAGAGCTGCAAACCGGATATCGGAATAACAAGAAGAAAAGTTCGGAAAGGAAAACGAACATAAAAATATTCAGTTGTCTATATCTTTTGAACGAGATAATCTTTTTGAATAAAATCTTTTGATTTGAGTAGAGCAATGAAATAGCTTTCGATTAAGAGCGATACGTTATATAGTTAAAACTAACGCATAGGTATATAAGCGGATTGAATTTCTCGTACATCCATTTCAATGTATATGTAGCACGGGTCGCTCCTTTTAGGCTTCTTCTATACTTGCCTTCGGAGCGCTCCCGCGCTCCTTGATATGAAATATACATAAAATATATTTTTATATATAATTAATGTAATTTTCTCAATAATTTACTCTTTTATTTCAGAAATTAAGAATTCAAAATTACTCTTAAACGTTACGTCTGTATATACTACCTTATTAAGGGGGCTAGACACCTTTTTTCTCTGAAATAAGAAGTCACATTTTAATACATAAATGTAAACTAATTACTTCATACTTTTTACATATAAAAGTGGGTATATTTACCTTACCTTAAAACTTTCTCCGATGGGCCTTTTATATGGTCCAGAACCATAGTCATCGATGAAACAAGTTTTTTCACTAACCGTAAGCTTTGAAATTTTCCTGTGGATGGATTGACTTCAGATTTGAACTAAATTACTCCTGAATAGTATAATTCTCATATGAGTGTAGGGATTTTTGATCTAATGAGAAAAAAAAATTGTGCTGTTTTTCAAGAGTTTTTTTTAATTTTTTAAATTTTTTATATTTTTTCATAATTTTTCTGATGTAAAAATTTTTTCCGACATTTAATCCTAAATCCCTACACTCATATGAGAATTATACTATTCAGGAGTAATTTAGTTCAAATCTGAAGTCAATCCATCCACAGGAAAATTTCAAAGCTTACGGTTAGTGAAAAAACTTGTTTCATCGATGACTATGGTTCTGGACCATATAAAAGGCCTATCGGAGAAAGTTTTAAGGTAAGGTAAATATACCCACTTTTATATGTAAAAAGTATGAAATAATTAGTTTACATTTATGTATTAAAATGTGACTTCTTATTTCAGAGAAAAAAGGTGTCTAGCCCCCTTAATAAAACATATGAAAAATACATGAAAAAAATAAACTTTTAAGTGAACTTTTAAATGAGGGGGGTCTGAGAGGGAGCGAGGGGGGCAGAAAATATTAAATATAAAAAAAAATAAATAAATAAGAAAACAATTCAAAAATTGAATAAAACATTTCGAAGAATTTAACTTATTATCAGGTAATTCAAATCATTTAATTATTAAATTTAATTTTACAAAATATATATTATATTATAAAAAAATATACTTTTATTATAACAATTTTAATGTTTTCTGAAATTTTATAGACAGTGGATTAGGCCTACTGGGGATACCACTTAAAAATAAAACGCATCTTTCTATTTACCTCCAAGGTGATGTGGAAAAAATAAAATAAAATATATAATATTCAATATATTTTCTTAATATATAATTAATGTAGTTTTCTCAATAATCCATTCTTTCGTTTCAGAAATTAAGAATTAAGAACGACTCTTAAGTGTTACATTTGTATTAACTATCATCCATAAAAAATATGAAAAATCTCAATAATCTATTCTTTCGTTTCAGAAATTAAGAATTAAGAACTACTCTTAAGTGTTACATTTGTATAAACTATCATCCATACAAAATATGAAAAATACCATATTAATACAACATATGAAAAATATCTACGTTGAAAATAAATAAATTATTTACTTTTTACGGACACCAGACGAACTTTTGTAACAGCATTTATTTAACAATTGCCAACGTTTCGGAAGTTTTATTACTTCCCTCTTCAGGGCTATATGAAAGCACAATAAATATATTTATTTTCCAAATTTACAAACTTAATGCATAATTACAATATTGTTACAATATAAATTATTACCTTAAATATTATGCGTCACATTATGTTAGTCTTATCCGAAATACAAAATAACTTTATTGTTAAGAGTCGAATAAATCGTACATACTATAAAGTAAACTCATTTTGAACGTTACATGTACAAGCACTGAAGAAAAAGGTTTGTAACACCCCTATTTATACTGCTGGTCGCAAATTATATCAAAAATGATAGAACATGGGAGAGGAGAGGGAGAACGGGAGAGGGAAAAATGCTGAGCGTGAGCTGTAAGAGCCTGCCAAGTATGCAGCAAACATAGTCTTTGGAAGTGGCACAAAGGTGTCCGCTACCTCACTGTGTGTTACTAGCGCAGCGAACACCTACTTGGTAACGTGCGCTCCTCATAGAGACTTAGCGATAGGAATGGAATAATAATAGATTGAGGGGGAACACAATAAGCATAAAAATCCATCAGAAAATTTATTTTTAATTAAAATGTCGTACAAAAAAACCATAGACAAGATTAAAAAAATAACGAAATAATTAATAATTAAAAAAAAAATGATACCCGTTATATACAATTTTCAGCAAAATCCAGTAATAATTCAATTTTTGGCGTCCATCTTGTATCCTCTATTTTCAATTTTCAAAATCTGAGTTACGATTCCTAATTGACGAAACCGGAAACCCACTCTATACAATTTTTAGCAAAATCAAGTATTTTTGTTAGCGATCTTGGGTCCACCAGTCTGAATTTTCACAATATATGTTCAGATTCGTAATCAGCGAAACCAAAAATTCCGTATATACAATTTTCAGCAAAATCCAATAATATTTCAATATTTGACCACCATTTTCGAATCCGCCATTTTGAATTTTCAAAATCTGAGTTCAGATTTGTAATCAGCGAATCCAGAAATCCCTTTTATACAATTTTCAGCAAACCCAGTAGTATTTGAATATTTTGCCTCCATATGCGATCAGCCATTTTGAATTCTGAAAATCTGAGTTATGATTCGTAATCAGCAAATTCACATACCCCTTATATACAATTTCCAGCAAATTCCTGTAGTTTTTGAATATTTTGCCTCCATCTTCGATCAGCCATTTTGAATTCTGAAAATCTGAGTTGTGATTCGTAATCAGCGAATCCACATACCCCTTATATACAATTTTCAGCAAATTCCAGTAGTTTTTGAATATTTCGCCTCCATCTTCGATCAGCCATTTTGATTTCTGAAAATCTGATTTGGGATTCGTAATCTGCGAATCCAGATACCCCTTATATACAATTTACAGCAAAATCCAGTAGTTTTAGAATATTTCGCCTCCATCTTCGATCAGTCATTTTGAATTCTGAAAATCTGAGTTGGGATTCGTAATCTGCAAATCCACATATTCCTTATATACAATTTTCAGCAAAATCGAGTAAAATTTCAATTTTTGTTAGCGATCTTGCGTCCACCAGTCTGAATTATCACAATATATGTTCAGATTCCTAATCAGCGAAACCAAAAATTCCGTATTAAGGTAATACAAATTTCAACAAAATCTAATAATATTTCAATATTTGACCACCATCTTTGAATCCGCCATTTTGAATGTTCTTAATCTGAGTTCAGATTTGTAATAAGCGACTCCAAAAACTCCTTATATACAATTTTCAACAAAATACAGTAATATTTCAACATGTGGCCGACATCTTCGATCCGCCATTTTGAATTCTGAAAATCTGAGTTGAGATTCGTAATCTAGAAGTCCCCTAAATACAATTATTAGCAAAATCCAATATTATTTAAATATTTTGCCGCCATTTTCAATTTTTAAAATCTAAGTTCAGATTCATAATAATCGAATCTAGAAATCCCGTATATACAATTTTCAGCAAAATTCAGTAATATTTCAATATGTGGCAGACATTTTCATTCCGCTATTTTCAATTTTCAAAATCTGAGTTCAGATTCCTAATCAGCGAATCTCGATACCCCCTATATACAATTTTCAGCAACACATCTATAAGAGATTAGTTGTAGTGGGGTAGGTGGAGGGGTAGGTGGAGGGGGTGTGGAGGGGGCGTGGAGGGGGTGGAGGGGAGTGGTGGGAAGTGGTGGGGAGTGGAGGAGGTGGAGGGGTGTGAAGGGGCAGACGCCCTTCAAAATAACGTAAAATTTGAAAGAATTTAACGGTAAAAAGTGGCGGGGAGATGGAGGGGTGGTGGAGGGGGGTGCAGGGGTTGGAGGGGTGTGGAGGGGAGTTGTGGGCGGTGGAGGGGGTAGGTACCCATTTTTGCCCTTACAACTATATAATATAGGAAGATATATATATATATATATATATATATATATAAACTTGTATAACGTTAGTTCCCAGAACCCCATGTTACTATATACCTATACGTGACTAAAGAAATAATGTCTCTTATGGGGGCCGATGTCCTCAAAACTGACGTTAAACATATGTAGATTCAGGGACTGTCCCCAAAACTAACAAATGTCCCCGAAACCAACGTTAAACATCTGGAATGTCCTGGAAACTAACATAAAACATAAATATATATATATATATATGGAGCATTCTCTGTCAACGCGACACCCCTTCTGCCCAGAACAATTTTGATCCAAATGAGGTATACCTAGGCTCAAATGAAAGCTCTTGACTTCTACTTTCGAACGCCGTCTGGCGATTCCGAAAATTCAAAATGGCGGATCCAATATGGCGGCTGAAAGTCTCGGAATGATGGAAAAACAAGTTTTTCTTCACTCTAATAGCGAATCTGATACGAAAATTGTTATTTCTTGCCACTAATATGAAGTTAGCGACATATTTTCTTACTACTACCGTTCAAACCGAGCGGTTAAAATTATATTTCAAGGTCATTTTGAAGGTCAAAAGTTATTTTCTGGATTTTCGGACTAGTATTCCACGAAACTAGTAGAAAACTTGATTACGATCATAACTAGACTTGACCTTGGATCATTTTTCAAGGTCATGATTTCTGTCTCTACATAATTAATGTTTTGTTGAACGTAACCTCCTATGAGACATTTGTTCCTTTGTGCATATCGTGGGACCGACGATCTAAAAATTTCATGTATAAAATCCTTAGAGAAGATAAAGTTCCACAATAGAACTATCAAGTAGTTTTAGCATAACCCATTCTGAACCACGTGGAGGTACTACTTCTCTTAGAACATAAAAAATATTAAAAAAAAGGAGGATAAAAAATAGAAAAACTTGAATATTATAAAAAAAATTCAGTATATTTTCCCATTGAAAATTAAAGTAGAACAGATACAGACTTTGCAGCATTCGAGTACCTTTTCATGATAACTTTCCCGTCACTTGATAATTGAAAAGAATGATGTTTAAGAATCTGTGGGACAGGTAATGCATCTTGAAACCTACGATTGAATTTCCTTTTGAATTTATCATGTTCAGTCTGCGTAAAATAAAAAATCCTTATATTTTCAAAATGATTTTTAGCCCACTTCACAAGAGATGTGTGCGTCAGAATAGCATCTTTCGGTTTCGCCTTCAAGCTAGCTCTATAAGCTTCTCTTTTAAATATTGCACCAAGACCATCATAACAGCTTTTACCATGAGCAGTGGCGCAAAAATGCCACTCTGTCTCAATACCAAAATCCTTCTCATAATGAAGAAGATTTGCTATTTGAAAGCGGTTCTTGAAATGCTGTTTTGCTCCATCTGTCACGTAAATAATCTTTTTAAGTTTTTTTACTTTTCTCTTGATTTCTGGAATCAACAAATTCTGAATAGTATAGACAGAAGAAGTGTCATGCTTCAAACTATTCGACAAGAATACACAACTTTCATGCTTCAGCTCTGAATCTTCTTTATAATAGTAAATAGCTGGAAAAACAGTGCACTGGTCATTATTAAAATGGAAGGCTTGAGATGGATCTTGAACAGCAAAAGAGTAATTCTCAGAATAGTCGAACATTACCAGAACTTCTCCATTGCCTAGATTACTTTTTGTTTGAGCAATGAAATTACCTTGTTCTTTCGCAATATATGAGTGGGGTTTGAGTATCGCCAATTTGGCATATAATTCATCAACAAATTCTTCAACTGGTAGAGTTAAATTCTCCAAAGTTGATCTATCCGTTCTTGACCACGCCCAGTACTCAATTTGTGAGATATTTGCCCCATCCAATATTTCAAGTAAACGAGACGTAAGATTTTCAGAACCAGGGCACTTCGAACATTCATCCAAGTGAGAGTCAGGTGTAGGATTCTTACACATAATTTGCTGTAAACAATCTTTATAACTACAAATGGGTTCTTCTTGATTTTTCGTGAGCTTCTGAATATCGATTGCATCCAACATCAATTTACAATTTTGATGAATGGTGCAAACGCAGACGCTATGCATTCCTCTAGCACCAGCAAGAACACAATGTTTTGGTCGTAATTTCGCGAAAGTGCTGAATCCTACTTGCACTGTTGGTTCTGCTATCTTGAATAATTCGTAAAGTTCTCGTAAATTGAAATATAAAAGACGTTTCTGCACCTGAGTCCGCTTTCCATCAATAATAACAGAGACCGTATCTTTTCGACCCGGTATCATCCGACTGTGCAGATCGTTATTATAACATTCAACAATGACTTCTATTACTGCCTTTGACAAAGTTTTACCATGTTTAGCCGTTGTTGTAGCTAAAATACCTCCATCGGCTTTGAGTTTTTTCGACTTTCTTACTAAATGTCTTGATGTATTGAATTCACGGGAAATTCGACTAATATTCCAAGTTGATGGGGCGATTGTAAGTATAGTTAGTTTCAAAGGGTCATTAACTGCTAATCTAGAAAACTTTTCTTTTAATTCTGAAAACATGTCTTCCAATTCGATTTCTCTAGCTGATCGTGTAGCTTCTTGAACAGATTTATCAATACCAGTGTTTTCTGATGTCGTCTCTATATCCATGTTTTCATATTCGTTGTTGCCTTCGTTATCTCTTGTACCAATAGATGAAATGGGAGATCCACATAAGTTTCTACACTTACTACAAATTTATGAATTATCTGGCAAATCTGGAAATCTTCGTTTTAAGTTGTTCGACAACAAGCGTAAATCATTACCTATGTAACCCTTACCATTGAGAGGGTTGATACAACGATCGGACCGTGCTACAGTAGACATATTCAATCCATCTAAGTAAGTGATAATACTCGAATATAATAACGTAGGACTGTTAGAACAGGTGCTGTGAAAAATGTCTTCGAATTAATTTGAATCCTCTCGAAAATCGATGGGAACTATATGTACGAAACATTTAGGAAAGATAATGCACGAAATATAGAATCACAGATACACCAAAGAGTTAGAGTAACAGCCGCACTAAACTTTTAGAGAAGCATCGGTACTTAAAGAGTTTCGAAAGAGGAATAAAAAAAGTTAGAGAGATTTTAGAAATGTTCTATTGTAAAGTTTAATTACAGGGTTATCAAAAAGTATGGGAACCCCGTATTTTCCCAGAAACGATATTTTTTGAAAAAGCTAAGGTCATACCGTAAGTAATTTTCAACGAGGATTTGTCTGGTCTGATGACCTTGAATCTGACCTCGTCGTTGACCTTCAAAGTCAATTCAAAAATTGCAGAATTCAAAAATTTTGCAATTTTTGATCGCATTGTATACGTGTATAGTCACACGGTCTTACACCAACTATAGCATCCACGGCGTCACGTCGGTTTTTTCTCTCAGTGCGTATACTGCACGATTTTTGTGCAGGAGGAGCACCAAATCAAAAAAGTAGTAGCAGCACAAATATGTTGTACCATTGCCACACTTTTTAGTGCTTCTTCTGCCCTAAACTTTTGTACTCCTGAAGAACGATGAAATAGATTAAATGCGAAACAATTTTAGTGCAACATTTGCTCTAAAATGGGAGAGTAAAGGACTTAATGTTTAGTTACGAAACAATTCTTGCATTTGGTACTGATACTCTACGCTAACGTGTTTCTTCTCCACCAAACTTTTTTCAGTGATTCTGAAATGTTTCAAAGTGTGGATATAACCACAGTTTTTCTGTTACTGTTCCGAATTAGAACCGATTGATAGCATGAATTGAAGAAGTATAACTGCGAAAGAATCGGTTTATTAAACAATTCTTGCATTTGGTACTGATACTCTACGCTAACGTGTTTCTTCTCCACCAAACTTTTTTCAGTGATTCTGAAATGTTTCAAAGTGTGGATATAACCACAGTTTTTCTGTTACTGTTCCGAATTAGAACCGATTGATAGCATGAATTGAAGAAGTATAACTGCGAAAGAATCGGTTTATTAAAATTAGAACTCACCATGAAAATGACCTTGAAAAATGATCCAAGGTCAAGTCTAGTTATGATCTTAATTAAGTTTTCTACTAGTTTCGTGGAATACTAGTCCGAAAATCCAGAAAATAACTTTTGACCTTCAAAATGACCTTGAAATATAATTTTAACCGCTCGCTTTGAACGGTAGTAGTAAGAAAATATGTCGCAAACTTCATATTAGTGGCAAGAAATAACAATTTTCGTATCAGATTCGCTATTAGAGTGAAGAAAAACTTGTTTTTCCATCATTCCGAGACTTTCAGCCGCTATATTGGATCCGCCATTTTGAATTTTCGGAATCGCCAGACGGCGTTCGAAAGTAGAAGTCAAGAGCTTTCATTTGAGCCCAGGTAGACCCCATTTGGATCAAAATTGTTCTGGGCAGAGGGGGTGTCGCGTTGACAGAGAATTCGCCATATATATATATTCCTATATTATATAGATGAATGTTACCACGTAGCCCCACCTCACCCCCACCTCAGCGCCCCCCTCAGCTCCCTCCTAGCCCCCCCCCCCTCAATGTCTCTTAAACAATGTCGTAATCCAAAATGGAAAGAGCTTAAAGAAGTTTTACAGAATTTTCCAGAACAAACAACACCCAATGATATTCCCAATATAACAGTTCGTTTATTTTATGCAAAATTCAAAATATTATTAAATGATATAACAAAAAAAATATTTTTGGTCCTGTTTCATCTTACGTATATTCTATAGAATTTCAAAAAAGAGGTTTACCACATGCGCATATTATTGTAACATTGCATCCCAACCATAAATTATACTCTTCAAATGCAATCGATAAACACATTTCGGCTGAAATACCATCGAAAAATTTAAAATTACAAAAATTAGTAATCAAACATATGTTACATGGACCACATACAGAAAAATCTCTTTGTTTTAATAAAGACAAAAATTTATGTAAAAAAAAGTTTCCAAAACCTTTTCGTGATAGTACAATATTAAAAGAAGATAAATATCCTGAATACAAACGTAGAAATAATATTTCAGATAACCATATATATCATTTAAAAAAAAGTAATAAAATTTTTCCAGTAGATAATTCTATGGTAGTGCCTTATAACAGTTTTTTATTAATAAAATATAATTGTCATATAAATATTGAATATTGTGCTTCAGTACAAAGTATAAAATATATTTTTGATTACATTCATAAAGGTGGAGATAAGGCTTACTGTAAAATAAAAAAAATGATGCAGAACATGAAAAGAATGAAGAAGTTTACGATGAAATTACTCAATACATTGACGGTAGATATTTAAGTCCAATGGAAGCTGCATGGCGATTACAACAATTTCCATTGTGTGGTAGAAGTCATACAGTTATAAGATTATCTATTCATACAGAAAATCAACAGAAGATTATTTTTGATGAAAAGAATGTATTAAGTGCATTAAATAAATGGGAAACTACATTAACAGCATGGTTTACATTAAATAAAAATGATGATTTTGCAAAAAAAAATAAAATATGTAAACATACCAAAATATAATATTTTTTCTAATGAAAAAAAAGTGGTTGAAACGTTCAAAACAGCGAATAAATAAGGCTATTGGTAGATTGGTAGATTAAATGTAGTATCACCGAAAGACACTGAACGTTTTTTTCTTAAACTAATACTTAATCGAGTAAAAGGAGCAACATCATTTAATGATCTAAGAACATATGAAAATAAAACATATAATACTTATAAAGAAACTGCTATTATCATGGGTTTAGTCGAACACGAAACACAAATTTATAATATTTTCGAAGAAGCATGTCAAATAATGCTTCCCTTCCAGTTACGAAAATTTTTTGCTACTTTTCTTTTATGTGAAAATATTCAAGGTAATATTATTTGGGAAAAATATAAACAATTTTTTACAGAAGATTTTAGTGTAGATAAAGAAAATAAAGCACTTGGACATATCAATGGAATATTGAATACTGAAGAAATGTCATGTACCGATTTTGGTTTACCTGAACCAAATATAAACGAAATATGTGAAATAGATGAATTTAATTTAGAAATTATAAACTACAGTAAAGAAAAAATTTAATAGTATGTTCAATCAATTGAATGAAGACCAAAAATATATTTTTGAAACAATAATAAATAATACTAATAAAATGTATTTCTTAGATGGTCCAGGTGGTTCCGGAAAAACTTTTTTATATAAAACATTGATTCATTATTTCATTACAATAAAAAAAAAAATTTTATCAATGGCTTGGACAGGTATAGCATCTATTTTGTTACCTAAAGGTATGTCAAGCCATCGAACATTCCTTCATTAAATAATAAAATATTAAACTTAATTAATCATTAAACTATAACATATTATAGTATAGATTATGCAACACATAAAGGAGTCGATCAAACAGATGAAAATATTCATCTAAATTATCCAATAGAAATATTAAATAACATACGTGAAGGTTTACCTCAACATGAATTGAAATTAAAAATAAATTCAATAGTAATGTTAATTCGAAATATTCGAATAAGTGATGGATTATGTAATGGAACCCGATTCAAAATAATAGGATTATATAAATATAATATAAAAGCTGAAATCATTACAGGAGAAAATAAAGGAAAACAATTTTTTATTCCCCGTATAACACTTAATATTTGTGAATCATCTGCATTGCCGTTTATCTTATATAGGAAACAATTTCCTATTGTATTAGCTTTTGCTATAACTATTAATAAATCTCAAGGTCAAAGTTTCGATAACATGGGATTATTTCTAAAAAAATCTTTATTCTCTCATGGTCAATTATATGTTGCTCTTTCAAAATGTAAAAATCCAAATAATATATACATACAAAATGAAACAGAAAATAAAAGTCAAATAACAAATATTGTTTGGAAAGAAATATTAGATTAATTACATTTTTTTCTTATTTTCTTTTATTATATTATGATATTTAACATTTTTAACTGTAACACATTTAATATAATTACCAATAACTTAGTAAAATACCAAATGGCTAATCAAGGAAATTCAAGACCCAGTCCATTAAGATGGAATCCAACACAGACAAAATATGTCGAAGTAGAAAGTATACAGCATGCAAGATATTTGGATGAAATAAACAAACAACTACAAAATCACATTAATGAGGAAGATTAATATGAACATGATTTAATTAATCAAATCAATGAATATAATAATGATATCACACAAGGACAAATTCCATTGATTTGGAATCCAGAACAAAATAAATATAATGAAGTAGATAATTTAAAAGATACCGTTGAACTTGATAGGTTAAATGAAATAGTGGAAAAACATGAAAAAGAAGACAATAAGTACAATGAGTATAATAATAACTTACTTAAAGAGTATGATATGAATTATATAAAAACTTTAATTGAAACATATAGATAATAATTAAATTCAATTGATAAAAATTAATGAATATTGCACAAAAAAGTTTAAGAGTTAAAATAATTATTAAAAGTCAAAAAAAATTAATTTCTTTAATATATGTCCTAACAATTAACTACATATAAAAAAGGAACAATAAAAATCTACAAGTTCCTAAAATACTTATGAAACCTTAAAGGATTATATTAAAGAAAAATTTTATTAATAACATTTTTCGTATTGTTCAAATTATAACAATTAAACTTTTTTAAAATATATAATATTTAAAATTTTACGAAAATAGTAATAAAATTTTTAAAATGTTATAAGTTCATTAACATCTTTCACATATTCTACATAATGTTAACATATAATGTTAAAATACATATAAAAGGAACAATAAATATATGTTTCCTAATTATGAAAAGCATACAAAAAAGTAAAACATTAAAGAATATATTAAAGAAATATTTTCCCAAATGAAAAATTATCAAAATTTTCGTAAATTTTAACTATTATTTAGTAAATAATACATGGAAAATATGTAGTAAAATAAGTCATATATAAAAAGTATACCAATTTAAAATTAAACATTGAAAGTGGTTACGTAGGGCTATTGGCGAGGGATGCCACTTTAAAAAAAAATCCAACGCGCCTATTTACAGTACCTCTAAGGTGGCGTGGAAAACTGTTAAATATATATAACTTATTTATTATACATTTCTTATCTTTATAAACATTTTTCCAATGGGATCATTCTGGCAATTATACATTTATATCTTTCGTTATAAAATTATTCCTAAGTGTACAATTTAAAACATTTTTTATTATAATTACAACACATCGGAGGTTGGCGAGCGGAGCGAGCAGGGGGGCGAAGCCCCACTAGTATATATATATATAATTTAGTACACCGCTACCTTCCAGGACACCTACAGGTTTTCTGCAATAGAAGTAGGTATAAAATGTTAAACAGTATATAAGTGACTAAAGAAATAATATCCCTCAGGGTGTTGACTAACACCACGACGCCTGCGGCGCCCCCTTTCAGTTCCGCAGTATTTTACGTTGATTTCGGAAAAATTTTATGGACAAAAACGTTGTGAAAGAAACCCTAAATGTCCTGAATAATACAAAAATGTCCTGAAAGGTAGCGGTAAACATATTCCTAATTCAGTACAGTCCTGAAAACATGCAAATGTCCTGAAACATAGCGGTGAACAGAAATATATATATACACGGTGACCCATTTTAATGGCCGCACCCAGATTTCTCGGAACCTAAGCCAGATAGAGAAAAATGGTTCAGACAAAAGATATAGGGGACAAAGGGAGCCACATAATGGCGCTAACGTCTTTGACCTTGAACTTGACCTTTGAGGTTATTTCAAGGTCAAAGTGGTTTTTTCATATGGAAATAGTTTTGACCCCGGATTCGGAAAGAGCGGGAAATTTTACGTTCAAAATCATAATGAGAATTTTTTTCCAAGGTCATTTCAAGGTCAAATCTAGGTCAAACTCAGAAAAGTCCGTTTAAAATCGTTTTTTTCCAAGAACCACAGGCTAAGATGGTTCAAATTGATCGTAGGCTTAATAGAGGAACCCAAAACTTACGTACACATCCTAGTAAACAAAACTCAAACTCGCACATCCTAACCCCATACACTTCATGCCCTCACATGCTGAACTGTTACACCCCGGTCCCACAACCATACCCCACACCCCCAGTCCCACACATCCCTACCCCACGCATGCTAATCCCATACACCCCAAACCCACACATCCTGAACCCTGAAAAATTTTTCTCAACGGCAAAATGATTTTTTAACGGAAACTTTAAGATCGTTGAAGCTTCTGTTATAAATGTATTAACCTTACTTTTTGCGCTACCCAGAAACAACGACGTGGACGTAGTAATGATTGTTTCCACTGTTCGGGGTGCTCGATTAAAGTGAGTCCCCTTGCCTCTCACTGTTCGGGGTGCTTGATTATAGTGAGTCCCCTTGCCTCTCACTGTTCGGGGTGCTCGATTATAGTGAGTCCCCTCGCCTCTCACTAATGTAAATAAATTTTTATTTAACCTCGGAGCAAGTGTTCGAAATTACGACCATTTGCTTCAATGCACATAGTCAAACGCCTTGGAAAATGGCGAACTGTGTTCTGCAAAGTTTGTCTCGGAATGGCAGGGCATGCTCGACGAATCCTATCCTGCATATCTGCTCTTGTAGTGGGTTGTTGCTCAAAAATAGCATTTTTCAAATACCCCGATAAACAAAAGTCTGATGGTGAAGTATGGGATGAAGAAGCAGGCCATTTCACCGGACCTCTTCAACCAATCCATCTAATACTAAAGTGTTTATTAAAAAATGCTGTTATTATGAGCGTGAAATGTGGTGCTCCACTATCCTGTTAGAACCTGAAAAATAAATTTAAAAGAACCATTGACGGAACCTATTTTCTTCGTAGATGTGTTTCTAATGATTACATTATCAAAATTAGTATTTCTGAAATTCGAACGCTACTAATTCACATTATTTACATAGAACAAAAAAATAAAAGGAAGTTTTAGAAGAAATAATGCTTTATTGAATTGAATACCTTTAATGTTTTAACGATTATTTTATTTTAAAATTTAAAATTAAAAAAGTGTGACAAACGAAGTATTTATGGCAATTACAGTTAGCTAATTAAAGTTACCGTAATTTTCCAACGTTTTCCTTTTTAGGCGCGACCGTATACGGGCGAGTCTTATAATTATTAATATTTTTTATACCATTTTACTATTTAAATTTAATAGTAATTAATAGCTGGCTCTGAAATGGCTGACTATCCGCCCAACGAGATCGTTGATATGATTTTGGTTTTAGGAGCAA
The DNA here is from genome assembly GCA_036365515.1 of Torymus aiolomorphi. Lineage (NCBI taxonomy): Eukaryota > Metazoa > Arthropoda > Insecta > Hymenoptera > Torymidae > Torymus > Torymus aiolomorphi. The sequence goes on from CM070875.1 coordinate 179,757,452, forward strand.
GCCAAAATAATTATCGTGGTGCGGCAAGACTTTATGCTGAACGCTATCCTGACAGACGATATCCTGACGATAGAGCTATCAGACGTTTAACTCAAAGAGCTCATGGTGGACACATGGTCCGCCAACGTAGGCGCCATGAGTATGATGAAAATGATAATCGAGTTGTAACTATCCTTGCAATAATTCATCTTGACCCACACATTAGAGCTCGTCGACTCGAAAGGGAAATTGGTATTCCAAGAAATACTTTTTTAAGAAGTATGAAGGTGCTTCAACATCACGCGTATCATATTACTTTGGTTCAAGAGCTACAGTTTCAGCATTTCCAACAGCGTATTGTGTTTTGCCAATGGACTTTACAAATGATAGAAAATGATCCAGACTTTTTTAACTTTGTTCTTTTTTCTGATGAGGCAACATTTCAAAACGATGGGGAACTGAATAGGCATAATTGCCATTATTGGTCTGATGTGAATCCTCATTTGGTCAGAACTGCAAACCATCAAAGACGTTGGAGTATTATGGTATGGTGCGGGATTATCAGTGGATATTTGATTGGCCCTTATTTTTTTGAAGCAAATGTAAATCAACATACCTATTTGACGGTAATAAGAGATGAACTACCTGGATTGATGGAAGATGTTGATTTAGAAACGCGACGAAGAATGTGGCTCCAGCAGGACGGCGCAGCACCACATTTCGCTCGAATTGTAAGGGCTTTTTTGAATGAGCACTATGGTAACAGATGGATTGGTCGAAGAGGTCCGGTTAACCGGCCTGCTTGCTCACCCGATCTTACATCACCAGATTTCTATTTATGGGGGTATTTAAAAACGCTGTTTTTGAGCAACGACCCACTACAAGAGCAGATATGCAGAATAGGATTCGTCGAGCATGCGCTGCCATTCCGAGACAAACTTTGCAGAACACAGTTCGCCATTTTCAAAGGCGTTTGACTATGTGCCTTGAAGAAAATGGTCGTCATTTCGAACACTTGCTTCGAGGTTAAATAAAAATTTATTTACATTAGTAAGGAGCGAGGGGACTCACTATAATCAAGCACCCCGAACAGTGAGAGGCAAGGGGACTCACTATAATCAAGCACCCCGACCAGTGAGAGGCAAGGAGACTCACTTTAATTAAGCACCCCAAAGGTAACAATACTTACTATGTCCACGTCGTTGTTTCTGGGTAGCGCAAAAAGTAAGGTTAATACATTTATAACAGAAGCTTCAACGATCTTAAAGTTTCCGCTAAAAAATCATTTTGCCCTTGAGAAAAATTTTTCAGGGTTCAGGATGTGTGGATTTGGGGTGTATGGGATTAGCATGCGTGGGGTAGGGATATGTGGGACTGGGAGGTGTGGGGCATGGTTGTGGGACCGGGGTGTAACAGTTCAGCATGTGAGGGCATGAAGTGTATGGGGTTAGGATGTGCGAGTTTGAGTTTTGTTTACTAGGATGTGTAAGTTTTGGGTGTGTGGGTTCTTTTATTAAGCCTACGATCAATTTGAACCAGCTTAGCCTATGGTTCATGGAAAAGAACGATTTCAAACGGACTTTTCTGAGTTTGACCTAGATTTGACCTTGAAATGACCTTGGAAAAAATTTCTCATTATTATTTTGAACGTAAAATTTCCCGCTCTTTCCGAATCCGGGGTCAAAACTATTTCCATATGAAAAAACCACTTTGACCTTGAAATAACCTCAAAGGTCAAGTTCAAGGTCAAAGACGTTAGCGCCATTATGTGGCCCCCTATGTCCCCTATAACTTTTGTCTGAACCATTTTTCTCTATCTGGCTTAGGTTCCGAGAAATCCGGGTGCGGCGATTAAAATGGGTCACCGCGTATATATATATATATATATATATATATATATATATATATATATATATATATATATATATATATATATATATATATAAATACATTAAATGCAGCTTTTGAGGATCTATGCCAGCACGGATTCGATACTTTGCGGATTTTTCGGACTTTTGAGGACATCCTCAAAAGTACCGGTTTCCGCAATGTATATACATATATTTATTACAGTGCGTAACAGTTTTCACTTCAGTAAATGAAATGACAATTATATCACATTGAGATTGAATCGTTGGTTAATGATGGTAGCTTTCTGGCAGAAGCGAAGGTTCCATAATATTTTTCTACACAATAGCACACCTTTCGCTTCCTTTTCAAATTGATTTGAATCTGTACACTAAATTTTTTTTGTAAGAGTCAGTATGGACTTAATTTTTCTTTAGTATTGACCCCTGTTATTTTAAGAATGAAGTTTCCAATAACAGTTCAAGTACTAAAAAGCTATTTTTTGTCCTTAGGCCGAAAATGAATTTTTGCGGCCCGTATAGAGGTCGCGAAATACTAAATGTAAGGCCTATGCCGCAAAATACATTTAGTATTTTGCGCCCTCTATACGGACCGCGAAAACTCATTTTGCGGCCTTCGAACAAAAAAATTGTATATGGGGATATCTCCAGAACTTTTAATATTTGGTATTTCAAAAAAAAAAATTTTTTCTTCGAACATACCTTTGAAACAAATATGAATGACTTATTTATTAAAGAATACAAAAAAGTTTGCATAACTCATTTTTTAATTCCGTTAAAAATAAAAGCAGCATAGTACAATTTTAAGAAAAAAATCACATATTTTCTGCATAAAATACGACTTTTTTACTTGGTTGTATGTGTCTGTGTGTGCGTATGCGCGGGCGCGCGCGCGCGCATGTGTGTGTGTGTTTATGAAAGGAAAAGTACAAAAAATAACGATGGTGTTAAACAAATTTTAACTAGATTTTATTTTAAAAACCAAGCCAAAATAATTAACGTCAAATAAACAAACATTAAAATACAAACATAAATTAACAGTTTTACATTTAATTATAATTATGTATATATTGTTTGAGAAAGAAGATTCTCGAAGGAGGAAGTTGTCGTCAAGGTCGCTATCGTCTGTCTTTCAGAGCCTCACATCATCATTGCGCGATTCATGTCGACCAATCAGCATCAGAACAAGGAAAATTTGTCTACTCCTCCCCCTTTGTGCTTGCTGCCTGCTCGCTCCAAAAGTTCAGTTCCACTCGGAGAGCCAAGACGAGCACACAGATTCTCACACCTTGTAGTCTGCAGGACACGACGTTAGATGACAAATACATTGTTTATTATATGTTTAAACAAACATAGTGTTCCGAGTATTATTTCTTCCTCCCCGGCACTCTCATTATTAAACAGTGGTCCTTCGAGCCGGATCAGGAAGAACAGAGTGATTACACTATGAGAATTACTGTTGTGAAGTGGTGAAAAGGTGCTTAAAGCCAATCGGCGGCATTTTCTTACGCTGGCGACACACCTCGGCTCCGCAGCCCGCTTCGAGTCTGTGTGCACCGACGGACGCTCAAGTTAAATTCGCCAGGAATCAAGCTAGCATCATCCCCATAGTCATTAGCGTCGCCAGCGACTTCAGTGCCACTCGCTCCAGCGATATTCAGGACAGAGTGAAAAATCTAATTCTAAGGCTCCCCGACGCGCCGAGTCGCTGCCTACATTACCGGCAGTTCGGCGCTCTCGCGTCTCTCGGCTACATCGAGAGACCGGACTCCGGCACGCTGCCAGAGCATCGCCTAGTAGCAAAAAGCGGGTCAATCATCACCGCCGCGCAACGCTCTCATCTTAGACACGCCTTGGGGGCAGCAAATCCTGTAGCGTATTGCTCAAGGTACGTTGTTCTGCGAACCACACGCGGCCGACAACGCCGCCATCTCAAGCGCAACAGCGCACTCGCAGCGTCGTGTTTCGCAACGACATACGTTGTCTCCTCACTGTGCAACGTTCGAGCCGGCGACAACAGCGGCGCATCTCGTCATCGGCAGCTAATGCCGCACTTCTCAGCACAAGGTGGTGCGCACTCTCACTCGTCTCAGCAGTCATCTTCGCCGTCGTCGCCGCTCATACAACGTACTACGCAACCGTACAGCCGCCGGCGCCGCTGTCTTCCCGCATTCTTCATCGCAACCCTCAAGCAGACCGCAGCGGACATCAGCAGCGGGCGTCAACAGCGAGCGACATCCATTGCTAGCGACCATCGTTCCTAATAAGGAGGTACGTTCTCGGCACAGCATCGTGTGCATTTTCTATCTCTCTCGTCACAGTCAGAACGAAGAGTAGGCGCAGCAGCCATTATCGGCTGCCGGCACGCTCTCCACGTCGCTCGCTCTCGGAGGAATCGACACGCACGTCGACCATGGGGACGCGACCTCTCTATCTCTCGCGGCATGTCTCACATCGAGCAAGCGTGGCAGCCATTTTGAGAGCATCAGCGGGCGTTCTCTCTCTCTCTCTCGCACATCAGCTATAGCACCGTGGGACGGACGAAGAACCTGGAGGTGCTGTAACCTTTCTCTCCCTCTGGACAAGTCAGTTCAAAGCAGAAGGCGCTCAACTAACCTAAACTGCGCGTTTTATCAGAGCAACGACCCTAATGTGGCTGACGGGTTTATGGCTGTGCTGGCCGCTTATAACAGCACAGATTGCTCGACTTTTACTTACGAAATAACCTTTTGCAGAACTTTGGGCATTTCATCAAGTGCTGCTGTCGTTATTGAGGTGAAAGTTGCCGTTTTGATCTGCTACCATCATCACTACAATCGACTCCAGAGGTACATATCTACAGAGATAATCATCGCAGTCTTCAGAATCATCTCTTCAGGAAATTCATCTACACTGGCTCTTCGCAATTGGCCATCAGTCAACGTTGTATGCTGTGTCATCGCAGAACTTCGAGCATTTCATCCAAGTTGTGGAGAAGCTACTAAGTCAAGGGAGTATTCGAAGGGCAGAGGTATCGAGTAAGGTCGTTCTAATTATAATTCAATATTCTAGACCTTGCTTTATCTTTTCAAGCTTGGGGTTGAATTCAAGTATTGCATGGTTTTAGTTGTTCTTTAATATGTCATATCTTGATATCAAGCAACCTCTTGCTCTCGTTGCTACCTTAGAAGTGTTCATCTATTATAATCTTAGCCTTGAGGTAGCTCTTTGATCACCTTTTTTTTCAATTATCATTGTTTACTGAACTCTCTGGGTTGATTTAACTAATAATAGTGCTTGCGTAGCGGCTTTAGGATTGATTATTTTCAATATCAAAATTTTAAATGCATTGCTCGCCTTGAGTCACTTTCATTCTGATATAGTTTGATTTCATGTTTACTTATCATGTTAATGTAATTTCAGCACCCCTGAGCTCAAGTAGCCATAAAAAGAACCCTGTTGAAGCAACTGGGAGTAAAAGATTCAGTGAGGCGACCTGGAGCAGCTTGTGGCGCTGCCTGTACTTCTCTTTTGCCCCTTTTAGTTTAAGTGAGGTGTTTATTCATGGTAATTGCTCAACCGCAACTCTTGTGATCGGTGTAGTGCTTCTGTGCTATGTTCGTAAAGGGAAGTCGATTATTCTGTATTATTACATCGCTGTAAATAGTTCTTGCTGAACTGCAGCTGAAATCTCTCTTGTATTCAAGATTGAGGACTTTTAACTTTAATCCTCGTGTCGCTTGCCATTCAAAAGAGGTAAAAAAAAACCTCTCGTCTCTATCGCAGTTTTGAATTAATTCCAGTCTTCTTCGATATTCTTAACTCGTAATTCGCGCTAGTCATGGACGATCTTTACTCGACCCAGCTTAATTTGCACAAAAAAAATTGCTAATTCTTTTGCCAACTTCAAGGCAAAAGGCAAGGCTAATATGACGCGAGGAGCCGCCAAGGCTCGCTTGGAAGGTTTAGAGAGTGTGTACTCCAGCTTTCTAAGAAATCATGACCAGGAGTTATCTCTTGATGACCTCGACACGGAATATGAATACTTCAAACAGAGGGTGTTCAGTCTAACTGAGGAAACATATTACGACCGGAAGGGAGAGTTTATGGAATTTTTGAAGAACACTCCTTCACTGCCGCTTTAACCACAAGGAAGGATGAGACTCTCGTTCCTGCTGCCCTTGAAGGGCTGTAGGGTTCAAATCTACTTCGATCATTACCTAAAATTAACCTTCCGAAATTCTCTGGAAAATACTCTGAGTGGGAAAATTTTAAGGATGTTTTCCAATCGATTATTGGCGACAGTGCCGATGCCACGCCTGTTATTAAACTCTATTATCTGCGTACGCACTTGACCGATGAAGCACTTGATAAAATTAAGTCACTGCAATTAACAAACGAGAATTATGATAAAGGCTGGCAAACTCTTCTCGAGTATTATGAGAATAAACGCCGGTTGGTTAATTCTCACCTGGCTGAATTATTTGCTGTTAAGCTAATGAAATCTGAAACGTCATCAGAGCTCAAACGTCTTGTTAAGGAAGTGAGAATTCCCATGGACGGTTTAACGTCGTTAAAGCGACCAGTTTCTAGCTGGGACGATCTCGTCATATTTTTAATTGTTAGTCGTTTAGATTCTAACACTCGAAAAGATTGGGAGAAGGAACAAGGTGATTCAACCCTTCCACCCACTTTTCATCAATTGAAAACCCTTCTAAAACACTCAATTGTTGACCCCTGAATCCATCGAGGGAAGCGTTAAAGCTAATTCATCTGGTCCTCAACGAGGCCAACAATCACAGAGTAAGCAGAGTAAAGAACACGCTTTAGTGCACGCTCTACAAACTACCCCAAATTTTAATGGCAAAAAATCGAATCAATCTTGCTCATTTTGCCAAAGTTCTCATTATATCGCTTCTTATGATGTTTTCAAATCTAAGCCTCAGCTGGAACGGAAGGAGTTTGTCAAGAAGGAGAATTTGTGCCCTAATTGTTTAGGCAAACACCTTTCAAGTGTGTCACTCTGAACGTCATTGCTATGTGTGTAAAGGCAAACATCACACTTTACTACACAATCAAACCAATCAGTGAAACGTCAATTCTTCAGATGCTAAACTTCCTGTTGATTCATTCGAGATTTCAAGGACAGCTCAAGTCCCCGCTTCAACTACGCACGTGACAAAAATCTCTCGCTCGCTATACAATCGATTATTACTCGCCACCGCTCGCATTTACGTTGAGGGCCCTAACGGATTGAGAGTACTGGCTCGTGCCTTAGTGGATCAGTGCTCTCAGGTTTCAATAGTTTCGCGCTCTCTTTGTCAACGTTTAAGGCTGAGGGCCAAGTCCACTCTTGCACCTATTTGCGGAATAGGTAGTAACACAGCTGCTATCTCTACGGAATCAGTAAAATTTACTATTCATCCTCGATTCAAATGAACCTTTTCTTGCGAAGTGCAAGCCCTAGTTTTACCCCGCATATCATCGTATTGTCCGCCCCCTCTTCATACTTTATTTGAATTGTCTCATCTCGGTGGACTCGATCTCGCTGATCCTAATTTTATGGATCAAGGGCATATCGATCTTCTACTCGGTGCTTCAATACACGCTCGCATAATTGAAGGAAGAATTGTCAAAGGCAAGGAAAACGAACCTATAGCCTCTCTATCTTTGCTCGGTTGACTTCTTTCCGGTGACGTCCCAGGGGGAAAGTCACCATCAATATTCAATCCCGCCATATTTCATTGCGCTGATACGTCCAATCTTGACGAGGCTTTGCAACGATTTTGGAGCATAGAGGAGCTACCAGCGAAAAATCATTATACCGCTGAAGAACAAGAGTGCGAGAACCATTTCGCGTCTACACACACAAGAGATTCAAACGGGCGCTATATTGTTCGATTGCCCTTCAAGGCTCCTCTCAATAAATATGAGTCCTTAGGCGAGTCTTACGCTGCCGCATTCGAAGACGAAAAGCTAAAAATAGCTTATCGTGAATTCATGAGCGAGTATCGCGCTCTTAATCACATGGTGCTCGCCTGTGAAGCTTCCGTCCTCAGAGATTTGAGCGAGTCATTCTTACTTCCTCACCATGGAGTGTGGAAGGAATCCAGCTCGACCACAAAACTTCGAACCGTATTTAACGGTTCCTCTCGCACCAAGTCAGGAGTCTCTTTAAATGATTTGCTTCATTCTGGCCCTAATTTGCTACCCAGTTTAGTGGATTTGATCTGCTGATGGCGCGTTTATCAGTATGTTTTCTCCGCCGATGTGGAGAAAATGTACAGGCAAATTTTAATGCATCAAGATGATCAGCATTATCAGTCGATTCTTTGGAGAGACTTCATCGATTCTGACGTTCAAGTTTTTCGATTATGCACCGTGACTTCTGGAATTGTAAGTTCAACGTTTCTCGCTCAGCGAGTGATAAAACAGCTAGCCGCTGATCACGAAGCTGAGTATCCACGTGGATCAAAGGTGATTCGCGACGAAGTTTATATGGATGATGTTTTGTCAGCTGCTCACTCCTTAAGCGAAGCAAAGGCCAAGCAGCGTGAGGTAATTGAGATTCTCAAAGTGGGCGGATTTCCCCTTCATAAGTGGTCGTCTAACGAAATCAAAGTAGTTGATTGGCTGCCCTCAAATCTATTAGCTATAGATCCTTTGTCGTTCATCGACAAAATTACCTCATTGCCTGTATTGGGTGTTTCTTGGTGTCCACAAACAGACTGTTTTTGCTTCGACATTAAATCTACGCCTATTCAAGGTCTCGTAACGAAGCGCGCGATTCTCTCCAAAGTTGCAAGTATTTTTGATCCCTTGGGATGGCTTGCTCCCATTGTGATCGTCGCTAAGATCTTGCTGCAGTCCTTATGGCTGCTCAAAGTATCTTGGGACGATGCTCTTCCGACTAACGTAATTTCTCAATGGTTATCATGGCAGACTCAAATTAATCATTTATCTTGCTTAAAACTGCCCCGATGGGTCCAGTTTTCTACTCAATCTGAAATAATTGAGTTGCACGGCTTCGCTGATGCTTCCAAACAAGCGTACGCTGCCGTTGTTTACCTCCGAGTTGTTCGTGATCAGCAAGTCTTCATTACCTAGCTGATAGCAAAAACGCGAGTGGCTCCGCTCAAAACTATTAGCATTCCTAGATTGGAACTTTTCACTGTGTATCTTCTTGCTAAATTAGCCAAACACACGATTGAGATAATGTCTATTGAAATAAGCAGTGTGCATCTTTGGTCTGACTCAACAAATGTGTTATTTTGGCTTAAAGATCGGCCACCTCGATGGCCAGTGTTCGTTGCTAACCGTTGCTCAGAGATTTTGACTTTATTGCCTAACTCCTATTGGCATCAGGTACGCTCTCGCGACAATCCCGCTGACGTGGCCTCCAGAGGTATCGAGCCTTCGATATTAAGAATTTTAGTCTTTGGTGGCAAGGACCCGAATGGTTGAAGAAAGAATCTGCTGGACGGTCCACTTCTGATGGGTTTTTGACTTCAACTAATCCCGTAAATAGAGGTGTAAGTGATAGAGTAAGTCTCAACGTGACAATAAAATCGAAGAGTAGCGAGAATCTCTCCGATCTTCCACCTTCTCGATGCGAAATTTGGAGCTTGATTGAGCGTATCTCAAGCGCCCCCAAGCTTTTTCGCATAACCGCTTATTTTCTCAGATTTTTGTTGAAAATAAAGAGTAGGCTTCGCACGAAACTCTGTAGTACCGAAAGATCTGTGAATTTCGAAAAATTGAAATTTTTAGATACGTCTGAAGACCCTTACGGGTGTATCATTTTCAAGGAAAATCCTTCCCCGAGGAAATTAAACAACTTTCCGCTCAACGCCCTATTTACTCTAAGAGCTCTCTTCTTAAACTCAATCCAATACTCGATAGGGGTTTTCTACGCGTAGTCGGGCGCCTTCGCCACTCGTTATTAGATGGTAATTCAAAGCATCCTTTGATTCTACCCTCAAAAGGCACTCTCATTGATCTATTAATTAGGCAGGTTCATCAACGTACTTTGCATGGCGGAGTGCAATTAACTCTCATAACTCTTCGTCAACAGTTTTGGATATTGAAAGGTCGACAAGCAGTAAAATCTTGTATTCACAGATGTACTACTTGTATTAGATATTCTGGCGCTTCAAGTGCTCAGATGATGAGTGATTTGCCCATCTCTCGTGTGTTAGCTGAACCTCCCTTTCTGAAAACCGGTGTTGATTACGTCGGTCCGGTTGCTGCCCGCTTATCCAAGACTCGCGGACGAGGAACTTTAAAAGGCTACATAGCCGTTTTTGTGTGCATGGTCACTCGAGCTGTGCACCTAGAGATAGTTGCGGACTACAGTAGCAAGGCATTCATTAACGCCTTTCATCGTTTTACCTCACGACGAGGTCATTGCTCGCATCTTTTTAGCGACAATGGCACCAATTTTGTAGGTGCTGACCGGCAGCTTCGCGAAATGTTTGTTGAGTCGTCGTCGTATTACCAACGAGCATCTTCCGCCCTTGCGCAACTATCAACCTCGTGGCACTTTGTGCCTCCCGCCTCTCCTCATTTTGGAGGCCTTTGGGAGGCGGTCATTAAATCCACCAAACGCCACCTCCGGCGATATATATATATATATATATATATATATATATATATATATATATATATATATATATATATATATATATATATACTTGTATAACGTTAGTTCCCAGGACCCCATGTTACTGTATACCTATACGTGACTAAAGAAATAATGTCTCTTATGGGGGCCGATGTCCTCAAAACTGACGTTAAACATATGTAGATTCAGGGACTGTCCCCAAAACTAACAAATGTCCCCGAAACCAACGTTAAACATCTGGAATGTCCTGGAAACTAACATAAAACATAAATATATATATATATATATATATATATATATATATATATATATATATAAATATATGAAACGCTAGTTATGCAGACACTTTCCGAAATTTAAATAGACTTATGCAGACAGAGACCGACTTATGCAGACGTCAGCATAAGTAGAGAGATTATTTCTTTAGTCACGCTAGACTTGTGCAGACACTTGTATAAACGGTACTACACTTATGCAGACAGGTCACGTGGTCTTATACATTGGTGTCAGCATAAGTCCATGTTTATATGATTATATATATATATATATATATATATATATATATATATATATATATATATATATATATATATATATATATATATATACGTTAAACATATGTAGATTCAGGGACTGTCCCCAAAACTAACAAATGTCCCCGAAACCAACGTTAAACATCTGGAATGTCCTGGAAACTAACATAAAACATAAATATATATATATATATATATATATATATATATATATATATATATATATATATATATATGTTTTATGTTAGTTTCCAAGACATTCCAGATGTTTAACGTTGGTACTTTCATAAAAAAAATCGTCGACAAAATCGACGACCCCCCCGCGCACACTTTTTAAAAGAAGTACAGGAACGACCCATATATATATATAAACTTGTATAACGTTAGTTCCCAGGACCCCATGTTACTGTATACCTATACGTGACTAAAGAAATAATGTCTGTTATGGGGGCCGATGTCCCCAAAACTGACGTTAAACATATGTAGATTCAGGGACTGTCCCCAAAACTAACAAATGTCCCCGAAACCAACGTTAAACATCTGGAATGTCTTGGAAACTAACATAAAACATATATATATATATATATATATACGATTTTTTTTAAGAAAGTACATATAAAAAAAATAGCTTGTGCAAAATTTCAGCCCCTTATCTCATTCCTAATTCCTGCTGGAATGTTTTTAAACCCTGATTTTGACCTGTTTTTAGCCAGTTTTCAAAATATTCTAAAAGGCTGAAATTTTAACAAAATGAGGTCGGTGAGGTATCATTTTTTTTGTCTTTCTTCAAATTTTAAGAAAAAAAATACACTGATATGAAATGATGATTTAGGTTTTATTGGCGATCTGTGATATGGCCATTGCATTTCATCATTTTTAGATCATCTTTAAACCTCTATATCTCGTAACTGGTTCCACATTTTTGAGCTCACTAGGTCTCATTTTTTTGTCTCAACGAGACCTTTAATTTCTTTTTTTGAGGACCTAAATTGATTGAATAGACTTCAAGATACAGCCTTTTGAAGTTGACGTTTTTATCAAAAATCGCGAAAATCAACCGTGTTCATGGTCACAGTGTCAACCGAATTTTAACTAAAAATCATTAACAAAAGTATTTTTCATTAGAATATGATGTTATCTAGCTATAATCTTTTCCTATCATAGGAAGAAGTCAAAAAATAATTTTTTGTCGAGCATTATAATATCTAATTTTTCGATACCTAAAATAATCAAAAATGGCTCTCTACTGACATGAATTCTACCATCTTATAATTATTTTTGACACGTATACGTAACATAGATACAAAGGTGGTTCCTAGACCTTTAAAATCCGTAGTCGCTGATTTTTCTAGGACCACTAGAGCCAAAGTTATAGCCGTTTTTATAAAAAAATATTTTTCAAGTGGTAAAATTAGAGCTTGTGACATATAGGAAAAGTTTTATTTACAAGATCAACCATAAGTTTGGCATAATTGTCCTAAAAGAAGTGCTGAGGCTGCATATTTTGAAGATCTTAGGCCGTGTCTACACTATGCGAGAAGCACGTGCGATCAGCCCAAGCGATGCGAGCAAGCCATGCGCGCATGCGACGCGAGCAAGCGATAGTAATGGCTTTAGGTTGATTAAATTACCTATGCAGACTTTATAGATAATTAAAGTTGAAAATAAGAATTTAAGTAAAATTTTTTTTGTAATATTCATTTTATTTTAACTATTTTATAATCATTATCAAACGAAGTAAGTTTTGCTTTTAATGTTGAATCATCAATGGGTATAAAGCAGTGATATTTTCTTGTATTCTGTATAGTTCGGGTCAATTTAAAACGGCATTCTAGTACTTTACGCCTTTTCTCAATTGTTTCTTGACTCACCCAAAAAGATCTAAAAACCAAATATTCTATATTTTTATAACGCATAATGATTTATTATTCAAATACATAATCAAATAATATAGTCAAAAAATCTAAATTATATTATTTTTACCTTATTCCATCAATATTTTCACTAACGTAATCATACATGTCTTTTGGATTTAAAATTGGTTTTTCTGATGTTCTTTGTAAGGATGCCCTGCGTACTGTTCGTTTAACCACTGCTCCACATCCATCACACGGACTTTTCCCATGGCTAGTAGAAAAAAAGTTGTGCGACTTAACTTTTAAGCCAAAATCCTCCTCATGATGGCAGATATTAATGAAATTGTTCCTACAGTAAATAAATACTATCTTGAAGGTAAAAATTATAAAAAATAAAATAAATCTGTTTAATATTGTGTACATAATAATACAAATTATTTGAACTTGCATCGTAGAAATTGACATGAGTAATATAAATAAATAATTATGAGGATTTTAAATTAAATATTTTATAGGGGTACCCTTTATCATTATAGTTGCTTGAACAAAAATTACATAGATTTTAATAAATTAAACTAAAATTTTCTATTAATAATTCTCAAGTGTAATATAATATATGTAACCTAATGTATAAAGGATTATCGATTCTATATGTTTACACTATGTCTATAATCAAGATATTAAGAATTTATTACAACCCATTTTTTAACTTACCTACAGTAATTTTAAGTTCTTTTGCTTTATTAAACATATAACGTGAACATTGGAAATAATGTTTTGCTTGTTCAAATTTCCAATGATTTGGAAGTAATGTCAATAACGATATTTTTTTACCAAAATTAGTTTCTTCATTATAACACTTAATTATGTTTCCAATCATTCCGTGAAATGACATACTATCCTCTTGTAGCTGTTTAAGATTGCATTGAGTTGGCAAATTAAGATTCAGTGTTTTATTAACTGTTGTACAAAATTTCGTATTCATTGATTCTGAAACACTGTATGTTTTATTTTCCAAGCGATAATCACTAAGTTTCTCTCGTTTAAGAGGAGGTTCATCAAATCCATCGAGTATTTTATTTAAACGTTGAAATCCTTGGCTCAATAATATATCTTCTGAACTTTCTGATGTACACACTTGGCTACTTGAAGAAACTTGACTACTTGAAGAAAGCTGCTCATTATTATTTACGTTTAAACCATCATTCCCAGTGTTTTCATCTTTTTCTGCATTTTTTGTTATTATTGATGTAATTTTGAACTCACAGTTTTTACAGTACTTATTACGTGGATCTAAATTTATATTACAAATGTTACGAAATTTATCACATTTATCAGCACTAATCATTACTAAATTATTCTCAATGGATTTTGAATGATTATTAAAACAATTGCAACACTTCCTTTGTCTACTTGTATATCGAGTATCATATTTATGGAGATGATGGTCGCAAATAAATTTATTTTCTACATTAATATCAAAATTTTTAATCCTAAATGATAAATACAGCTTTAATTCATTACTAAGATTACTAATTAGATTAAGAGATTTATTTCTTGTGTAATGCTCTAAATGACATTTATCATCCTCATGCAATTCACCAATATAGCACATCATTTTCTTTCAATTCCTGAGAAGATAACACTTACAAAACACAATTGTACAATTTATAAAACCGAACCAATACTGATATACTTGGTAATAGTTTTGCTCAACTACCTTCACAATTCTACTTAGAAATATTTATTTCATTTTTTATTGTAACTTGTACTCATTGTTTAAGGACATTCCGTGCCGTGTGTCGTGTAACGGATGACGGGTTCACAGGTGTCTTGCACAGAAAAATGGATGTCTGTCATCTATTAACTTACGTCAACACAGGTTAAATGAAACTATCTATGTATGCTTCATTTAACCTGAGCTTATACGTGTAACGCACGTAAAACTATAGAAAACCTGCATTTAAGACCATGTCTATACTAGGTATGCGAGAAGCGCAACCGGTGCGCGCATGCGACAAGCCATACGTTTTGCACAAAGTACTTGTAATACTTAAAATGATAAATAATATCGTTGTATACGATTGAACGTAAACGTGAGTTTATATTATTAGGGTTTGTCAGCGAGAAGAAATAAACGGGAAAATTAGACTTCAAGAGTCTATGCAACCAACTCTACTCGAAAGTGAAAGTTGATTGCAGAAAAAGGTATGAACGCTTATGCGTACGAGTAAACAGGCAATAAGGCATTGTATAAGTAAAACGGAAAGTGGTAAGGTAAAAGGAATGTGCATAAAGCACGTAGCGACTAGGCGCCGCAGGACTCTATTTAAGCCCGCTGGGTGATGTTTTTCATAGTGGGAGCGCATCGGACGCTTGCCATCTAGCGGGCACTTTGGATACTTCAATCCCGAACAATCGTAGTAGATCAGTTAGTAGATCTATATTTAGCGATAAATAATATCGTCAATAATATCGTAGTGAAATGATATTATTTATCATTTTAAGTATTTTAAATATTTTGTCCAACACGCATTGCTTGCTCGCATCGCTTGGGGTAATCGCACGTGCTTCTCGCATAGTGTAGACATGGCCTAAGATCTTCAAATATGCAGCCTCAGCACTTTTTTTAGGACAATTATGCCAAACTTATGGTTGATCTTGTAAATAAAACTTTTCCTATATTTCACAAGCTCTAATTTTATCACTTGAAAAATATTTTTTTATAAAAACGGCTATAACTTTGGCTCTAGTGGTCCTAGAAAAATCAGCGACTACGGATTTTAAAGGTCTAGGAACCACCTTTGTATCTATGCTACGTATACGTGTCAAAAATAATTATAAGATGGTAGAATTCATGTCAGTAGAGAGCCATTTTTGATTATTTTAGGTATCGAAAAATTAGATATTATAATGCTCGACAAAAAATTATTTTTTGCTTTTTCCTATGATAGGAAAAGAGTATAGTTAGATAACATCATATTCTAACGAAAAATACTTTTGTTAATGATTTTTAATTAAAATTCGGTTGACACTGTGACCATGAACACGGTTGATTTTCGCGATTTCTGATAAAAACGTCAACTTCAAAAGGCTGTATCTTGAAGTCTATTCAATCAATTTAGGTCCTCAAAAAAAGAAATTAAAGGTCTCGTTGAGACAAAAAAAAATGAGACCTAGTGAGCTCAAAAATGTGGAACCAGTTACGAGATATAGAGGTTTAAAGATGATCTAAAAATGATGAAATGCAATGGCCATATCACAGATCGCCAATAAAACCTAAATCATCATTTCATATCAGTGTATTTTTTTTCTTAAAATTTGAAGAAAGACGAAAAAAAATGAGACCTCACCGACCTCATTTTGTTAAAATTTCAGCCTTTTAGAATTTTTTGAAAACTGGCTAAAAACAGGTCAAAATCAGGGTTTAAAAAAATTCCAGCAGGAATTAGGAATGAGATAAGGGGCTGAAATTTTGCACAAGCTATTTTTTTTATATGTACTTTCATAAAAAAAATCGACGACCCCCCCGCGCACACTTTTTAAAAAAAGTACAGGAACGACTCATATATATATATATATATATATATTGATATATACAAATTTCTGTACGCAATTTAACCATGAAAAAAATATAATATTTCATTTACGATTTCGTGTCTTACTACGAGTTTCTCTTTGTATGGCTTTTGGCTTTTCTACAGATCCATGGTAAACCATTTTTTTCTTTTTTAACTGCGGTTCAATGGCTGTGCTTAATTCTGTTTTCCTTAAGAGTAGTATTTTAAAATTAAGGATCTAAAGTACGATTTTTAGTTGCGTACGAGGGCCAGCAGAACAGACCCGAGTATCGTCAGATTACGCGAGGATATTACGGCATATAGCTGAGTAATGAATAGTATTTTTCGACATGTTATAGGTTTACAATTCGCGAAAATGATGGTATTTTTCCCTCCAAAAATTATCATTTTGTGAATTCTACACATTAAATAAAAAAATACTGTTAAATTTAGTTTTTGCTAGTCAAATAGTGATCTCTATGCACAAATTCGAAAAGCAGTATTTTTTTACTTCACGTTCAGTATGCGTAAAGTGACACATCATTACATCTGCAAAACGTGCACCATTTTTGCTACTAGGCATTGACTATGGTCTTTTAAAAAAACGTAAAACACAGAAAAACTTGTACAGTACTCGTGGCATAAATCTGCATTTATGTCAAGCCTATCCGTGACATAAGTAGTCCATTATTACACGGTGCTTATCACCCTCGCTGTCACTTGGGCTATTATACTGCACGGTGCAAAAATGGACTGCTAATGCGGATAGGTGTGACATGGTGGATTTATGCAATCAGTACTATAAAATAATGTACTATTCATTCACAGTAAAATAGTATCTTTCGTCACTAGTTCGCAAAATGCTATTTCACGAACCGAGTAGTGATCGCAGTGCACGAAAACCGGTGAAGCCGTTCTAAGTGTCGCTCGACTAAGTAACGAACATTAATTTTTTATATATACTTATCGCGAAATTCGTTTTTACGGACTCATTTGCGGAAATAAAAATGCAATTGCACGCACTCAGTTCTAGATACATGAAATCGCATTTTACGCCCTCAAATAAGTCCATAAAATCGAATTTTACGGCCTGGTATATCGAAAAAAATTGTTTACTAATATAAATGATGAACTCATTTATTTTAATCGTATCAAAATGCTATTAAATTTGTATATATCACTTAAACAATTTAACTACCTCTTTTTGAAATATTAAAGTAGTGATTACACTGGCTTTTGGACCTAAAAATTCCAAATTCAGCGTGTGCTTATCAAAAATCTAGTTTTTTGAAATGAGTTACGCTTGAGAAGTAATTTCTTGAAATCGTATAACTTTTAAACCATGTGTGGCACACACACGTGCAACAAATAAAATTATTGTATTTTTAATAAAGAATGAAATCTGTGAGCCAGATTAAGAAAAAACTTCACGTTAAAATATATAGAACAGAATTACTACAAAAATATTTATTTTTGAAAAATCACTGACCCAACTTTCTATATTCTTGATTTCTATTGTATCGCAGGCACACCTCTGAAATAAGATTTTTCTACTTAAATATGATACCAAATATTGTAATATGATAGTCTTAATGAATAAAAAACTTCGTTACAGTTTTTATAGAGCAAATACTGTAAAAAATGTCATCAATGACCGCAGCGAAATGAGTTAATTTAGTACATTTTCGCGTTCTCATCACTTTATACGTAACTGGAACGATCATTTCATGCGTGGAACATTTGAAAAACATTTACTTTTACCTATTTGCGTTGTCGAAAGTATATATTTCTTATTAAAAAGATCTGGAAAATTGCCATACTATGAAAAGTAAAAGTTCTAGAGATATCCCCATTGTAACGTTGCTTTTTTTTCCACCCCCTCAACAACGTTATTGCTCGCCCTGAGGGCTTTTAATTCGCGGTAGAATTTCACGAATCGCTCCCAACTCCCACAAAAATCCTAACTCTCGGTACGGTAACGTGTGAGCGCGGTCAAAATTTAATTTTGGGTGGGGCGCTAGGCCACGGCGACGACGCGTTACCTCCGTCTCCTCTGCCTGGCTATAGACTCTTCCTCCTCTCTGGACGTGGGCGGCGTTGCGACGGCCTGGGGCGGCCGATACCCTCGGTGACTACGGAAAAAAAATACGCGAACGGGGCAGCAGCACGTGTAATTATTCGTTCCCCGAAGAGTTACTCACGTACGCACAGGAAACAACAGAACAACACAATCAGTAAAAGAAAACTTCAAACGCAATTTAGTAATAATGCCTTTAATGGTAGTCTGCACTTCTTCTCGCGGCGGTGGACGGTAAACGCGACACATGTATCTCGCGGATGCGGTTAACAAAATGGCCGCTCCGACTTCGCACGCCGGTTATTCGCGCACACGCGAGAGAGATTCGCTCCTACTTCCTCCCCGCTGGGAGTTATCGCTCGCAAATACACAAGAAAGTAGATAAAATTGAGGGTCGGGGGGCAGAAACAAAAGTGCCTCCCGACGACAGCAACTGAAATCTTACCGTCGCTCGTCGCTGTCGCTAGTACGGACCTTCCACCTTCTCTCTCTCTCTCTCTCTCTCTCTCTCTCTCTCTCTCTCTCTCTCTCTCTACGGTGACGTACAACGCGAGTCACAAGTTGGCTGTGACCCACTACTCTCTCTCTTGTCTTCTTCCCCTCTCTCTCTTCTCCTGACTTTTTCTATGCCCACTACTATCTTTCTCTCTCTCCCTTTCTCTCTCTCAGCACTCTCCCAAACTACTACTCAAAACTCTCACAAACTACTATTCAACAAAAAACCCTCGTAACAAAACTAAGACTGCGATGTGCACTAGGCGACAATCCAGGACTGAGTGAAGAAGAAGGAAGCGGTGCCTGCTCGCTTCCGTCTTCTTCCTCGGTGGCGTCTCTCTCTTCCTCTCTCACTCTCATTAAATCAGATCGGTCGGTGGGCAGGTTGGCAGCAGGTATCGGCGCGCGTCGCGATTTTCTTTTTCCATTTGTGGTGAAACTTATTCATTTAACCCAATTAGGGCTCTAATTACTCGAACGGTGGCTGTGATTGGCCAAGCGCGACGGCAACGATCGCCGGGTCGATTCCTGCTGCCACCTGTTGCGCGCGGATTTTGAATCGACATAACCTGGCTTAATTCTCTTCGCTTAGTGGCGGCGCGCCTCCACGCTTTGATGCGGCGGTCTCTCTCTCCCTCCTACATGTGCGCCGCTGCGCAGTATCTCTCTCCCCCCGATAATCTCGGCCGTGTGCAGCTCGCAGGCTACCGAGCCGAGCTCTCGCGCTCTCTCTTTCGCTCTCATACACCTGTGCGCCAGTGCGCAGTATCTCTCTCCCCCCGATAGTCTCGGCCGTGTGTAGCTCGCAGGCTACCGAGCCGGGCTCTCGCTCTCTCTCTCTCTCGCTCTCATACACCTGTGCGCCGCGGCGCAGTATCTCTCTCCCCCGATACTCTCGTCTGTGTGCAGCTCGCAGGATACCGAGCCGGATTCTCGCTCTCTCTTGCTCTCATGCGTCGCGGCTCGCGCTCGCTCTCTCCCTCTTCTACATTTTGCCGCTGCGCACGCTATCTCCCTCAGTCATATTGGTGCGCCGCTGCGCACTCTCTCTCTCTCTCGCTCCGCAGTGCGTAGACTGCCGCGGTCACCTCTCCCCCGTGCTCAGTCCGCGCAGCATCGGTACGTCGTCGCGTACTCCGTCTCTCTCTCGCGTCGTTGCCGGCCTCGTGGCTGTCGCGCAGCCTGTACGAGCTTCCGCGGCTCGCGTGTGTTAGTGCCGGTGTCGTGATGTGCGCGTAGGGTAGTGGGTGGCGCGTGGGTGTGCGACGGTGGCTGACATGGCTGCTGCTGTGGAGCATCATGGCGGCCGAGCACACGTGGGCACGCTCGCATTCGGCGCACAGTGCTAATTACCGTGTGCGTCGTCTGCGACCGCGCGAACAGGTGGCTCGGTGCTCATCACGCCTCATCTCGCCCCGTCTTTCTCTCTCAACGTTGCTGCTCTTCGCCGTCAGTGCTGACTCCAGAGCGATGCGACTGCTGTACGTTGTCGTCGTCTGCTCGCCTCGTGAGTGTGTTGGTGTACCTCGACAGAATCAAAACCCCGTGATTAGCTATGTGTACAACCGTGTACACATAGCTCAGTGTCGAGGTCTCGCGTGTCCCCCTCCGCCACATAGTTTGTTAAATGAGCTCATCGTGTCGCTACTTTTATCACGAATGTGCAGAAAACGCACATCGTTGCACCATATACTACCACGGACGCAAGCTGTCCGCTCGCTATCGCTTGGCCCCAAAGGTCACACTCGCCGCGAATGATACATTTTGCGTCATTGGTGCATAATATACTATTCTAAAACTTCAATTCCACGGTCACTGTATACTTATATTACACTCTCAATAACTTTTCCAATATACCTTCACATCTTGTACACTAAATGTTTACTCCAAAATCCGTTCACGAATGCAAAATTTGCAAAAAATGAAAACTAAGATCAACACTTTGTATACAGAAGTTGCTTATATCACAGTAGTTATATGAATGTGAAATGACAGCTGTGCATGTTTACACTGATACTTGCACTGACTTTTATTACCTATATATATTACAATAAAGGAATAAGTGACTGTCGATAAGTCAGGTTGTTATAGTGCCAACATAACTGCTATAAGTTTCAAATTCAAATACTTTATTTTTGTGAAAAATCCCAAAAATGTTCATAAATTATATTATTTATCTTTTATCTCTATATGAATAGTTAAAATATTATTTTTGGATTTTGTACATTACATATAGATATTTGAAATGAGAATTTTGAGAATATTAAGACCAGAGAAATCAAGAAAAAAATAGTAGAAATCAATGTACGATTATATAAATATCCTAAACAAGGGGAAAAGTGTAATTTGAACAAAAAACAAGTGAAAGGTGAGTAGGTAAACAGGGGGGGGGGGGTTCTGGGCCACTTCTTGGAATTCCAGGTGTTCCAGAACCCCCCTGGGTTTCTGGAACATGCGTGTTTCAGAATTGCACGAGGTGCGTTAACCCAAGTGGGCCAGAACCCCCAAAGGGTTTTGAGGTGGGAGGTCTAGAGTTGTAGGAGGTTAGATAACCCATCGAGCATCCTGCGGCCAGCTGTGGCGCTGCGAGCGGCCTGCGGTTGGCGGCCAGCTGTGGCGCTGCGAGCGGTCAGCTGTCAGCGGCATGGTGGCCACCATGCGCGCCCTCTATAGCTAACTTATAGCTAATTTATAGGTTAGGTTCTATATAAGTATTACTTCTAAGAATAATATTACTAACTTAATAATATAAATATTCAAATATCTTGAATACTTTTATATTTGAAGAAAAAAAATTAGCTGACTCTAGGACTCGAACTAAAGATCTTGCTGTTGTTGTCCAAGAGCGCTAACCACTAAGCTACGGCCTAGTTAGAAAGACTGTGCTATTAATGGTAAGCCTTGCTTCCATACGCTGCAAGCGTTGTCTAGAAAGCCTCATGCATAGTGGCGCTGGAAACGTCCTGACTGTTGTCGCTCTCATAAGGGTCGGTCTTGACTTTGGGGTCTCCCCCCTTAAAAAGTATTGGCGGTAACCGTTCGCACGCGAACGTCATTCTCGTCCTAACACGTGAGAGAGAGAGCACGCTGTTAGTGTTTTGAGAGTTAATTGAGGTTAATATGGCTGAGAATAATGCGTAAGTAATACATTTCTTTTGAATAATAACTTATAATAAAAAAGCAAACGTAGGAAAACAATCGTTAGATTCATTAAACTACGCTTCCGGTTGTCTACGTTTTCCTACGTTTTCAAACGTTTTCTAATGCTTGCTTTTTTACATACTAATAAAAGATATTAACCTTATTATGTTTCATTTTTTTTGTTTCAGTCTTCTTCTCCCAGTAGGCCCACGATTGATCAAAATAAAATATCTAATTCAGCAGGGCATCGTAGAATATGGTGATATTAATAGCTATTTATCGACTATGATAAGCTGCTACTATATAAATGATGCAAACAACAAATATTTAAATGCTGGAAAAATATTGTACAAAGGAAGAAGAAGATTTATTGGGGAATTGATTGAGGAGAAAACTCATTCAGAAAATTAATTTATTATAATAATTATTCAGAATGTGGTTAAGGTTTTAAATAAATAATTTTTTTAATTTAATAGTTTTTAGTATTTTTTATAATAAATTTTTATAGTTTTATATTAAGAGGGTGTGGTACTCGTGTACTCTGTTTTACCGGCAGAACACGGTAAATTCTATATTATTAAAATAAATGTATCGAATTACGTCTTATAAAGAGATAGTTGCCCTGCGCAATGTAATAATCTACCAGCCTACGCAGTTTTGAGCTCAAATGTCAATGGCAACCTAAAAAATTTTGCGAACAAAAATAACCGAAATTTCGTTCGCAAAATTTTTTAGGGTGCCATTGATATTTGGGCTCAAAATTGCGCAGGTTGGTAGATTATTACATTGCACAGGGCAACTATCTCTTTATAAGATGTAATTCGATATATTTATTTTAATAATATAGAATTTACCGAGTTCTGCCGGTAAAGCAGAGTGCATGAGTACCACACCCCCTTAATTCTAATGTTTTATTTCGAACCTTTGATTCGTCCTAATCCTAAACCTATAAATTTAAGCTGAAATTTTGTTTGAATATACTCCTTAATCCTTTAGATGAATATTTTATGACTCTACATTATTTGTTTAACTATTTCAAAGCTAGTTTTAAGTCTACTAAGCATTCTTTACAAAGATTAAGGCTCAAAAGCTAACCTTTTAGATTTCTCAATTTTCATACATAGAGTCCTAGGAGATTTTAATAAAACCTTTTGCTAGATCATATCCGTGTAGCTCAATCTCTTCATTAATGGAAGATACACCATGAAACCAAATTTCAAATCAATATCTTCATTACAGCCAGAGTTATGACATTTTGTGTAAAATGGCTCCGCTACGAGTATATGTAAAAATCAGGTTTCATAGTACTAAAGTTCATCGTATACATGTATATGAATATTTTAATGTTTCACAACCTTTATTTAACTATTTTAAAGCTAGTTTTAAGTCTACTAAGCATTCTTTACAAAGATTAAGGCGCAAAAGTTGATTTCTTCATTTTTCATATAATGTACTAGCCTGAGCTTGTTAAAATCTTTCTCTCATTATTTCTATGACTAAGTTTTCTCTTTAATATGTACAATCAAAATTCAATCTTATAAACAAACTTTGCAGCATTATTATTTTATAAAGTACTTATTTTTAAGGATGATAAAATATTGGAGGAAATGATTGGATGCGTATTTGAATGAGAACATAAGTATTACATTATAGAACTATATTATTTGTTAAATACTATATACAATAAGAACGTTTATTTTACAAAATAAAACATTATATACATCTTTTTTTTTAAATTATTAATTAGGATGTTCCAGTTGGAATCCTATTTAGATGAGTTGGTCTCCTTATACATGCAAAATTTTTGTCTAACATTTTTGTAGAGATCTTCTTCTTCTTGCATTGTGATTGTTTGTTCATTTTAATCATTTTCTCAAGTTTTACAAAAACTTCTGTTGGGAGCTGAACTAGAGAGTTCTTCTTTTTCCTCATCCACTCACTCTTTTTATTCTGCGAGGAATTAATAAATAAAGGCACCATCCATCCTTTTTTATAAGCTTCCTGTAGAGCTTCTTCAATTAATCCATGAAGTTTTTCTTCAGATAAACTATTCACATTATTTTTTTGATTTACTTTTCTAATTATATCAACTAGATCTATTGTTGGTGGGTTGAGATGGTTCAGATTTTCACCCTGATTAATTTCTTCTGGAGTCATCTTGGACACGATGATGATCTGTTGAATGATGAATCTCAAAGAGATTGTTGATGAGGCTAGAACCTGCTTTTATTCTACCACTCCCCACCACTTTCTTCTTTTCAACCAATCAGAGCTCATGAATTAACTAAACATTGATAATAATTTATCTTGCACTTGAGAGTCAACTTCATCCATTCCGTGGAAATCTGGCAATATGTATGTTCTTCTTTCATCGAGTAGCCATGTCTTTAAAATATAAACATTCTGAACTGCACACATTGAATATCCACGTAAAATATGATGCGAGCAGGGAATAAATTCCTTGGGAAGTTTCTTCAATGACGGACACCCCAAATCCTCAATGTTCTTAATTATTCTAGAAAAAGAAATTAATTAGTAAATTGAGAAATAAATAAGTGAGTAAGTTATAATATGCATACTTACTTATTAGGAAATATATTCCTGAGCCACTCTCTCTTCTGAACTCCCTTTACATAGATTTTTACAGCATTAGTGAGAACGTTGTTGAGAATGTCAGGTACTTGCTCGTAAGGAATTTCTCCTGAACTCCACAGCATTCCCAGATAGTTATTCTCCAACCATCTGTTCTCTCTCTTTTGCTTTGCCGACAGATAGCTCCAGCTAAGAGGAGGTTGGAAAAGAAATACAGATGGAGTAGCATCTTCTTCGAGGGGGATTATGGCAACCTCCTTAAAAATAAACTCTTTCTCATTGCGGCCTTTGAAGCCTTGCACATCTACTTGTACTCCATCTTGAATCGGAATGAAATCATAACCTACAACACCTTCTTTTATACATTACACGACAGCAACGCCACTAGCGGGAAAAAGAACCGATGCTACACTAGTGGCAGATGGTTGAACTAATCACCGCTGCGGCGGCGGCGGCGGCGGCTCGCGAACGGTGGTGGCTCGCGAGCGGTGGGAGAACCAATTACAGCTCGTTGCGGTGGAGGCGGCTTGAGCGGCAGCTCGGGCAACCAATCACAGCTCGGGCGGCTCACGAGCGGTGGCGGCTCGGGTGGGGAAACTGAATATAAGCAAGCGAACTCGCTCGCGAAATCATTCCGTTTGGAAAGTCCTAGAGGCAACAACAGCTCCAGTGCAACAGCAGCAGTAGTGTTAAACAGTGAAAAAAACTCAGTGCAGCAGTGTTAAACAGTGAAAAAAAAACTTCGTGCGTGTGTACAAGACTTTGAAAGACTCTGCGATAAAAAGTGTATGTATAAGACTTTGAAAGACTTTATAAAATGGATCCACATCTTGTGATGACTGTGCAAACGCTATGGAAGGCATTGGAGAGTGCCAGAAATGGAACAGCTGACAGTGCTGATATACAACGATTTCTCGATTGTATTCCTCACACTCTGGTAAGGATAGAAACATTGATGAATTCACCATCTTTGAAACCACATGAGAAGAGAATATGTTAGACATCCTATGGCTAAATACTCAGCATTCAGAGGATGCTCAAAGTTTGTCACAAGAGAGGTGGAGAATTACATCAACCTGCTGCGACTGCTGATGATGGTGAGAATACATCTAATGTTACTAACAATGCTGAAAGTGTAACTTGGGATGATGGAATATCAGCATTCCAAAACAATATTAGGTGGCTAGCGAGGTGGCTAGCGAAATTATTGCTCAAAATTGTTATAAATAATCGACTTGTGCCATTTTTCATGGTTGTAAATAATTGTAAAGAAATCGTAGATTACGTTAGCGCTTTGAAAAATTGATTTTGGCATATGGGGGGCTGGCGAAATTATTGCTCAAAATTGTTATAAATAATCGACTTTTATCAGTTTTTATGGTTGCAAATAATTTATTTATTTTATTTATTTATTTTATTTATTTATTTATTTATTTATTAAACCAGAGTAAGTACATAGGTATTACAATAATATCAATATACATTTTTACATTACATGCGTAACCCAGCAGAGGAAGTATTTCCTGTATGCTGGTCTGGTGACTTAAACTAACTTAAAACTAAATTGAAATATTGTCCCTGATTGTTTGTCGATCTTGTATCCCCGTAGCTAGCAGCTACGGAGTCAAGTCAACAACCACACATTATTCATGACTTTTCTTCTATCACCAATATCTAACCAACATTTGTCTTGCTGTTGTAAATGATTCCGTGGATGCGTTTCTGTCTCTTGCAAAGATGATTCTTTCGTAGCTGTTTAGTCTTGTTGGGCAGGTGAGTCCCACTGCACAGGTAACTCTGTAGTGTGGGAACATCAATCTGTGTTGGTTGGCTGAGTCACATTTACATGTTGATGTAAAAACAATGTCGTCTACTACTATGAGATCGTTGTATTTCGGGTGCTGTTCTAGAGTATACATTGAGTTTGTAAATGTTTGTTTACCTCGAATGCCTCTGTCGAAATACAGTAGTGCTTTATTACAGCCTAGATAGTTGAGATCTTCGTAAGACATGCGGTAGGTGTTATCTTGCAGTATAGGCTTTCCCGGTGCGCCACTTGCTTCCATTGACATGGTTTTTGTATTGTTATCCTCAGCCATTTTATCTATCGTACTAAATACAGTTTCTATGGGATTATATTTTTCGTTGTTGTGTTCCTTTTTTATTTCAATATCTTTGGATTTTTCTTTGACAAAGTGTATATGTTTTATTTCATTATTTCCGTTAGTAATACGATAGTCACAACACTTATTGCTTAAAGTTGTATTTTTGTTGCTCTCTGAGAGCGTCCACCTGTTAGCAATCATATTTGCAATTTCGATGATAATTTGTTGATTAATATTGAGTTTTCGGATTTTGTTCCAGTTGTAATTAGATAATCGACGATGAGAACGTTTATAATGTAGTGTGCATAACCCGTGTGCGCATATATATGTTCTTATATCCAGTAACAGTTTATCGGACTCTAAACTCCCCATGGACTTCCAATGTGGGAGGTCTGTGTCCGATATCTTTATTAGTGAATAATATAGTTGCTTTATCTGTTTACAGTTAATATTATTAGTATTATTCATGGGTGTTTTATTATGCTAGATGTTTGCTTTTATCCAGATCTTGATTTTATATTTCAGACTTTTTTTATTCGTTATTGTTTTAAGGTCATTAGGCAGTTTGTTGTAGGTAGTTAGTGCTCTAATGTAGCTGTTTTTGATGCTGATGCGTTTACAACGTTTAGGTATTGGTATACTTTTATTCCTCGTTACTTTGTCGGATTCTATATATTTGTCTTGTAATTCTTTGTAATGAAATATTAGTGACTCAAAGGTAAAAATTTGCTCTATATTTAGTGGATTTCTGTCATAAATAAATTTGTTTTTATTTATAAGTTTAAGCAGTCTGTTTTGCAGGCTTTGTAAGCTTTTGGTTCTACCTGCGTAAGCGCCTCCCCAGGCTATAATACCGTAGGAGGTGATACTGTGGAACAACGCATAGTAAATCATACGGAGATTGTCTGTGTCCATTATAATAGACAGTTTGTATAAAATGAAAGTAAGGTATTTGGTCTTATTATATATATTTTTGGTGTGTATATCCCATTTCATGTTGCTATCGAAAGTTACTCCTAGGTATTTGGTGTTTTCTACTCTTTTGATGTTTTTTCCTTGTATGCAAATGTTCATATTTTTAGGCGTGCTTTTATAATTGCTGCCGAATTCCATGTATATTGTTTTGTCCTTGTTGAGAGATAGTTTATTTAGTGCTAGCCAGTCGGCTATTTCTTGTAGGTAGTCGTTCATTTTAGTTTCTACTTCTTGCCAGGTTTTACCTATTGCTATGATCGCAGTGTCGTCAGCGTATGACAATATTGTATCTTCAGGCATTGAAGATAACATATCATTAATATAAATAATGAACAGCAGTGGTCCAAGTATTGTACCTTGCGGTACTCCCATATAGACAGTTTTGTATTGGCTATAATCATTGTAGTTAAATCTTTTTCCTAATTTGGTACTGGATTGTTTTTTAATATTTTTTAATGACATCATTATGGGAAAATGGTCGGTAAAAGGTGTTTTTAGTAAGTAGGTTTTATATTTAATTTTGTCTAGTTTAATGAAAAAGTTATCTATACAGGTGCCATTGCTATTGTTATTAATATCTGATGGTCTAGTTATACTTTTAAATCCTGGGCAGTAACCATTTTCTAATAGTATTTGTAAAAAGTCTTGATCTAAAACATCTTGGCTTAATATATCAAAATTGAAGTCTCCTATTATTATATTATTTTTTTGTTTCTTGCTTATTTTTAGAAAATTTTTAATATTCGTTAAGAATTCAGTTTTATGTATGTCATGTGATCGGTAAATTGATGATAATGTTATGTTTTTGTTATTTTCAAGTGTGATTTTCGTGTTCATTATTCTAAGTTTATTTATTTGTATAATTCCCGTGGTTTCTGTGATGTCTTCACTTATATATGGCCGAATCCATCTCTAATCAGACAGCCCGCGTATGCCTATTTCACCTATCATGTTGAAATAAAAATATTTATGTTCTACTCGAAAAAATATTTTACACGTGTTTTTTTATTTTTTTGTTTCATCAAAATTTCATGCGTTCAGCGATGCCGAAAAATTCCGAGAAAATTCTTTCATTGAGAAAAAAAATTTTCAATGTGATTTTCAGACTGCTATTGTTTCAGCAGTTTTTCGAGCTTTTAAACGTGTAACACACAATTTCACTCAGTTTTGAGCCCTCTTTAACGGCCTTAATGTCATTTTCAAAAAAAATAAAAAATCCACGAGCTATGCACTTTTTACTGAAAAATTCATTTTTTAGGGAAGTGCCTTTTTCTCGAAAACCCCATGTTTTTTTTGCACAATTTTTGTTGTCGTGATAGAGGACGGTAATGCCTAGCTAGACGTATTTGTGAGATTCGGTACTTTTTCCCTGGGATAGCGATCACTAATGAGATAACACACAAACAAATTTTTCACGCCTAATGCTTATATATAGTCAATGATATTAGAGTCAATGTAAAGGTATTTGTCTTTGTGTGTATGCAATATACAGGTACACATAACTATGTATTTATTTGTTATTTGCGTCTTTTTGATTTTTTATTTTTATACCTTTTTTCATTTGTATACCTATTTTACTACCTTTGTTTTTCTGCTTCATCGTTCTTAATTCAGTAAGCGGACGATCAGCGGTCTTTGCTGTCAAACAATGTATTTTATCGTCACATGTTTTTTTAACCCATATATGAGTTTTTGAATTCCAGGATACTTTGGAGTTGTAAGCCAATCAATATTTTTTTCTTTTCTGAATTGTTCTATTTCAGCATCTTGTAAATGTATTATTTTAATAGCATCAGTATATTTTTGAACATGTATTGCAAAATCATTTGCGTTTTGAATAGCTTCTTCAAGGGGCTCTCGAAGATTATGCGAAGTAGCATAATGCTTTATAAGTCCACCCACACCATCTACAGCTCCTTTGCCGTGCCCAGTAGCAGATAACAACCATTTTATATCACACGGTGCTCGTTTTAGTTCATCTAATTGAAAGCGATTTTTAAAGTGACTCGCAGCGCCGTCTGATACGATGGTAATTTTTTTAATTGAATCACAACAATTTTCTTTCAAGAATTTTATAATTTTTTGTACTGCTAGCAAAGCATACGCTGAATCATGTTTTCGGTCATCACTTATAACTGCGAAACTTTGTGTCGAATCCCCTTGATAAGAGACTGCTGTGAAAATAGAAATTTGATCATTAACCCAATGATTTCCTTGAACAGCTTTATTATGAATCACAGCCCAGTTTTCAGCGAAGTCTATTTGAAGAACTAAATGATGTGAGTCTTTTTTAGCACTTTCTCTTTCTGTTTTTATAGCTTTGCGTTGTATATTTTTACATACATGTGAGTACTAACCCTCATGGTCCAAACCGAAAGTTCATCTTTAAAAGCAGAAATTGATAGTGTCTTTTTAATCAGGTTTCCATTATCCCACAAAGCATATGTAATTTCTTCTGTGCCTTCTACATCTTGCAGTTTTAAAACATGAAACGTAATTCCCTTAATCCCTGGACATAGTTTACATTCTTGTAAATAACATAAATCAGATGGCTCAGAACACATTGTTGCATTTATTATTTGTGACCGACTTTCATCCAACTCTGTGACGTTACTCCCTCTAAAATTAATTAAGCTCGTAAGAAATAAATCATAATTTGCGCAATAGATACAGAGACAAACTTCTTTGATGGGGCTAAGTAAGACATACTTTGGTCGCAAACTATAAAATTTCGATTTTCCAATTCTCAATTCTGGATAATCATTTTTAAATACTTTATACGTCTCTTTTAAACTTCGAGTAAGAAAACGCTTAACTTTTTTCTCTTTTTTATTGTTAACTTTAATTGTAACAACGTCACATTTATTAGGACTTTGTCTTGAACAATTAAAATCATCATTTAAATAATATTCCATAACAATTTTTTCCATGTTTTCATCAATCGGATGGCCTGAATATGCATCTGGTTCTGAATAAATTCCTTTTTCTTTAACAAGATTTCTCGATTTGTTGATCATATACATTGTTATTTCTGGAAATAAAGATAAAATTTCATGTTTTGTAAAGGATGAAGGTAGCAAAGTCAGAATTTTTATTTTTTCTGATACCGTAGAACACTTTTGCAAGGCTAGACCAAGATTTTGTATCCATTCTGTACAATGGCATACAGTTGATTCATTTGCTGTTATAGAAACGTCATAAACATTGTTCAACTTCACATCAAGGGTATTAGACAATGTTGAAAGTATTTTTTTTTCTTTCTTTGTTACGTAATTTTCAATTGATTTTTCATGTATAAGATTTTTTCTTTTAAGAGGCGATACAGAACCTAAGAAAGATGTACTTATTTCATTATTAAATTCTTCAATGCGTTCTGGAGTACTTGGTAAAAAATCTTCATCTCTATCAACTACGTTATCGGTAACTTCATTATCCGTTATAAATTCATTGTCAGTACTACTCACCAATTCTAAAGCACGATTGTAACAATGTTGACACAGATATGTAGAAGGTGTCAAAGGTAAATGAGGATAGAGGTGCTTCAATGGATGAGCAAGATTCTCAAGTTGTTTTAAACGTACGGAACTAGATTTGTAAATAATTTGTTTGTGTTTGTCTAAAAAGTCTGCACATTTGATTCTCTCTGTTGAGTAATATTGAGACATCGTAGTTGAGTTGATAAGGTGTAAATATGTAATAATTTTCCAAAAGATGATGGTTTTAAATAAGACGAGATGTGTGATATATAGCAGAAACCGAACTTTTCTTTGTAAATGTTAAGTCAAACCATATCCATCTAGCGGACAAATGTACTAGTACATATACTCCTATAAGTAGGCGCACGTACATGTATATTACATACGCACAAAGATAAATACCTTTACATTGACTCTAATATCATTGACTATATATAAGCGTTAAGCGTGAAAAATTTGTTTGTGTGTTATCTCATTAGTGATCGCTATCCCAGGAAAAAAGTACCGAATCTCACAAATACGTCTAGCTAGGCATTACCGTCCTCTATCACGACAACAAAAATTGTGCAAAAAAAACATGGGGTTTTCGAGAAAAAGGCACTTCTCTAAAAAATGAATTTTTCAGTAAAAAGTGCATAGCTCGTGGATTTTTTATTTTTTTTGAAAATGACATTAAGGCCGTTAAAGAGGGCTCAAAACTGAGTGAAATTATGTGTTACACGTTTAAAAGCTTGAAAAACTGCTGAAACAATAGCAGTCTGAAAATCACATTGAAAATTTTTTTTCTCAATGAAAGAATTTTCTCGGAATTTTTCGGTATCGCTGAACGCATGAAATTTTGATGAAACAAAAAAATAAAAAAACACGTGTAAAATATTTTTTCGAGTAGAACATAAATATTTTTATTTCAACCTGATAGGTGAAATGGGCATACGCGGGCTGTCTGATTTGAGATGGATTCGGCCATATAATACTACACCATCCGATTGGTTTATGTTGCTTTCATTATAGTACATTCTATATTTTGGAATATTAAAAAATTCGTGGTGTTCAAGTTTCCATGTTTCAGTACATACTATAATACAAGGCTTTGTAACAAGCCTGTTTAAGAATACTAATAGTTTATTGTAATTAGCATTTAAACTTCTTATATTAACGCAAAGAATTAATTCTTTGACTGTAGCTAGGCATCTATTTAATTCGGTTACACTATTTGTGATATGTTCGTTGTCAAATATTACCTCTTGAGAATCAAGATTCATTTTCATTTTCATTTTCTAACGTATCAAATCTTGGTTGAGCTGTAGATGTAGGGGTTGCTGGAGATAATGTACCGGCAGATGTGTTGGTCGTTAATCTAACTCTTCTAGTAGTTATCCATTGCTGTGAGCGGGAATTGCTTTGTTTGCCGATTTCTAGGTTGCCAAAGTACCGACGGTAGGTAGGCTGCAGTGGATAGTCTGTCATTTCAATGTATTTTTTATTTTGTGTTTTAGCACTTCACACTGATCACTGTCTATTGCACTATGATTTATATTGTAATTAGTTTTGTATTTGTTGTTGTTAAATTCACAGTTTGCACATTTAAGAGTATCACATTTACACTCAGCAGCTGCGTGATTTCCTGCACATTTGTAGCACTTGTCCTCATTATCGCATTTTTTGCCACTGTGGCCGACTCTTGAGCATTTAGTACATGGATTTGTGTTTATTATGTCAAATACTCTGCAATTTTGAAACCCTATAAATAACTTGTTTTTATTGTCTCTTATATGTTTGTAGATTGTAGGCGTTACTTCAACTATTGCACTCATTGTTTTAGCTTTTTCACTTGAGTTTATGTGTAGAACTTTGCACTTGTCATCAATATTGTTAAAGTTTCTTTGATTAATGTCTTGTTCTAGTTCTTTATCATTAAACACTTTTTCAATGTTAATAATTTTCACTATAGGTTTTTTTATTTCTTCTTTTTTGATTTTTGCATTAGTTGATAATTTTTTAGATAAGGTCTTTTCAATTGCATTTATACTGTCTTCGTTCATACAATTAATTATGATAGTATCTTTATTTATTTTTGTCACTTTTTTTGTTTGGATTGTTTTGTCTTTAGCAAGATAATGCAGTACAGTGTTTTCTAGGTTTATATTGTCTTTGTTGTTTGTTTTTTTAACAATTAGTTTTGGTACTCTTTTAGCTTTGGGTTTAGTATTTGTTAAAATTTCTGCATAAGTGTGGGGCTTGATGTTTTTAAAATTGTTATTTTGTCTTTCTTTTATTAGTAATTCGTTTAGTAAGGTGTTCTTTTCTTGTGTTTCTTTAAGTAATTGTTTTAGCAGGTTATTTTCAATTTTCAGTGAGTCTGATTCATTGTAATCTTCATATATGGTTTTATTGAGACCATTTTCTTCTGTTGTCTCATGCACTATGTTATTCACAATGTCTTGTTTAATTTTTTCACGGTTTTCATGCTTTAGCTGTGCTATGAATTGCCACGCTGCTTCACTGAGCGTGCCATATGGCAACTTTGAGGTTAGTGAGAGGTTAGGATGATCTTGGCACACAATAAATGAGTTGCTGAGGAATTTAATTGGTTTTCCTATGTTATATTTTGTAACTATTTCATCAGTATGGTAGAAGTTTCCACACACTATGCACACCACTGCCCCAACGCTAATGCTGGGATGGCACTTGTAATATTTATTAAGAGAGGCATCGGGCGGCTCCTTCTCCTCCGACGCCATGTCGAAAAATTGTAAATAAATCGTAGATTACGTTAGCACTTTGAAAAATTGATTTTGGCGTATGGGGGGGGGGGGGGGCTGGCGAAATTATTGCTCAAAATTGTTATAAATAATCGACTTTTACCAGTTTTTGTGGTTGTAAATAATTGTAAATAAATCGTAGATTACGTTACCGTTCTGGAAATTGTGGTTTATTTATGTGGGGGCTGGCGAAATATTTCTCCCCCCCCCCCCTTTTGTTTGTTTATAACTTTGTTTATACACTTGTAAAAAAATCGATTGTGGTTGTAATTAGTTGTAAAAAAAGTGTACAAAATTATCCAATTGCTTATTTTAGGATTAGTGATTTGGGGGGGCGGGGGAAATGGACGTTCCCCCGTTTTTCTAATTACTCTTTTGATGGACGTTTTTCTAATTACTCTTTTGATGGCGAGGTTAAATTTTCTACTTTTACAAAGTACAAATTATGACGTTTACTCTTTGGAAAAGAGTTTAATTACTCTTTTTGGGGGGTGAGGTTAATTTTCTACTTTTACAAAGGTAAAATCGTAGGGTTTATTCTTTTGGAAAAGAGAAAAATGCATTTTTCACTATTTGCAGCTTAGATCATGTAAATCATTAAATCGTTAAAAGTAAGTCATATTAATCATTAAAATTTCTGAAATTGTTATCAAAATCATCGGTAATTATTACAAAATATGTTGAAATTATTTAAATTCTACTGTTAAAAGTAAATTTTATTGTAGCAAAATATTAACTTACAAATAAAAAGCCACTGTCAGTTCATTGGCCCGTAGCTTCCTCAATCGTAATTTGTTGATTCCTTTAATTAATTTTTAATAACAAAATTTATAATTTTTTAAAAAATTTGTTGCATAACTATAATTAAATTCATTTATGAATATTAAAAATTGTTAATTTTTAAATTTATTTATTTATTATTTATTTATATCAAATTTATATAAATTTTGAGCTGATAAATAAAGTTATCATCTGAAATAGAAGTAAAATATCTATATTGTAACGAGGTAGGTTTTTCTCTCAGCGCGGTAAATCCCCGAAGCGGATTTGCCGATGAACGGCGCAGCAAAGATGTGAGGCGCGAGCACTTGCTCGTGCCAACCCTCGGCGAAATCTCCTCATTCTCGCCTGCGCGCCGTCGCTCGCCGTCGGCTGCCTTCGTCGGCAGCCGTACCTGCCGGCGTTAGAACGCGCGACTTCGCTGTCGCGCTCTCTCTCTCGGCGTGCTTCCTCGGCTGCTCAGAATTGCGCGAGTACTGCGTACTCGCGCCCTCGGAGGCCGGTGGTATTCTATACCGCCGCGCCACCGACTAGGAAAAGGGAAGGGAAGGACACGTTAATCACACGCGAACACGAATCTAAAAAGAAAGAGTGTAAGTTTATTGCCCCTCGGGCGTAATGAATCCCGTACACACGGCGCGCACGCAGTGTACGCGCCGACTCGGGTGGTGCACCCGCGCACGCTATGTACGTGTGTGCGCGGTCGCACACACGTACACGTAGAAGCGGCTCGAGCCGACGTCGGCCGATCGCTGCGCACGATCGGCTCTCACGCGCGCGTCGGTAGCCTCGCTCGCTCGCGCGGGGTCTCGCTCCCCGGACGCGTCGTCCGCGGGGAGAGCGCGTGCGCGCCTGGCCAGGACTTACCTCGCATCGGCTGGTAGTGCAGCTGGGTCGTGACCGCGTGAAGCCTCTTGCGCGCCGTCTCTCTCTCCTTCTCTATCTCCTCCTGGCGCTTCTCTCTCTCTCTCTTTCTCTCTCCCTCGTCGCTCGTGTCTGCGCTCCTGCGCCTCGCCTGCACTCGCGTGCACTTTATCGGCGCACTCTCGCACTGCACCCGCGACTCTTTCCGCTCTCTCTCACTCTCTGTGCTCTACTCTTCTGCACAATGAAGGCTCTCTCTCTCCGCTCGAGGCTCAAGCAATACTAACTCTCCTCGCAGGCACGGGCGCCTCGCGGTCTTGCCCTCTGCGCAAGGCCGCGTGATGTGTACGTTTTCGCGGTTGTTGCCTTCGCGAGTCAGCCGGAGCGAGCTTCTCGCTACGCGTACACCTACACACACATGCTCGCACACGTACTCGCGCTGGCCGTTACACCCCCCGTCCAGACGCGGACTATCCCTTGCAGATTCCGCTCTGCTACTTCGCGTTCCGCTCCTGCAACGGCGGCGCGAGATTTCCTGCAAAGGGATAAGGTGTGCACGCGGAATAATAAGAAAGGCGAGTTAGCAGAAATAATTTTGGTGCTAACCCCTCTCTTCATTCTCCCCGAAGAGGGGGATTACACCCGGGTTGGCGGGGATCTTCGGCGTCCATGGCGGGTACTACTCCCACGGGTCCGCCTTGTCGTGCCGGGCGACGTCCGGGCACTTGGAGTCTGTGGAAACTCCGGGTCTCCCGCAGTAGTAGCAGCGGCATCGGGACTCCCCCGGCGCGGATATCGACTGGTACCGCGGCGGCTCGTGGTGCATTGGCTGGGGCCTCGGCGTGGCGCCGTGCGGGTGCTGGGGCCTCGGCGAGTTGGCGTGTGGGTGATGGATCCCCGGCGCACAGTGGGCCCAAAGGAACATGTCTGGACAAAATAAAATATCTTCTTTTGGAACTGACCGATTGGGATGGGGATACTCTTAAAATGAAGTTTATAATAAGTGCTTTGAGGGAAAATTGTAGATAAAATGTTTAAAAAATTTTCAAGGTCAGACCAAGATCAACATATAAAAATTTACTTTTTTTTAATGATCAGAAGAAGCTGGGCTATTACTTAAACAAGCTGAATAGATTTGTATGGGGTTTTCGGATCGCTGATAGCAAATCAGATGACAGAATTGTAAAATTCATTTGTTTAAACAATAATTTTCAAATTTTTCTTCTATGAAATGTTTAATTAAAATAATAATAAGTTAAAACACGAATCATATATAAAAATAAAAAAATAATTATTTTGATTCAAATTAATCTAAATAATTTTTTGTTATTGTAATATTCCCTTTAATTACCATAATAAAGCGTACAACTTTATGAAAAAATTAGTACAGAATACAACTTGTACATTACATACAAGTTGTATCCATTTTATATTACAATTATATTGGAATAATAATCCATTTTCATTACATAAGTGAAAAGATTCCTGCGAAAAAATAATTCGTATATAGTTATATATACTTATATATGTTTATATATCCTTATTTATGTCTTTTATCGGTTTTGGAGAGTTTTTCGAGATATTATATACCGGTTTTGAAGAGCCTCTTCAAACGGGAAAAGGTATATATGACTGGTTTTGGAGAATTTTCGGCCATTTTCTAGAGTCTATAACCCCAGGGTCCATATTTCTTTAGTAACGTTAACATAGGCAACTCTGAAAAAAGAAGTATACCTCTTCGAAACCGGTTCACCCACATACTTATATATGCAGAACACTATATATATATATATATATATATATATATATATATATATATATATATATATATATATATATATATATATATATATTATGTCTCTATGTCACTATGTATAAATAAGTATATAAGTATATACGAGTAAATATCATTTTACACGGGGTCTACAAGAAATTCAACTAAAAAGATAATCCTAGGACAAATTAATAATTATGCATGGCGATACATGTTCATGTATTATGGTATACAATTTTATATATCAATATATAATTATGCATAACTTTATATGATTACGTATTGTATATAAACCTTTTAGTGATTGTATTATTCATACAATTATATATTGATATATAAAAATGTATACCATAATACATGAACATGTATCGCCATGCATAATTATTAATTTGACCTAAGATTATCTTTTTAGTAGAGTTTCTTGTAGACCTCGTGCAAAATGATATTCAGTCGTATATACTAATATACTTAATTATACATAGCGACATAGACATAATACACACACACACACACACACACACACACACACACACACACACACACACACACACACACACACACACACACACACACACACACACACACACACACACACACATACACACACCCACACTCACACCCACACCCACACCCACGCACGCACGCACGCAAGCACGCACGCACACACACACACACACACACACACACATTTATCGGGGTTTATGTAGCCCAAAACTGTATATTAGTACCTATAGCCCAGAGTGCCCTATGGCAAGTGACTAATGAAATAATGGACCATGGGGTTATAGACTCTAGGTCGGGCCACATAAACCCCTATATTGAGAAATATTATGAAGCCCGGGCTGCATAATCAAAATCGGGCTCGATAAACCCCTATATATAGAAAAACGGGCTTTATAAACCCCTTTCGAGAAATGTATATAAACATATATAAGTATATATAACTATATACGAATTATTTTTTCGCAGGAATTTCTTTTCACTTACGTAATGAAAATGGATTATTATTCCAATATAATTGTAATATATAAAATGGATACAACTTGTATGTAATGTACAAGTTGTATTCTGTACTATTTTTTCATAAAGTTGTACGCTTTATTATGGTAATTAACGGGAATATTACAATAACAAAAATTATTTAGATTAATTTGAATAAAAATAATTATTTTTTTATTTTTATATATGATTCGTGTTTTAACTTATTATTATTTTAATTTAACATTTGATAGAAGAAAAATTTGAAAATTATTGTTTAAACAAATGAATTTTACAATTCTGTCAGCTGATTTGCTATCAGCGATCCGAAAACCCCATACAAATCTATTCAGCTTGTTTGGGTAACAGCCCAGCTTCTTCTGATCATTAAAAAAAAGTAAATTTTTATATATTGATCTTGGTCTGACCTTGAAAATTTTTTAAACATTTTATCTACAATTTTCCCTCAAAGTACTTATTATAACCTTCATTTTAAGAGTATCCCCATTCCAATCGGTCAGTTCCAAAAGAAGATATTTTATTTTGTCCAGACATGTTCATTTGGGCCCACTGTGCGGCGGGTCGAGCCGTCGCGGCGTTGCTCGGCGGAGCGCCTACTGGCACTTCTCCTCCGCCGCCTCGATGCGCTTCTGCGCGAGCATCGCGTCTC
The DNA here is from genome assembly GCA_036365515.1 of Torymus aiolomorphi. NCBI lineage: Eukaryota > Metazoa > Arthropoda > Insecta > Hymenoptera > Torymidae > Torymus > Torymus aiolomorphi. The sequence goes on from CM070875.1 coordinate 179,796,539, forward strand.
TTTCGGCGGCTCGGATCTCCTCTTGGGCTTGGATCGCCGCCGCTTTAGCCTCGCAACGTTCCCTTCGGCGCGCCGCGTCGCGGAGACTGCCTCCCGATCCTCACGGAGGCCCTCGACGCTGTTCGCCCAGAGCCACGCGAGCTGCCGCCCGTAGGGCGTCTCGGCGAGATAGGCATCCCAGGCTAGCAGCGCCTCGTCTTCCTCGACCCAGGCACGGCGGTTGCTTGCCTGCGCCTCCTCCAGGCGCTTCTCCAGCGCGGCCCATCGGGTCATCATTGACCACGGGCGGGATGCGGTGACCGCGCTCGGAGTCACGATCTCGGGGACCGGGGGTCCCCGGATCTCGGCGGGTGAGTCTGCCAGGCCTGGCTGGCGCTCCGCCGCCGATAAGAGCGCCTCTCCCGGTGCAGCTTCCTCGGCAGCTCTCGGACGGCGCAGCGGCGCTGAGGTAGGTGCGGTGAGTGGAGGAGGGAGCGCCAATGCTCCGGCCTCCTCGTGCAGCTCCTCCAACATCACCGAAGACGGGCGAGCGAATTCAGCTCGCCCGAGCTGCTCGATGGCGCGCAGAACCCCGCGCACCATCGCTTCGGCGTCGAGGGCACTACCCTCAGTACTTAACCCCAACGATTTCTCCGCCATCTGTAACAAAAGAGACCGAGCGAAAAGTTGCATTAGTCGGAGTCGCTAACAACTCCCGAACTCCTGCTCTTGTTGAAAGCTCTCGCACGCCGCTGCGCGCGAGTCGACCGCGGTGAGGCATCTCGGTGCGACCTCGGTTCCTGTCGCTTCGCGGAACCTTTCGGTCGGCCCCGGGGTTTTCCCGTCTCGGAGTTCACCTTCGCCGTCACGCGCGTTTTACTGGGAACCGCGCGAACCACGACGCGAACCATTTTACGCGGACGTCCCCGAGGACGTTTTTCGACTGGACGCGCATTGCTTGGCGGCGCTCCGCCGGCCTTCGGTGGGTCGCCCGTCACCGGGACGCTTACGTCTTCCCTCGGCGGTTACGTATCCTCGACGTCATCTACTTCTTCGCCCGTTTCGTTGCTGCTTTCTTTGCCGTACGGCTTGAGGTGAGAGACATGCAGGATCTTTTCGCTCGCGTCCTTCTCGTCTATTACTCTTACCGTATTGGAGCCGGTTATCTCGGTCACCTTCAGTGGACCGGCGTACTTCGGCGCTAACTTCGCCGATATTCCTTGCGCTGCCGAGGAAAGGACTCTGTTCCTTTTCAAGACGAGGTCTCCTACCCCGTAGTATACCTCTCTCCGACGCGCGTTGTAGTATGCCGCTTGTCGCCGGTGCTCGTCGGCAGTTTGTGCGGCAGTCCTCTTTAACAGACTATCCATATTATGCAGGCGCTCCGCCCACGTATCCACAGCCTCGCGCTTTCGTTGCTCAAGGGCCTCGCGCTTTTGCTCGCGGCGAGCTGTCGCCGAGGGAAGCGGCTCACGCCGGTCGAAGCGTGCACGGAGTTGTTCAACGAGAACATCAGTTCCGACAGTTTCTAATCCCACTCGGCGTGAGATTCCTCGACGAACGCGGCCAAACGGGTCTTTAACATTCGATTTACCCTCTCCACAGGGGGTTCGCCTGAAGGTGATACGGCGGGGTAGTCGAGTGATGGTATTCGTCCACGGCTTTATTCTTGAATTCGGTACCGTTATCGGACAGGAATACCTCCGGAGTGCCGAATCGCAGAATCACTCTCTCCTTGAATTCTTTCAAGATGGTTCTCACATTCAGCGAGCGAGTGAATAGGTCTTGGAACACCAAGATATACTCGTGCCCGAGTTTACTTTTCACGAACGGGCTGCTTATATCTCCGGCAACTACTTGCCACGGCCCGCCGATAACTCGCTGCCCATCGGGGCGGCTGACGGTCTTTGCTCTGCTTTTGTCTGCTGGCACACTTGGCATTGTTTCACGTACTTCCTCACTGCGTGATACATCTTCGGCCATTAGTACAACCTGGCCACGCGCTCGTACGTTTTTTCTCGACCTTGGTGCCCGTCGGTCGGATCATCGTGTGATTCGCGGAGCACTTCGCGACGATGCTCCTGGGGCACGACGAGTTTCCATGCCTCGTCGTCGGCAACCGCCGCTTCTACTATCTCATCCGCGAGAAAGTAGAATAATCGATCCCCTACCACTTTCCACCTGGGATGGGTTGAGGGGTCGCGCGTCACTTCGTCCAGCCAGGTCCGGTACCACTCATCCTTGGTAGCGTTGGACCACGTGCTCGCGTACACTTCGAGGTTGTCTTCCTCTTCGTACATGCGCGAAAGCGCGTCGGGCACGTGGTTCAGCACGCCCTTTCGATGTTCCACATCGAAGGAGTGTCCTCGCAACTCGAGAGCCCATCTCGCCAGTCTTCCGGTGGGGCTGTGCAGGCTGTGCAGCCACCGCAAGCTGCTATGGTCTGTCACCACCAAGAAGTGATACCCTTCGACGTACGGGCGAAATTTCTCGATCGCCCATATCACCGCTAGACATTCGCGCTCCGTGACACTGTAGTTGCGCTCCGCTGGCGAAAGTGTTCGGCTGGCGAATTCGAGGACTTGTTCCTGTCCCTCAATTACTTGCAACAGCACCGCACCGATGCCAGTGTCGCTCGCGTCTGTTTGCACGACGAACTGAACATCGAACGAGGGTCTGGCGAGGACAGGAGCCGAGGACACTAGGGCTTTTATTTTCTCAAAAGCCTCTTGCTGCGCGTCGCCCCATTCGTATCGTCGATCCTTCTTCGTTAGCGCCGTGAGCGGTTCAGCTATTGTGGCAAAGTCTTTCAAGAACTTTCGGTACCAAGGTGCCATTCCCATGAAGCGGCGCAGTTGCTTCAAGTTCTTTGGTACCGGAAAGTTTATCATCGGCTCGATCTTATCAGGATCCGGCCGGAATCCGTCCCGCTTGACGAGCACACCGAGGTATTTGACTTCAGTTTTGCCAAACACACTCTTCTCACTGTTGATCATCAACCCGGCCTCTTTAACGCGCTTGAGCGCGCGCTCGAGCCATTTCAGATGCTCCTCATACGTCTCTATCGCGATGATGATATCATCGAGATACGAGAAAGCATACGGCTCGAGTTCGGGGCCGATAACTTTGTCCACCAGGCGTTGAAACGTCGCTCCGGCCTGAGACAGGCCGTATGGCATGCTGGTGAACTGATACAGGCCCAATCCGGGCACTGTGAATGCCGTCAGCTCCTTCGATTCCGGCGTCAGCGGAATTTGGTGGTAGGCCGAGCTTAGGTCGAGCGTTGAGATATATTTTGCGCTCTTCAGCTTGCGCAATATCGCGTCCATGTACGGCAGCGGATACGCGTCTGCCTTCGACATCGCGTTCAATTTACGGAAATCGATGCAGAAACGGTACATGTCGTTGTTTTTCCGTATCATAACGACGGAACTCGACCACGCGCTCGTAGAGGGCTCGATTACCCCGGATTCGAGCATCTAGATCACTTGGTGGTGCATATCCTCTTCGAGCTTCTTGGACACCGGGTAATAACGCAGCTTCACGGGGCGTGCGCTCCCCACTTCAATGTGGTGGCTCGCCCACGTAGTGCGGCCGAGAGCTTGGTCCTCTCCGCCGAGAATTCGGTCTACCAGCTCTGCCATCTCCTGGCGCTGTCCTTCCGAGACGTCTTCGAGGCCGATCGACGATACCTCTAGCGCTTCGACGGATGAGCCCCCCGCAAGTTCCAAGTCTACGCGCTTATCCGCCGCACTCACGATCAACTGATTGTTGATGGGGTCATGGATCGTACCGAAGGCTCTGACAAAGTTTGCGCCTAAGTAAAAATCCACTTTGTCATCCGAGAGCACCGCTACCCGAATGTCTCGCTTTACGCCAGCTACCTCGAACGGCAGCTCGACGTAACCGGCGATCGTCGCCGTCTGTCCTCCGACGACTTTCGCGCGGCGACCGTAGCTCGGCATTAATGGCCGTCCTAACGCGGAGGCGAGCTGTAGTCTGACCGCCACCATTACGGTGCGTGAAGCTTCAGTATCGTAGAGGGCGCGGAGTCTGTAATTTCTGATCGCCACCTGTAGCCACCATCTCGATTCCGGTTCGGGCTCGGCTGCCGGCTCAGCCGTTAATGGCCCGGAAACCCCGCTTACTTCGCCTGCGGCACGTTTCTCGCGCACTTCGGGCAATTTCGGCGAATTACGCCGGGAGCGCCGCATCCATAACAGCTGAATGCTCCCGGTGCCGGTGCGCTCGGGTCGCCTGTCCTCCTTGGCGACCTCTTGGCTCGGTCTTCTTCGCTCGAATCGCTGCTGGAGTTTGGTTTCTCACTCCTTCTATTCGTCCTCCTGTTGGAGCGTTTGGAGCTACTCTTCTTCCTCCATTCCCCTTTCTCTCCGCTCCCGTTCCGCGGCGAAGGGGGTGCAGGTGGAGGAGGGGGCGGTTACTTCGGTTGCATTCGTTACATCTCCTCCAGGATCACCTTCGCGAATCGCTCGATCGTTTCTTCTATCGTCGGCGTTTTCGGTGGCGGTGGAGTCGGCGGCAGCTTTGTCTCTACCGCCGCGGCCTTCACCTTAGGCGGAGCCGGTTTGCGGGGTTTAAACGCCCACTGCGCGTACACGTACGACTCCGGCGGCGGCGGAAGCTTGAAAGACTTTTCCGCGTCCACTGAAAGCTCCGCCTCCATTGCGAGGTCAAGCAATGTCTCGATGTCCTTGAAATCATTTCGCCGAATGAGCTGCTGCAATCGCGGCTTCATATTCCGGTGCAGCGTCCCCAGTTTGAAGTCGAGCGTGGGCAGTGGCTCCATCTTCCACATCATTGCTTCAAGGCACGTAACATAATCGCGCACGGACTCTTCCGGTCCTTGCGTCCTCAAAGCAACCTCGTGCGCCAGCCGTTGCTGTACACGGTCCGTCATACCGCACCATCGCCGTATCCGGCGACAGAATTCCTCCCAGGTGATCCAGCTCGTCCTGTTGGATCGCATCCAGGTCCCGGCTACACCGACGAACAGCTCCGGAAGGGCACTCAGTATCTCCCCTTCCGTGAGCTTGGCGAGTTCCCAATTTTCCTCGACTCGCTCGAGGAAAGTGTCGATGCTTTAACCAGGGTCGCCGGCGAACTTAAATCCCCATCGGCCCACTACTTGGCCGACATCTCGCAGTCCGCCGCCTGTCGTGTGATTCACTTCTTCTAACGACCCTGGCGTCGACCTTTCTCTTGGTTCGCGCCGTATCTCAGAGTCAGTCGGTTCAATTGACTACCTCTGTGATCCACCCCCCCCCAGGCGCCACCGAACCCGGTTCGGCGCGACAGCGGGGTAATAGGTGGCGGCGGCCTCTCATCCACCGGGGGCTGTCGTAGCCTTGAGGTAGGTTGCTGTATCGGGGTCGGCAGCCCCCGTCCGCCAATGTCTAGCCGAGAGGACAAGTCCCTCGTCTGCGTTTCTTCTCGCAGATTCTCTTCATTTCGGCTGGCGGGGGTGATGTCCGTGAACGTCACTCGCCGCATCGCTTCGGTGCTCTCCCGGCGGGTGCTGTTGGCGTTTGGGTGCTGAGTTAAGTTGGCGGCCAGGATCCGCGTTGACTCTTCGATTTGCCGAATTTTCTCGTCAACCGCGGCCATGTATACGGCCCAATCGGTTGGCACTTGCAGTGTCGTGCCGTCCGCCACTGACATTTCGAACATCGCCGGTCCTTTCTTGGCTGTGAGTCATTCGCTCTCCTCAGCATTTTGGCTGTTCGTGCCGTTTTGGAACGTCGTTTTATCTTCGCTGTCGACTCTCGTTGCATTTAATGCCCATTCGCGACTGCGCTCGAGGTTTTTCTGGACTACCCCGTCCGTTTTTAAAATCTCGAGCGGGTGCGGCTCGTCCGACGTGGAGTTTTCCCACGATATGTCGTGTTCCGAGCCGGACGTTCGAGCCAGAAACGTGCGGCGAGCATTAGCGCGTTCCACCCACGTGGAATGCTCGTCGGCGGCGGCTACGTCTTCAAAATCTTCTGGATCGTAGTCGCCGGCTAATCATTTGCTTATCCGTTCCAATTTCTGGATTGTTCCGCCGTTCCCTTTTAGCCTGAGGGCCTGGGTGTACCGCAGTGTCTCGTTTTCGGTGACACATCTGCACCAATTATCAATCGCTTTGGCTGCAGACTCTCCCATCGTTGCGGTGATTTACAACAACCTCTCCCGGAGTTATAGCTGTGCGCGGCTAAACGAATACGCTCATGTATCAAATGGGCGCACCAAAAATACAACAAAAAAAAATATACAAAGTATAATTTTTATTGAGGGTGTAATGAATTCGTACACCATAGATCCTTTCGAGCATCATAAATTTATTGATACACCGACGTTTCGGAAGTATAATTAAGTCCCCTTATCAAGGCGTTTTATAAATTTGTAAATTGATATACCACCTCAAATGCCTTGATAAGGGGAGTTAATTATACTCCCGAAACGTCGGTGTATCAATAAATTTATGATGCTCGAAAGGATCTATGATGTACGAATTCATTACAACAAAAATTATCATTGAACGCGAGCAGCTTGGGAGAGCAATAACCTTTTGAATATACAAAGTAATTTTTCTCCTATCAGGTATACTCCGATCAAGTGCGTGTGTGTGTGTATATTCCGGTTCGACTCTCAGTTGTGGCTCACAATCTCTCTACCACCGCTGAGAGACGACGAACCGCTTCCTTCTGTCGCTTTTTCACTCTGCGGCAACGGTTGCCGAAAAGTAATTGCAAGAAAAGAAAAAAAAAACGAAAAGAAAATAAAGAAAAATAAAAAAGGAAGAAAAAAAACTATTCGTTTTAGCTGTACGCTCGTCAAAAAAATCACGATTTTACCGATTTTTATTTCGCCGATTACTACACTCTTTTGTTAACTAATTGCCTAATTAGTTAATTAACCGGTTGGTTAATTAAATCATCAATTATTACAGCGACAAAAAGAAAAAGAAGGTGTAAATTAAATTCGCGTCGTGTCGTAACTATTTATTTTCCGTCAGCTCTCAAGCGCTGACTTTTCCAAGACCGAAACTATTGTATAATACTCTGCCATCTGCGTGCGTCGGCAGAGTCATACACACACACGCTTACACTCGCAAGTAATCGCGCGCTCGCGAAAATTCGCACGCGGCGCGTCGCGGTTATACGCACCACCCGATTCTACTCTCAGTAGAAAAACCAATTTGATTCATTCAATTTCGAATTTTCTAAAAAAAACAAGAAGAGAAACCAAAACTTTCCCAATCTATTTCCCGCACGCTCGTCGGTGGCAGGTATTTGTGTTTCCACACGTTATGGGCGCCAGTTGTAACGGGGTAGGTTTTCCCCTCAGCGCGGTAAATCCCCGAAGCGGATTTGCCGATGAACGGCGCATCAAAGATGTGAAGCGCGAGCACTTGCTCGTGCCAACGCTCGGCGAAATCTCCTCACTCTCGCCTGCGCGCCGTCGCTCGCCGTCGGCTGCCTTCGTCGGCAGCCGTACCTACCGGCGTTACAACGCGCGACTTCGCTGTCGCGCTCTCTTTCTCGTGCGTGCTTCCTCGACTGCTCAGAATTGCGCGAGTACTGCGTACTCACGCCCGCGGAGGCCGGTGGTATTATTCTATAACGCCGCACCACCGACTAGGAAAAGGGAAGGGAAGGACACGTTAATCACACGCGAACTCGAATCTAAAAAGAAAGGGTGTAGTTTATTGTCCCTCGGGCGTAATGAATCCCGTACACACGGCGCGCACGCAGTGTACGCGCCGACTCGGATGGTGCGCCCGCGCACGTTATGTACGTGTGTGCGCGGTCGCACATACGTACACGTAGAAGCGGCTCGAGGTCGGCCGATCGCCGCGCACGATCGGCTCTCGCGCGCGCGTCGGTTGCCTCGCTCGCTCACGCGGGATCTCGCTCCCCGGACGCTCGTTGTTCGCGGGGAGAGCGCGCGCACGCCTGGCCAGGACTTACCTCGCGTCGGCTGATAGTGCAGCTGGGTCGTGGCGGCGTGAAGCCCCTCGCGCGCCGTCTCTCTCTGTCTCTCTCTCTCCTTCTCTATCTCCTCCTGGCGCTTCTCTCTCTCTCTTTCTCTCTCCCTCGTTGTTCGTGTCTGCGCTGCTACGCCTCGCCTGCACTCGCGTGTACTTTATCAACACACTCTCGCACTGCACCCGCGACTCTTTCCGCTCTCTCTCTCACACTCTCTTCTCTACTTCCCTGCACAACAAAGGCTGTCTCTCTCTGTCTCCGCTCGAGGCTCAAGCAATACCAACGAATATAGACGCATATAGAAGCGTACTTCAGATGGGGGGCGAGGACGAAAAAAAAATAGTTCCGCCTTGACCGAGTGGTGGCGCTAGCATTGACTTTGTGTGCTTTTGTTCTGCGAATCGCGGCTGGCGGCTCGGAAGCTCGCGTGCGCGCGCCACGGTGATCCGAGCGCAGGGACCGTAAAGCATGACTGCATGATGATTTGCAACTTGAAATGTTTAAAACTTTTTTATAAATAACAATTTAATAATGATGAAATAAAATTTAATATATACAAATCAATTATATCAAATATTATTAAAAGTTAATAAAGTCTTACAATTATTTGATTTAAAAAAGAATAATTGAAAGAAATAAAAAAGATATAAATTGTTATACAAGCAAATAAATAGTAATAATTAGTTATGTAGTCATATTATATGTATAGTTATTTAACTTGATATATCATATCACTTTTCGACTGTATGCAACCATTGTATTAATTATCGTATTCACTGTTAATTAATATATTGTGTATCAAGGGTGTAACGTTAGATTTAGCAGACCGAGTATTTATAAGTACAAGTCGAACGCAAGTTAGCACGAGCCTATAAGGTAAGTGCGCTTCGCAAGCCGCAATCCTGCAAACTCGCGATATAAAAAAGCCCACTAGCCCTTGGGTGAACATGATATTATGTTTTCTGACAGTTTATAATCTTCGAGATTTTCGTTCTTAAAAATTAACGGTTTTTCAACACAGATCACTAGGGCCTATTACCCTTATACAGGTACTCAATTTATTTATCATAATCAATGTATAAATAAAGGTTTGAGAAGAAAGGCGAGGGGGTATTATATCAGACAACTAAATTGTCAGATGGGTGACTTTAAAGAAATATTAATAAAAAAATTAGAATACTTTATCATAAGAATGGTTAATTTTCCGAATGTCGAAATAGTACATTTCGATACGAGTGCATCAGGTGATTATTTAGCTCAAATAACGCGTTTTTCGCACGAGCGAAGCGAGTGAGAAAAGTCACATGAGCTACAAGTCTTATTACGCAGTAGTTTCGAACCGTATTTTATACCACGAGAGCTGAATAATTATATTAAAGTTATGATTTTGAGTCTACAGTGGTATAAAATGTTTAAAGCTTATTATATAAAAATTTAAAAAAAAATTGGCAAGAAGACCATAATATTCTCATTAAATTATTTTAATATTATATATGATATCAATATTTCCAATACCATTTCCACCTAACGATTAAATTGTATAGAAAATGTAGTGATAAAGGGAAGCCATAACGTCGACTAATGATCTAAAAATCTTATGAGAATACATGTTTTACATTTTTCGGAATAGTTAAAAGTCTGTAAGTTTATGCAATTTGTTTTTAATTTTTATAGACGCGCATTTTTCTAATATTTCTTTTCGAAAATAATTCCTATCGTGTTCTGAATAGCTCCCGTTTCTAATTGACAGTATCACATTTGGAAAATTTTTAAACGACATTATATTTAAGATATTCTTTGAAGGAAATGGTCATATTATATTTAATAAAATACCTATAGTATAACATTTCACCATTCTGATAAAATACCTCCCCTGTGGATAAAAAGATACTGCAGCAATCGCAAAGTAATGGATCAGGCATAAAAAAACTAGTATTGATTTTAAAAATTTAAAAACACAAAAATCGACCCTGCGTTACGAAAAAGATTGTTTATTCTACTTAAATTCATGGAATGTTCATTAATATGTTCTGCTCTCAGTTAATACGTGTTTGCATAGGTATTTGTTATATATTACACGTTGTTTCAGTTATTCAATTTTATTAATTATTTTAAACAATACAGATAATATGCAAACGCGATATTATTCGACGAAAACCAAGCGGGAAGGTGGCAGATATCTTCCATCAGGATAGGATAGGAAACACAGGAGCATTAGGTTAAGGAAGGAAGGGTAATAAATATTTACAAATATTACAAACATGTACTAAAAATTAAAATCTTTTATCTTTAATCTGATAGTTTAATTTAAATGAACTACAAAAACATATACAAATAGTGACCGCGCAAAATCGTGAACTACAATTTACAACAAAAGATAAAACAAAATTATGAACTACAGTATTGTCTTCATGCATGTTACTACAACTAATCGTTATTAATTTGAAGTTTAAATATATAGTCATAAATTATACTAGTAAGTCAACTACTTTCAAATTATCCGAACAAAGTATTATAATCTAAATTATTTATGAAACGTAAAATATGGCTTATAATGAGTGAAAAACGATAATGATACGTATGATGATAGCGCCCACACCCCACCAACTACAGTATTTTTTGCAGGGTGACTTCACCAATATCCGAACAGACACCAGTTAAGGAACATTTTCTTTAAATATATGAAAATATCAATTGCTTATCTAATATGACGATAATTTTCGAATCTATTAAAATTTTGATTTCATTTTACATAAAGATACTTCATAAAAGAAATTGTTAAGAATAAAATCATAAAAAATCGCCGCTATTGAGTGTTTATTCACTGGCGAAGTATTCATTCACTGGCGAAACGTATTTAGATACTAAGATCGCGTGTTCATTTACTGATTTTTAGGAGATATTTACAGATTTCTTATAAACAAAATTTCTACTTTTATTCTTTATCTAAAATTTTGTCACTGACGTAAAGTTTGAAGTTTTTAAAATACTAATTAAAAAAGATTTTTGCTTTTAATCGATTTTTAATTCTCTTAACTAAATAACAAAAATAGAAATTTCCTTATTCGTTCATTCACTGGTGAAGTCACGCTATAAACGTCTCCTTGGAATTTAATACAATAAACTCTGGCTCAATAAATAAATAAATAAATAAATAAAATATAAAACATAAATATTGAAAGAAAATTCTAAATACATAAAAAGTGACATATTTTTGATAATTCTACTTAAATAATTTTACGGAATAAATATTGTAATTATGAAGTGGAAATTACAATTATCGAATTGGCAATTCAAATTTTTATACTATTAAATATAGTCATATCAAATACACAAACTTTTCTTATATGAAGATCTAGGATTTATAAATAATTGATGATGCAGGAATGAAAGAAGTGGAAAATTTCTATGAAGCAAAATGAAATTGAAAGTGAATAACTAGTATTTTACTTTAATTGAAAATAATCATAAAAATTATAATTAGAAATCATGCTTTGCATTAATAAATAGTCAATAAACATCACCTTTTATGGTATCACATAAATTAATGTTCTGTAACAAAATATACATATATTTATTTCTTAGCAACAGACAACACAATAAGCGTAACATCTTGCTGAAATTTGATCATGAAACAAAGATTTATATTTCCTTTTTGTAAAAAAAAATAGTGTCTTTGGCTTTATCGGCAAGTAATAAAAATATTATTTTAATTTAGCAAGTTCTTTTTATTCATGACTCAATTTCTGCAATTTAGCATTAGGTTTGTTACTAGCAAAATGTCTTTTCCTTGAAATTTTAGCGTCCCGCAAATCATGATTGATCCATTTTACTTTATTAAAAATATGAACTCTAACGAAAAACGCTATTGCAGCCTCACGATGCGATTTACAAGGTTCGTCAGTAATCCAAAACTCTGCATGATATTCGAGAACTTTAGATGTGATTTTATCAATTAAAACTTTACTAATTTCTATGTTATAACTTACTTCAGAAAATAATGCATCAAAAGTTTCAATAGCTGTTATAATGATTCCGTAAAAATCGTCAGAAGGAACACAAAGATTTCCAAGTTCATTATTTACATTAAATACTTTATACGCTTTAAAAAAAATTAATAGATCATCATTAGTTTGAATATTACAGTTAACTCTAGTGAAAGAAGCTTTACAGTCAGAACAATTAAATTTTGAGATACATTTCATCGCTACGTATCCAGCAACATACTTCATTGCTCCCCGTAAAGGAGTAGACGAATCTTGTAGATTATGTGAATTTGACAATACACTATCCATTTTATCATAACTTTCTGATAAAAAGCTCCTAGTTGTATTCCTCAAATTCTCACTCCTTTCATTTAATGAATCAGATACTTCTTGAAATTCATCATCATCATCACATACAACTGTGTCTGAATCAGACATATTTTCCACATAAGTATCTTCATTTTCATCGAAATGAAGAGATTCATTTACTCCATCGAACGAAATTTCACTGCAAGCGTCTTCAATATCATCGTTAGCTAATTCATTATTTTGACTACTTGCATTTACTTCGATGATACTGTTGTCTTTTGCAAGGAAATTACTATTAATAGAATCCGCATTAATATTTTCATCAAACGCGTGCACAGAATTGGTTCCGTTTTCTAACGATTCTTGTAATTCAACATTTTTACTTTTCATACAAATTGCTAGTAACGCTACTGTTCCATCAGGTTCGCAATTTGTTAATTTGGATGAAGACGTTAAATTTGCAGTAATGCTATACTGCAAATTATGCCTTACTTGCATTGCGGTTGGATTTTGATTGTGACCAGAACGACTTCTTAAAACAGAGAATAAATTTTCTAATGGATCTTGATTTAAACGCGTCGTTAACAAATACACTCCATCATTTGCTGCCATATCTTCCCATTATAAAAGTATACTATTAACCGTCAAATAAAAACCGTCAAAGCATGGGGGATTACCGTTTTTATCAACGCATTTCCACTTTTCGATCCAAATCAAGGACTCTTTCAAATACTGTAGTACTTGAGGATTTAATTTTGATAAAGGACGACGCAAAGGATTACCATATCGAGAACTTCTACTATTTAAACAATCAAAAAGGTCGTTTACTTTTTTAATAAAATTTGCTGTTTCTATACAATCTGAATGAGTCAAAGATTGCTCTGGTGCGACCGCACCTGCTAGTAACGCTTAGGAAACACTTTTACTAAAAATTTGAGCTGCAAGACTAACGTTCATTAGTTGAAAAGAATTTGGATCTAGATGTCTGTCTGTTAATTTAGGGGCAGATTTAGTTGGCAGATCTTTTTCACGATTTCTTAATTCCCGAATCGCGTCCCATGAAACAGATTTCTCATTTATTTCAAATTGACGTTTACGAAAAGTGTTACGCAGGCATTTAAGTAAATGGGGAGCATCGAAGTTAAAGAAAATTTTACGATTATGTCGTTCAATAAATGGCTCGTTTTCTGTTATACCCAATTTTTTTCTGGCCGATTGATTTGGCGATCCTTGATCGCATACCATTGATTTTAATATAAAACCGGCGTCTTCAACGTAATCTATAACATCTAAAATGATTTTATGCTATAATTTTCCATTTACACTGTTATGGGGAACATAATAGCAAATAGGCTGTCTCCAATCATTCTGCCTACCTCGTAACATAAAAACTAAAACATGATTACCATGATTTTTATTGCGACGATGCTTTCCCATATCAGTGTAACCTTCAATCAAATCTTTTTTTGGGTTGTAATCTAACCACGATTTTATACTCATTTCATCCCACATTAATACACACTCGCGTTCTTTTTGAGTCATTGTACTTGATTTTATTTTCAATAATTCTAATAACTTAGTGTTATTTCCGGGACTCAAATCAAGTTCGTTAATCCATCGCCTTATTAAACTAATACAGGGCAAAGCAAACTTCTTTTGGTCACGCAAATAACAATAAGCTTTTGGAGACTTATAAAATAAATTCATAGCAAACTCTTTTTCCTCATTGGACCACTTTCTCCGTTTGTTATGATTCATTTGCATTTCAAAAAAAGGACCCCGCACACAATGTATGGAAAATAATCGTTCGGTCAAAGTGGATCAAACTTGGGGAAAAGATAGATCTTGAGGTCCTGAACAAAAGTTATCATGGGCAAAACCCCCCAAAATTTGACCGAATGATTTTTTCCCATACATTGTGTGCGGGGTCCTTTAATACATTAGCATTAAGCTTTAAGCACTCATCATAAAAAGAAACTGCTTCCTTAGATCTTTCAATTTTACGCTCAAGATTCATAATTTTTTTATTTCTATTTCGAATGTTTTTAGAAAGTTGTTTATTTCTATTTTGAATGTTTTTAGCTTTTTGTTCATACGTTACATTTTTTGCTTTTACTTGTTTAATCACATGTTGTGCTTTTTTACATTGCTTATCTTTTTGGTTTAACTGTCGTTGTAAATTCTTAATTTCATCTTGCAATTTTTGAAGTGAAGTTTCATAAGTTTTAATTTTATCAACAGCATTTGTGGATTTTTCGGTAGAGTCACAATCAAAATTCAATTGGCTTTGCATTCCTGAACAAGATGGCTCTTCTGTATCAAAGCTTTGTGGCATGTTAAAACTAGTTTCTATTAAAAAAGGAGTTTCTAAATCAATAGCTGATCTCTCTTGACATGTAATAGGAGGAAGATCAATTTCGGAGCCATCATGTTCCTCAACTTCGTCGGAATCATTCAAATCAGTAGCTGAAGCCTTTTGAATAGGTATAGCAATATCTTTTAATCTCTTCATACCAGAACCGATTACAAAATCGTCAGCAGTAAAATGGTCACTACAAAGTCGCTTGTTTTCCATTTCGTTGGAATCCAAATCAATAAGTGTGTAATTGCCTGAGTGAAGAATCCAATCTAGTTGTCTATGTAAATAAAATATATAATTGATAGAACGAAAGTGCAAATCATAGTCATAACTTTAAGAAAATTTTGAATATTATAGTTGAGAAGCAGAGCGTTCAAGTCGGACGGCAGTTTCAAGTCTGCGCAGTAGAGACTGTCGCGGATTGGGCGCTCGCGCTGCGCGCCGTAGCGCACGCGTTCAAATGACGGGTGAATTTAAGCTAGAGTCGGGTATTACGTAGACGTGTAATACAAGGCAAAACAATTATTTAAATAATTCTTAACACCAAGTAGGCGGGGGATGCGAGTTCCACGCTTATACTGGTATAAGGCAGACGTGTATACATGCCAAAATAATTATGTAAATAATTCTTAACCCCAAGTAGGCGGGGGATGCGAGTTCCACGCGTATACGTGAGAGCGTAAGACGTGCATACAAGGCAAAATACTTATGTAAATAATTCTTAACCCCAAGTAATCGGGGGATGCGAGTTCCACGCGTATACGGGAGCGCGTTAGACGTGCATGCAAGCCTAAATAATTATGTAAATAACTCTTAACCCCAAGTAGGCGGGGGATGCGAGTTCCACGCGTATACGGGAGCGCGTCAGACGTGCATACAAGGCAAAATAATTATGTAAATAATTCTTAACCCCAAGTAGGCGGGGGATGCGAGTTCCACACGTATACTGGTATAAGGCAGACGTGTATTATACATGGCAAAAGAATTATTTAAATAATTCTTAACCCGAAGTAGGGGGGGGATGCGAGTTCCACGTGTATACGGGAGCGCGACAGCGTGCATACAAGGCAAAATAGTTATGTAAATAATTCTTAACCCCAAGTAGGCGGAAGGTGCAAGTTCCACGCGAATATGGGAGCATCCCCCACCTACTAGGGGTTGAGGATTATTTAAATAATTATTTTGCCTTGTATGCACGTCTGACGCGCTCCCGTATACGTGGAACTCGCATTTCCTGCCTACTTGAGGTTAAGAATTATTTACATAATTATTTTGCCATGTATACACGACTGCCTTATTCCAGTATACGCGAGGAACTCGCATCCCCCGCCTACTTGAGGTTTATGATTGTTTAAATAATTGCCTTTCTTATTGTTGCACATCTATGTAATTCCCTTATATGCGTGGACCTCATATCCCCACCCTACTTGGGTTTAAAATTTTTTTTAATAATTGTTTTGCTTATTGATGCACGTCTACGTAATTTCCTAATATGCGCGAACCTTGCGTCCCCCGGCTACTTGGGTTTAAAATTGTTTTAATAGTAACTGTCTTGCTTATTGTTGCACGTCACGTGATTCCCTAATATATGTGGACCTCGCGTCCCCCGGTTTCTTGGGTTTATAATTGTTTAAATAATTGTCTTTCTTATTGTTGCACATCTATGTAATTCCCTAATATGCGTGGACCTCATATCCCCCGCCTACTTGTGTTTAAAATTTGTTTAAATAATTGTCTTGCTTATTGTTGCACGTCATCGTAATTCCCTAATATGCATGGACCTCGCGTCACCCGGCTTCTTGGGTTTAAAATTGTTTAAATAACTGTCTTGCTTATTGTTGCACGTCAACGTGATTCCCTAATATACGTGGACCTCGCGTCCCCCGGTTTCTTGGGTTTATAATTGTTTAAATAATTGTCTTTCTTATTGTTGCACATCTATGTAATTCCCTTATATGGACCTCATATCCCCAGCCTACTTGGGTTTAAAATTTGTTTAAATAATTGTCTTGCTTATTGTTACACGTCAACGTAATTCCTAATATGCATGGACCTCGCGTCACCCGGCTTCTTGGCTTTAAAATTGTTTAAATAACTGTCTTGCTTATTGTTGCACGTCAACGTGATTCCCTAATATACGTGAACCTCGCATCCCCCGGCTTCTTGGGTTTATAATTGTTTGAATAATTGTCTTGCTTATTGTTGCACGTCTACGTAATTTATACTTTTCGTTACAGTAAAGTATCGATGCATTGTTTGTAGGGCCAGCAAGAAAATACTTTGTTGGAGGAGCGGAAAATAACGTACATTTGCGTACGTTATTACTCTTTAAGGACGTTCTCTTGGTCGAAATAGCAGTTTTCGAATTTTTAACTTTTAAATAATGTTTAATTAATTTAATAATCCAAAAGTAAGTACATATAACAAATATACACTAGAAGGAACATAAAAAAAATTTTTTAAACGAATTCAGGCAATAGTTACCATGATATTGTTAAAATTAAAGACAAAAACTACAATAAGTTACCTAATTTTTTTTGTATCTTATCCAATCTTAACGAAATAAAGCTTATTTTGTTCGTTAAGAAATTTCAGAGGGAGTATCGATGGGAAAATTTATGATACGAGTTACTAATACGACGTAATATCAATTTGTTTATTAAAACTTGACTTACTTTTCTTAAACAAATTGATATTACGCCGTACTGGTAACTCGTATCATAAATTTTCCCATCGATACTCCCCCTGAAATTTCTTGACGAACAAAATAAGCTTTATTTCGTTAAGATTTGATAAGAAAGAAAAAAAATTAGGTAACTTTTTGAAGTTTTTGGCTTTAATTTTAACAATATCGTAGTAACTATTGTCTGAATTCGTTTGAAAAACATTGTTTTATGTTCCCTCTAATGTATATTTGTTATATGTACTTACTACTGGATTATTAAATTAATTAAACATTATTTGAAACTTAAAAATTCGAAAACTGCTGTTTCAACCAAGAGAACGCCCTTAAAAGTTTAAGGTACATTAGTCAAAAATAACGTAGAAAAACCCTAGTTCTGACGTAAGAAATATGAATAATAAATATTATATTATAACAACAAATAACAATAATAATATTATAAATAATATTAATACATCATTTTTCAGAAAATCCGTATGTAATAATTCACTTTTTAAAAGTTAAAAAGTTAAAGTTACTGAGAAAATATTTAACGAATTGTAAGTTTAGTTAAAAGTTAATAGATTTAAAACTAAATAAGTTATGTTAAAAGTTATTAAGTTTTTAACTTTCTAACTTAACTTTTAACTTTTTAACTAGTTGCCAACCCTGCCAATTTCAGTCCATAGTTACCGTGCGATAATAAATATCACTTTTTAAATACCAAACTTTTAAATATCGAATATCTCAAGAAGTCATTATATGATCTAATTGATAACATTTTGCACACGTATTGCCTACATTATAGAAGTGTCCATAATGTTTAATTTTAACTGTCCTTCTATAGCCATTTCTTTACATTTTAACAAACGAAATTATTTTATTTCCTACGTTTATTAATTATATATATAAATAAATATAGTTTAACATTTTAAAGATCAATACACACATATTTAATATATAATGCTTAAATGGTTTAATCTTTATCAAAACGAAAATAAAATAAATTTAATAATTTAATAACTATAATTATTACTGTAAGCTCAGAAATGTAACCTATAAAAATAATTTCATTCATTCTCCAGATTCCGCCACAAAAAATGTCTAACGGATATGAATATCAATATTTAATCATGATAATTTCAATTTATTTTATATGAAACTATTCTTTATAAATAAACTTAACCAAAACAATCTAACCGTGCTTCATCCTTTGGAAATCGATGAAAAATCAAGGTGGGTTTCTTCGCTTTGGTGTTTGTGCATCCTTCATAAGCACAACATGCTCGTGATGGTGCCATGATTTATTTACCTCAAAGGCTCAAAAAACCAGTACCTAACTACTTTCAAAGAAAACAAAACCCTTGAACTGAACGGCGCCGTTAGAACTGCAACACTCCTATCATCTGTCAGAAAGGTCCTCTCGCAGATATTCCCGCTTTTTTACACTACGTTTCCCGCGCGATAGTCGGATCAAGACAGAAACATTATATATTACCTATTTTCACATAATCGACTAGTATTTTATATGCAAAACCTTTGATATAAATAAAAACAATAATTCTTTGTAAAATAATATCTTTATTGTGCTTAATTAACAGTTATTTATTATTCATATCTTATACACATGTGTATATCTATATATATTCGGCGGCCGTCAGGCCGCCTCGCGGTTGGGTAACAGAACTAATCGGCCTGTTACCCAAACGCTCTGTCCAAAAGTTTATTAAGGAGTACGCTTCTATGTGCGTCTATATTCGTTGGCAATACTAACTCTCCTCGCAGGCACGCACGGGCGCCTCGCGGTCTTGCCCTCTGCGCAAGGCCACGAGATGTTTACGTTTTCGCGGTTTTTGCCTTCACGAGTCGGCCGGAGCGAGCTTCTCGCTGCGCGTACACCTACACACACATGCTCGCACACCTACTCGCGCTGGCCGTTACAATATTTTATAATAAAACAAATAGCTATCACGGTTGTTTTGTTATTAACAAAAATGTGTTTTTTTATATTTCATAATTCATATTTTTTAAGAAAAAAAAAATTTATAGCTATTATTGTTCTTTTGTTATTAACAAAAACGTGTTTTTTTTTAAAAAGTTCAGAACTCACAAATAAATTATAATAATGCAGAATATAATGCATTCATAATGCATAATTCATAATTATAATAGATTATAATAGATATAATTTTTAAACATTTTAATTCATTTTGTTCGTTGGTTTTTTAAAAATTAAAAAATACTGATGATAACATCATTGGAGTTATGAGTTTTTAAAAAAAACACGTTTTTGTTTTTGATGATAACTAAAGAACCGTGGTAGATAGATAATTAATTTTTTTAGAAAATATAGGTATTTTAATTCTCTTTCGAATGCCACCGACCCCATTCAGATACATAGAGCCGTTCTCGAGAAATTACGATTTTAAAAAAATGTCAAAAAATGTTTAACCTCAAATATCTCTGAAATTTATGGACCAATCATTTTGTCCAAAGAACTCGACCGAGAACTATAAAAAATCTACCTCTAAAAGGAATTTTGAAACCATTAAGTCAATTTTACTCTTGTAATCGTTGGATATACAAAACTGATTTTTTTCATTTTTCAATTTTTTACTCAAAATCTAGCCTACCGAATGTGTTCAAATTTTAACAGATTATAGCTATTTATATTCTGTATTATCATGATTTTTCTCAAAAAAATTGACCGTTAAGTTTAGGAGTTATAAGCTTCTAAAAAAACACGTTTTTCTTAATAACAAAAGAACCGTGATAGCTAGAAACTTTTTTTTTTTAGAAAATATAGGTATTTTAATTCTCTTTCGAACGTTACCCATCAGATTCGAATAACTCGATCTTATCATTAAAAAAAATCAAAAAACAGTTTTGAGAAAATCGAAAATTTGAAAAACAAAAACAAAAACGCATCGCCCCAATCAAAAAACGGATTTTTGACCCGCCATCACGCAAAAAAAACAAAAAAAAAATGAGACCTGTCCGGTCAAAATCGACCGAGTACACTGAGAAGCAGAAAGAACAGCTACCAGACCGCGAGAATAGCTAGAACGCAGAATGTTGACATGGTAGTTTAGCTCGGAAAAGGCGTAGTAGCTGAGCCCTGTGACGCAGCCAGCGCGCCTTGGGGTATGGCCAGCGTACCTTTATTTTTGTTTGTGTCCGCGCGAAGGTCACGTGACATGAAAGAGCACAGCCAGCGCTCTCAAAAGGCGTAGCCACCACTAGCATAGAGTAAGGCTAGTAGCAGCGCTTTCTGCCTCTCAGTGTAGAAGCTGAGATCCAGGCGTACACACACACACACACACACACACACACACACACACACACACACACACACACACACACACACACACACACACACACACACACACACACACACACACACACACACACACACACACACACACACACACACACACACACACACACACACACATCCATACAGACATTTTTCAAAAACCATCTATTTTGATTCCTAACACCTCGGAACACAATTATAACATGTTTTTACAAGAACTCAAAAATTTACTATCACAAAGCTTCCTCTAGGAGGAAGCAATTAAGAATACTCTAATTAGCGTACAGTTGCCGTATCTAAAAGCGGTCACATTAGTCCCGCTTTATATTAAAAAAACGCGAAAATGAGTGAATGAGTTACAAAAAATAGGGTGTGCACCAAGAACTAAGTGCACTGAGAGGCAGAAAGCGCTGCTACTAGCCTTACCCTACGCTAGTAGCGGCTCCCCAAAGAGCGTGGTGTCTACGCCTTTTGAGAGCGCTGGCTGTGCTCTTTCATGTCACGTGACCTTCGCGCGGACACAAACAAAAATAAAGGTACGCTGGCCATACACCAAGGCGCGCTGGCTGCGCCACAGGGCTCAGCTACTACGCCTTTTCCGAGCTAAACTACCATGTCAACATTCTGCGTCCTAGCTATTCTCGCGGTCTGGTAGCTGTTCTTTCTGCTTCTCAGTGTGGGCGTTTTAACCTCGTACTGCAGCCACACGATATAAAAAGCCTACTTTACACCCTTAGCACTCAATACTATACTATTATGCACACAATATTATACTATTTGATACAAGAAGCACTCTACTTCCTTATTATACCCTCTTTTGCAGCATTGCATATGAATGTACGATTGTATAAATGTTTATATTATCTACTATACAGGGTGGAGACATACCACCTTAAGGAGATGCCTTACGTACATAGATTATACACGATTACCGACATTATCCTCTAGTGGACCGGAAAGCCGATGTATTGGCTCGCCCTGTGATATGAACTTTGTATATAGTTGATACATGATACTAGATACTAATTTGGGCACTTTTAAAGGACGCTTTTAAATCTCAAATCCCGGCCGTCTAAAGGTTAATTGATTTTTCAAATTTATTTTTTGATATACATATTTTCTCTAATATTCGAGCAGAGGCACATTCTTTGAAGTGCACAGATTTTGCCTGTGTTTCAGTAATTTTGAAAATACAAAAATTAATTGAGTAATATGAAGAATCAAATACAGAAATATGTAATTGAATAAGGCCTTTCCTTTAAAGGGGCATTTTCCTAAAATAATTTGTCATCGAAATTTTTTAATGAAAATGCATTTTTTACTTTTCAACTCAGGCTTGTCTCCTTAAAAAAATCCTACGGTTCATCAATTGCAGATATTTGTATTTTCACGGTAACTCTTGGGAAATTATATACACTACAGGTGAATCCAAAATGGACTGTTGATTCTGTGAATAATCAAAACAGATTTGTCGTTAATGTTTGGGGTGGAGTATTCGGCACGCAACTGATTGGTCCCCACTTTTTGGAGGATAATCAAACTGCATAAAACTATGCAAATTTCATTCAGGAAGATTTGCCCAACTTATTTGATATAGCTGGATTGACAGAAGAAGAGAAAAATCAATTGTGGTTTATGCAAGACGGTCATCCAGCGCATACCTCGAATTTAGGTATACGGGCTGTTCATGCTATTTTCCATCAGAACGTAATTGGAGATCGGACACAGTTTCCATGGCCACCAAGATCACCTGACCTTACTCCGTGTGACTTTTTTCTTTGGGGTTACATAAAAGAGGTAATCGACTTCTTAAGAGGGTGTGGTACTCATGTACTCTGTTTTACCGGCAGAACACGGTAAATTCTAAATTATTAAAATAAATATATCGAATTACGGCTTATAAAGAGATAGTTGTCCTGCGCAATGTAATAATCTACCAGCCTACGCAGTTTTGAGCTCAAATAGCAACGGCATCCTAAAAAATTTTGCGAACAAAAATAACCAAAATTTCGTTCGCAAAATTTTTTAGGGTGCCGTTGATATTTGGGCTCAAAACTGCGCAAGCTGGTAGATTATTACATTGCACAGGGCAACTATCTCTTTATAAGACGTAATTCGATATATTTATTTTAATAATATAGAATTTACCGAGTACTGCCGGTAAAACAGAGTGCATGAGTACCAAACCCCCTTAAAACTAATAATGTAATAAGAAATGAATAAGACAGAATCGCTGGTAGAATCGAAAACTGTTTTTGAATAAAGAAATCGCTTGATTCACTAAAAAAGATGAAATGTGCCTATTTTTCACCAGCGGTGAGACTATTCTTCTGGTCATATTCTCCTATTTATTAAAATAAAAAATTACTGTTATCATTTTACTCTAGTACTTCTTATTTATACTTGGATAAAATATGACTTTTTGCTAGATGTTTCTAACTATGACGTGATTGAATTACTCTGAAATATTTACTCTAGAGTTCTCACCATTAAATGAGGAATATGGCCGAAATAATCGTTTCAAATACAAAGTAACAATTGTTCATCCATAAGATATGTTCTAAATGTATTATTATAAACTACATTTTATATATTTGTTATACTGATTATTAAATTTGTAGAAAATCTACAGAACACCTGTGCGGGATGAAAACGATTTAAGAAATCGAATTGTTGCCGCATTTACATCTATTACACCGGCAGTATTAGAAGATGTTTCCACATCTACTGTGAACAGAGCAATAATTTGCGCAGAGAAAAATGGCGAACATTTTGAGCAACTAATCGAATAGATTGTTTCTATTATGAAAATAAGGAATAAAAATCGCTGCAATTAAAACAATAGTATATTACGCACCAAGGGAGGAAAAAACTTGGACAGTCCACAGCTCGTGTAAATTGACACCCGAGCCGAAGGCGAAGGTGGCAAACACGAGCTGGGGGCTGGCCAATTTTACTCCCGTGGAGCGTATACTATTTTTTTGCCTAGCGAGGCCGAAAATACAACCTTCGCGATCGGGCGCCGGGAGCGAAAATGGTACTTTCGGCCCGCTAGACAAAAAAACACATTTTTGGCGTTTTATTTTTCAAATGCATACATAAAGTATGCATTTTTAAAAAATGTTATTTTCTCGATTAGGAATCTCGAAAAAAATCAAAAAACATACAGACATTTTCTAAAATCATGTGATTTAAACTTCTATCACCTCTAATGATATTTCTACAGCGATTTAACAAACCTTAAAATTGTACTTTTACAAGGCTTCCTGTAGGAGGAAACAGTATTCCTTTTATTTAAGGATAAACTTTAAGGTGATGTGATACCCACACTATTACTCAATTCTGGGTTCCCATTTTTCTCCTTCAATTTTAAACTTTTTGAAAAAACTCTTTGACACGTTTTAAGTTTAATAAAGAACTATAACGTATCAAAGAGTTTTTTCCTTGAAATTAAAATTGAATGAGAAAAACGGGAACCCAATTTTGAGTAATAGCGTGGGTATCGCATCACCTTAAAGAAAGACCTCACCTTTTTGTAGTACCATTTTCTATTGACTTACTGAAACTTAAGATTTATGATGGTTAAAAAAATTTTCCGAAACAATATGTTAGAAATGTTTTTTAGCACATTGGGAATCGAAATATAATCTTACTCTATGACCATAATATGATCTACTGAACCAATTCTAAATGGACTGGGCTAATTTTTTTATTTCGATTACACAATTGGGATCAATATTTAATAGCCGATTCATTTGTCTGTCAGCGGTTTTTCGATTTTAATTTTACATTTTTTTACAATTTCAAGCTAATGTTATTTATATATTATGAATTCACTTTATCCCCTATATAATTCTCTACCGTTAAAAAAGATCATGTTGATAGCTATAGTTTGTTCTTACCTACTCATAAAAACATAATTTTTCGTAAATAAATTATATTTCGAAAGTAACAAAAGATATTGAAAATTTTGTTGGTTATCAAGAGTAAAGAATACTACAATTTGGTAAAATTTTGTCTTTCTCTTGATTGTTTTGAAATGATAATAATAATTTATAAAAAGAAATGATTTTTATTCGCAAACGATAACTGAAGAAAAATTGGCTTGATCGTTTTGAAATTTGGAGAAGAGGGAGAATTTGGATATCTATTGACTGAGTTCCTTGTATATTTTTTTAAAAACTTTTCTTCATATCGTAATTTCTTGAGAATAGCTTTATGTATTAGCTTGAAACTTATAGGCAATACATGTGTAAAATTTCATCAAGATAATATGACTATGTTTGGAGATATTCGAAATTTAAAATTTTATTTTTTTATACTGGATTCAGGAGAAATTATTTTTTGATTATTGATATAAAAATTAACAAGTCATTAATACATTAATTTTTTTATTTTATAAGACGCGACAATCGCAAATATTAAAACATTTAAACAAAATTAGCAGTTATGTCACTCTTCTATTTCTTTTTCACATAGTCTTTCTAGTTTTAATTCGTTATAGTAGGCTTCTGCCTTGGCCGCTCTTACTTTGTATTCCCAAAACTCTAGTTCCTTTCGCTGACACTTTTCTTAATGACTTCGTTTTCTTTTTATTGAAGATCTTCCATTTTCTATAATTGAGAAAAAAATAAAATTTCGTTTTAAAATTGTGATTTTCATAATAAATATTTGTAATGTATATCATTGTACAAAAATCTATATTTGAAGAGAGAGAGAGAGAGAGAGAGAGAGATTAGATTAGATTAGATTAGATTATATAGTTTTATTATCTGTACATTATGTTGTACAAGTTAAATAAAGAATTATAATATACATATATATAAGTTTACAGTTTTAAGTTAACGCAAGCAAAAATAGAGTACATGGAGCAAGAATTTTACAATATATAAATAAGTTACGCAAGGCAAAATATAGTTTTAAAGGAGCTAAGTATAAAGTTAAAGAAGCATAATCAGTGTGAGAGAAGCTAAATACAGTTAATCGCTCAGACAGAATATAATTGTATTATACGGATTCAAGGAGATGATGATGAAGTAGTGATTTGAAGTGAGGGATGGAGGTGATATCGCGAAGGTGAGATGGTAAGGAGTTCCACAGATATGCCGAGCTGATGTGAAATGACCTTTTCAGTGTCTCTGTTTGACAGCTTGAGATGTCTAAGGCTGCCGCATTACCCCTAATTGGACGAGTAGTGAAACGGAAGTTGAAAAATGCCAGCAGATATGATGGAGTAGCAGTGTTGAATAGCCTGCACAGTAGGTTTGCTGCAAAATATTTTCTACGTCCAGATGTGGTTAGCCAGCCCAGTTCGCGTCTGTAGGGTGTGATGTGCTCACTTCTTCGCACACCATAGATGTATCTAATCCCAGTGTTGACAAGCTTTTGGAGTTTATCATCTAGATCCAATGTCAGGTCACAGTAAGCAAGACAACAGTAGTCTATGATTGGAAAGAGGAGCATTAATATTAAGTGCTTACGTAGCCTGAGATTTGTGCTTTTTCTAAAGAAGTATAGCCTGTACATGAGGGAACGCACACGTCGGCTCGTCTGTGCTATGTGGTCTTTCCAAGAGAGCTTGGAGTCCAATATCACTACCAGGATCCGTAGCGACGATTCGAAGACGATACGGTCACCACCTATATCAAGGTAGTTTCTGGCCACTGCCGATAGTCTGTTTATATAGTATGGCGAGCCAATAACCATTGCTTTTGTTTTTCCAACGTTTAGTCTAAGGTGGTTTTGAGTGGCCCAGCACATGATTCGGGTGGCGTTCGCACTCATTATAGCGGAAACGCGATCAAGCTCGCCTAGAGGGCAGCGAATATAAACTTGGAGATCGTCCGCGTACATGAGGTGAGAGATATCGTGATCCAGGCACAAAGATATATCGTTGACATAAATTGAGAAAAGTAAGGGACCTAGCACAGAGCCCTGCGGGACTCCTGTATTGAGTTTTAGGTAGGTGGAACAGTTTCCAATGCCATCAATAACCGCCTGCTCTCTACCTGTTAAGTAGGATGCTAACCAACGGATGGCAAGTCTGGAGAGACCGTAGTCAAGCAACTTTTTAAGGAGTCTTACATGACAGACTGAATCGAAAGCCTTACTAAAATCGAAAAGAAGTAGTAAGGTTACATGTTGTTTTTCGATTCCAAGTCTGATGTCATCAGTCAGCTTAAGCAGGCATGACTGTGTGCTTGTCCCGAGCGAAAGCCAGTCTGGAGCGGATCTAGGTATAATCGTGCTTCTAGGTAAGCAGATAATTGCCGTTGTACTAGCCATTCGAGGGCTTTAGACAAAAAGCATAAGAGTGATATAGGGCGAAAATCACTTAGGCACGAAGGAGAGCTTACCTTACTCAAAGCAATCACGATAGATTTCTTCCAATCACATGGGAAGAGTGCTTCTCGCAGAGATCGATTGAAAATCCTGCAGATGATAGGCGCTAAGAAAGGAAGAGCAAGTTTTATTACATGTTGTGGAATACCATCTGGCCCTCTGGCCTGGGTTTTAAAATGTGCTACTGCGGCTACAACATCAGAAACTTGAATCTCATCAAATGAAAATTGCTCATTATGAGTAGAGGTGGCCAAAGAGTCCAAGAAGTCTGCGACAGGTGGAGTGTCTTGATCGAATGAGACATCCCTAAAATGAGCATTGAGCTCAGTGGTAGTGAAAGGCTGGGCGGACGACTTCTTTTTGGAGCTAGAGATGCCAAGATGTTCGAGCTCACGCCATATATCCTTGGTGTCTGTAAGCGAGGAGAGCCGAGCGTGATGGTAGTTTAGTCTCGCCTCTTCAATGGTACGAAGAGCTACATCGCGTGCCTGTCTGTAAGCTAAGAGGTCCAGTGGTAGTCTAGTCCTACGAAAACGTTTGTAAAGGCGATCGCGCTCTTGAATCATAGAGTGATGTTCGGTGTTAAACCATGGATGGCGTTTTTTACGTGGTGAAATGGTTTTTATAGGAGCTAGACTCTCGATTGCCCCTTTGATGTGCGTTTGAAGGACGGAGACACACTCTTCAAGTGGGGCTGACTCGACCGCAGTCCAGTCCAAACCTTTCAGATATTCTATAAGTGTAGTTGCACAGATGGCCTTGTAATCACGATAAGAGAACGAGGGTTGAGGAGGATTAGGCATGTGCAGACCTAAAGTGGCAGTGAGCAAGTCGTGACCATCTGCAAAGGATGACTCAGATTTCCAGAAATCAACGACTTTGTCCTGGTTGTCCACAAGACAGAGGTCGAGCCAGGTATCGGAGGTATCCCTATGATACGTCGCGCCATAAGGAATGTTGTGTAGCCCATTATCGTCTATAAACCGGTGAACGAAAGTTGCATCTGCAGACGAGCAGAGCTGATCTGCATTAAAATCACCTACTATTATTTTTGTGCTATAGTCGTGCATGAATGTCGTGATTTTATCAATGAAGTCTGTTCCTTGAATGAAGGGAGCGTGCGGTGGACGATATACTACCGCAGCAAAACATGGAGGGTGGCCTACGATATTTATCTCACAGAGCAGATACTCTGGTTTGCCGGGCTTACCAGTCCAGATGCCATCAGATGAGCAGAGGATAGTGGCAGAGATAGAATTGTGAATGAATAAAGCAACCCCACCACCATTTTTGTTACGGTCCCGACGTAGGAGTTCATAGTTATCAAGGTGCACTATTGAACTAGCATCTAGATTAGGGTCAAGCTTAGTCTCTGTAACCGCTATGATGTGAAAAAAGGAACGAGTTGAGAGAAAAAATTTCAGCATTTCTATACGTTTTTTGAGTGAGTTAGCGTTAAAGTAACAGATTCTGAGGCCATGGTTCTGAGACACTGAGATGCGAGATGTGCGTGAGCGGGGTGGACATGAAGGAATGAGATGAATGGCGTTGAGAGAGCGATGAGGATGCGATGAGCCTATGCTAAAAAAGATTTTAGTTCCTCAGCAGTAGAAATGATTGTCGCGTGGTCTTCTTTCTTCTTCTTTAAGTAAATTTTGCCATTGCGCACGTAGCTGTCGAAACCTCTCTTTTTAGCTTCTGCGCGAGCAGATATACGAAGGCGGTAGAGTTCAGTAGGAAGAAGCTCGTTTATATTAATCAGAGAGTGAGGCAGCGGAGGATTGGCATTAGCATGTACCAACAAATCGGTGCTGAGTTGAGACGTATGCATTTTTCCAATTTTTATTTTTGCGCTTAAGAGCGACTGAGCTAGTGCACGTGACGATAAAGTAACGATGAGTGGTGTGACCCTTGATCCAGCATCACTATTGGTTGACTGAGATGAAGTAGTTGGTGGTTCTTCTGCATGAGTAGCGAGTGAGGACTGCTTCAGTGACTCCGAGGATGGTTTCAGGCGCATTTTCCACACATGTAGTATATCGCGGTCATGAAGCTCACCGTCAAGGAACTTCAGAGCAGCGTAAACAGCGCCTTTCAAGGATGTTGTATCGGGGATAGAGAGTCCAGTGATCACCAGCTCGCTGGAGAGGTTTCGTTGCGTATTACTGAGATGTTGAAGGTCATGCTCGAGTTTTTCCAGTCGTCTGACAATAGGTTCATTTGGATCAGTGGCAGTATTTGATGTGCAGAGGTCATCGAACAGGCGACGAAGATTACCTTGTTCAGTCTGCACTTGAGATATGGCCTCTTCAGCAGCAGAAAGACGAGTCGCGAGGTGGGGCAGATCATCTAGAAGTGATAGTTTTTCTTCCATGTTGGTCATTCGTGTGGAAACTTCCTCCAGCCGCGTGTTCAGAGTAGTTTGCACTTCCTCAAAACGTACGTCAAGAGAAGAGCTTAGAGTGCTCAATCTTGCGTTAAGAGTATCTAGTGTGGTTAATTTATCGAGTATCTGCTGTAGAGGGTCATTTGGTTGTGGCGGTAGGTTCAAAGAAGAAGTGGAAAGAGATGGTAATATTGAAATTGCAGCAGAACTACTATTAGCATTGCTTTCATTAAGTGAATCACTCCTCTGTCTGGTTGTATTTGCTGCAGTGATACAACTGCGACAGCAGTTGATGAGTTTGTTGCTCTTATTACGGACTTGTTTAAGCAAAGTACAAGATGGATGATAATTATTTTTACAATGATCACATGTGACATATTTAGTTTTAATTGATTTACTGCAATTATAACATGTGATATCCATCTTAGAGATTAAGAAGCTAGTAGGAACCCTAAAAGCGTAAATGAGATGAAAATGAGGTGAAAAGGCGTAAATGAGATGAAAATGAAGAAAAGAACGGCTCTAAAATGTGTTAAAATGAGTTAAAAAGTCTTATTATCTATGATACTGAGAGTAAGTAGTGCGCACGTTAGAGAGAGAGAGAGAGAGAGAGAGAGAGAGAGAGAGAGAGAGAGAGAGAGAGAGAGAGAGAGAGAGAGAGAGAGAGAGAGAGAGAGAGAGAGAGAGAGAGAGAGAGAGAGAGAGAGAGAGAGAGAGATTTCCTTTGCATTATATAACTATTACCTTTTCTGATTGTAGTATTCTGATTTACAATTAAGCCACTTTCCTTAGTAAAAGAGGTGGGAGACATCATTTGGTCGTCACTCTTTTGCTCCGGTATTTCATTTTTCGCATTTGCTGCAAAATATTTATATAAGGAATGTATGCAAATACTATTTCTATGTTTGATAACATGGTTTAAGATTATTTTTCGAACTTTGTGTAGCTCGTTAGGAAAAATAGTATACGCAACACATGCGCAATAGGTCACCCGCACTTGTCGCTTTTGTCACCCGAACGCAGCGAGGCGAACAAACTCGGCTGGTGCGGGAATGACCTATCTTGCGCACTAGTTGTGTAATGTACTATTTTGACACTCCATGCGTAAAGCTCGTATACGTTTGAATGAAAAGGCATACGCTAAATCAATTTTTGTGCACGTCGTGTCACAAAATACTGTTCGATACACGAGTGGGAGATGGTTTCAACCACGAGGGTAGAATCACTTTCACGCCCTAGTATTGATATGTCCTAATTTATAATTGGTGAAACGATCATTCCGGTCATAATCTTGTATTTATTAGCCAAAAAACTAGACTGAATTTTCAAGGAAAACCTTATAAGGTGCTATTTATTATGGTGAGAGTGGGAAAGATAGAATTAAGTGAATAAATGATACTCAAGGAGTACTGCAAATAATTTTTACTCTAGCATTTCTTATTTATATTTGGATATTTCTTATTTATGTTTATAATTATACGATTAGAATAATTTGAAACAATTAGGCGAACATTTCGAGTTTAGGTGACTCAAGCGTTCTCGCCATATAATGGATATGGATCCAGATAATTGAATTCTCTCTATAATTAACTATTTTTCTTATCTATTTACTAATTTCGAAATTCCTGCCAGGGTTAATTTGATAAGAAAACACTTATAAAAAAAAAAACAAGAATCATCTCACGCACGCGTATCGAACAATATCTTTTACAGTTCCATGCACAAAGTGGATAATTTACGCACGGAAAATTTTTCACTGAATATCTAAACAACTATTACCTGTTATTATTATAATATTCGGATTTTCGCTTGAACTACCTTCCTTATTATAAAAGCTGGAAGACATCATTTCGTCATCACCCTTTCTCTCCGGTATATCATTTTGCACATTTGCTACAAAATATTTATATAAAAAATGATGCAAATACCATTTCTATGTTTGATAAGATGGTTCAAGATTATTTTATAAGGCTGAAAAATGTATCTATTTATCATCGGTTAAACGATCATTCCGGTCATAATATCCTATTTATACTGATTTCGAAATTTTTATCAGGATTAATTTTATAAGAAAATACTTACGTGTGAGTAAACCTTCATCAGAATGTGAGAATAGATTTTTATTATTATGAAAAAATTTCTTCAACTGATCCACATTCCGTTGAAATAAAATACATGTAAAATATGAATTAATACATAACAACAACAAACAGGTAAGAGGACACTAGATTCACTATATTAGTATACGAGAATAGCGTACATCTTTTCGGGATGTTCGGTAAGGTAACACTTTTAAAATCTTGTAAAAAAGAGCAAAACTACTATTTTATGAGCGTGATTTCCCATCTCAACATCTAATTTTTCTAGGGAGAAATCATATAACTTCCAGTGAAAAATCGAGAATTTGAGAATACACGTAAAAGTTTATTTTGAAAAAGCATTTTCTCGCTATTTTGATCGACAACTGGATCTAACATTTTATGAGGAGGCGTATTTAATATTAATAAAAAGCTTCTAACGATTTTTATTCAATTATCCAGTTTTTATTCTGAGGTTTTTATTCTGAGGTACATGAACCCCCTTAAGGTGATGCGATACCTACGCTATTACTCAAAATTGGGTTCCCGTTTTTCTCATTCAATTTTTAATTTTAAGGAAAAAACTCTTTGATACGCTATAGTTCTTTATTAAACTGAAAACGTGTTAAAGAGTTTTTTTCAAAAAGTTTAAAATTGAAGGAGAAAAACGGGAACCCAGAATTGAGTAATAGTGTGGGTATCACATCACCTTAACAAACAAAACAAAGATGTTGCGAACTCTTAGACGTGTTTGCTCTTTGTACCCCCAGAACCCTTTGATTCTGTCCGTACCTAAAAAATATTAAAAACGTTCAAAAGGTTATGTGTGATGGTCATTCTCAAGGCGCATTTGGAAATGATCAAAGGGCTCTGAGTGTACATGAATTAACAGATACTTGTTTGTCAGCTAAAATATTTCGGCTTAAATAGTCAACTATAAGAAAAAACATTGTTACATGTGGAATATGGACGTTGGTTTATCAGATTATTCATCCAGGGAGGTTAATTTAGCGTGAAATAATCTTTTGCAATTTTGCTGAATTACACATAGATTCTTTATTATTGGAAGATTTAAATATGCGAGAAAGAGAGAGAGCGAGAGAGAGAGAGAGAGTGAGAGAGAGAGAGAGAGAGACGGAGAGGAGAGAAGGCAGAGAGACAATATTGCAGATTCCATCGCTCCATCCAATTTGACCGATTCCTGTTTTCTCGCTGTACAAAGTCGCGACACAACGACGATTTATATCTTTACCTACACTGAAAAAAATTAAGCGCACTGCTTACCTCATTGGTTTACGACAAGCCTCTATTTACGGGTTAGCTGCGACACCTTTAGTCGAGGCACGAACTACGCTTCTTGGAGTAACTCGTACGCTAATTCGGTGTAAAGAGCGACTGCGACCGTTAGGGTAGCCATTGCTCCTGAAAAAGGGGCAGCCATTGCCCATTTAAGAAGAGCAAGAAGAGCATCTAAGGAATCGTCGCTATCATCACTGTACGCAATTAAAGTGGATTTATTTATGGTAAAAGAATGGATAGATTTATCCAAAAATACGGCATGGTACTGCCAAACAACATAAAAAATTTATTTCTAGCAGGTAAGTTTGGGTATAACCTATAATATATATGTATAACATTAATCTGGTATTAAGGTTATGTATGTGTGTGTATCTATAATGTATATCTTAGAGTGTATCATATGCGTTTATATATATTATTTATAAGATTAATATGTTCTATAATATATATCTTAGTGTGTATCATATGCGTTTATATATATTATATATAAGATTAATATGTATATATTACATGTATATATTATATACACACACATATTTAGTTAAAAAGTTTTTTCTTAATTGTAGTTTTTAATTTTTTTATTTAGAAAATATTACTGATGAAGAATTTTTCAATATTAAAATAGAAAAGTTTTGTCAAATTTTTAAAGATGATCGGAGTACATTATCTTTATTTTTACAATTATTTAACAAAGAAAAAAAAGTTTTAGACAATCAAAATACTGTACTGACTTTTGAATTGCCTAAGATAACTGGTAATGATAGCAGTACTTTATTGATGCATGATAGTGTGAATGAAAATAGTTTGAATGCGACATTTGATGAAGATATTGTAAATGAATATGAGATGACGACTGTTATTGAAAATGAAGATGAACAGATGATGGATGAAACGTCGAGTGACTGTGTTAACAGTTCATTAGTAAATTTGGAAGGTCTCTATTATATATACTTTTATTTCTATATCACATTATTATGAAAATTGTTTTTGAACTTTTTATTCATAAATTTATATTTCTCTGTGGATTTGATAGCTGATTCTGCTTTTGTTAAAAATGAATTATATCATTTATTAGAATAAGATATAGAAGGAAAAATAATATTAGGTTTTTATAAGAATTACAAAATTCTTCTTGAGAGGCGATTGAAAGTTTTTATTATACAAAAAATAATTGTTCAAAATCCAATTACCTACAAGTGAGTTATTATACAAAATTGTATTCGCTCTTTATGACATTTATGGCTCTTTATGTGTTACTCCAACTTCTTCAGTTAATAAATGTCTTGTAGAAAAGTTATATGAGAAAAAGAAAATAATAAAACTTAATACGTAAGATACATGATTCAGACACAAGTTTAACTTGTATACTCAGTTCTATTATTTTCATACTCACTCCATGTAGATTAAAATTTTTTACACAACTCTTAGGACTATTTTCTATTTCAGCTTTTGTGTTTTTGTTAAGCAACTCGTACTTCTAAGATGTGTATGTGTGTGTGTGTGTGTGTGTGTGTGTGTGTGTGTGTGTGTGTCTGTGCGTGCATACGTGTCAAATATAGTAAATAATAAAACTATGAACACAACCTGTGTCTCAAGTTTTTTCATAAAACTGTTGGTTATTATTCTTCTGTGTTCAAATAAAATCATTTCATATGTGAAAATTTTTTATTTAATTATCATTAGAATTTCTATTTAATTACAGTATTTTTTTATCAATAACATAAAATCTAAATGTGCAGTATAATTTGAAATATACATTTATTCAGTTATCATTTATTATTGAAGTATACGTATATGTATGAAAATTTCATGGTTTAATCATTGTAAAATTAAAATCTTTATATTATAGTAACCTTCCCTTAAATCATGTACGATAACTATAAACTATTATTGGTTTTAGTACCGTTATGAATATAATTGTGTGCATTCTACTTTCTTATTAGAATTTCTTCCTATACTATTTATAGTTCAGTAGTTAATTTGTAGTTACTTTTTCAAGCATTATTGATTTGTTTTCTTTTTCAAGATTTTATTCTACAGCTTTCTATATATCCTATAAAAATGATATAACTTCAATCTCAAACTTAATAGAAACATCACTAATGTTATTTGTGTTTTTCAGAGTAAGCTCACAAAGGTTCATTATTTTAAGTAATGAAATACTTCAACTGTTTCCAACAGTAAATATTGATGACTGGTATAAACCTGCTAGTACTAACTCATTTGGTGCACAGGTTAGTGCCTCTGGGTGCTTAAAGGAATTCTATAGAAGATATAGGAAAAATGTAGTCGATGCTAAAATTGCTGAAAGAATCTGTCGTAGTTCGTTAGATACCTCAACAACGTTAGGTATAGTATAAATAATATATTTTAATAAATATAATTGTTAGATTAAAAATGATTATTATTATTATATTCATTGTGTAACTTATTATATTATTTAAGATGAAAGTGCAGTAGATAACAACAGTGATTCCCTATTCATATCACTTACTGATGGGGACCGAACGAAATATTTGATTCAGCAGGTTACAGAAAATTGGAACGCATCTTTCAATAGGAGACTGGAAATGCTTGTACAATCGAAGAATAAGAAAATTTCAATACGTTATATCTCGTATTTAAATACGTTAAAATGTTTGAAGCCATCTATTGGACTTGAGTTGGTGAGTTTTTGTTATCTTATGTTTTTTAAGTATAAATTTGTATAGTTCAGAAATAACTATATGTAAAACATAAATATTTTTGTTCTATTTTGATATTTATTTTAATGTTTTTACAAAAATGTTATAGATTATTGGATGTTTTTTATGTCTAAAATTAAATTGCATTTCTTACAGCTTCAGTCAGACTGTGCCCAGATTATCAAGGATTGTAAGGAAAATAGTGCAATACCTAACGATATTGCTGAAAATTTTCAGGCAGCGTTTTTGAAGAGGTGGCCGACGTTAGCACAAGGCATTTGTACATTTGCTTTGAGTGTAAACACTCAAGATTTGAAAGAGTTCAGGAAGAATAATAAGGAGTATCTTGCCAATAGTATGTACTTGATGATTAAAGAAATCAAAATAATTTTTAACTCTGATAATAATATTTAAAAAAATTTTTTCAGCTCCTGATTCCATCTTGGCATTGTTTTATTTGCCATACTTAATTACTAAATCGATCAAGCTTAAAACGAAAGGTCAAGGATCTGTTATATTTTTAAGATCTGAGATTGCTGACAATTTCGTTAAGTTAATACAGGTAAATATGTGTTTTAAACTCATTACATAGCAATGTTGAATCATAAGTATACACTTAACCCTATAAATTTTATCTTACTCTACTATTTTCTATTTTAGGACGAATCACAACTGGAGGGGTATAAAACTACCTTCGAAAGTAAATTGAGGGATCTCGGCTTGAACATTCATCCATACGTCGTTTTCTGTGGAAAATTAAATGCAATCTCAAAAGCATTTATCATATTAAATGGAGAAAAATACGAGTTCAAAAATGCTTTAGAAGCTATTGATGTCTGCTTTAAAGCCTCCATTGCACTTCACTGCTGGTCAGAAATATCCGTACTCATTTGGAATTATTTACAACAGCACGTATATGAAATTCGGCCTGATGTATCCTACGCTTTTCCACCAGCAAAGTCTTTAAAGACTATTTCTGCATTCATCAGAAAAGTTGATGCGCAAATACTGAAAACAGGTATGTTTATTTAATGTTATCGAAATTAAATGTAGTTTTACTATTTGTCCGTTAGTTATATAGTAAATATACACGTACACACACGGTTAACCTCTAGACTGCCGGAAAGCCTATATATAGGCTTGACCTCTTACATGAACTTTGTATATAGTTGATAGATGATACAAGGCACAAGTTTGGCCAATTTTAACGGACAGTTAAAAGGTTCAAATCCCGACAGGCTAAAGGTTAAACACAGATACTGTGTACATAAATTTGACAGAAAAATAGGAAAAGCTATTACAAATATTTACAAAAATTGTTTTATAATAATCTGTATTCAATTTTTAGATTGAGTTCTTCTGAATTTTCTCATATTATTCTACGATTGTGTGTTTTAATTGTGCAATGGATTACTTAACATTGCATAACGCAATTGTATCATTTATTTTATTATTGTATGGGAAACCAAGTTTGCCAAGAAATGTCGTAGATATAATTATAAATTTTATTTCTGAGTTCATTAAAACTAAATTTTGTTATTCATTAGAAACCTGCGTAATAAATATTTTAACGGATAATAAATGTAACCCAGAAGTAGTTACAAAAATTCGACTATGTTTTAAAGAGCATAGTCGAATATTCGATAATTTCGTGACAGAAACTAACAGGTTTAATATGTTGAAAAAGAAAGGCTTCCAAGAACCTCAAGAATTCGTAGTCCAACAAATTGATATGGAAGATATTAAAGATAATGAGCCTATTTTTGTTAGTAAACCTATTTATGCTGTTCGTGTATCTTTAATTTATTCAATAACAAAATTTTTAGAAGTTACAAATATATCGAAAAATCTGTTAGAAAATCTTAAGCAATTATTACCAGAAAATAATGTTATTTCTAACGTAATGCAAGGTAGGTTCTGGAAGAAAAACTTCCGAAATGCCTTAAACTTTGATTGTAAAAAGTACGTGCTTCCATTATTTATTTATTATGATGAAATTGAAGTAGGAAACGCTTTAGGAAGCCACGGTGGACAAAATAAATTCGGGGTTGTTTATGCATCAATTGCGTGTCTACCTGCGAATATTGCATCTCAATTGAATAGTATTATTTTCTGTATGTTAATCCGAGCCAATGATATAAAATTGTGTAGTATGGAAAAAGTTTTTAAAAAACTCATTGACGAGTTAAATTTTTTACAAACAACAGGCGTGTCTGTGTTAATTGACGGAGTAGTAAATAATTTTAAATTCCAAACGGTTCTGCTATTAGGTGACAATTTGGGACTCAATGAAATATGTGGATTTGTGAAATCGTTTAAAGCAAATACCTTCTGCAGACTGTGTAAAGCCGATGCTTATGATTGTTCGCAAATGTGTTCTGAGAATGAAAAATTACTCAGAACTCCTGAAAATTATGAACTGGATTTACTTTTATCTGATACTACGAAAACTGGTATTAAAGAAAGATGCGTTTTTAATCAACTAAATAATTTTCACATTGCGATTAATAAATGTGTAGATTTAATGCACGATGTTTTAGAAGGTGTTTGCGTATACGTTATCCGTAATATCTTATACGAATTTATTTTTAAAGAGAAGTATTTCACACTACAATATTTAAATATTCGAATTCAAGATTTCATTTCACATTCAAACGATTCTAACAAACCTCCACCAATTACATTGAATCAAAAAAAAGAAAAGCTGAACATGAAATATTCTGCATCTGAAATGTTATTTATTACCCGGTATTTAGGAGCAATAATCGGTGATAAAATTCCTGCTGGTAATAAACACTGGAAAATGTATATTATACTGCGTAAAATTGTAGACATTCTCATGTCCCCCCGAATTGTCACTGAACACGTAGAAAATTTGAAAGTATTAGTGAAAGAATTAAATTCAATTTATTTAAGTTTTTATAATACTTTAAAACCCAAATTTCATTTTTTAATCCATTATCCATCATTGTTGTACTTGTTTGGCCCGTGCGTTCATTTCTGGACAATGCGATATGAGTCTCGGCACATTGATGTTAAAGCGAATGCTGTAGCCAGTAGTTCTACCCGAAATTTGTTGAAAACTATCGCATTGAAGCAAGTATTGCAATTATGTAAAGTCTTGGATGATATCGCATTTGTATCGGATATCACATATAAATTTAGTACAAATGGTCAAAAAGTTTATATAAATAATACTGAGTTTAGTATCGGTATGTTTCTCGTTCTAAACATTACAGAACCTGATATTCAGTTCGGCGAAATTATTGATATAGAAAAGGCTGTTCAATCAGAAGAATCGAAAGAGAGAGCGGGTAAAGATAAAGGAGTAACAAAAGAGTCTGTTAAATTTTCTGTCAAAGTTTACGAAGAATTTTATTTCGATGAACATCATATGGTTTATGTTGTCGAAAATAAAAATGAAATAAAGATTGTAGATGTAGAAGAGATCCCGTCTATGCCTCCAGTAGCTGCTATAGAAAAAGAAAATTGTCACTGGATCATTCCACGCTATAGATTATAAGAATCGTATGTAATTTAAATAAATATTTTTATTAATATATAACACTTCTCTTTTTCGTACATTCTTGTACATCGTAGAGATGTACTTATTTATTAATCCTGTATGCCCCTTAAAAATATATTCTTTTTTAAGTAAACTAATTAATTTTAATTATTATATTATTTCAATTATCAATTTAAATCGTTAGTCAGTATTGCATCCACCAAGTATAATAAGTATTATATATATATAGTTAAAATTTCAAACCGATTGATTAAATACTCTCCGAGAAATTGCTAAACTTACGCAGTGATTACAAAAATAGTTTATACCACTCTAACCTCAAAATCATAACTTTGGTATCATTTTTCGGTGTTCGTGGTATAAAATACTATTCAAGTATAAGATTATTTAGCTGATGTGACATTTTCGCCCTCGCTTCGATCGTGCAAAATGTCACATGCAGAGCGAAATAATCGACTTCCCCAGCCGTGTATATACTGCACTGCACCGACGACGCAGGGCAGTTAGTAAGCTAAAAAAAGAAGTAGCGAGTGCCCTACTGCTCAGAGTAACTACTGCGCGCGTAAAAGTGGCAGCCACTGCGCCTTTTCGGCGCACTGACTACACAAAATGGTGAGTGCTTAATTTTTTTCAGTGTACATGCAATCAAACGTGCCTGTGGAAAGCTTCTACGCATGACCATGTACAACTAAAGTATTCTATAAATTGAGCATATCTAAATAAATAACCTCTTACCTTTCGTGTCAGATCTTCTATTTCATTATTGAATTGCGATGTTATTTCCTTCCACGTATTTTCCTTAGCATCAGTTATGGATAGCAGACGATTTTTATTTAAAATTATTTTCTCGTGTGGTTTGACGAGGTTCAAGAGAAGAGAAGCGTTTTTTCCTTGCAAAAAAAATTTTTTCGGATTTCCCGCATGATGTTTGAGGAATAGATATCCATAGAAGCGCTCCGTCTGTCAGAAGCAAAAGTTTCGACTCTCTCTTGCATGCCGCGCGTGTTTTGTTTATGCTGGGCGAGACTAGAACTTTTTGAGCTGACAGTATTATCTAACCCTGCATTCTTGCTCTCTCTCTCTCTCTCTCTCTCTCTCTCTCTCTCTCTCTCTCTCTCTCTCTCTCTCTCTCTCTCTCTCTCGCACCCGCAGCGTGCGGTTGTGTGTCAACTAAAAGAATGCTACTTTAATTTACAATAACTCGAAAACGTTGCAGCTAGTCTGTCTGATTTTTCACTGCAATGTCTTAAATATCTCCCTTAATAACATATTTCTTTAAGGAGATTCCCTAGAGATTCTTTCTGTAATCAATGAAAATGTAATTCTATGACACCTTTTTCTATAACCTACGTATTAAAAGTCCAAACTTTAAGAATTTATATTTCAGAAACGGCACCTCCTAGGTCTTCCAAATTTGAACCACCGGTAAAGAATAACTCTGTTAATCTACAGTTAAAATTTCAGAAATATCCCACAGAGTACAGTTTACTTGAGAAATACCTTAAGCTCCAAAATCTTAAAATTTTAAATTGGAGAAATTAAGGATCCATATATCGACGCTCCTTACTAAAACTAGCACAATTCAGATTGCCACGAAGACTAGCCGATTTCAGCGTTAGCCGTGAAGACTAGCACGTCCCATTGATTCGCGTCGAAGACTAGCACGATCCGCTTGACTTCCACGAAGATTAGCGCGATCCGCTTCTTCGCTAATTTGAGTGTACCTAGGGGGTTTTTCGACCCGCTGAGTAATTAAAAAAATTACTTACTATCTAAATTACTGTTTGAATGCGCATTTCTTTCCACCGCCTTCGAGAAACTGTTATACTAATAAGAAAGATCTGCAATTTTGCCAATATTGTTATACCTCATTTTTAAAAATATGTTAATAGATGATTTCTTTTACTTACAATCATCATCGTCATCCATTTTATTAATTTTTCGTTACATCTAGCACAGAGTTAAAAAAACATTTACCAACTTGAATATTTCGAAAGTTCTACCGTGCTTAAGGGTGCAATAGTTAGAAAGGTATCTACGTTACCAACATTGCTATTAAGTTCTTTAAAAAGAATGCTCAACGAAGACGGCGTTGGTAAAATAGAAAATAATGGTTTTCTTTATTTTCATGATAATCTTTTCAAAGATATAGGTAAGAAGAAAAATAATTATGGACTCGCAATAGAAAAAAAGCGCCGTCGTGAGAAAAGTGCTAGTTTTCGCGGCAAGCTTGCGAATCGTATTACTTTTCGTGGAAAACTCGCGAATCGTGCTAATTTTCGTTACAAAATAGCGAATTGTACTAGTATTCGTGGCAAAGTAGGGAGTTGTGCTAGTTATCGTTGCAGTTTTCTGAAATGTGCTAGTCTTCGTAAGGAGGCCAAAAAAGGTACTAGTTTTCGTAGGAAGCGTCGATACAATGAACTTTAAAAGATGCTGGTGGGAGAATGTACGTGCTTTCTACGCTGAGCCATAATTATAGATGTGTTGCACTATTTCGTTGTTCCGTACTTAAAACATATCACATAACCAATTGTTCTAGTGTTAACTTAGGGTTTAGAACTATTTTAAGAGAGAGAGAGAGAGAGAGAGAGAGAGAGAGAGAGAGAGAGAGAGAGAGAGAGAGAGAGAGAGAGAAATTGAAATGAAGAGGAAGAGGGGAGGGCAGAGAACTGTAAAACTGTATATTTAATATTTTTCCAAACTTTATAAATTTATTTAAAGTTGCTATAACATTCTATTATTTTCTATTTTCTTTCTTCTTTTCTGCCTCTTTTATTATATCATAATATTCTGCTTTGTGTTTACGAATAATGTGACGTTTGAAAGTGTCAAACCTCACGAAAGCTCGGTTAATTGCACTTGTAGCATTTCACGGGCTCTTCGATTGAATGGGTTAATTTGTGCTTATTTAAATTTTTTTGTTCTTTAAATTTTTTTCCACAAGTATCACATGAAAAACCTGATGAAATAATAAGTAAATAATTAATTTAATTAATTGTGATGCGATTTAAATTAAAATAAAATGAAATTGATCGAATTCCACAATAAATAATCATCTATAATCTTTACGGAAAAAGATTAAGTCAAGTACGCTGCTCGCCGTAGCGGGCGGTAAAAATCGAAAAGCGCCCGCTGCTCGCAGTAGCGGGCGGTAAAAATCGAAAAGCACCCGCTGCTCGCAGTAGCGGGCGGTAAAAAATCAAAAAGCGCCTGCTGTCGTTTTTGAATGGAGTTTTCAAGATTGTTTAAGAAAATCATCGATATTTTGAAAAAACGCAAAAATCTATACTTGCGGTACAAAAAATATGGTGGGCACCAAGGGCTAAGTGGGTTTTTTGACCTCGTGTGGTTGCAGTACTCGTCTTCGGTTCGCAAACGCACTCGCCTTCGGCTCGTGCTAGCTCACCTTCGACTCGTACTGCAACCCCACACACAGTCTAAAAAGACCCACTTTACGCTCTTGGCACACAATATACTATTGTTTTCTCGTCTCATTTCTACAGTTGATATAATATTTTTTTTTAATTATTTTTACCTCTTTTTTAACTATTCATGAATAAATCAACGCGTCTCCGGATTAATAAAACCTCTTCGTGGCCGAGAAGGATTCAAAATGAAATGTCTTTATTGCTTAGTATTGAAAAAGTAAGTATGTCTTAGTATGTCTTTATTGAAGCAATAAAGACATTTCAAAATGAAATGTCTTTACTGCTTCTATTAGTAACCATTACTGGCTGTGTATTACATATCGTCAGCTGAGAGATGAAAGAAGACAATTCGGCAGAGCGCTGAGAAACCAGACAAGTCGGCCGAGCGCTAAGAAAAGGGACAATTCACGGACTGTGAATTGTCTCTTTTGTTAGTGCTCGACCGAATTGTCTGGTTTCTTAGCTTAGTTATCTGTCTGTAAGTCTAATATCTACGTAACAAAATTTATATTTTATTTTACTTACACGGAGAGAAATTTTGTAGTGAAAATTACAAATATTCGAGACAAAATTACCAGTTTCTATGGTAATGGATGGATAGACTGACAATTTCAAACTTTTTACCAAAGTGCCTTGGTAAAATTTTTTTTTAGTTAATTTAAATTAAAAAAATTAACTTTTTTTATCCATATTGATGGATATATAGTATTTTAATATAGAAATAGAAACAAAAACAAGGATGAAAAAACATTAAATTGAAAAAAAATTTTTACGGAAGCGGGATTCGATCCGACGATCTTTGGGTTGAGAGTCCGACGTTCTACCGACTGCGCCACGGAAGCTGTTATCAACAGTCATTTGAATCGTCGTTATTACTTACTGAAAATATGTGTATTGTTTCCATTTTAACGTCACGCACGCCTCTAGTATCAATCTTCTGAAACACAATAATGCGCAGTGCGCATGCGCGAGTACACAAAAATACCAGGTTATTTAGTAAAATTTATCAGTTTTCTTAGTAAAAATTCTTAGGTTACCTTGTAAAAATGACTAGATCTCAATTTTTACCAGTGTGTCTGGTAATTTTTATTCAGATAATTTGGTATTTTTTTTAAGTGGTTATGGTAGTTTTTCCTGGGAAACTTATAAATTGTATTAGAAACCTGGGAATAACACGGCTTTTGACAGTCTGTCCATGCGCTACCAAGGCACCTTGGTAATTTTTACTCTAAAATTTCTCTCCGTGTACATTCTATTTTATGCAACTTTTCATGCTTTCGCAAATTGCAGCTGTCGAAAAACGTTTGATAACATATTTCGCACCGAAACATCAGACTTTTCAAGTGGTTCACACTGATATGCACAGAGAGCCGTATTTTTCTATTAAACCCCTTTCCATAATAATTACAAATGAGAACATTTTCTGGACGATGATATGTCTCATGTGCATCTAATTGGCATTGTCTGATAAACCGTTTCTTGCATGTGAGGCATTGAAATGGTTTCTCGTTACTATGAATTTTCGTGTGGCGGTTTAATGTCCTTTTTGATGAGAATCTCTTGTCGCACTGAAAGAAGTTAAACAATGAAAACTGTACAGTAGATTGGTAGATGCAATTACTCAAAAATGTAGAGTAAATTTTCTGATTGTAAATAATTAAGTCACTTACAAGCAGAGGGCATAACCTTTGGGAAATGGATCTTAACTGGGCTTTGAAAATCGATTTTTCGTGCCTAGAAATGAAGCCCAGTACCAAAAATTCTCTGGTTATGGGTTACCTAATCTTAAAAATGCGTTATTTTTTGAAAAATTATGTCTCTTCTATTAACTATCACTTTTCAAGTATTTATGATACGAAAACTAGCAAAAAAGAATATAAAAGTAGACAGGAAAAGCTCGAATTTAAGTATTGTTTCATTTAAAAATATTAATTTTTCAGAAGATTATATCAATCAAATATAGCATCAAAATTCCCCTCTTTTTTAAAAAGATTTCCGTGAATTCCCGGTAAAGCGACTAAGTCCATTTTTCTCAATTTTAAGCTTACATAATGCTTTATAGGTTCAAATACGTCTCTTTCGTCTGGTAAAGTCAAAATAAGAGAAAATGTAAGGGAAGGCCGAAATATTAGGAAGTGCAAAACGACTTAAGGGAGTACTACCGATACGGAGCTAGTCAAGCGAGTGCACATACGCGTTCCTTACCTCTTTCACAATGCTGTAACAGTCATATTTCCGTCAGATTTTATTTTTATCTGCTTATAACTGTACTCAAAGGCTCTTAATCTTCATTATCAATCACTCAAATTGTTCGTT
The DNA here is from genome assembly GCA_036365515.1 of Torymus aiolomorphi. NCBI lineage: Eukaryota > Metazoa > Arthropoda > Insecta > Hymenoptera > Torymidae > Torymus > Torymus aiolomorphi. The sequence goes on from CM070875.1 coordinate 179,841,200, forward strand.
AGTTTTTTCACTATTACCCTGCTAAGTTTGAGCAAAGTCAAAGCCTTTAATGTTGTACAATTTAGAACAATAGAGAACAATGTGCGATTTCCCATGAGTCCTGTGTTAAATGTATGAAAATTTAAATATTTTTAACTTCTTTCCAAATTTCAGAGTTTTCTAAGGCGTCAATCCCTTAACGGTAGTAGGGGATAGGGTATTAGCGGTCACCTAAGCGGAATTGCTTAGTATTTTCAATTCATTGTAGTTTTGATTCATTTTTCACGTTATATAGTTAGTTTCTATTACTGTTTATCAAAATTCACGAAAAATTTCATATTAAAATAAAAATTTATAATGTTATAAGAAAAATTAAAAAGAAAAATCAAACTAAGGTTGTCTTTCAACTCGGGGCAATCCCGGTCAACACAGGGGAATACCAGTCACTAGAAAGATATGTACGATACACGTGTCATAAGTCGTTCTTTATGGCACGGCGTTAAGCGCACTCGCTACGCTCGGACGCTTATACACGCCGTACCGTAAAGTGCAACTTATGCCACTAGTATCGTAATGTACTATCTTTTCATAGATAAATAATTCATTTAATTAAATTAAATAAGCATCAAAATTGTTTACAGTATTATTATTTATCACGTTCCAGCGAAACACGTAGTTGAAATTGATTTTTACTTTTAAAATACGTTAGCTAAATGTCGAGTGATCCAAGATAGCAAAAGTGAGGTTATGATATCACTTTCGAATAAAAAAATCGTAATGAAATATTTTTTGTATCTAAAAATGGTTATATATACTAGTTATTATATGTATGTTGATATTGTGGCACAGTAGGTGCATAAAAAACTTTATACAAAGCGAAAAAGTGTCACCGAGATTACCCCAAATCCGATGACGCAATAAAAATAAAAAATTTTAAAACTAAGAGTATTTATCCTAATTGTTCATATCAGTTCATTTCGTTAAAATATTTAGATTAATATATTTAGTGTAACCTTGAAAAATCGAAAGATATGCTTAAGGGGGTGTCAAACTCAATTTTTACCGACCGAGCAAAAAATATATTGTTTTTAATAGAAAAAAAAATATAACGATATATGAAAAATAATGAGTGCATTGCCCTCCGTAATTACATTATTAATCATTCTGCAAAATGCCAAGTCAATATTCAAAAGCGTCTAAGAATGGCATTTGAACGAAAATTTCGTTCAAATGCCATTCTCAGATGTCTTAAAATATCGACGTGAAACTTTGCAGAATGATTCATAATGTCATTACGGAGGGCAATGCACTCATGATTATGCATAATATTATAAAAAAAAAAATAGATTATTGTACCATATGGGTAATATGTAGCATCGCGAGATTCGCGAGTCGGCGACGGCAGCGACGGCAGCGGCCAGCGGCGCGGCCTTGCCCGTGTGTGTGTACGCGCATGCGCTGCTGGCTGCAGCACATCTGAGCTGTCCATCGCCGATGCCTATGGGCCTAGGCCCTCCGGGAGGCGGTCCCGTATTGCCGCCACCACCTCCGCCGCCACCTTCGCCACCTGTGCCCTCCTCTATCCATTGATGCTTATCGACGTGTCATCGGTGTGCCTGCCGCCTGGACCGCTCGCAGACGGCGCAGCCTGGAGCGCCGCATCAGCCGCCCACCTCGCAGACCATAGCGTCCGTACCGCACCGTGTGCGTGCACACCCAACGGACCGTGCCGCTTGGACTTGGCCCCGCCGTAAGACAGAAAAGTAAGTCATTCAAGAATTTATTTATTTTACGGCGTTGTTATTTGTACGATAGATCTGTCGTACAAATAACCTATAACCCACTTAGAAACGTGTAAAAATCACTGTTTTGAAAGTTTGACATGGAAGGGACTATTATTTCTTTAGTCAAGCGTCAATCCTTACCTATTTTTTTCTTTAATCAAGCGTCAATTCTTCGGCTAAAGAAAATTGAAGGTTAGGTTTTACGTATATATAGGTATACCTATCTAGCAATCTGGCGTATAAATAACAACGGCCAACTGTAGATTTGATGCGCTTTTTCGACTTTTCATTCCAAAGATTACAGATCTAAATAATCAGCAAGTGTGGAGATACTGCATTTTCTGTGTATTTTTCAAAATATTTTCAAGAAAAGTTATTTCCTCCAAACTGGCTGATTGAGTAGATCTGAAATCTAATATACAATGCTTCAGCATGTACTGGATTGTGTGTAAACATTCTCATAAACTTTAAGCGAGGATGAGAAGGTCTACCTTGGAAATGCACACGCGCTTTTTCGACTTTTCATTTCAAAGATCCCTTTCCATTCTCTACAAATATTTCAAACTTTACACACACTATGTAATACATGCTGAGGGACTGTTTATCAAGTTTAAGATCTAAATAATTAGCAAGTGAGGAGATATTGCAATTTGTATGCTCTTTTTAAGAAATGTTCAAGTAAAAAGTTATTTCCCTACACTGGCTGATTGAAAAGATCTAAATTTAATATACAGTGCCTCAGCATGCATTGCATTGTGTGAGAACATTCTGGTAAACTATGAGAAAGAGTGAGGAGGTTTTTGTCGCAAATGCACATGCGGCTTTTTGACATTTCGTTCCAAAGATCCCTTTCCATTCCCTACAAGTATCTTAAACTTTCCATACATAATGGAATACATGCTGAGGGACAGTTTATCAAGTTTCAGATCTACATAATTAGTAAGTCTGGAGATATTGCAATTTTTGTGCTTTTTCAGGAAATTTTTAAGAAAGAAAAGTAATTTCCTCCAAACTGGCTGATTGAATAGATCTGAAACCTAATATACAATGCCTCAGTATGTACTGGATTGTGTGTAAACATTCTCACACACTTTAAGCGAGGGTGAGGAGGTCTACATTGGAAATGCACACGCGCTTTTTCGACTTTTCATTTCAAAGATCCCTTTCCATTCTCTACAAATATTTCAAACTTTACACACACTATGTAACACATGCTGAGGTATTGTTTATCAAGTTTCAGATCTAAATAATTAGCAAGTGTGGAGATATTGAAATTTGTATGCTCTTTTTAAGAAATGTTCAAGAAAAAAGTTATTTCCCGTACACTGGCTGATTGAAAAGATCTAAAATTTAATATACAATGCCTTAACATGTATTGGATTGCGTGTTAACATTCTGGTAAGCTTTGAGCAATGGTCAGGAGGTCTTAGTTGGAAATGCACTTGCGCTTTTTCGACTTTTCAATCCAAAGATCCCTTTCCATTCTCTCAACATATCTTAAACTTTACACACACCGTGCAATATATGCTGAGGGACAGTTTATCAAGTTTCAGATCTACATAAATAGCAAATCTGGAGATATTGCAATTTTTGTGCTTTTTCAGGAAATTTTTAAGAAAGAAAAGTCATTTCCTCCAAACTGGCTGATGGAGTATATCTGAAACTCAATATGCAATGCCTCAGCATGCATTGCATTGTGTGAGAACATTCTGGTAAACTATGAGAAAGTGTGAGGAGGTTTTTGTCGCAAATGCACATGCGGCTTTTCGACAATTCGTTCCAAAGATCCCGTTCCATTCCCTACAAGTATCTTAAACTTTCCATACATAATGGCATACATGCTGAGGGATGGTTTATCAAGTTTCAGATCTATATAATTAGCAAGTCTGGAGATATTGCAATTTTTGTGCTTTTTCAGGAAATTTTTAAGAAAGAAAAGTAATTTCCTCCAAACTGGCTGATTGAGTAGATCTGAAACCTAATATACAATGCCTCAGCATGTACTGGATTGTGTGTAAACATTCTCATAAACTTTAAGCGAGGGTGAGGAGGTCTACATTGGAAATGCACACGCGCTTTTTCGACTTTTCATTTCAAAGATCCCTTTTCATTCTCTACAAATATTTCAAACTTTACACACACTATGTAATACATGCTGAGGGATATTGTTTATCAAGTTTCAAATCTAAATAATTAGCAAGTGTGGAGATATTGCAATTTGTATGCTCTTTTTAAGAAATGTTCAAGAAAAAAAGTTATTTCGCCTACACTGGCTGATTGAAAAGATCTAAAATTTAATATACAATGCCTCAACATGCATTGGATTGTGTGTTAACATTCTGGTAAACTTTAAGCGAGGGTGATGAGGTCTTAGTTGGAAATGCACATGCACTTTTGACTTTTCATTCCAAAGACCCTTTCCATTTTCTACAGATATCTTAACTTTCCATCTATCTACTCCCTCTGTTTCTGGCAGGTCGATACTGCTATCCTCATTCCTATACTGCTTAACACTTTATTAATATATTCTGTTTTGCTCTAGGCGAAGAGCTCCTGCAGAAGACAACACGTCTTCATATAATTCTACTCTCCTCCAGGGCAGCCAACACAACTACCACGTCCTGAAGACATCAGCTAGACAAACATATCGTAGAAGTGAGAGCGAAGGTGTATATAAATATAGTTTGATCTCCTGTGCCAGACTCGAGTAAGTATTTCACTTCGGATTTGGACTTTATCTTGTAGTACAGCCGAACCTAGTCTCCAACTTTCCATCGGTCTACTCCTCTGTTCCTGGCAGTTCGATACTGCTATCCTCATCCCTACTCCTTAATACATTATTAATATATTTTGTATTGTCCTAGGTGAAGAGCTCCTGTAGAAGACAACAAGTCTTCATATAATTCTACTCTTCTCGAGGATTGCCAACGCAACTACCACTTCCCGAGGACATCACCTAGACGAACACAACGGAGAAGGGAGGGCGAAGGTGTAGTTGAATGTAGTTCGCGCTTCCGTGACAGACTCGAGTAAGTACTTCACTTCGGATTTGGACTTTATCCTGTAGTATAGCCGAACCTAGCCTCCAACTTTCCATCTGTCTACTCCTCTGTTCCTGGCAGTTTGATACTGCTCTCCTCATCCCCACTGCCTAAAACATTATTAATATATTTTGTTTTGTGCTCTAGGTGAAGAGCTCCTGCAGAAGACAACAGGTCTTCATATCATTCTACTCTCCTCGAGGGCAGCCAACGCAACTACCACTTCCCGAGGACATCACCTAGGCGGACACGACGGAGAAGGGACGACGAAGGTATACTTGAATGTTTGCGCTCCCGCGACAGACTCGAGATGTAGTCTAGGCGCCAGGGGGGTTTCCGTGGCCGATGGATGCCCACACTTCCACCAAAGCTTTTCTTACGTATTTTTGACTGCTGATTCTGAATTTCGAAGGTGGAACGTCGCCAGACTGTTACTTTTTTGTTATTAACAATTTAATTGTTTAAATTGCTGCCAAATCAATATGATTAATTATAACTGAATCCTAACTGCCTAAAACTGTAGTAAATTGATCTAGAATATGCTCGTTTTTTCAGAATTGAAAAATTTTGATTAGAACCCGAATTATTGCAAAATTTAGTGCAATAAGTCGCGAATTCGAGCGCAAACGTGCATAATTCTAGATCAATTTACTACAGTTTTAGACAGTTAGGATTCAGTTATAATTAATCATATTGATTTGGCCGCAGTTTAAACAATTAAATTGTTAATAACAAAAAACTAACATTCTGGCGACTGTCCACCTTCGAAATTCAGAATCAGCAGACAAAAATACGTAAGAAAAGCTTTGGTGGAGGCGTGGACATCCATCGGCCACGAAAACCCCCCTGGTGCCTAGACTAATGTCAGTATTTAGGGCACACCTGATTTTTAGGTACGAATTATATCTCCCCAAAAAGTAACAGTTTTCTGCGGGTGCACACGGAAAGAAAACTCTTACTGCTACAGTTAAAACGGCTTACTCGTGGAGTATAGGAGTTCCTTTACTATATAAGTAAGGTGGTTTTAGCAATCTTAGTAAGGGACCCATACTTTTACGGTATGTTGCTTTTCATACTACAACAGTTACACAATTATACGATCGTTGGATCAGCGGCATATACCGACGTAACAGCGTCACACGATTTTAGTATACATTGCTTCCACCTTCAATTGTAAGGGGGAAATACTATAGCGGTAACGGTTGCTACCTGCTAATACGGAAATGACAACTATTATAAGGAAGTGTTACTTATCGATAATTGAAAGCATCGAATGCGTCGTCTAGGTCTTTGAGGTGGTCAATGATGGAGTCGAGGTGATGCGCTCCGAAGTTTTTTGCGTTTAGATCCCAGGACGCATCTAATACGTAGTCAAAGTGTTCGGGGTAGCCGATGATGATGTCTAGGTCGTGCGCTCCGTAGTTTTTTGTCTCTAGATGTTGGAACGTATCAAATGCGTGGTTTACATAATGCTTTATAGGTTCAAATACGTCTCTTTCGTCTGGTAAAGTCAAAATAAGAGAAAATGTAAGGGAAGGCCGAAATATTAGGAAGTGCAAAACGACTTAAGGGAGTACTACCGATACGGAGCTAGTCAAGCGAGTGCACATACGCGTTCCTTACCTCTTTCACAATGCTGTAACAGTCATATTTCCGTCAGATTTTATTTTTATCTGCTTATAACTGTACTCAAAGGCTCTTAATCTTCATTATCAATCACTCAAATTGTTCGTTAGTTTTTTCACTATTACCCTGCTAAGTTTGAGCAAAGTCAAAGCCTTTAATGTTGTACAATTTAGAACAATAGAGAACAATGTGCGATTTCCCATGAGTCCTGTGTTAAATGTATGAAAATTTAAATATTTTTAACTTCTTTCCAAATTTCAGAGTTTTCTAAGGCGTCAATCCCTTAACGGTAGTAGGGGATAGGGTATTAGCGGTCACCTAAGCGGAATTGCTTAGTATTTTCAATTCATTGTAGTTTTGATTCATTTTTCACGTTATATAGTTAGTTTCTATTACTGTTTATCAAAATTCACGAAAAATTTCATATTAAAATAAAAATTTATAATGTTATAAGAAAAATTAAAAAGAAAAATCAAACTAAGGTTGTCTTTCAACTCGGGGCAATCCCGGTCAACACAGGGGAATACCAGTCACTAGAAAGATATGTACGATACACGTGTCATAAGTCGTTCTTTATGGCACGGCGTTAAGCGCACTCGCTACGCTCGGACGCTTATACACGCCGTACCGTAAAGTGCAACTTATGCCACTAGTATCGTAATGTACTATCTTTTCATAGATAAATAATTCATTTAATTAAATTAAATAAGCATCAAAATTGTTTACAGTATTATTATTTATCACGTTCCAGCGAAACACGTAGTTGAAATTGATTTTTACTTTTAAAATACGTTAGCTAAATGTCGAGTGATCCAAGATAGCAAAAGTGAGGTTATGATATCACTTTCGAATAAAAAAATCGTAATGAAATATTTTTTGTATCTAAAAATGGTTATATATACTAGTTATTATATGTATGTTGATATTGTGGCACAGTAGGTGCATAAAAAACTTTATACAAAGCGAAAAAGTGTCACCGAGATTACCCCAAATCCGATGACGCAATAAAAATAAAAAATTTTAAAACTAAGAGTATTTATCCTAATTGTTCATATCAGTTCATTTCGTTAAAATATTTAGATTAATATATTTAGTGTAACCTTGAAAAATCGAAAGATATGCTTAAGGGGTGTCAAACTCAATTTTTACCGACCGAGCAAAAAATATATTGTTTTTAATAGAAAAAAAAATATAACGATATATGAAAAATAATGAGTGCATTGCCCTCCGTAATACATTATTAATCATTCTGCAAAATGCCAAGTCAATATTCAAAAGCGTCTAAGAATGGTGTTTGAACGAAAATTTGGTGCAAATACCATTCTCAGATGTCTTAAAATATCGACGTCAAACTTTGCAGAATGATTCATAATGTCATTCCGGAGGGCACTGCAATCATGATTATGCATAATATTATAAAAAAAATAGATTATTGTACCATATGGGTAATATGTAGCATCGCGAGATTCGCGAGTCGGCGACGGCAGCGACGGCAGCGGCCAGCGGCGCGGCCTTGCCCGTGTGTGTACGCGCATGCGCTGCTGGCTGCAGCACATCTGAGCTGTCCATCGCCGATTCCTATGGGCCTAGGCCCTCCGGGAGGCGGTCCCGTATTGCCGCCACCACCTCCGCCGCCACCTTCGCCACCTGTGCCCTCCTCTATCCATTGATGCTTATCGACGTGTCATCGGTGTGCCTGCCGCCTGGACCGCTCGCAGACGGCGCAGCCTGGAGCGCCGCATCAGCCGCCCACCTCGCAGACCATAGCGTCCGTACCGCACCGTGTGCGTGCACACCCAACGGACCGTGCCGCTTGGACTTGGCCCCGCCGTAAGACAGAAAAGTAAGTCATTCAAGAATTTATTTATTTTACGGCGTTGTTATTTGTACGATAGATCTGTCGTACAAATAACCTATAACCCACTTAGAAACGTGTAAAAATCACTGTTTTGAAAGTTTGACATGGAAGGGACTATTATTTCTTTAGTCAAGCGTCAATCCTTACCTATTTTTTTCTTTAATCAAGCGTCAATTCTTCGGCTAAAGAAAATTGAAGGTTAGGTTTTACGTATATATAGGTATACCTATCTAGCAATCTGGCGTATAAATAACAACGGCCAACTGTAGATTTGATGCGCTTTTTCGACTTTTCATTCCAAAGATTACAGATCTAAATAATCAGCAAGTGTGGAGATACTGCATTTTCTGTGTATTTTTCAAAATATTTTCAAGAAAAGTTATTTCCTCCAAACTGGCTGATTGAGTAGATCTGAAATCTAATATACAATGCTTCAGCATGTACTGGATTGTGTGTAAACATTCTCATAAACTTTAAGCGAGGATGAGAAGGTCTACCTTGGAAATGCACACGCGCTTTTTCGACTTTTCATTTCAAAGATCCCTTTCCATTCTCTACAAATATTTCAAACTTTACACACACTATGTAATACATGCTGAGGGACTGTTTATCAAGTTTAAGATCTAAATAATTAGCAAGTGAGGAGATATTGCAATTTGTATGCTCTTTTTAAGAAATGTTCAAGTAAAAAAGTTATTTCCCCTACACTGGCTGATTGAAAAGATCTAAATTTAATATACAGTGCCTCAGCATGCATTGCATTGTGTGAGAACATTCTGGTAAACTATGAGAAAGAGTGAGGAGGTTTTTGTCGCAAATGCACATGCGGCTTTTTGACATTTCGTTCCAAAGATCCCTTTCCATTCCCTACAAGTATCTTAAACTTTCCATACATAATGGAATACATGCTGAGGACAGTTTATCAAGTTTCAGATCTACATAATTAGTAAGTCTGGAGATATTGCAATTTTTGTGCTTTTTCAGGAAATTTTTAAGAAAGAAAAGTAATTTCCTCCAAACTGGCTGATTGAATAGATCTGAAACCTAATATACAATGCCTCAGTATGTACTGGATTGTGTGTAAACATTCTCACACACTTTAAGCGAGGGTGAGGAGGTCTACATTGGAAATGCACACGCGCTTTTTCGACTTTTCATTTCAAAGATCCCTTTCCATTCTCTACAAATATTTCAAACTTTACACACACTATGTAACACATGCTGAGGTATTGTTTATCAAGTTTCAGATCTAAATAATTAGCAAGTGTGGAGATATTGAAATTTGTATGCTCTTTTTAAGAAATGTTCAAGAAAAAAAGTTATTTCCCGTACACTGGCTGATTGAAAAGATCTAAAATTTAATATACAATGCCTTAACATGTATTGGATTGCGTGTTAACATTCTGGTAAGCTTTGAGCAATGGTCAGGAGGTCTTAGTTGGAAATGCACTTGCGCTTTTTCGACTTTTCAATCCAAAGATCCCTTTCCATTCTCTCAACATATCTTAAACTTTACACACACCGTGCAATATATGCTGAGGGACAGTTTATCAAGTTTCAGATCTACATAAATAGCAAATCTGGAGATATTGCAATTTTTGTGCTTTTTCAGGAAATTTTTAAGAAAGAAAAGTCATTTCCTCCAAACTGGCTGATGGAGTATATCTGAAACTCAATATGCAATGCCTCAGCATGCATTGCATTGTGTGAGAACATTCTGGTAAACTATGAGAAAGTGTGAGGAGGTTTTTGTCGCAAATGCACATGCGGCTTTTCGACAATTCGTTCCAAAGATCCCGTTCCATTCCCTACAAGTATCTTAAACTTTCCATACATAATGGCATACATGCTGAGGGATGGTTTATCAAGTTTCAGATCTATATAATTAGCAAGTCTGGAGATATTGCAATTTTTGTGCTTTTTCAGGAAATTTTTAAGAAAGAAAAGTAATTTCCTCCAAACTGGCTGATTGAGTAGATCTGAAACCTAATATACAATGCCTCAGCATGTACTGGATTGTGTGTAAACATTCTCATAAACTTTAAGCGAGGGTGAGGAGGTCTACATTGGAAATGCACACGCGCTTTTTCGACTTTTCATTTCAAAGATCCCTTTTCATTCTCTACAAATATTTCAAACTTTACACACACTATGTAATACATGCTGAGGGATATTGTTTATCAAGTTTCAAATCTAAATAATTAGCAAGTGTGGAGATATTGCAATTTGTATGCTCTTTTTAAGAAATGTTCAAGAAAAAAAGTTATTTCGCCTACACTGGCTGATTGAAAAGATCTAAAATTTAATATACAATGCCTCAACATGCATTGGATTGTGTGTTAACATTCTGGTAAACTTTAAGCGAGGGTGATGAGGTCTTAGTTGGAAATGCACATGCACTTTTTCGACTTTTCATTCCAAAGACCCTTTCCATTTTCTACAGATATCTTAACTTTCCATCTATCTACTCCCTCTGTTTCTGGCAGGTCGATACTGCTATCCTCATTCCTATACTGCTTAACACTTTATTAATATATTCTGTTTTGCTCTAGGCGAAGAGCTCCTGCAGAAGACAACACGTCTTCATATAATTCTACTCTCCTCCAGGGCAGCCAACACAACTACCACGTCCTGAAGACATCAGCTAGACAAACATATCGTAGAAGTGAGAGCGAAGGTGTATATAAATATAGTTTGATCTCCTGTGCCAGACTCGAGTAAGTATTTCACTTCGGATTTGGACTTTATCTTGTAGTACAGCCGAACCTAGTCTCCAACTTTCCATCGGTCTACTCCTCTGTTCCTGGCAGTTCGATACTGCTATCCTCATCCCTACTCCTTAATACATTATTAATATATTTTGTATTGTCCTAGGTGAAGAGCTCCTGTAGAAGACAACAAGTCTTCATATAATTCTACTCTTCTCGAGGATTGCCAACGCAACTACCACTTCCCGAGGACATCACCTAGACGAACACAACGGAGAAGGGAGGGCGAAGGTGTAGTTGAATGTAGTTCGCGCTTCCGTGACAGACTCGAGTAAGTACTTCACTTCGGATTTGGACTTTATCCTGTAGTATAGCCGAACCTAGCCTCCAACTTTCCATCTGTCTACTCCTCTGTTCCTGGCAGTTTGATACTGCTCTCCTCATCCCCACTGCCTAAAACATTATTAATATATTTTGTTTTGTGCTCTAGGTGAAGAGCTCCTGCAGAAGACAACAGGTCTTCATATCATTCTACTCTCCTCGAGGGCAGCCAACGCAACTACCACTTCCCGAGGACATCACCTAGGCGGACACGACGGAGAAGGGACGACGAAGGTATACTTGAATGTTTGCGCTCCCGCGACAGACTCGAGATGTAGTCTAGGCGCAAGGGGGTTTCCGTGGCCGATGGATGCCCACACTTCCACCAAAGCTTTTCTTACGTATTTTTGACTGCTGATTCTGAATTTCGAAGGTGGAACGTCGCCAGACTGTTACTTTTTTGTTATTAACAATTTAATTGTTTAAATTGCTGCCAAATCAATATGATTAATTATAACTGAATCCTAACTGCCTAAAACTGTAGTAAATTGATCTAGAATATGCTCGTTTTTTCAGAATTGAAAAATTTTGATTAGAACCCGAATTATTGCAAAATTTAGTGCAATAAGTCGCGAATTCGAGCGCAAACGTGCATAATTCTAGATCAATTTACTACAGTTTTAGACAGTTAGGATTCAGTTATAATTAATCATATTGATTTGGCCGCAGTTTAAACAATTAAATTGTTAATAACAAAAACTAACATTCTGGCGACTGTCCACCTTCGAAATTCAGAATCAGCAGACAAAAATACGTAAGAAAAGCTTTGGTGGAGGCGTGGACATCCATCGGCCACGAAAACCCCCTGGTGCCTAGACTAATGTCAGTATTTAGGGCACACCTGATTTTTAGGTACGAATTATATCTCCCAAAAAGTAACAGTTTTCTGCGGGTGCACACGGAAAGAAAACTCTTACTGCTACAGTTAAAACGGCTTACTCGTGGAGTATAGGAGTTCCTTTACTATATAAGTAAGGTGGTTTTAGCAATCTTAGTAAGGGACCCATACTTTTACGGTATGTTGCTTTTCATACTACAACAGTTACACAATTATACGATCGTTGGATCAGCGGCATATACCGACGTAACAGCGTCACACGATTTTAGTATACATTGCTTCCACCTTCAATTGTAAGGGGGAAATACTATAGCGGTAACGGTTGCTACCTGCTAATACGGAAATGACAACTATTATAAGGAAGTGTTACTTATCGATAATTGAAAGCATCGAATGCGTCGTCTAGGTCTTTGAGGTGGTCAATGATGGAGTCGAGGTGATGCGCTCCGAAGTTTTTTGCGTTTAGATCCCAGGACGCATCTAATACGTAGTCAAAGTGTTCGGGGTAGCCGATGATGATGTCTAGGTCGTGCGCTCCGTAGTTTTTTGTCTCTAGATGTTGGAACGTATCAAATGCGTGGTTTAGATCTTTGTGGTAGCCGATGATGGAGTCTAGGTTTTTTGCATTAAAATATCAGGGCGCATCTAATACGCAGTGCAGGTGTTCAGGGTAGCCGATGACGAGGTCTAGGTGGTGCGCTTTGTAGTCTTTTGCGTTTGGATATCAGGGCGCATCTAATACGTGGTCCAGGTCTTCGGGGATGCCGGTGACGATATTTAGGTGGTGCGCTCCGTAGTTTTTGGCTAATAGGTGTTGGACATGTCAAAACTTAAAGTATTACTAATCACGTAATTTTATACTATAAGTAAAAATCGTGATTATAAATAAATACTTATTCGAAAGTAATTACGTTCAAATTGACATGTGTTTGGCATAAAAAAAATAGTAAATATTAAAATGCGTATAGGCGAAATACGCACAATTATTCATAATAAATAATGCGTATATGCGAAATGCGCACAATTATTTATCATACAAAAATGCGTATAGGCGAAATACGCACAATTATTTATAATAAAAAATTCGTACAAGCGAAATACGCACAATTATTTACAATATCAAAAATATGTATAAGCGAAATACGCACAGTTGTTTATAATGCAAAAATGCGTATAGACGACATACGCACAATTATTAGTTATAAGGAAAGGTGTATGGGCGAACATATTTAATTATAACAGAAAAGAATTACAATTACATGAGTTTATTTAGTTATCTATTTATAAGAAACTAGATGTCTTGACATAAAATTAATTCTTTTCCGTTTTTTTTCAACAAAACTCATAAAATTTGAAAAGAAGCTAAAGAAACTTATGAGCCTAGCTCAATGAAATTATAGTAGCTCTACTTTTGCCAATCATTCAGTAGCATGACAAGTATAATGCAAAGTAATTATTAATGACAATACTTCTAATAATACAAATTTTGTTAAAATGTTCAATTTGCAGTTATGCGTTTATATGATGGAAGGTGTATATTTTAAAATGCGGATCAACTTATATACCATACTCAGGTTCATTTGAAGTTCAACCCTTGGTCTCAAATTTTGTTACACCCTCCTGTTGTTTCAGGTATATGGGATATTTCACGTGAAGTCAGCAGCTCAAAATTTTAAAATCCCTCAAAACTCGTTTTCTTTTAGTTTTTATGAACAAAAATATTCCTCAAATTTTAGGTCGATATTTGCAAAAATAATAAAAGCTATGCAATATTGAAAATTCAATTTTTTTGCAATTTTTGGTTAAAATCCAAGTTTATTCATTTTTTAACTGAAAATCTTGAAACTTTTTGTATAGTACATTGATTGGCAAAAGGTTTGACTTTTTCTGTAGAATGTGCCAGTATTTATTTTATGACCCTTTTTGAAAGTCTCTGATTGGCTGGCTTCTTAGTATACCTTCATCAAAGGATATTGAGGCTGCGGCCAAATATTATTTATTCGACAAATTTTTTTGTATTCTTCTTCGAAAACCCTTCAAAATGCTTTTTTGATCAATACTGGCCGAGCAAAGGGAAAAAAGTGACAATTTTTTGAAATATCAAGAAAAATCCATAATTTCAATTTTTGATAACATGATTAATGAAACTGAATATTATTCATACATCTTATGGCATGGACCGTACCACTGAATTTTGTTAGAGCATCAAATAGAACATTAGAAATATCTATTTTCAATAATATTAGGCTTACACAATAAGCAATACCTAATTATGAATTAATAATAAATTAAGCTATAGAGGTTAATTACTATAAAGCTGTCAAAATGAAATCAGGCAACAGACTGATAATTTCATTCATAATTAGGTATCGCTTATTGTGTAAGCCTAATATTATTGAAAATAGATATTTCTAATGTTCTATTTCATGCTCTAACAAAATTCAGTGGTACGGTCCATGCCATAAGATGTATGAATAATATTCAGTTTCATTAATCATGTTATCAAAAATTGAAATTATGGATTTTTCTTGATATTTCAAAAAATTGTCACTTTTTTCCTTGGCTCGGCCAGTATTGATCAAAAAAGCATTTTGAAGGGTTTTCGAAGAAGAATACAAAAAAAATTTGTCGAATAAAGAATATTTGGCCGCAGCCTCAATATCCTTTGATGAAGGTATACTAAGAAGCAGCCAATCAGAGACTTTCAAAAAGGGTCATAAAATAAATACTGGCACATTCTACAGAAAAATTCAAACCTTTTGCCAATCAATGTACTATACAAAAAGTTTCAAGATTTTCAGTTAAAAAATGAATAAACTTGATTTTAACCAAAAATTGCAAAAAATTGAATTTTCAATATTGCATAGCTTTTTTATTTTTGCAAATATCGACCTAAAATTTGAGGAACATTTTTTGTTCATAAAAAAACTAAATAGATTGAAATTTGTTTAAATTTCAATAAACAATTAAACCCTCAACCAAAAAATAAAAACCAAATCTAAACTATCTCTTGGTAGAAATTTTGTAAACTATATCCAGAATATGTACAAAAAGTGCAGTACTGTGCCACAAAATTTCAGATGCAGGTAATATTTTGAAAATCATAATATTAAATTGGACTCCATCATCGGCCATCTAAACACCTAGACCTCGCATCCGACCTGTCCCTTCACCTGGACACAAAAACCTACGGAGCGCACTACCCAGACTCATCGACCATCTGGAACACCTAGACCTCGCATTCGATTTGTCCTGGCCTCTGGACACAAAAACCTACGGAGCGCTTCACGTAAACTCCATCATCGGCTACCTGGAACGCCTAAACCTCGCATCCGATCTGTCCCGACACCTGGACACAAAAACCTTCAGAGCGCATCACCCGGATTACATCACCGGCCATCTGCAACACCTAGACCTCGCATCCGACCTGTCCCTTCACCTGGACACAAAAACCTACGGAGCGCACTACCCGAACTCCATCATCGGCCGTCTGGAACACCTAGACCTCGCATACGATCTGTCAAAACACCTGGACATAAAAGTCTACGAAGCGTATCATCAGCCGCCTGGAACAGCTAGACCTCGCATTCGAGCTGTCCCGACACCTGGACTCAAAAACCTACGAAGCGCACTACCCGGACTCCATCATCGGCCATCTGAAACACCTAGACCTCGCATTCGATTTGTCTTGGTCTCTAGACACAAAAACCTACGGAGCGCATCACGTAAACTCCATCATCGTCCACCTGGAACGCTCAGACCTCGCATACGATCTGTTCCGACATCTGGACACAAAAATCTTCGGAACGCATCACTTACACTCTATCACCGGCCACCTGGAACAGCTAGACCTCGTAATCGAGCTGTCTCAACACCTGGGTACAAAAACCTATGGAGCGCATAACCCGGACTCCATCATCGGCCATCTAAACACCTAGACCTCGCATCCGATCTGTCCCTTCACCGGGACACAAAAACGTACGAAGCGCACTACAATTTTTAAGAAAGCATTTGCAATCATGCGAGGCGACGTCCTGAATTTTGAAATGTCAATAATAACTGAGACTATATAATAAAGTGATGAATCTGCATCTCATTATTATAAGAAATGTGTATAGGCGAAATGCGCACATTTGTTTATAATAGAACATGTGTATAGTCGAAATACACAAAATGATTTATTATAAAATGCGTGTAGGCAAAATGCATACGATTACTAACACTGAAAAGTGCGGATAAGCGAAATACGCATAATTATTTATAATAAAACATGTGTATAGGCGAAATACACCAAATTATTTATTATAAAATGCGTATAGGCGAAATGCGCACAATTAATAACACTGAAAAGTGCGTATAAGCGAAATACGCATAATTATTTATAATAAAACATGTGTATAGGCGAAATACACCAAATTATTTATTATAAAATGCGTATAGGCGAAATGCGCACAATTGATAACACTGAAAAGTGCGTATAAGCGAAATACGCATAATTATTTAGAATAAAATATGTGTATCGGCGAAATACACCAAATTATTTATTATAAAATGCGTATAGGCGAAATGCGCAAAATTATTTGTAATAAATATGCGTATATATGTGAAATACGCACTATTATTAACAATAAAAATGCGTATACGCAAAATACGGATAATTAATTATAAAAAGAAATACGTATACGCGAAATACGTACAATTGTTTGTAATAAAAAAACGCGTATCTTTAATATTTTTGAAATATGTAGCGCCATCTATGTTAAAATCTATTACGATTTTCCAGAGATGGCGCTTGTGTCATATTTCATCAATAGTATGTACTTCCTACCTTACCGACCTATGGGTCGGTCAAATCGCAGAATGGAGTTTGACACCCCCTTAATGTCTTATTGAATACTCGGGAATTCTTATAAGAAAAGTATGCGAAAACTACTTTGGCTTATAATTACATTACTCAATTAAGGTGATGCAATACCCACGCTATTACTCAAAATTGGGTTCCCGTTTTTCTTATTCAATTTTTAATTTTAAGAAAAAAACTCTTTGATACGTTGTAGTTCTTTATTAAATTTAAAACGTGTCAAAGAGTTTTGTCTAAAAAGTTTTAAATTGAAGGAGAAAAATGGGAACCCAGAATTGAGTAATAGTGTGGGTTTTACATCACCTTAGTACACCTTAGTACCTTTACAGTAATATAAAGATCTATATGCTTGAAAATAGTAGTATATTAACAACATATTAATATTCAATTTCAATAAGTGCTCAAAAGTTTATGAATTCTTTGTAAATAGCTAGCCGGAATTAGTGACCGGCATTACCCCGTTCTCCCCTACTCCCTTAAGTCCGTTTCGTTAAAAATTGTTCCCGGAAAAAAGACTCAAGTCTACGATTACATCAATCACTTTTTAATACTTTTGATTGACTTAACATTGGGTCTTCGCGAGCTACCCTCGCAGGGGGAACGGTGGCTACCCGGTTATTTCTCAAACCATTGCTTAAGTAATTGCTCAAGCAATTACATAAGTTATTACTTTATAATTATCTTCAACATTAAAGTAACGAGTTAAGCAATTGCTTAAGTTGTTGCTTAAGATATTACTTAAACAATTAGTTAAGTAATTACTTAAGTAACGAGCCAAAAATTTAAGTAATAAGTCCAGTAATTGCGTAAGTAATTTCTTAAGTTATTACTTAATTTTTCTTTATAAATCCTTAAGTCATTACTTAAGTAATTTCCCAAGTAATACTTAAGTTTTGAATTTTATAAACAAAATACGATCTCGAGTTAAGTGGTTATGGTACCAAATTCAGCCTTTTGTTTACGTATGAACCGATATTTTACTGAAACAAACGTATCAGTTACTTTTGAAATTTGTTTTATTTGAGGTTTGTTTTGTTTATTTTATCTTTTTATCTTAAAAATATAAAATACAGTCTTATAAATTAAATTAAAATAATTAATATTAATGGCAGTCAGATTGCCCTTGTTTATAATCACCCCCGCAGAATCTGAAATAAAAACTTAATTAAAACCTGGAAAAAAAACTTTATTAGCAAAGGACTATCTGACTTCCCCCTACCACCAAATTACCCAATTGGCAAACGTTTCGAGCCCGCTCCGGCTCCTCCTCAGGGACTCTTAACTAAATTTAGTAACAACTTAATTAAATAACTCACTAGGAAAGTGTCAGGGATCCGGATCACGGATTCGGCTGAAACTTTGGGATAGGTTTTTTATATAGAAATATGAAGAAAGCTGCAATATTAGACCGTAACGCTCAAAAGAACTAACTTTTTGGAAATTTTTAGCTTTATTTTGAAAAAAGTCTTGAAAAATACCTCTTCTTAAAACAGTAACTATTTAACATTAGAAAGTTTTGAATATCATTTCAAAAATAGAAAATAAAAGTAGAGAAAATGAGCATTCATTTGCTTTCTTAAGAAGTAAAAAATGTCCATTCCTTCCAAAGTTATGAAAGTTTAAATTTGAGCATCGAAAGTGCACTAAAATACGCAGGCAGTGGAACAGTGAATTTTTGGGATCAAACAGTGCATTTTCGATACTTTATTTTAAACTTTCATAACTTTATAAGAGATCGACATTTTTTAATTCTTTAAGGTGGTCTTACACCTAAAAATTTTGAAAAAATCAACTTTTTTTTTATTGAATTTTTTAATTATATATGTTATTCTGAACCTAAAAAACTAGTTTGAATCAAAAATTAAAAAAATTAAAAATGATACGGTTAAAAGAGCTTACTATCTTCAAAATTACGAAAAAATTGATTTTCCTTTTTTTTGCCTTGTCTATACGTTTCTGATATATATATATAGGAACACGTTTACTTGTACGAGGGTCATTTGACAAGTACCTAGCCTCACCGCCAGATGGTGCCACTATCGCACCAGAAATACACTACAGTGCAGTATCTTCCTGTAAACGGTTACAGACGAAATTTCAGCCAGATCGGAGTTGTAGTTTATTTTTGAGAGCGTGTGAAAGCAAATGTGTCCGTTGATTTTTGAAAAAATGGAGAAAGAACAATATCGGTCGGTGATTCGATTCTTGTTTTTGGAAGGGAAATCGCGCAGTGAAATTAAAGAACGCTTGGATGCAGTGTATGGGGATGCTTCTCCTTCGATGGCGACCGTTAAATTTTGGTATAACGAGTTTCAACGTGGTCGTACGTCGGTTTTTGATGATCCACGCCCAGGTGCTCCGAAAACAGCCACTACGGAGGAGAACGTGACAAATATACACGATATCGTTTTGTCAGACCGCCGATTAAAGGTACACGAGATAGCTGCGATAGTAGGCATCTCAGAAGAACGCGTGTGGCATATCCTACATGAGATTTTAGGCATGAGGAAGCTGTCAGCAAGGTGGGTGCCGCGTTTGCTGACTGCAGACAACAAGCGCATCCGTGTAACCAGTTCAGAACAGTGTTTGGAGCTGTTTAATCGAAATCCAAAAGAGTTTTTGCGTCGTTACGTGACCGTCGACGAAACATGGATTCACTACTACACTCCAGAGACCAAGGAGCAGTCAAAACAGTGGACCTTACCCGGTGAACCTGCTTCGAAGAAGGCGAAGACGGTCCCGTCGGCCGGAAAGGTGATGGCCACTGTTTTCTGGGATTCTCAAGGTGTGATTTTTATTGACTATCTGGAGAAGGGCAAAACGGTCGCAGGACAGTACTACGCCGAACTATTGAGCCGATTTGACGCCGTGTTAGAAGAAAAACGGCCCCATTTGTCTAAAAAGAAAGTGCTTTTCCACCACGATAATGCACCGGCTCACACTCCTACACTCGCCACGGCTAAATTGGTCGAATTACGCTACGAACTGCTGCCCCATCCACCGTATTCTCCAGATTTGGCTCCGTGCGACTTTTTTTTGTTTCCGAACCTAAAAAATTCGCTCGCCGGGAAGAGATTCCACTCCAATAACGAAATAATCGCCGCCACGGAGGCCTATTTTGCAAACCAAGAGAAAACATTTTTTTCAACGGGGTTAAAAAAATTGGAACACCGCTGGACCAAGTGTATTCAACTAAAAGGAGACTATATTGAAAAATAAATTTAATTTTTTGTAAAATTTTGGTGTTTTCATTTGTAGGCTAGGTACTTATCAAATGACCCTCGCATGTGTTTTAAAATATCAAAAAACATTATTTAAGACTTATTAGTATAAGAAATATAAAAGAAAATAATTAAATTTAAATACGGGATTTATTATAAAAATAATATAAATCATATTCTGGAATTTGAAATCTAGTGGAATCGTCTTTTGAGTTGTGACAATTTTGCACTTCTGTTCTAGTAAAGTGACCATTCCGTCAACGAAATTTGACAGCAAATTACTATATTAATACTCCCTTTTGTATACGTATATATACTTATAAAGCTATAATACCATAGTGTCAACACAGCAGACAGCTCAAAATCTCAAATAAGCCAAGATACATAATCATGTTATTTCAACAGTTTGTTTTGCAGAGTTTTTGCTTTCAGATAGAGAAACATTTTTTTCTTAGTGCTTGATTATTTTTATTTATAAGTGAATTTAGGAATAAAAATTTACTGTATTGTGTATGTGAAGATATATGTCTGAAAAGTGTAATTGTAATTATAATACAAGCGTGCAGTGACAGTTTTGTTTAAATTTGGAAAGTAGTTTCAGTTCAATATGGGAATGCTGTATGAAAATTAATACTGAAAAACATGTGCATTGGCAAGATTGAATTAAGTATTCTAAAGAAGAGGCAGTAAAAATTTTTATCACATAAAAATAAATACATCTTTTTTCTAAGAAAGATGAAAGTGACATATTAAGTCTAACTCACTATAGGATATATAATTCAGAAGATTTGTGAATTGCAATAAGTGTAAAGATATATCTATACACATAAAAGCGACAAGCCTTCTCACAAGAATACAGGCTGAAATTCAAGATATATTTAATATTTAATATGTGTAATCAAGTAATTATTAAAAAAAATGGGCTTATCGGCTTTTATATACTTAAGTACTTTTGTCTATGACAGTGATTATGGCTTCTTAAGTTTCGATTTGGATCATTGGGATTTCATATTTCATAAGACCTGGCACATATTCTACATTTATTTTAGTATTATAAATAATAATCTAACTCAGTACAGTGTATTAAAAAGTGATTCAACAGTGGATGAATCAAAAGTACAAAAGGACAGATTGAACAGTAACTTTTAATGGAACGAATGCTGCTAGCTTAGCAATAACTTTTAATGGAACGGATGCATGCAAGGTGCCAGAACTTCTGTTTTAACCATTTTATATAGGAGAACAGATAACAGATATACAGGAAAATGAGTTTCAAGAAGGAAAAGAATGGAGATTAAATGGCTGATTATTTTTTGAGTCTTATGGTATTTTTCTTTGCAGGCTTGTTTCTCAAAATGTCATTTTTTAAAGTTTGTCGTAACTTTTCTCTGAGACCAGTCGATGAATTTTCATGAGACAAAGTGCAAATTGTTCCTAATTTATGTAGTTATGGGCGTAAGAATTGCAATTTTAAGGTTTTAATGTATAAGTATTTTCTTTATGGCAAAAACCCAAAAAAAAACAACCCGATATTTTTATAAATCACTTTTTTCAAAATATTATCACATGTTCAATTAGTTTTATTTTAAACCTCAAATATCTTTCGTCGTAATAGTTCGATTTTATTGGGCAACGAATTCAGTTTGAAGATGTAAAAAAAATATATCTCTCCCAAATTTTAGGACTATTGGTTGATTTTCTTAATATTGTTATCGCGTGACAACAAAACTCCTACTTTTTTATAAAACATTGTTTTTTTAAAAAACAAATAAAGATAATCTTTTGAAATTTCAACCAAATATATTGTTCAATGAGTATAATAAGTGGTTAAAACTTGAAGTCGATAAATCAATTATTATTTGATAAATGTATTAAATAATTTTGAGCACATTTTCGTTAATAATAAATGACAGAGTGAAGATAATTTAAATGTTAAAAAAAGAAAATGAACATAATTTAAATACCTTTCAATAAAAATTTATGATGTTAAGTAATAATATCTGTAACATATTAAACAAGTGGCTGACAACGGTTGCGTTTACCCTATTATTATATTATTATCAACAAAATGCTCATTAATTAAATTTTTTTTTTTTTCAAATAACTTGTGTATAATATAATAACTGTTTTATACATAAAATACAAATAATACAAATTAAACACAATCATAATCGTTAATATAGTGAAGATTATGTTCATGATTATGATAAAATTATGATAAAATTAGTTTAAGATTATGTTAAGATTATGTGACAAAATGCTACATGTTGTGTGCACACCATAATTTTTTAATAAACTTTCGCTGAATGTGCATAACTTGTCCACTCTTCTACAACTTGTTCTATACAAAAAATTTCGATATTTTGAGTAAAAAATAAAGATAATTTTTTGAAATTTCAACCAAACATATTCTTCAATGAGTAAAATAAGTGGATAAAACTTGATCGCGTTGTAAATTACTCTCAATAAAAAACAAAAGCAAGTGAACAACACGCACGCATAGCACGTGTTATTTCCATTTTCTAGTATAGATATATCCAAAAAATTACGATTTAAAAAGAAGGCTAAATCAGTTTTAACCTCGAATATCTCTGAAATTCATAAACGAATTCTTTTACTCTAAAAACGCCTATAATAAATAATATACACTCTACATCTCCGCCAAAATTAAAAAAATTAAAACAAGTTTTCTCTAGTTATCAGGCGACAAATAAAATAACTTTGTAAAATAGGAAAATTTTGAATATCCAAAAGTAATCGTACGATCTTGATGAAAATTCGCATACATAATATCTATACCACATACAAAATTGTCTAGAAATCTGTACCTGATTGATAGAACCGTTCTCGAGAAATTACGATTTAAAAAAAAGTTTAAAAAATTTTAACCTCAAATATCTCTGAAATTTATGGACCAATTATTTTGCCCAAAGAACTCGACCAAGAGCTATCCAAAATCTACCTCCACAAGGAATTTTGAAGAAATTACGACAATTTTCCCTCCGGAATCGTTGGACATACAAAACTCATTTTTTTCATTTTTCATGTTTTACGTTTTTTTTAATAACCAAAGAACCGTGATAGCTAGAAACTTTTTTTTTTAGAGAATATAGGTATTTTAATTCTCTTTTAAATGCTACCTATCCCATTCTGATACATACAGCCGTTCTCGAGCAATTACGATTCGAAAAAGAGGTTACAAAAATTTTAACCTCAAAAATCTCTGAAATTTATGAACCAATCATCTATCCCAAAGAAAGGTGCAGGTGGCAACCAAAAATCTACCTCTACAAGGAATTTTGAAGCGATTAACACAATTTTACTCCCGTAAATTGTCGCCACGTAAACACGTTTTTTTCATTTTTTAATTTTTTTCTCAAAAACTAACCAACAGAATGGATTCAATTTTATACAGATTATAGCTATTCATAATCTCCATTATCATGATTTTTCTCAAAAAAATTGACCATTTAGTTTGGGAGTTATAAGCATTTTAAAAAAAAAACACGTTTTTGTCAATAACAAAATAACCGTGATAGCTAGAGAAATTTTTTTGCTTCCTCCTAGAGGAAGCTTTGTGATAGTAAATTTTTGAGTTATTGTAAAAACATGTGATAATTGTGTTCCGAGGTGTTAGGAATCAAAATACATGGTTTTTGAAAAATGTCTGTATGGATGTGCGTGTGTGTGTGTGTGTGTGTGTGTGTGTACGCCTGGATCTCAGCTTCTACTCGGTCGTTTTTTACCGGTCAGATCTCATTTTTTTTGTTTTTTTTGCGTGATGGCTGGTCAAAAATCCGTTTTTTGATTGGGGCGATCCGTTTTTGTTTTTTTTTTCAAATTTTCGATTTTCTCAAAACTGTTTTTTGATTTTTTTTAATGATAGGATCGAGTTATTCGAATCTGATGGGTAGCGTTCGAAAGAGAATTAAAATACCTATATTTTCTAAAAAAGAAAAAGTTTCTAGCTATCACGGTTCTTTTGTTATTAACAAAAACGTGTTTTTTATTTAGAAGCTTATAACTCCTAAACTTAACGGTCAATTTTTTTGAGAAAAATCGTGATAATACAGAATATAAATAGCTATAATCTGTTGATACATTCTGTAGGCTAGATTTTGAGTAAAAAATTGAAAAATGAAAAAAATCAGTTTTGTATGTCCAACGATTACAAGAGTAAAATTGACTTAATGGCTTCAAAATTCCTTTTAGAGGTAGATTTTTTATAGTTCTCGGTCGAGTTCTTTGGGCAAAATGATTGGTCCATAAATTTCAGAGATATTTGAGGTTAAAAATTTTTGACATTTTTTAAAAATCGTAATTTCTCGAGAACGGCCCTATGTATCTGAATGGGGTGGGTGGGATTCGAAAGAGAATTAAAATACCTATATTTTCTAAAAAAATTAATTTTCTATCTATTACGGTTCTTTAGTTATCATCAAAAACAAAAACGTGTTTTTTTTTTTAAACTCATAACTCCATTTTATGCGTGTTTGAGCCTAAAAAGCAAGGCTAAATTCATTTTCGCGATTTTACATAATTTTAGAGCAGAGGGAGAGAATGAATTTCTTTACACGATAGGTAAAAAAAGTCACTTTTTAGAACATATTTTTATGTACACTGAGAAAAATTTTTTGGAATAATTATGGGACGATTGATTAAAATTACTATACTGTACCCGCAATCTGACCACAGACTGGTAAAAGTGACCTATTTATTAGATTTCTAATAATTATTACAGTTTGACTAAGAAAAATTACAAGAAAAGTAGTGTAAAATTTAACATAAAAAAGTTGGAAAAATTATTAGACAGTATAGTAAAAATCACAAGTCATAAATTTTACCAGGCAACTGGCAAATATTCTTAAACTTTATAAGAATTTTTGCTATAGAGCTGACAGAATATACAAGACAGTATAGTAATTTTTACGATATATATACAGTATATGTGCAGCGCTGCGCATGTGCGCTATAAACAACACACGAGGGCATGCGCGCTTAACTCGTCATAACCTGCAATGATGTAGCCCTAACAACTAATTTAAAACGATATAATTTCAGTATAAATGACTTTAATTAACACTCGTATAATTAATTAATTAATTCAAATAATTCTCTATGTATTCATTACAAAATTATTTTAAAAATACGTGAAGAATGAATTAACTTTAAGAGTGTCAGTATAATGTAACATATGTAGACGATTCGAATTATAAACACGCAAGTGTACGCAGTGGCGCAGTCGGTAAGAAGTTCGCCTGTCAACTAGGAGACCCAGGTTCGATTCCCCGCCCCGTAGATTTTTTTTCATCATAATATTTATTTATAATTTATTTCTTGATATGTTCATATGCGTTCTCTTGTGGGAAAGTATATAATAATTGGCTAAAAATAATTTTTTTCTGTATTTTTCGGACATTTACAAAAATTACTATACTGGCTAATAAAAATTACTAGATGGACAGTCTGTGGTCGGATTCTAAAACTAATATAGTAAAATTTCTCTAAGTTCTTTGTAAATATTCCAAAATTCTTCTCTCAGTGTAGGAAAACGCAGAAAATCATTCATGTGTTACAAAAAATAATTTAATCTCTAAATTAAAAAAGATTTATGTTTTATTTTAAAAAAACGCGCAGTGATATCTACCGCTAGGTGGTGTGGAATGAGGAAACGTCATTGAGTAGGCATTCGATGATTTTTTTTAATTTTTAAAAACCAACCAACAAAATGAATTAAAATGTTTAAAAATTATATCTATTATAATCTGTTATAATTATGAATTATGCATTATGAATGCATTATATTCTGCATTATTATAATTTATTTGTGAGTTATGAAATTTAAAAAAAAACACGTTTTTGTTAATAACAAAAGAACAATGATAACTATAAATTTTTTTTTTTTTAAATATGCATTATGAAATATAAAAAAAACACGTTTTTGTTAATAACAAAACAACCGTGATAGCTATTTGTTTTATTATAAAATATAGATATTTTACTTCTATTTCAAATGATAACTTTATTTATCAGCTCAAAATTTATATAAATTTGATATAAATAAATAATAAATAAATAAATAAATTTAAAAATGAACAATTTTTAATATTCATAAATGAATTTAATTATAATTATGCAATAAATTTTTTAAAAAATTATAAATTTTGTTATAAAAATTAATTAAAGGAATCAACAAATTGCGGTTGAGGAAGCTACGTGCCAATGAATTCGCAGCGGTTTTTTTTAAATATAGGTTTTTTTTATGCTCTTTCGAACGCTACCCATCCGATTATAAAATTTAAATCCAATCATTAAAAAAAATCAAAAATAAATTTTTCGAAAATGAAAAATTCGACGTAAAACAAAAACGAATCAGTTAGTCGTACAAAATTATTTTTTTCCCGAATTCGGAATCAAAAAACCAAAAAATGAGATCCGTCCGGTTAAAATCGACCGCGTAGATCCGAAAATAAAGCGGTATACATACACACACACACACACACACACACACACACACACACACACACACACACACACACACACACACACACACACACACACACACACACACACACACACACACACACACACACACACACACACACACACACACACATCCATACAGACTTTTTCTAAAATCTTCTGATACAAACTTCTAACACCTTTATTCATGTTTCTAGAGCAATTTAAAGAAAATTAAAATTTTACTATTACAAAGCTTCCTCTATGAGGAAGCAAAATTAGTTGTACACCCAAATAGTCATCAAAAACGTGTGCAACTAGTCGAAAAATCCCCCAGGTACCGTTAAAAGTGCATTAGATGCTATAATTTGCGAGAAAATCATCTCCTGGGCACGAGGATTTCGTCGCAGAGCAAAATAGTCGTGAAGAACGTGTTCTGCGGGTCGAAAAACCCCGCAGGTACCATGAAATATGTACTAGATGCTAAATGGCGAGAAAATGATCTCCCGGCATGAGGGTTTAGTTGTACACCCAAATAGTCATCGAAAACGTGTTCAGCATGTCGAAAAACCCCCCAGGTACCGTGAAATGTGCACCTGATGTTGTGATTTACGAGAAAATCATCTCCTGTGCATGAGGATTTCATCGTACACCGAAATAGTCATCGAAAACGTGTTCAGCGGGTCAAAAAACCTCTAAGGTATCATGAGATTTAATTAAATTAATGCCAAATGCATGAAAGTACCTGTAAAAGTTTTAATTAATTAGTTAAAGATTGTATAATTAACAGGGCATTTAATTATACGGCAGTGAGTTGAATAAAATATTAAAAAGTTACTTCTTAAACTTAAGTCTTTCGTTTGGCGTTGTTGTGATAAGATCTGTTAGCTTTGTACGCCTCAGAAAAGTCTAAAAAAAATAATTATTCGGAATTGGGACTCGTTGCATCCTGAATTTCGGAAATGCACCGCGTTTTCGGACTTGATCGGAATCAAGTCCGAAATCATGTCGGAATTCCGGACTTGATGGCAGTCAATTCCGAAAGCACTTCGGAATTCTGGACTTCATCCTCCTCAAGTCCGAAAACACGTCGGAATTCCGGACTTCATCCTCCTCAAGTCCGGAATTCCGATGTGTTTTCGGAATTGACACCCATCAAGTCCGGAATTCCGACGTGATTTCGGACTTGACCTCTTTCAAGTCCGGAATTCCAAGGTGATTTCGAACTTGATTCCAATCAAGTCCGAAAACACGTCGGAATTTCGGACTTCAGGATGCATGAAGTGCAAAATCTGCAATTCTGGTAAGGAATCACTTTGCTGCATTTAGTAAATTAGCAAAATTCACACGCACTTCGCGCGTACTGCCTCCTTTTCTTTTTGTTATAAATGCAGATTTTCACTACAATTTAGTATTGATAAGTTTAAATGGTAACAAAATTCAAAATTTTTACAATTATATCTCATTTTATGCTCGACTTTCAAATTTTCTTGCTCCGATTTAAAATAGCCTTGTCATGTTATGAACATAAAAGAAGGTTATGTTTTTAATCGCTTGAACTGAAGGGGAGACAATAAGTAAGACCAGGAGATAGCCCGCAGATTACTGAATAAGCATAAAAACCAAAATAGCTGGTGGATGGAAGTTCCACGTAAAAGAGAAAGGCACGCAGACAGCCGGCAAAAAGCCAGTTGATTATTAAATAAACTCTCAAACTCAAATAGCCGCGGGATGCGAGTTCCACATAGAAGTGGAGGAAAGCGGACTGGCGGGAGAAAGCCAGTTGATTATTCAATTCATTCTTGTAACCTAAATAGCAGGGAGATACGAGGTCCACGTAGATGAGGAAGGCTCATAGATGGATAGGGAACAGCCAGTTGATTATTCAATAAGCTCCAACCCAAATAGCTGGAGGATCCGAGTTCCACGTAAAGGGGAAGTCAAGCCGACTGGAGATCGCCAGTTTTTGATTATTAGTTCAACTCCAAAGTCAAAATAGCGGAGGGAAGCAAGTTCCAAGTAGAGCAGGTAGGCACGCAGAAGTATGGACGGAAGCCAAGGGGTGCGAGTTCTACGTAGAAGAGGAAGGACCGCAGACTAGCATTAGAAACCCAATTGATTGTTAAATAAGCTGTAAAACCGAATAGCGGGGGATGCGAGTTTCACGTAGAAGAGAACGAACGCAGTCTGGCAGGAGAAATCCAGTTGATTGTTTAATAAGCTACAGAATCCGAACAGCCGGTACCTGCAAGTTCGACGTAGAAACGAAAAGCACATAATCTGGCGGGAAAAATCCCGTTGATTATTCATTTAATTCTTATAACCCAAATAGTTGGGGGATGCTAGTTCTACAAAGAAGAGAAAGGCTCGGGGACGAACCGAAGACAGCCAGTTCATTATTAAATAAACGCTGTAAACCAAATACCGGGGGGATGCGCGTTCCAGGTAGAGAAGAAAGGCAAACAAACGACCGGTTGAAAGCCAGTTGACTATTCTATAAACTCCAAAACCCGAACAAACGGGTAATGCGAGTTCCAAGTAGAAAAGACAAAAGTACAGCCCAGCAGGAGAAAGCCAGTTTTTGATTATTAATTAAGCTCTAAAATCCGAATAACCGGGGGATGCTAGTTCCTCGAAGAAGAGAAAGGCATTCAAACGGGCGGCAGGAAGCCAGGGGATTATTAAAAAATCTCTAAAACAAAATAGCCGGGGGATGCAAGTTCTGCGTAGAAAAGAAAGTACGCAAGCTGCCGGGAGAAAACCAGTTTTTGATTATTAATCAAGCTCCAAAACCTGAATAGCCAAGGGATGCGAGTTCCACGTAGAGAAAGAAGGCACACAGACGGGTGTACGGAAGCCAAGTGGCACAAGATCTATATAGAGGTGGAAGTCATGACGACTGGCACGGGAAAGCCAGTTGATTTTTAAATAAACTCTGAAACCCAAATAGCCGAAGAATGCGAGTTCGACGTAGAGGAGGAAGTCACGCAGATAACCGGCAGAAAGCCAGTTGATTATTCAATAAACTCCTTAACGCGAATAGCCGCCCTATTGAAAAATCTCAGGTGAGAACTCAGGTGATTTCTCAGGTGAGATCTCATGTAAAATCTCACGCCAAAATCTCACCTGAGATTCTGCTCCAGATGCTGCAGAAAACTTACGTTAATTGAAAATCAGCTTCTTCAGTATTGGGAATCGCCTTTTAGGATGTTTTACCCTCCAGATGAGCTCAAAAATACATGTTTAAAAGCATTTTACACAATTTTTCAATTTTTAAAATTTGATACATGAGATCTCAGGTGATTTCTCAGGTGATATATCATGTGAGATCTCAGGTGAGATATCATCTATCAATTTTGAAAAATTGAAAAATTGTGTAAAATGCTTTTAAACATGTATTTTTGAGCTCATCTGGGGGGTAAAACATCCTAAAAGGCCATTCCCAAAACTGAAGAAGCTGATTTTTAATTAACGTAAGTTTTCTGCAGCATCTGGAGCAGAATCTCAGGTGAGATTTTGGCGTGAGATTTTGCATGAGATCTCACCTGAGAAATCACCTGAGATCTCACCTGAGATTTTTCAGTAGGGCGGAGGATGCCAGTTCGACGTACAGAAGGAAGGCATGCAGATATATGGACGGAAGCCAAGAGGTGCAAATTCTACGTAGAAGAGGAAGGCAAGCAGTCCGGCGGGAGAAACACAATTGATTATTAAATAATCTCCAAAACCCGGGGAGTCGAGTTCCACGTAGAACAGGAAGGAAACCAGACGGGTGTCCGAAAGTCAATTAGTACGAGCATTACGTGGAGAAGAAACACGCGCAGACGAACGAGGAAAAGTCAGTTGACCGTGCTATAAATCCCTAAAACCCAAATAGTAGAGGGTTCCGAGTTTCACATAGAAGCGAAGGAACGCAGTCTATCTGCGTGCCTTCCTCTTCTACGTAGATCTCGTGCCACTTGGCATCCATCCTCACGTCTGCGAGCCTTCCTTCTCTGCGTAGAACTTGCATACCCCGGCTATTTGGATTTCGGAATTTATTGAATAACCAACTGGATTTCTCCCGCCAGTCTGAGTGCCTCCCTCTTTGACGTAGAACTCGCATTCCTTGGCTTCCGTCCACTCTTCTGCGTGCCTGCCTCCTCTACGTGGAACTCGCATCCCACGGCTATTTGAATTTCAGAGTTTATATAATAATTAACTGGCCTACTCTCGCCTGTCTATATGCCTCCCTCTTCTACGTAGATCTGGCACCCCTTGACTTCCGTCCTCACGTCTGCGTGCTTTCCTCATCTACGTGGTACTTGCATTACTCGCCGGATATAATTTTGGAGTTTATTGAATAATAAACTGGCATTCTGCCGGTCGTCTGCGTGCGTTCCTCCTCTATGTGGAACTCGCTTCCCCCCGCTACATGGGTTTCAGAGTTATTTTATAATCTACTGGGGTTTTCCCGTCTGTCTGCGTGCGTTGCTCTTCTACGTGGAACTCAAATCCCCTAGCTATTTGGGTTTCGGAATTTAGTGAATAATTAGCTGGCTTTCTCCAGCCTATCTGAGTGCAATCCCCATCTACGTAGAACGTGCAGCCAGTGTCTTCCGTCGGCAAGTCTGCGTGCTTTCCATCTCGACGTGAAATTCGCACTCCTTGGCTTCCATCGACATGTCTGCGTACCTTCCTCCTCTAGGAGGAACTCGCATCCCCCAGCTATTTGGGTTTATTTAATAACTCACTGGCTTCCACCGTCAGCCTGCGTTCCTCATCTTATACGTGGAACTCGCATCCCCTGGCTACTTGAGTCCCAGAATTTATTGAATAGTTAACTGGCTTACTCCCGCTCGTCTCCGTGCCTGCATCATCTACGTAGAAATTCCACCTCTTGGCTTCCGTCCTCACGTGAGCATCCTTTCCACCTCTACGTGGAACTCGCACCCCTTGGCTTCCGTCCACAAGTGTGGGTGCCTTCCTCCTCTACGAGGAACTCGCATCCCACTGCTATTTGGGTTTCAGAGTTTAGTTAATAATTAACTGGCTTACACCAGCCCGTCTGCGTACCTCTCCCTTTTATGTAGATGGCGCTACACCTTAACTTCCATTCTCGCGTCTGCTTGCTTTCACCCTGTACGTGGAACTCGCATCCCCTGGCTCTTTGGGTTTCGGACATATTGAATCAATAACTGACATACTCCCGTCCGTTTCGGTCCCTGCCTCATTTACGTAGAACCCGCACCCCTTGGCTTCCGTCCTCACGTCAGCGTCCTTTCCACGTCTACGTATACTCGCACCTCTTAGCTTCCATCCACACGTCTGAGTGCCTTCCTCCTCTACGTAGAACTCGCATCCCTTGGCTATGTGGATTTGAGAGTTTATTTAATAATCAACTTGCTTTCTCTCGCCCGTCTACGTGCCTCCCTCTTCTATGTAGAACTCGGCCCCCTTGGCTTCCTTCCACACGTCTGCGTGCCTTCGTCGACGTAGAACTCGCATTACTCGGCATGAATAGGGTTTTCATGTTTATTGAATAATCAACTGGCTTTCTGCCGGGTGTCTGCGTGCGTTGCTGCTCTATGTGGAATTCGGATTCCCCTTCTATTTGGGTATAGGAATTTATTGCATAACCAGCTGGCTCTGTGTCGCCCGTCTGGGTGGGTTTTTCTTCTTCGTTAAGCTCGTATCACTTGGGTTTTGTACACCTGTGTACGTACCTTCCTCTTCTACATGGAACTCCACTTCCCAGTTATTCGAGTTTTGGAGCTTATTTAATAATCAACTGGCTATCTCGCGTCCATATACGAGTCATCTTCTTCTACATGGACCTTATATATCCCAGCTATTTGGGTTATAAAAATTAATTGAATAAAGAACTTACTTTCTTTCGCCCATCTGGGTGCCTTCCTCTTCTAGATAACACTTGCATCCTTTGGCTTCTGTCCATACGTCTGCGTCCCTTGCTCCTCAACATGGAAGACGCATCCCCGGCTATTTGGATTTCAGAGTTTATTTAATAATTAACTGGCTTTCTCCCGCTTATCTGGGTGCCATCCTCTTCTACGTAAAACATGCAGCCACTGTCTTCCATCCACAAGACTGCGAGCATTCTTCCTCTACGTGGAACTCGCACCCTTTGGCTTTCATCCACACGTCTGCGTACCTTCCTCCTCTAGGTGGAACTCGCATCCCCCGGCTATTTGCGTTTCAGAGTTTATTTAATAATTAACTGACTTACTCCTGCTCGTTTGAGTGCCTCCCGCTTCTATGTAGCACTCGCACCCCTTGGCTTCCGTCCTCTCGTCTGCGTGCTTACCTCTTCTGCACGAAACTTCCATCCCCCGGCTATTTAAGTTTCAAAGTTTATTTAATAATTAACTGGCTTACTCCTGCCGGTTTGAGTGCCTCCCTCTTCTACGTAGCACTCGCACCCCTTGGCTTCCGTCCTCACGTCTGCGTACTTACCTCCTCTACGTGGAACTGGCATTACCCGACCGATAGGGTTTTTGCATTTATTGAATAATCAACTGGCTTTCTGCCGGTTGTCTGCGTGCCTTCCTCCTCTAGATGAAACTCGGCTTCCCCGACTATTTGGATTTCAGAGTCTATTTAATAATCTACTGGGTTTCTCCCATCTGTCTGCGACCCTTCCTCTTCTATGCGGAACTCATATCTCCCGGCTATTTGGGTTATAAGAGTTAATTTAATAATGAACTGGCTTTTTCCTGACAGATTGCGTTCCTTCTCTTCTACGTGAAACTCGGATCCCCCTGCTATTTAGGATTTAGGAATTTATTGAATAATCAACTGGCTTTCTGCCGCTTGTCTGCATGTGTTCCTCTTCTACGTAAAGCTCGTACTAATTGACTTTTGGACACCCGTCTACATGCCTTTCTCTTCTAGGTGGAACTCGACTCCCCGGCTATTCGGATTTTGGAGCTTATTCAATAATAAACTGGCTTTCTCCTGCCAGGGTACGTGCCTTTCGTTTCTACGTGGAACTTGCATCCCCCGGCTATTTGGGGTTTAAAGATTTTTTAATATTCAACTGGCTTCCTGCCGCCAATTTGAATGTCTTTCTCTTCTTCGTGGAAGACGCATCCATCTTCAACTGCACCAGTTTCAAATATCATCTTTAAACTGCACCATGGCGACTGCATGGACTTCAGCATTTCGACAAAATTCTCACACACGTATATTAAAACAACACAAAACTTATAAAGAATTATTCTGTTATTACTTAAAAAAAAGAAAAGACATAAACTTAAGTTTGGCTTTATATTTGATATTTAGAAATTTAGGGTATGACGACAGAAAATAATTTCTTAAATTAACATATATTTTATATAATAAAAAATATTATGGAGAACGCATTAAATTTTTAACGAAGTGTAGATTTTGTCGCGTCTTTCCAGATCATTTAGAATTTGTCACAAAAAATGTAAA
Source organism: Torymus aiolomorphi (assembly GCA_036365515.1). Taxonomy (NCBI): domain Eukaryota; kingdom Metazoa; phylum Arthropoda; class Insecta; order Hymenoptera; family Torymidae; genus Torymus; species Torymus aiolomorphi. The sequence goes on from CM070875.1 coordinate 179,875,393, forward strand.
ACGAAACCACTTGTTCTCTAATAACTGTAAAATTAATCAAAATATGTTAATTGATAAATTAATGTCCCAACTACTTAACATTGAAATCATGGACTTGCACACTCGTTGATCTCATATGAAAAAAGATATTCGAAAAATAAGTGACATATTAGTGAATACAGTGGAAAAAAGTATTATTTCATTGTCTTTAGATTATTGTACAACTAAACTTACATTTATTATTCGTCCACTGCGTACAAAACTAGAGAAAAAATTGAACACTAGTTTTATCAAAAAATACAATGAACTAATCGAAAAGGATAGATATATAGACTTAGATAGCAATAATATAAATAGGGTCAACGACCTGAATCAAAACATACAGGTTGTTGAACCTGCTATCGTAGAGAACAAATACGAAAAGTGGTGTGCGAACGTGTCGGACATTCAACTCCCGACATATGTCATTAACACTTACAAGGAAGGGTATCGAACCCGAACTCACCGATTTCAAAAATTTCGATATACGTTGTAGATCATGAAAAAATATGAGACACGTGTTTTTTCTTATCTGCGGAAAAACATATTTAGGGGGTGAAAACCACCCCTAAAGATAACTCCCAAAAACGGTTTTTTAAATATATCTCGGCTTCTACTGCGTATTTCAGAGTAAAACAAAATAGAAATTACTTCTTATAAAAAAACAAAGATAACTGAAGCAATTTTGACCCTAAGGGTTGCAACCTTTATTTTTTATTTTCAAAAAGCTAATTTTTTGATCATATATATTGAATTATAATTCAATTATAATTCGATCTTCATCATTCAGACCGGATTATTCTACTATGGATGCTGTTGTTGAGTATTTACTTTTGAGTTTAATATTCGTTGTCAGTAATAAATATTAAATAATAAATTTTTATTTAATACAGTCTACATAATTACTTGAAACATAATATTTATCGATTAGTTTAATCGAAAATGACAAAAGCAATTAAACAAAAGATGATAAGACAGACACATAGTGAAGAATACAATGCTAAGATAAATAAAGAAAGGAAGCAAAAGGAAACTCTTAAAAAAGAAACATTAAATAAAGTAAAAAATTGAAGCAGCTAAAAGGACAAAAGTATTAAAACAAAAAATTAATATGCATGTAGCGGTCGCTCCTCCACTGCCGGACGCTCAGAAGTTTACCAGGGTGCGGAAAGGGGGAATAGGAGTGTCAGGTGGCTTAAAAGACAAAATGCATAGTTATATATTTAAATATAGAAAGGCTATTTATTCAGCTAAATAACAAATGAGAAAATAAACTAACAAGAATTGAAATAAACTAAATGACTAACATTCGCCATCATTTTGGCTGGATTCGCCTTAGTTCGCCACCTGAAACATGCAAACCAAAACAAACGTGCTTACTCCGGCGTACGACCAAGTCCGCCGAACTTAAAGACTAAATGCTATCGCAGCGCCCTCTCGCAGGAGGGCCTCGGTTATGCTAAACCTCGATACAACACGTACGTCAAGTCACGGTGGCGTCGGCGCGGTGAATCGGCGTCAAAGTCGTAAAGTCCGGGGTCCTGTTCCGGTATCTACGGTACGTGAATGCCCCCCTTACCCTTAGTCACTTGTGCACACGCCGATTAAAGGCATTGTAGCTTTGGAAACTCGGTCTGGGCCTACCTCGTGCGCTCACGACGATAGAACCAGGGCTCGTTCCGGTTTTTCCTGGCACAGGTCTAATTAGTCCGCGTTCCGCTAGTCACGTGTGCTCACGCAAACTAGGGGCCCAGGGGCCTGATTCTAAATATATCTCGGCCTCGAGACAACTGCTTTTCTTTTTAAAGGAGCTCCCTGATTGGTCTACAGCTGCGGATTTGGTGTGTCTCGACGTCAAGACAAATTTAGAATTAGGCCCCAATGACTCTAGGTACACGCCTCGCGGCTACTTCGTGTGATCACGACGGTGATCGGTGGTGTCCGATGGCCGGCAATACCGAATTTCTCACGTGTGCCCACGAGCGGAAGGCGGTAGGTCCAGTCTATTGGATGGTCGGTCACGGTCTACCTGTCGCCGGTGTGTGAGCTGCTTATATAGGATAGACTCGGTGATAAGATTCGCGCGCCGGTCTGAAGTCGCGTCGGTCGCGGTGTGCGCGCGCCGGTGTGGAGTCACCGCAATCTCGGGACAAAGCGGCTTCCATGGAGCGGCGTGAGTGCGCGCGCGCGCTCGTTCGTGGACAAAACGAAATTACATGAAGCGGCGTGAGCGCGCGCGCGCATGTTCGTGAACAAACAGAGCATGAGGCGCGGACCTAACCTATTTTACTGCGCGGATCGCGGCGTGTAATTGCAGGTTAGTAACGAGGCACGATCGACCTCGTTACAGGCAGAAAATAAGTGCAGAAGAAAAAGAAGAATTAAATAAAATAAGAAGAACGTTAACTCTTGCTGCTACTTTTTATTCTGATTTTGATAAAAATATTATTTCTGAAAATTGTTTAGGAGAAATTAATGAGATATGTGTATTTTGTCAAACCAAACGTTTTAAATTTGAACTAACAGGTGACAGCAAATTTCAAAATTGTTGCAACAGAGGTAAAGTAAATTTCTCGAACAATATTTCTTATTCAGAACGTTTAAAACAATTAATTCTTAGAAATACTCCTGAAAGTAAATATTTTAGACAACATATAAGGCAATATATAATAATGCACTTGCTTTCGCCAGTTTTGGAGCAAAAGGACGGGGGTCTCTAAGGCCAGTTTTTGACCCAAATTGATTTTCGTCTAAAAAATCTGAAAAGAATTTTTTTTGTATCTACTAACAATATTGAGTCGATTCCACCCTAAACGGATCGGTTCGTCTACTCCCCCTCCCCCTCCACCCCCTTAAATGAAGAGGAGACTACCATATATTAAAAGAATCTTTGAAGAGATTTGACATTGAAGAAACATTCATTTTCCATGAATCATACATATTAAGGGTTTTATTGTTCGCTGATTACGAATCTGAAGTCAGAATTATGAAACTCAAAATGGTGGATTCAATATGGTGTCCAATGTGGAGGGGGAAGGGGGAGTAGGGGAACCGGTCCATTTAGGGTGGAATCGACTCAATATTTTTAGTAGATATAAAAAAATTTTTTTTCAAATTTTTTGGGAGAAAATAAATTTGGGGCAAAAACCTTAGAGATCCCCTCCTTTGATGCTTTACGATCTGTCAAAAAACTATCCGAAATTTTTAAATAAAACACACAATATTCAATTATTTATCAATATTTATTTTGTCGCCTTCAAAGTAGGCCCCATTTGATGCAACACACATGTGCCAACGATTTTTCCAATCATCAAAACATTTTTTATAAGCGTTTTCTGGGATGGCCTTCAGTTCCCTCGACGAATTTTGTTTTATGGCTTCGATCACTTCAAAACGTTTTCCACGGAGAGGTAATTTTAGTTTCGGGAACAGAAAAAAGTCACATGGGGCCAAATCTGGTGAATTCGGTGAATCGGTGGTTGCTCGATTGTATTTATTGAGTTTTTGGCCTTAAATTCAGTTACAACTGCAGCTCTATGCGGTGGTGCATTATCGTCGGGCAAAATCCTCGAATTGTTCTTCCACAATTCTGGCCATTTTTGACGGATTTTTTCACGCAAACGCTTCAAAACGCTCAAATAATATTGTTTATTGACCGTCTGTCCCTCTGGTAGAAATTCATGATGCACCAAACCATGAATATCAAAGAAAACAGTCAGCATGACTTTCACTTTTGATCGACTTTGACGTGGTTTTTTCGGTTTTGGTTCTTCTTTTGTTTGCCATTCAGATGCCTGTTGACTTGTTTGCATGTCAAACTCGTAGACCCATGTCTCATTTCCCGTTATAATGCGTTCCATGAATGTAGGATCGGAATTCGCACGATCCAGCATGTCCAAAGAGATCTGTCTGCGGTACTCTTTTTGAAGAAAATTCAGCTCTTTTGGAACAAGTCGAGCGGCGACGCGTTTCATGCCCAAAACATCCACCAAAATTGTACGAACTGACTCGTGGGAGATGTTTAGCTCTTGTGCTATCTCTCTTAAGCCTGAATGGCGATTTTCCAATACGATTTGTTTCACTTTTTTAATGTTCTCCTCGGTGGATGCTGTCGATGGCCCTCCGGACCGAGGCAAATCTTCACACACTTCTCGACCTTCCTTGTATGCTTTGTACTAATCGTAAATTTGTGTTTTTGATAAAACTGATTCCCCATAAGTCTTTTCCAACATTTTCAAAGATTCCGCGCACGAAATTTCGTTGGTAACACAACATTTGAGGCAAACTCTTTGTTCAATATTTGTATTATAACGGGGAGAATTCTGATTTGGTGGGTTTCATCAGAATCCCCCAATTATAACGGGTGTTGTAAAATATAATGAAAGACCAGAAAAAGGCAAACAAAAATCACGACTAAACGGTAGTCGGCAGTGTAGATAATTTCTTGAACAAATCGTAATGCTGAAGGCATCTAGCGATTTGCAGGGTGCCAGGCACTGTTAACAAATCCAAATGTTAATTTTTAGTGAGCAGTGCCTCTCACTATGATAAATTTACCAACCGTATAATTACTTACGGGAATTTTGATGCTCGGCAACTCCACGGCAGAGGAGCGAGTTCTGAACGGCAGGAGTACTTATCTTTCACGTTCGAACAATCACAAAGACAAACCACTTTACACTCAACTGTGTCAAGCAACATAAATAAATGAAAACTAGAGAGTTTATGGTACATGTAATTCTTAGACTAACTTTAATAACTTTATTTTTTAGCTAGGACAAGGCCTCTATGCAGGCATTTTTAATACATCCAAACGTAAATCTTTAAGTGTCCTAAACAAAGAAATGAGTTTATAACTCAGAACGAAGTCATACAATAAATCAAGCTTTGCCAGCCCTACCGTTTACAATCCCTCGTCTTCCGGTTCCAGGCAGGCAAAATGGTCAAAATACGGTCGCGGCAGCTGAATGAATCTAATTTATTATCGCCAGATTTAATAACTTACTATATATTTGATTACGCGAGGCAGAAGGCACTCGCGGGACTACTCTTCCTACACGGCAAGAAAAATTATAAAACTCGCGGCGTGGTTGACGGTACTTCAAACTTCCACGTCGTTCCTTCACGGCGGCCAGGAGAAGAATCGTAGAGCGCCGCGCCGTCTCGTTCGCCGTGGCCTCGCTCGCCGTCGACGTGGCCGTTGCTGATTGGTTGGAAGTCGATCACCTCAGCCGAAAGGACGCGTCGAAAGCCGTGGTTGTTGTCTTTCTCTCTCGCTCTCCTACGTTGAGTCACAGTGAATTCTTGCGTTCCTGTCGAAATGGAATTTTCCATGAAGTTCGAGGAAGAGAAAGTTATGTAAGAATTCTAGAAACTGCTCGACTAGGCATTTTTATGAATACGTGCAGATGCTAATGCATCTTCATTGCACGGTTAATTTATGCAATTTTAAGGGACGAGAGAGGTTAAATAAACGTGAAGTTACTTAAATATATTAACTCGCTAAGGCAACCAAATAAATACGTAGCTTCGGCAGATGGTCCCAGCTGGAGGCGATGATCTTCAGTTGATGTTGGATGCTGCGTCGAGGCAAGGACCAGGCGGCCGATGATGAGACGACGGACGCTGGAGGCTGACGGAAGACAGCTGAAAAGTACGTCGTCGCGCTTTGTGCTCGCCGCAAAGTATTCCTCTCGCATGAAAACAAAAAGATAACAAAAAAAAATAAGCAAATAGTACAAAAATACGAGTGACCCTGACGCTTAGGTGAAGGATTCTCCTCCTGGCTGCCCAATAGAGGGGATTTCATTTTATAAATCCGCTCTCCGTACCGCGATAGTAACGTGGAAAAATCCGCCACGTTACAGTATTCATTGTGAAAATCGTGACAAGGAAAGTACCCGAACTGTCAAATTCAAAAAAATTCTAAACCCATATTAAAAAGTAGACCTCCATGCGAGATTTACGAAACCATTTTTTTTATCGGCTGAGAAGCGCTTTATAAGGGTTAAAATCACCCCCAAAGTTTACTCCCAAGAAACGTTTTTTTGATATATCTCGGCTTCTACTTAACTTTTTTTAACGAAACCAAATGGAAAGAGTTTCTTATTAAAAAGCCAAGAAATCTGTGGTAGTATGAACATTAAGGGTTGCATCCCTTATTTTTTAGAGGGTGAAATTGTGTTTTTTTAAAAATAATTTTTGTTGTGAGAGTTCATAAAATAATTAAAAATAGGTCAAAACATTATTTTTACCAACTACAATAAATAACAGTTGGTGTTTTTGGGCATTCTTCGCGAAACAACCTCTTAAGAGGTGGTAAACTATCCCTAACACAAATGAATTAGGTATATTTTTTTGATCATTAAAAATATTACTTATGTCGACTGCAATTTACTATCAACTGATAAGAATTTTTCCATCGGTCTTACAGTCTTACAAATTAATTTAAAATAATTAATATTTATGGCAGTCAGATTGCCCTTGTTTATAATCACCCCCGCAGAATCTGAAATAAAAACTTAATTAAAACCTGGAAAAACCTTTGTTAGCAAAGGACGATCTGACTGCCCCCCACCACCACCACCACCTTGTCCAACGTTTCGAGCCCGCTCCGGCTCCTCCTCAGGGACTGAATATATATATTTTTTTGGCAATTATTTTTTTCCTTAAAATAGGTTCTTGAAGTCGTTAATCGGAATCCACAGTTAGATCCACAATAAAAATTTGAAAATAGTGAATTCAATATGGCGAAAAATATTTCTAAAAAATTTTTCGCCATATTGAATTCACTATTTTCAAATTTTTATTGTGGATCTAACTGTGGATTCCGATTAACGACTTCAAGAACCCATTTTAAGGAAAAAAATAATTGCCAAAAAAATATACCTAATTCATTTGTGTTAGGGGTGGTTTACCACCTCTTAAGGGGTTGTTTCGCGAAGAATGCCCAAACACACCAACTTATTTATTGTAGTTGGTAAAAATAATGTTTTGACCTATTTTTAATTATTTTATGAATTCTCACAACAAAAATTATTCTTAAAAAAACACAATTTCACCCTCTAAAAAATAAGGGATGCAACCCTTAATGTTCATACTACCACGGATTTCTTGACTTTTTAATAAGAAACTCTTTCCATTTTGTTTCGTTAAAAAAAGTTAAGTAGAAGCCGAGATATATCAAAAAAACGTTTCTTGGGGGTAAACTTTAGGGGTGATTTTAACCCTTATAAAGCGCTTCTCAGCCGATAAAAAAAATGGTTTCGTGAATCTCGCATGGATGTTTACTTTTTAATATGGGTTTGGAATTTTTTTGAATTTGACAGTTCGGGTACTTTCCTTGTGAGCTTAACTGACTATAGCGTAAACAAACTGCTTGATGGAACGCGCTCAAACTTGGCATCATAATTTGGTACAGTGATGCCAACATAAAACAAAAAAAAATTTCAAATATCTATAACGCGGGTGATTAAAAAAACTTTTCCGGGTACTTTTTTGACAGAAGGTATTTGGTAGAGAACATCAGGTTATTCGTATATATGGATAAGTTTATCATAATGTTTATTCTTTACATCCTAACGAAAATGATGCTAGAAAATATGTTAATTATATATTCTTGATAATGAAATGGTAACGCAATCGTGATTGCATAATAAAATTTCATGGATGTTAAATCTATTAAAAGAATTGGACAATTATTTTCGAAATATTAACATTTATGCGATCCTTATAAAATGATAGATGAAGTAGAAAAAGAAGAACAAAATCGCTTGCGACATAATGAGATCGCAATTGATTCTAATGAGATCAAAATGTTTATATCTCACAATTTACATCTTAACAAACATGTTCATAACGAAGCTAGATGCAATGAAGTGGGTGCTGTATTTATTGGTTAAGAATGCCAACCTCCAGAAGATCGCGATATATACATATACTCAAAATATAACAAAACAACAAGTATGCCTTATATTAGTAAACAAGTAGATCCTATGACCTATCCACTTATATTTCCAAATGGAAAATAACTTATTGTTGACGCTTGGAAAAGAGTTTTTTCCTTAAAATTAAAAATTGAATGAGAAAAACGGGAACCCAATTTTGAGTAATAGCGTGGGTATCGCATCACCTTAAGAATAGATTTATACAAAAGTGTTATGGACTATATAAAAAAAAAAATACGAAAATGAAGATATGCGAATTGGAAAAATGGTTATTTTACCATCCTCGTTTTATGAAAGTTCTAGATCATTAAAGCAACATTTTTTAGATGCAATAACAATAGTCCAGAAATATGGTAAACCGGTATTTTTCATTACAATGACATGTAATCCAAAGTGGGAAGAAATTACACAAAATTTAGAAGATTTTGAATCAGCAATCGATAGACCCGAAATTGCTTTAAAAGATTTTGATCAAAAAGTAAAAATTTTGTTAGAAGATGTGAATAAAAAAGGAATTTCCCGAAAGTGCATTGCCTATTAAACAATTTATGATACATGGACGATGTCATGGTGAAATAAATTCAGAGGTGTGCTCGTTACGCATACCAATTTTCGACTCGTTCTGCGCAGACATGGCGGTGGACCAAGCGACCATCCATGTTGGATAATACGAGGGTCATTTGACAAGTACCTAGCCTCACCGCCAGATGGTGCCACTATCGCACCAGAAATACACTACAGTGCAGTATCTTCCTGTAAACGGTTACAGACAAAATTTCAGCCGGATCGGAGTTGTAGTTTATTTTTGAGAGCGTGTGAAAGCAAATGTGTCCGTTGATTTTTGAAAAAATGGAGAAAGAACAATATCGGTCGGTGATTCGATTCTTGTTTTTGGAAGGGAAATCGCGCAGTGAAATTAAAGAACGCTTGGATGCAGTGTATGGGGATTCTTCTCCTTCGATGGCGACCGTTAAATTTTGGTATAACGAGTTTCAACGTCGTTGTACGTCAGTTTTTGATGATCCACGCCCAGGTGCTCCGAAAACAGCCACTACGGAGGAGAACGTGACAAAAATACACGATATCGTTTTGTCAAACCGCCGATTAAAGGTGCACGAGATAGCTGCGATAGTAGGCATCTCAGAAGAACGCGTGTGGCATATCCTACATGAGATTTTAGGCATGAGGAAGCTGTCAGCAAGGTGGTTGCCGCGTTTGCTGACTGCAGACAACAAGCGCATCCGTGTGACCAGTTCAGAGCAGTGTTTGGAGCTGTTTAATCGCAATCCAAAAGAGTTTTTGCGTCGTTACGTGACCGTCGACGAAACATGGAATCACTACTACACTCCAGAGACCAAGGAGCAGTCAAAACAGTGGACCTTACCCGGTGAACCTGCTTCGAAGAAGGCGAAGACGGTCCCGTCGGCCGGAAAGGTGATGGCCACTGTTTTCTGGGATTCTCAAGGTGTGATTTTTATTGACTATCTGGAGAAGAGCAAAACGGTCACAGGACAGTACTACGCCGAACTATTGAGCCGATTTGATGCCGTGTTAGAAGAAAAACGGCCCCATTTGTCTAAAAAGAAAGTGCTTTTCCACCACGATAATGCACCGGCTCACACTTCTGCACTCGCCACGGCTAAATTGGTCGAATTACGCTACAAATTGCTGCCCCATCCACCGTATTCTCCAGATTTGGCTCCGTGCGACTTTTTTTGTTTCCGAACCTAAAAAATTCGCTCGCCGGAAAGAGATTCCACTCCAATAACGAAATAATCGCCGCCACGGAGGCCTATTTTGCAAACCAAGAGAAAACATTTTTTTCAACGGGGTTAAAAAAATTGGAACACCGCTGGACCAAGTGTATTCAACTAAAAGGAGACTACATTGAAAAATAAATTTTATTTTTTGTAAAATTTTGGTGTTTTCATTTGTAAGCTAGGTACTTATCAAATGACCCTCGTAGCAGACGTTGTAATGAAACGGCACAAGCTTTTTTTTATTTACAATTATGGTGACATGTAGTATCAAAGGGTGCAAAAATCGAAGTGAAAATACAAAAGAAAACAAAATAAGATTTTTTTCTTTTCCAAATAATCCTGAAATTACCCATAAATGGATAAAAGCTTGTGGGAAGGAAGTTAACCTCAAACACGGTAAATATTTATGAACTCAAATTATCAAAAAATAATTTTTGTAATACTTTTTTATATACTATTATAATATTAATATTAACAATTACATTATTAGTTTTCGTAAATAGATCATTTGATATCTGTAATAATTAAAAATAGATTTTCAGTTTATATGACAAAAAAGTATTTTCCTAAAACTACATATTAAAAATTTCTGTGTTTACTATTAATACTTTTTGTGAAATAATTTTAGTGAAAAAAATAGAAGTTTAATATTAAGTTATATTAATACGTTTAATATTATTAGTTTGATAATAAGTAAATCCTGTATTCCATTTTTTATATATGTTTAAGTAACGATAATCTAAATGCTGAATAAAGATATTAAAATCATAGTTTTCTGTCTTTTATTTTACTTTCAATTAAAATTCTATGGAAAGTTATGAAATGATAAAAATATTATTTTATACTATAAACATAGTAACTTTTTTATTTTAATACCGCATATTATTAGCCTTTTTTCATAAAATTATTCCAATCTTCAATAATATCAAACATATTAATTATTATACATAATTATTTTACGCGCATCAATTTAAGAATTTATGCTGTTATACTACTTTTTAAATTTTAGATACTGTTGATAAATGATGAAGAGAAATTTATACAGGAAGTTATAGAAGTTGAAGGTTTAAAGTATATTGCCGGTTATGTAGCACATAAGTTCAAAATTAAGTACCCCTTTTTGGGTACACAAACAAGACTATTAGAGTTGAATAATTATAATCCTGATTGGATGCAGTACCTTTCAGATGGGTATTTGACCTATCCATGCGATGACTTAATCGCTGTAGCGAAGGTTATGGAAAAAGAATTTCTCGATTTTTATGGGAAATTTCGATTAAGTAAATTAGAAACTGGTATATTTAAAAAAGTCATGAATATAGTAAAAAGGAAAATAAGTGATACATTCAACATACCAGATGATGTCATATCGTGCCTAATTATATTAGATATTAGAACTTATATTAGATTGCGCGAAATGAATAAAAAGTTGATCTCTGATATTAATAATAAGCATAGCAAAAATAAAGTTCTAAAGTTTGTACGTTGATATTTGTATTTGATACTATTTATTTATCAAAAAGAAAATATTAATTGTTGACTATTAATAAAAATTTCAAACGTTTCTTTGTTCTTTTTTTTCTGTATAATTACATTTATATTTCAATATATTATTGTATTTTCAGCTTAATATAATTATATGATGATTATATTTGTCCTTATTTTTTTATTATATTTTCATTGATATTATATTCATTATTCTTCCATTCATACTCATTTGAATTACTATATTACGTTTAAATAATACGCGCTAAGAGCCGATTGGTCAAAATTTCAATATGGCTGGTCGCTTGGTCCACAACGCTGATTGGCTGAATCGTAGGCTGCGCAAGAGCATACCTCTGAATTTATTTCACCATGGACGATGTGGTAAACACAATATGAATTCACCTTGTATGGATAGTAAGACAAAAAAATGTACTAAAAATTTTCCTATAGCATTTAATGAACAAACTAATTTTATAGCAATGGTTATCCAAATTATCGACGAAGCAATGATGAAAAACAAATTTCATTTAGTTAAAAAACAGAAGCTGACAACAGATTTGTAGTTTCATATAATCCTTATCTATTATTAAAATTTAATTTTCATTAATGTAGAAGTTTGTTCAACAGTTCAATGTGTAAAATATTTATTTAAATACCCAACTGGAAAAAATCCACAGTACTATAACGTAAATTACCGTATGTCCCTGCAAGTTTACGTATGTTCACATATGTTGGCGTACCTTCGCGTAGGTTCGTGTACGTTTGCGTAGGTTTTAGGTACGATTCGGACATTTTATACAGTATTGTACGTAAACATAGGCAAACGTATGGGAACGTACGCGAACATACACAAACATGTAGAAACATACTTGTATATACGTATATGTGCGGCTTTGTACATTTTAGATATGGTATAACGGCTGATAGATAAATATTTATGTACACGAACGTACACGAACGTACGCAAACGTACGCTAATATATGCGAACGTATGTGAACGTACGGATACCTACAGATATTGTAAATACAAATAAGTTTCCGCCGTTTTTTATAAAAATTATCAATTTATTGTAAAAAAAATATACGTTACCTTTTATTCAAAATATTGTCCGTCATTGGCTACTACTTTTTGCCATCTTTCTGGCAGCATTCGGATGCCACGTCGAAAAAACTCTTCATCTTTTGAGGCTACCCATGAATCGACCCAATTTTTGGCTTCTTCGTAAGAAGTGAAGTGCTGCTTGACCAGGGCGTGAGCCATCGACCGGAACAAGTGGTAGTCCGAAGGAGCAATGTCTGGTGAATACGGCGGGTGGGGTAAGACATCCCATTGTAAAGCTTCCAAAGTATCCTTGACGACTTTTGGAACATGTGGCCGAGCGTTGTCGTGCTGAAAAATCACTTTGTCATGTCTTTTGGCATATTGGGGGCGTTTAAGCTTCAATTCTCTGCTCAATTGCAACAGTTGCTGTTGATAACGTTCTCCAGTGATAGTTTCGTTAGGCTGGAGTAGCTCGTAATAGATTACTCCGAACTGATCCCACCAAATGCACAACATTAACATTTTGCCATAAATATTCGGTTTGGCCGTTGAAGTTGGTACATAACCGGGCTTACCCCATGATTTCCTACGCTTTGGGTTGTCGTAGTAGATCCACTTTTCATCCCCCGTCACTATTCGATTCAAAAAACCCTTTCGACTTTGTCTTTGGAGAAGTTGTTCGCACGTGAAAAAACGGCGCTCGACGTCTCTGGGTTTCAGTTCATGCGGAACCCAATTTCCTTGCTTTTGTACCATACCAATGGTCTTGAGACGGTGGGAAATCGCTTGTTGAGTCACTCCCAAGCTTTCTGCGAGCTGCTCTTCAGTTTGGCATGAGTCTTGGTCCAATAATGCCTCTAACTCAGCGTCTTCAAACTTGACTGGCCTTCCTTCGCGTTCTTTATCTTCCACGTCAAACTCGCCGTTTTTAAACTTTTGAAACCATTCACGACTTTTCTCATTTAAAGCAGCATCACCGTAAACTTCTACAAGCGACCGATGTGCCTCAGCAGCAGATTTCTTTAAATGAAACAAATAAATCAAAACTTCCCGCAAATGACGCTTATTCGGTACAAAACTCGACATTTTCGAACAAAAAAAAATGTATACTGCTAATACAAAGTCAATAGTATTTTAAGGTTATGTTGTTGCCAGATGTCCAAACTTTCTATGTGACATTTTACATCTGACGATTTCAAAGTAATCTTGTCGGTGGAGCCATCTCTTGAAAACGGCGGAAACTTATTTGTATACCCAATATATACATGAATGTACCCGAGCGTAAGAAAATTACTCAAATGTTCTAATAATAAAAAAATGTTCCTATAATAAGAATAACTTTTTCAGTAAATGTACGTTCTTGTAGGTTTTTACACGTTACTGCAAATTTCTATAGGTTTGCGTACATCCACGTATGTTCATGTACATTTGCGTACGTTCGCGTACATTCGCGTACATTGCTGTACGTTAATGTATGAAATTTTTTACTAATAAAATTAATTTTTTCAGTAAATGTACATTTTTGTAGTTTTTTATACGTTACTGCAAATTTCTGTACGTTTGCGTACATCTGAGAATGTTCACGTACGTTTGCGTACGTTCGCGTATGTTTGCATACGATTCTGTAAAAAATGTCCGAATCGTAACCAAAACGTACGCAAACGTATGTGAATGTACACATATATACGCAAATGTAACAGGAACGTACGGTTTATATTTCCATTCGGGTATTGTTTTAAAGGTCACAACTGCGCATTTATTAAAATGGGTGACTTCGAAAACGAAAGCACAAATGAAAATTATGATTATGATGAAATAAAACAATTTTTAAATACAAGATATGTAAGTTCACCAGAAGCAATGTATCGTTTACTTAAATTTTCAATGTATAAGTTATCTCACGTAATATATCGATTGCCAGTTCATTTAGAAAATGAGCAATTTGTTTATTTTAAAGAAGGTTCTGAAGAAGAATCAATAAATACAAATTTAAATACAACATTGACAGCATGGTTCGAACTAAATGCAAGCGGCCAAGAAGCTAGAAAATATTTATATCCAGATATAGCAAACTTTTATGTTTTTAATGAACAACTTAAAAAATAGACTGTAAGAAAAAAAATTACAGACCAGTTTTTAGTATAATGTATTTTTTTAATCCAAAGGATCGTGAATGGTTTTTCTTAAAACTGTTACTATTACCTGTTAAAGGAGCTCAATCGTTCGAAGAATTAAGAACATTTCAAAACTTCATATATCTATCATTTCATAAAGCAGCAATAGTCAGAAAGTTAATAACAACTGATGAGGAATGAGACAAATGCTTACAAGAAGCTATCCAAATTGAATTTCCAAATGCTTTATGTCATCTGTTTGCTTACATTTATGATTTCCATGATCCAGTTAATACGAAAGAATTATATGATAAATATAAAGATTATTTTTACAATCCACTTTATCCAAAAGACATTGGTGAAAATATAGCATTACACAAAATTAATGCTATTTTATCTACAAACGGATATTCTTTAAACTATTATAATTTACCTGAAATTAATGAATATCAAAACGATGAAATGACATATGAAGATGTTAAATACATCGGAATATATAATACAAAGGACTTTATTTAACATACTATTTTTATCAAATAAATAACGAGACATTTTTAATGCCATAATGGAAAGCATAAATGATAATGATTATAATTATAACAAATGTTTTTCTATTGATGGCCCTGGAGGTAGTGCAAAAATTTATTTATTAAACTCATTAATTACTCATGCAAATAACGAAAACATCAATGTTTTATCTGTAGCACGAACCAATTTATTATTAAATGGAAAAACTTCACATGTAACGTTTAAATTACCATTAAATATTACTGAAGATACAACTTGAAATAGAAAACCTAATTCAAAGTATGGAAAAAAACTACAAAATATTCAAGTTATTATTTGTGATGAAATAACAATGACATCAAAACATGCATTTGAAGCTGTAGAGAGATTATTTAGAGACTTTTGTAAAAATAATATTAATTTTGGAGGTAAAGCAATGATTGTTTCTCGAAATTTTCGACAACCATTACCTGTAGTTAAACACGGTAATAGGACAAAAATTATAGAAAACTGTGTAGAAAATAGTAGTTATGGTTTTGTTTTCAACAAATGTCTTTAAAAGATAATCTTAGAGTAGATGCCAATAATTAGGAATTCAAACAATGGCTCTTAAATATTGGCGATGCCAAATGTTTTTGTGATTTTGAAGAGGAGAATGAAGCAATTCAAATTACAGAAGAATTTTTAATTAACCAAGATATAATTACAGAAATATTGGTAAAAAATTGAATGTCACTGACGAGGAGATTCGCAAGAAAGCAATTTTAGCTCCGAAAAACGTAGATGTACACAATATTAATAATGAAATATTATTAAAAATAGAAAGAGATGTAAAAGAGTACGTTAGTGTTGATTCATCTATAGATGATTATCAAAATTTAGAAGAAACTTTACCAGTGCAATTTTTGAATTCATTAACACCAAATGGTTTACCTTCTCATAAACTGCATTTATAAGATGGTGCTATTATAGTAATTCTTCTTCGAAATATTAATTTGAATGATGGTCTTTGCACTGGTACTCGATTAATAGTACGAAAATTAATGAATTATTGTATTAGTGAGTTAGACTTCCTCTAAAGACGAAATTCCATTCGAAATGAAAAGACAATTTCCATTAAGATTAGGATATGCAATAACAATTAATAAGTCTCTACGGCAAACTTTTAATAAAGTTGGAGTATACCTACCAAATTCAGTTTTTAACAGCAGCCAATTATATATGATGCACTGTAAATAAAAAAACAACGCGGCAAGAGTTACAAAATAAAATGCGCTAAAAGTTAAATAAAAAGCGGCAACATATAAGATATATAATGCACTGTAAATAAAAAAAACGCGGCAGTAGTTACAAAATAAAATGCGCTGCAAATTAAAAAAAGCGGCAGCAATTACAAAATAAAATGCGCTATAGATAAAAAAGGCAGCTATTTCATCTAAGAAAGGATCAGTTTTGATATTGAAAGTATTACAGAAGAGTCCAAATAAGAGATCTGGGATGAAACGCATTATATCGACGGCTGAGCGGAAGGAGAACGTATCTCAGTACGCGGATGAAGAGCGACGTATCTCGGCGCGAGGATGAAGAACGACGTATCTCAGCGCAAGGATGAAGAACGACGTATCTCGGCGCGCGGATGAAGAACGACGTATCTCGGCGCGAGGATGAAGAACGACGTATCTCGGCGCGCGGATGAAGAACGAGTTATCTCGGCGCGAGGATGGAGAATAACGTATTTCGTCGTATCCTGGCCATGTATTGGCCGTAAAGGTGCCGAGATACGTCGTTCTTCATCCTCGCGCCGAGATACGTCGTTTTTCATCCGCGCGCCGAGATACGTTCTTCTTCCGCTCACCCGTCAATATACAATAACAATAACTTCCAGTATTGTAAAAAATACCGGAAACTCCCTGTAGGCGATATCCTGGTGTCAGGATGACTTCCAAGTCGACGTAACATCGACTACGAGGGAGGGAGAGCACCAGGTGGTTAAGTAGAATTATCGAAAATACCGGGAACTCCCTGTAGATGATGTCCAGGTGTCAGGATGACCTCCAGATCGCCGAGACATCGTCTAGGAGGAAGGGCACAAGGTACTCTATGAAGATGATATCTAGGTGTCAGGGGTACCTATAGACATGAAGTTATCGTATGGCTGACATGACGTCGTAGACGGCACACGGCTCAGCACACGGCACAGGTAAAGCTGCTTAATATAATAGTAGATATCGGGTGGCTGACATGACATCATAGACTGCACACGGCACACGTAAATCTGCTTAATATAATAGTAGATAATAGATTCTATAAACAAATATTTGGATCAGCTATGAGTAATCCCATAAGTCCTATTTTATCTGACTTAGTCATAGAGGATTTGAAAACGGATTGCATTAATAAATTGAATTTCAAACCAACATTTTATTTTCGCTATGTTGATGACATTCTATTATGTATACCAAGTAAGTCTATCGATCACACTTTAAATACTTTTAACGCATATGGTAAGAATTTACAATTCACCGTTGAAGTGGCACAAAATAAAAGCATTTTCTTAAATTTAAAAATTATAATAAATAATCAGAGATATATAATCACAAACTAGTACCAAAAGCCAACTTTCTCAGGACGCTATTTAAATTGTAACTCACACCATCCATTTAACACTAAAATAGCTATTATTTATTGCCTCGTAGACAGAGCCATAAATTTATCACATAGTAGTAAATAACAAATGCATTATTAGTTTACCGTATGTAAAAGAATTGGAAGGTTTTACAAAGAATTTTTTTAAGAAATATAGTACAATAGTGATATATAGTGCTAAGAACAAACTAAATAATATTATAAAACTAGGAAAAGACAAAAACGAAAATTGTATTTATGCGAATGTTGCAGGGTTGCAAACTTGAACGGAATTTCGCTCTTTTAAACGCTCATACTTTGGTTTTCTTGCAATTCAACCGTTTATAATTTTAATAAAAACGTTCCTTTTTGAACAAAACCGACTTCGAATTGTAAAAAAAATGTTCACTTCTGAACTAAAGGATTGAAAAGTAATATGTTCTAAACCAAAGAAACTTTAAATTATAATCAAAATGTTCTACTCTATACTACACCGTTAAATAACTTAACAAAAATAATGCATTCTAAACCATTCTTTTATTAAAAATTGTTTAGTCTAAATCAAACCGTTTTTAAATAAAAGGGTATTGTATTTCGTTCAACAAAACTGTTATTTAGTGTTCAAGAAATGCTCCTGACAGAACGGAACATGAATTAATTAAACCAAGTCAAAACGTTTTCTACATGGTTACTGCGTCATCAAGGTGTTCGAAGTGTGGCGGCTAGGCTGTTAAAGTGGCCGATGATAATGTCCAGGTGGTGCGCACCATAGCTTTTCGCGTCTTTATGTCAAAATATGTTGAAGGCGTCGTTTAGGTGTTTAAGGTGGCCGAAGACGATGTCCAGGTGGTGCGCACCATAGCTTTTAGCGTCTATACGTCAAAACTCATTGTGTGTGGCGCACTTTGAAATAATTCTGAGGCTTCGTTTAGATGTTTAAGGTGGCCGAAGACGACGTCCACTTTGTATTTTTGTTTTCCATGTATACGTTAAGACACGTTCAGTGTGGAATCTAGGTGCTCGAGGTGACCGATGACTGTCGAGGTACTGCACTCCGTAGCTTTTCGTGTATCTACGCCAAAAGTCAAATGCATCAAATACGTTTTTAGGTTTTGGAGGTGGCCGAAGATGATATCCAGGTGGTAAGCTTCGCAGCTTTTTGCGCCTACCTGCCCAACACAGCGAATGTGTTGTCTATAGGGGATGCGCTGTGTGGTTTTTCGGGTCTACACTTTGGAACATATCAAATACGTCGTCTGGGTGTCCACTGCTGCCAAAGACAAAGACCAGATCGTATGCTACGTAGCTTTTTGCGAAAAATACTTCGCAACACCTTGGCTTTGCGCGTCTAGATGTAATAATACATGAAATGCATTGGTTATATATTCGAGGCAATGACAATGCCTCGATGGGTATTGCCCGCAACTTGATAGAACGACCTTGGCCCTTGTCAAAATTATTTTTTTCACGGATTGATTTAATATCATAATGTACTATTTCTAAAAACTTAAAAATAGTTAGGTAAGTAATAATGGTAAATATAAAGATTTCAATATTTGCTACAAACAATTATATAAAACTAATTAATATGGAATCAGACAAAATTTGATAATATTTTTTATATCAAATATTTTTCTTGTTAATCTTGTGAAAAAACAAGAAAAAATAGAAAGGAAAATAATGAGTAGAGATCTCAAAATAAAGTTTTATACGGTATAAGTATAACGCAAAAAAATTTATCATCTTATTCACTAGTCATTTTTATTTAATATTATATCAAGGAACGCGGGAGCGTTCCGAAGGCAAGTATAGAAGAGCCTTAGGACGACCGCGTGATGATATACATTGAAATGGATGTACGAGAAATTCTATGAGCTTATACACCTATTGCGCTAGTTTTAACTATATAACATATCCCTCTTAATCGAAAGCCATTTCATTGCTCTACTCAAATCAAAAGATTTTATTTAAAAAGATTATCTCATTCAAAAGATATAAGGGACTGAATTTTTTTTTGTCGGCTTTCCGATTTCTTAACTTTCTCCATGGTATTCAGCCTCGCATCCGGTTTTTCCCGACTTCCTGTGACGTCATATATGTTATGTATATATATATACACACATACAATCACCAGGAATTAATGGCCATGAAGAGTTAAGCAGTGATAATGGCCGTATAATAATAAAGAAAGACAAAAGAAAGAGAAAGATAAAAATATAGATAGAGAGAGAGGAAGAGAAGAAGAGACATAAACATATGTATATTTTTTATTATATACAGTATATATGTTTATTAGTACATAACCTCTCTCTATGTATATATCTCTATATATGTATTTACATATATTATGAACATAATATCTGTGGCTTCCCGGAATAACGACCTAACCCACTTGTACGTGTTTTCGAGAAATCGACATTTTAAAATTTCTGTCATGACACTTCACATGTAAGAATTGCGCGAGATGAGTCATAACAATGTAGACTTTTACAAAGGTGTAGAGTACTCGGCTCGGACCTCGGTCGAGCCTCGGTTGGACCTCGGTCGAGCCTCGGCTAGAACTCGGCTCGGACCTCGGCTTTACCTCGGCTTGGACCTCGGCTTTACCTCGGCTGGGACCTCGGCTCGGACCTCGGCTCCAGCCCCGGATTTGCCGCGGCTCGAGCCGAGGTACAGCCGAGGTGCTGCCGAGGCTAATCCGAGGCACACCCGCGGTTAGCTTCAGGCGAATTCGAGGCTCATCCGAACTGTACCCGAGGAACTCGAGGTAAAGCCTTCGGGGTAGCTGAAGATGATGTCTAGGTGGTGCGCTCCGTAGCGTTTTACCTCTAGGTATTGGAACGCATCGAATGCGTGGTCTAGGTCTTTGAGGTGCCCGATGATGGAGTCTAAGTTGTGCGCTCCGTAGGTTTTGCGATTAGATCTCAGGGTGCATCTAATACGTGGTCCAGGTGTTCGGAGTAGCCGATGATGATGTCTAGGTGGTGCGCTCCGTAGTTTTTTGCATTTAGATGTCACGGCGCATCTAATAGGAGGTCCAGGTGTTCGGGGTAGCCGAGGATGATGTCTAGGTGGTGCGCACCATAGTTTTTGCTATTTATATGTCAGCGCGCATTTTACAGGAAGTCCAGGTGTTCGAGGTAGCCGATGGCGATGTCTAGGTGGTGCGCTCCGTAGTTTCTTGCATTTAGATGTCAGGGCGAATGTAATAGGAGGTCCAGGTATTCGAGGTAGCCCATGACGATGTCTAGGTGGTACGCTCCGTCGTTTTTTGCATTTAGATCTCACGGCGCATCTAATAGGAGGTCCAGGTGTTCGGGGTAGCCGAGGATGATGTCTACGTGGTGAGCACCGTAGTTTTTTGCATTTATATGTCAGCGCGCATTTTACAGGAAGTCTAGGTGTTCGAGGTAGCCGATGACGATGTCTAGGTGGTGCGCTTCGTAGTTTTTACCTCTAGGTATTGGAACGCATCGAATCCGTGGTCTAGGTCTTTGGGGTAGCCGATGATGGAGTCTAAGTTGTGCGCTCCGTAGGTTTTGCGATTAGATCTCAGGGTGCATCTAATACGTGGTCAGGTGTTCGGGGTAGCCGATGACGATGTCTAGGTGGTGCGCTCCGTAATTTTTACATTTAGATGTCACGGCGCATCTAATAGGAGGTCAGGTGTTCGGGGTAGCCGAGGATGATGTCTAGGTGGTGCGCACCGTAGTTTTTTGCATTTATATGTCAGCGCGCATTTTACAGGAAGTCCAAGTGTTCGGAGTAGCCGAGGATGATGTCTAGGTGGTGCGCACCGTAGCTTTTTGCATTTATATGTCAGGATGCATTTTATAGGAGGTCCAGGTGTTCGAGGTAGCCGATGACGATGTCTAGGTGGTGCGCTCCGTAGTTTTTTGCATTTAGATGTCACGGCGCATCTAATAGGAGGTCCAGGTGTTCGGGGTAGCCGAGAATGATGTCTAGGTGGTGCGCACCGTAGTTTTTTGCATTTATATGTCAGCGCGCATTTTACAGGAAGTCCAGGTGTTCGGAGTAGCCGAGGATGATGTCTAGGTGGTGCGCACCGTAGTTTTTTGCATTTATATGTCAGTGCGCATTGTACAGGAATTCTAGGTGTTCGAGATAGCCGATGACGATGTCTAGGTGGTGCGCTTCGTAGTTTTTTACCTCTAGGTATTGGAACGCATCGAATGCGTGGTCTAGGTCTTTGGGGTGGCCGATAATGGAGTCTAGGTTGTGCGCTCCGTAATTTTTTGCGATTAGATCTCAGGGTGCATCTAATACATGGTCCAGGTGTTCGGGGTAGTCGATGAGGTGCGTACCGTAGCTTTTTGCATTTATATGTCAGGACGTATTTTACAGGAAGTCCAGGTGTTCCAGGTAGCCTATGACGATGTCTAGGTGGTGCGCTCCGTAGTTTTTTGCATTTAGATGTCAGAGCGAATGTAATAGGAGGTCCAGGTGTTCGAGGTAGCCGATGACGATGTCTAGGTGTTGCGCTCCGTAGTTTTTTGCATTTAGATGTCAGGGCGCATGTAATAGTAGGTCCAGGTGTTCGAGGTAGCCTTTGACGAGGTCTAGGTGGTGCGCTCCATAGTAGGTTCATTTTCTTCGACAGTGGTTATTACATGCAAGATCAGAAGTATATTTGTACTTTGAAATGAAAATATAAATATTCAGATAAGTAGCAAACTTTTATATAGTAGAAAACTGTTATTAATATAATAATAAGTATTGTTACTTTGTGAAATTTTGTTTTTATTTTTACAGAGTATCAGAACTTATGAATCATATGGATAAGAAGATCTTGATTGAACAGTTTATAAGTAGAACTGTTAACAAATACATAAATTACACGTCTGTCAAATTTAAAGAACCCACAAGACATTCTATAGAAAAAGCAGCTTAAAAGAACATTCGAATTTAAAACTTTTGGTAATACCAATACTACTATTTAATAATGATATTAAAAATATACTGTAATAAACTGTCATAACGTTATCACATTATGTAATTATTAACTGTACAAATAATAATATTGTTGATATAAAACTTTCTGCGAAGTTATAAAATAAGGCAAGTACAGACATTTTTTCTGTATAATCTACTCTCCCTCCGTTTCTTCTCCCCTCTCTCTCGCCCTCTATTTTTCCCGCTCTCTTCCCTCTTTCTTTCTCTCTCAACAGCCGTCAAACTCTGTACCAAAAACTTTAATAAGAGTTTAAAAATTTTTTTTTAAATAATCAACACGTTTTAAAAAAAAAAAATTTTATTTACGTTTTAACAACACAATTTATCTAGTCCTTTAATTTCTTCTAATCTCATCTATTTGATAAGCACATTTATAGAAATGGTAATAATTTTTTTCATGACTGTACAAATAAAAACTTTCTATAAAAATAAAAAGAATTATGTTTTTTTTCATATGATTTTACAATTAATAATATTGTTAATTTATCATCATACCTAAGAAAATACATGTTCGATTAAATTATTTCAAAAAATTTAACTAATATAATCATTTTATAGAGCTCCTTGAAGAAAAATTTGACTGTTTCTTCAAATTTAAAACTTTTATGAATAACAATACAGCCATTTAATAATGATATTAAAAATATACTATAATAAACTCTCATAACGTTATCACATTATGTAATTATTATTTTCTCTTAAAAAGTTATGAAATCTATCTAAAAAAACATATTACAAAAGTTTAAACTGAGGCAAGTACCTATTAGTCTCCCTCCCACCCTATCTCTCCCTCCCTCTCTTTCCGACCTCTCTCTCTCTCGCTCTCTCTCTCTCCGGCTCTCTCTCTCTCTATCTCTTCCTCTCTCTCAACATCCGGCAAACTGAGTACCAAAAACTTTAATGAGTGCTTAAATATTTTTTTAGAAGAATCAACACGTTCTTTAAAAGCTAATTTTTTAATAAAACTTTCTACGAAAGTATAAAATAAGGCAATTATAGACGTTTTTTCTGGATAATCTATAAAAAAAAACACAATTTATCTAGTTCTTTTATTTCTTCGAATCTCATCTATTCAATAAACACTCTCTACAAATGGTAATAATTTTTTTCATGACTGTACAAATAATCTATAAAATAATAATATTTATGATTTTGTAAAAGAAATCAAATAAATACGAATGAAAAAGTCTTTTAATTCTTTGATTCATTGTATGCTGAACAAATTATATGTAAGTACATTCAAAAAATTGTTCACTGCAAACCAAACAAACGAAAGTTGTGAAATCAATTATCGATAGTCAAGTAATGCAAATAACTCTCGGAAACTACTGTATGACTGTTCTCAGAAATATATTCAAATTTGTTCATCTTTCTGAGCTATAGAAATTAAACACAAGAAAGTACTGAAATCAATTTATTGTAGTCAAGTACCGGCCATAAGTTAATTTGACTGACATAATAGAACTTTTCGTATCTAGCGTGTAAAATTACATTTTACGCCCACATTGTAACTTCAAAATTATTCAGCCAGTGGGCATAAAATGCTACTTAGCGCCCAAGAGACCCAATAGCTCACATACTCTTACAAAACTTTATAGAACCTACGCACTTTACGCCCGTGTGGGCGAAAATTATTTTAATTATATAACTATAATGCCTTCTCTTTATTTCTAAAATTCATAAGAATTTTTTTAGATATTTATGAAAAGTCAAAGCCTATATAAAAAGTTACATAGTTACCAACACATCACTATTTTTCATAATGCTTTCTCAATTTTGAACTTTCTATAATATTACGCACCTTGGGAGGAAAAGAGAAGTCTAGAGCTGCTCTAGCAGGGGTGGTCTTCCGATCTCCCATACATACTTGGCGGGCCCGACGATTTGCAGTTTACCGGTGGGCTACTTAAATATAGAATACAAAATTTTTGCATAAATTCATTAACAATATTTATACCTATAAGTCTACTATAAATAATTACATTGACTTTAATTTTTAATTGGTACCGTTAAGTACAACATCCCTATATGTGCAGAATCATGATTTACTTTTATTGCCCACAATATTTTTCATTGTGTCCGTCCTTTTTAAACGAGAATAAAATAAAAAATTCATATAAATTTATAGTCTATTTAAAAGTGCTTTACATTTTACTAACCGTTTTATAAGCAACCTATTGTGTATCCTTTTCCCGCGTGTAAATATCATATAAGATCTCATATGAGAATTTCAGGCATCGCATATCTCATATCAGATCTCATATGCGATGTCATCTGTAATTTTATATATTATGGGATTACATATGAGATCTCATATGATACTTTCAGGCGGGTTTGCACTTTCTATTTAAAAATAGAGTGATAGATTCACGGATCAGTAGTTAATATCTAGAAGCAACCCATTTATACATTTTATCTGATCTTTAAACATATGAATAGTTATATGAAAATGACCATGTCTTACACCTTGAACTGTAAATCGTCGGGCCCGCCAAGTATGTATGGGAGATCGGAAGACCACCCCTGCTAGAGCAGCTCTAGACTTCTCTTTTCCTCCCAAGGTGCGTAATATTATAGAAAGTTCAAAATTGAGAAAGCATTATGAAAAATAGTGATGTGTTGGTAACTATGTAATTTTTTTATATAGGCTTTGACTTTTCGTAAATATCTAAAAAAATTCTTATGAATTTTAGAAATAAAGAGAAGGCATTATAGTTATATAATTAAAATAATTTTCGCCCACACGGGCGTAAAGTGCGTAGGTTCTATAAAGTTTTGTAAGAGTATGTGAGCTATTGGGTCTCTTGGGCGCTAAGTAGCATTTTATGCCCACTGGCTGAATAATTTTGAAGTTACAATGTGGGCGTAAAATGTAATTTTACACGCTAGATACGAAAAGTTCTATTATGTCAGTCAAATTAACTTATGGCCGGTACTTGACTACAATAAATTGATTTCAGTACTTTCTTGTGTTTAATTTCTATAGCTCAGAAAGATGAACAAATTTGAATATATTTCTGAGAACAGTCATACAGTAGTTTCCGAGAGTTATTTGCATTACTTGACTATCGATAATTGATTTCACAACTTTCGTTTGTTTGGTTTGCAGTGAACAATTTTTTGAATGTACTTACATATAATTTGTTCAGCATACAATGAATCAAAGAATTAAAAGACTTTTTCATTCGTATTTATTTGATTTCTTTTACAAAATAATAAATATTATTATTTTATAGATTATTTGTACAGTCATGAAAAAAATTATTACCATTTGTAGAGAGTGTTTATTGAATAGATGAGATTCGAAGAAATAAAAGAACTAGATAAATTGTGTTGTTTTTTATAGATTATCCAGAAAAAACGTCTATAATTGCCTTATTTTATACTTTCGTAGAAAGTTTTATTAAAAAATTAGCTTTTAAAGAACGTGTTGATTCTTCTAAAAAAATATTTAAGCACTCATTAAAGTTTTTGGTACTCAGTTTGCCGGATGTTGAGAGAGAGGAAGAGATAGAGAGAGAGAGAGCCGGAGAGAGAGAGAGCGAGAGAGAGAGAGGTCGGAAAGAGAGGAAGGGTGGGAGGGAGACTAATAGGTACTTGCCTCAGTTTAAACTTTTGTAATATGTTAGTTTTAATTTAAAATTGCGGTGCGCTGCTAAGTAATTTTCAATTTACAGTATTCTTCGATTCCACAAAAACCAAATATTGAATTAAAATGTAAATAAACTTAATTTAATATTCAAAGTTCTTTGTTATTTTAACTTTAAAGGAACTATTTTGAAGTACATCATTACAGAACTTTATTAAAAGACTTTGAATATTAAGACTAAATTTGATCTTTGTTTTTCTTTTTGCTTTTAAATATGAGCTTAAAAATACATTTTTCTTATAAGAAAAGTATGCTAAAACTACTTTGGCTTATAATTACTCAAATAACAGTGACATTAAGTCTTTTATGCTTGAAAATAATCGTATATTAGCAACATATTAATATTCAATTAAATAGTACATTTCGACACAGGTGGGGAAGTCGACTATTTTGTTCGTGTGACATTTTGCACGAGCGAAGCGAGCACTTTAAACACCTAGCCGCCGTACTCGAGCAGTTTTGAGGTATAGAGCCGAAAAGCTATGGTGCCCACCACCTGGACATCGTCTTCGCCACCTTAAACACCTAAACGACGCCTTCGATATTTTTTGACATAAAGACGCGAAAAGCTATGGTGCGCACGACCTGGACATCGTCATCGGCCACCTTAAACACCTAGACGACGCCTTCAATATGTTTCGACATAATGACGCAAAAAGCTATGGTGCGCACTACCTGGACATCGTCATCGGCCACCTTAAACACCTAGACGACGCCTTTAATGTGTTTTGATATATAGACGTGAAAAGCTATGCAGCGCACCACCTCAACATCGTCATCGGCCAGTTTAAACACCTAGCCGCCGCACTTGAGCAGTTTTGACATATAGAGCCGAAAAGCTCTGGTGCGCACCACCTGGACATCGTCTTCGGCCACCTTAAACACCTAGACGACGCCTTCAATATGTTTTGACATAAAGACGCAAAAAGCTATGGTGCGCACTACCTGGACATCGTCATCGGCCACCTTAAAAACCTAGACGACGCCTTCGATGTGTTTTGATATATAGACGTGAAAAGCTATGGAGCGCACCACCTGAACATCGTGATCGGCCACCTTAAACCCCTTCGATGTGTTTTGATACATAGACGTGAAAAGCTATGGAGCGCACCACCTGAACATCGTGATCGGCCACCTTAAAACCGTAGACGACCCCTTCGATGTGTTTTGATACATAGACGTGAAAAGCTCTGGTACGCACCACATGGACATCGTCATCGGCCACTTTAAACACCTAGCCGCCGTACTCGAGCAGTTTTGAGGTATAGAGCCGAAAAGCTATGGTGCCCACCACCTGGACATCGTCTTCGGCCACCTTAAACACCTAAACGACGCCTTCGATATTTTTTGACATAAAGACGCGAAAAGCTATGGTGCGCACGACCTGGACATCGTCATCGGCCACCTTAAACACCTAGACGACGCCTTCAATATGTTTCGACATAATGACGCAAAAAGCTATGGTGCGCACTACCTGGACATCGTCATCGGCCACCTTAAACACCTAGACGACGCCTTTAATGTGTTTTGATATATAGACGTGAAAAGCTATGCAGCGCACCACCTCAACATCGTCATCGGCCAGTTTAAACACCTAGCCGCCGCACTTGAGCAGTTTTGACATATAGAGCCGAAAAGCTCTGGTGCGCACCACCTGGACATCGTCTTCGGCCACCTTAAACACCTAGACGACGCCTTCAATATGTTTTGACATAAAGACGCAAAAAGCTATGGTGCGCACTACCTGGACATCGTCATCGGCCACCTTAAAAACCTAGACGATGCCTTCGATGTGTTTTGATATATAGACGTGAAAAGCTATGGAGCGCACCACCTGAACATCGTGATCGGCCACCTTAAACCCCTTCGATGTGTTTTGATACATAACGTGAAAAGCTATGGAGCGCACCACCTGAACATCGTGATCGGCCACCTTAAAACCGTAGACGACCCCTTCGATGTGTTTTGATACATAGACGTGAAAAGCTCTGGTACGCACCACATGGACATCGTCATCGGCCACTTTAAACACCTAGCCGCCGTACTCGAGCAGTTTTGAGGTATAGAGCCGAAAAGCTAAGGTGCCCACCACCTGGACATCGTCATCGGCCACCTTAAACACCTAGACGATGCCTTCGATGTGTTTTGATATATAGACGTGGAAAGCTATGGTACGCACCACCTGGACATCGTCATCGGCTACCTTAAACCCCTAGACGACGCCTTCGATGTGTTTGGATATATAAACGCAAAAAGCTATGGTGCGCACCACCTGTACATCGTTAAGCAAAGTGTTACTCAAAAATGAGCGTGTCCGGCTCATGCCATATAATTTTTGGTTAAGAATGATCGTATGCTAAATATGAAAGACAATTTGGTTATCAATGTAGGTTTTTATTTATTTCTTAAATCACTTGGTCGTTTGGAAGTAACCAACAACCCAATTTATAATAATGTAATGATTTTTATCGTTACATGGTCGGAAAAATTTAAGTCACATCAGAACGGTCTGCTTTAAATGTAGAAGGAATGTGAATTTGAGCGGAGTATCGTAGCTTTTCTGGCGCATTGTTCAGTTTAGAGAGGAGTAATCGATAATATTAATATTAATATTTTACTCTATAATCATTATACGTTCTAAAAATTTTGCTCCGTTCAGGGAACGGAACGTTGTAAATAATTCGTTCAAGTTTGCAACCCTGGAATGTTGTATGCAAAATAAATTGTAAAGATTGTAACGCCTCTTATGTTGGATAGATCAGTAGATGGTTAAAGGTCAGAACAAAGGAACACGCAAAAAAATACACTGATACAGGGTAAGTGTGCCAGTTACTGTGCCCATTAAGGCGATGTCCGTAGTATTTAATCAATTTTTTTTTTTTATTTTTAATCATCTTAAGACCTTTATATGATAATTATATATTCTGTGAGTAGAATAAACACCTTTTTAATACAATATTATGTAAGGAATATTAAATAATTAATAAAATAATAGCATAAGCCTTTGCATCAGTTACTGTATCATTAATTTAGTTACTGTGTGTCAGTTAGTGTACATCGTTTTAATTACTGTGTGTCAGTTAGTATACATTGTTTTAATTACTGTGTGTCAGTTAGTGTATTATTAAATATAAATATCACTCTTAGAATTCAATTACTTTTAATAAAGCGTCCAAATCACATATATTCATCAGATATTATAAATTCATCACAAATGTTATAACTATGTTTTAGTACTTAATCTTTTTTTAGGAACCCTTGTTGTTTTATTTTTTTTTCAAGCATGAAAAAGTAAGATTAGAGTAGCCTACCGCGAGGGGGCACAGTAACTAAATAAATTCATGAAAACTTGTCCAGTTACTGTGCACAGTAATAGAAACATGCTGAAAATTCGTTTTAGTTACTGGATTATATTAAATTAATCAATAATATTAATCAAAACTAGTTTTTTTATTGTTCTTTTGTCAACTAGATGGGTTTTATAAACATTAAGTGTATTTGTTTATTATGAAAAATGGTATTTTTATAGTTTTTCAATTACTTTTGTATAGGCATATTCTTAAGCGTTTCGATAAGAAAATCATAGAAATCGCGGTGAGAAATTTAATAAATTATTTTAAATATATTATAAGAATAATTAAGACATACTGTGGGTTTAACAATAAAAAGCATGAATTGAACTGTATATAAAAATTTAGATATTTATGATTAAATATGATTATACTCCACTATAAATGAAAATGATCTAAGGGCACAGTAACTGGCACAGTTACCCTAGATCAAAATTCTGTATTATTTATGCGTAGTAAAGACAATAATCATTTAATCGATTTTCAAAATATCAAAATATTAGACACTGAAATAAATATTGGAAGGAGACTCTTCTCAGAAGCACTTTTATACATACATAAAAAAATTATATGAATAAGCAATATGAGATTACAAAGAATTGCGATTTTCTGGCTTCGAACAAGCATTATTACCATTCCAGTGCTCTACGAGGTTATTAGGAGCACACGTTTGCTGAAGGTGTCACCGCGCCGTGTGTAGGCTGGCATATACCACTACCAGTAACATCATTGGCCATACCTCTACCAAAACGTATATCCATACTACCTCTCTCCTGGCGCTAGCACTGTCAGTGGTGTCTCCCCCACCAGTCTCACGTATAACCATTTTATATTATATTACGTTCGTCTGTGATATAATTGTACTTAGACAAACTCAACGCTAGTATAAAAACCCGAATTTTGTAACGAGTTAGCCATTGGCAAACGGAGTGTCTTCCCGCGTAATTAACTCGATCATTACGTTCTCATGTAAGTTTTTTGCTCTAGTCATTTTTGTGATTCGATTTATTGTGTTGTGTTAATATACATGTAATAATTTTTTGTATTTAGTTTCCTGATGAGGGACATCAATAAAATATCCGAAACGTCGGCTTAGAAAAATATAAATGTGGTCTTTTTTAGTGCAACCCCTGCCAGAAATAAACACATTATTTGGTATATTGGCCATTAGCATCAATTAATATAATATTTAGATGTTAATAGAAAAATCTATTTCTTCTTTCTTTGAGAGACAACTCCACAAAACTCCAGTGGAAGTCAGAGTACCTAAATTGAGACGCTAGATGGTCGCTCATTTTTTTCTCAAGTTCTGATTAATTATTTTTTTTAAGACGATAACTTTGTAAAACTTTTATAAATAGTATGATTTTTATATCTTTTTATATACATAATAAAAATTATTTTTCTTCATCCCCTATCCGAAAGTACGGTCTTCCCGGCTCGATTTCGCGCCGGGAAGAGTGACTTTTGTGGCTGCTCTTTGTTAATCGTTGCATGGCAATGTCCGCGACAGCGCACGTGTTGTAATCTAAACTATGCTAACCCTTCCAAATATGACGACAAGAAAATCATTTGTAAAATCGGAAAATTGAAAAGATATAGGTGTATTAAATTAATTTTATGTTATTATTAATATATTGAATAATATATTTATAACTCTCATAATCAATTGTGTTCTTATATTGCATACACACTGTCAGAAAGCTTCTATATATATACAACTTGTTCGGAAAATGTATGCGTCTGTAAACATAATCCTGTAGAGCGCAAAATTCTAAGAAAAAAGTTCCTTTACCATTTTTTCATATGACTAGTACTTTTTTAGTAACTGATGTGTTTAAATTCTTTGTTTTTAATAGAAAATGTATACCTATGTTTATAAGATGATATCTATAGATATACAATTCCTATTAAAAACAAACAATTTAAACACATCAGTTACTAAAATATACTAGTCATATGAAAAAATAGTAAAGGAACTTTTTTCTTAGAATTTTGCGCTCTACAGGATTATGTTTACAGACGCATACATTTTCCGAACAAGTTGTATATATATATCTTCCTATATTATATAGTTGTAAGGCTCAAAATGGATACCTACCCCCTTCGCCCGCTCCACCCCGCTCCACACCGCTCCACCCCGCTCTATTTGCTCTGCACATTGCCTCCACTTTTTACCGTGAAATTCTTTCAAATTTTACGTTATTTTGAAGGGTGTCTGCCCCTCAACCTCCCATCCACCCTGCTCCACCCCGCTCCACCCCGCTTCACCCCGCTCCACCCCGCTCCACCCCGCTCCACGTCCGCTCCACGTCCGCTCCACCGACCGCTCCAGCTACCCCTCCACCTATTTCTTCGCATATAATTCATCATAGATATTTTGCGTATAGTCAGTTTTTTAGCTTTTTTTATTTACTACATTTAACAGTTTTCTACACCACCACTAAGGTACTGTTATGGGCGCGTTGAATTTTTGATTTTATTGTGCTTAGGTGTTTTATATAACAAATAATAATAATTATATATGATAATGAGACATGCCAAAATCATATAAAATTATTGTTATCATTTTTTATATAATAAGTCTAAACACAACCATGGAATTCATCGCCAATAGCCCTAAAAACCATGGGAGTCGTCCCTCCATCCTCCTGGACTCCAACCTATCCCATCCTTCCTCCACCATGGAAGATGTGAATCAATTTTCATTAATAAATTTTATCAATTTTAATTAATTTTAATCAATTTGTATTAATAATTTTTAATAAATGTAATGAAAATTGATTCCCATCTTTATTACATGTAATAAAAAAAATATTTCATATAAATATGTTTATATTGAATTTTTTTTTATTATATGTAACAAAACAATCAGATTATTTATATGATATCATGCTTATAAGAAAGTACAACATGTCTTATACTTTCGTAAAAGAATAATATTATAAATAAAATGATTATAGATATAAATTTATTTGGGGATATTTTAATCTATATAAATTTACATGTAAATAAATAAAGAAACAAAAAAAAATAATAATAATTCTTAAAAAAAATATATTAAAAAGTATAGATTAAACGTCAAAAATTTCTTTCCAAACAATGTTATCAATTATTGAGGAATTTTCTAAAAGATTTTCAATAAATATATTGTTAGGATTTTTACATCGGGATAAAGCAATATATAATTGGCCATGTGAAAATAAAGGTCGTCTAATGTAAATACCTAAAGAATTAAAACTCTGACCTTGAGATTTATTTATTGTTATAACAAAAGCTAATACAAGTGGAAATTGTTTTCTAAAAAGTGTGAACGGAAATGAAGAAGAATCTCCAGTATTTAATATTATTCGTGGTATAAAAACTTCTTCACCGATTCTTTCACCCGTAATTATTTCGGCTTTAATATTATGATTAAATAAACCCGTAATTTTTAAGCGTGTACCATTACACATTCCTTCTGATATACTTATATTTCTGATTAACATTACAATTGCATTTATTTTTAATTTCAATTCGTATGGTGGTAGACCTCTAATATTATTAAGCATTTCTATTGGGTGATTTAAGTGTATATTTTCATCTGTTTGATCAACTCCTTTGTGAGTTGCGTAATCTAAACTATAATATGTATGTATTTTACCATGTAATAAGTTCAAAACTTTATTATTTATAAGTTTAGTATCGTCATTATGTGGAGCTAATATTATACGATCTACGGAATTTTCGAGATTGATATCATCATAAATTTTATTACATTGTTACGGGAGAGGTTAGAAATACTTCTCCGTAATAATAATAAAATTCGGTCGTCACCCAAGGACGTCTCTCATTCCTTACCTCAAATTCTCTCTTCGGACTATCCAAAATGGTGGCAAGAATTGAATTAATATTAATAGTTGTATTAATATTTAAGATACAACTTCCACAATATATGTAAAATAAATAAAAATAAATAAATGTCTCACATCGATATAGAAATAAATCGAATTAATATTCATATACCTCTTATAATACTGGATCTACATATATCAAGTGAGGTTATACCAAACTTGTAAAGAGGGTTAAAGGTTAAGTGACCTTCGGAAGCTACTATAATAATATTCTCTATATTAAGTATCCATATAGATAAGAAAAATTAAAAGTATAGAAACTAAAGTGCTAATGATAGTATACGATGCGGTACTTCTATGAAAATATGCATATAGGAATAATATTAATTTAGTATAGAATATGCATGTTAAATAAGGAATAAGTAAATGATAAATTTCTGAAATTCTTACTTCGGTAATGTTTCAATTAAAAATATAAGTCCACGTAGGATAGTATAACGGTATTGAAGACACTAAAAAGGAATACATGCGTTAAGAAAGTAGAAACCGGAAGAGTAAGATTGTACGTAGCTTTCATTTATTTATAACAAGCTTGCAATAAAAATATAAAAATGTATACTCTTTAGTCATAAAATAAACAATGAAACCTGTATGTTTTTATGCCCTTATGTGCGTTCAATAAAAAGGTTAAGATCTGTTTTAAAGAATATAACAGTATATAAAAGCTGTGTTCATTTCGCTTGAAGCTTATTGTGACAGCGTGCCCAACGATATTACTATTAAAATAAGGAAATAGTGCTTCAAAAGCGCGTGGAAATATGTAAATAATTAGGGTTGATCTATGATTATAATTTAGAGTGGAACAGTCATATAAGGTATATTATAAACGAAACAGAATATCTTCGATTTCTCGCAAATTAGCAAAAAAAATGGTATAATAAAAAATCATTAACAAAAATAAATTCCTTAAAAACGATCTGACGAATATAAAGCAAATCATTGCCTTTGAAGCTTAAATTATAATCACGATACACAAAAAAAAAACGTACTTTGAATCAACTCGTATTACAAGAAACAAAAGTCTAACTATACCCAAAAGAGATAAGACGGTTGGTATTAAAAGTAGTTACATTAATGCTATTAAGATTGACAATAGCTGGTTAACTAAATATAAAACATTGAATAACAAAAAAAAGGAAAAGCCTTCTCTAAAAAGAAATTTAACGAATAAATGAAGGACAATTTCTGATCCCTACAGATTTAATAAAATTCTGTTAATTAATTTTCTAAGTGTTCGAGCATACATTACTTCTCATATATTCAACTAGTCAAATTATATATTTTCCATATAAAGCGATATATATATATATATATATATATATATATATATATATATATATATATATATATATATATATATATATATATATAAGAGTTTTTAATATTATATTCATAAATTTATAGAATATTTAAAATATTTAGAATTATTTATATTTATATTTAGAATTATAGAAATATTCAGAATATTCTCTAGTTCTGAGTTTACCCTTAAGTTCAGTCTTAAAACCAGGGCCGCGCACTGAAAGGTACATTTTCTCTTCGGAATTGCGCACATGTAATTCTTTCTGATATTAAGTAAATAAATTCAAAAGTAATTGTTGTTCGTAAAACTTCTATAAGCGTTACAAAAATGTAGTATTCTGGATTTTATTAATCGTTGTTAGGAAAAGTAGGGATTATTCACTAATAATAAAGAAAATCAAAATGAGGATTAGATATAAAAGTTTATCACGCAATACTAGAGATAATAAGAATAATGTGCATTGAAAGATGGCGTAAATAAACGGTATATAGGTATCTATAGATTTGTGTATCTATCTATGTATATTTGTTAGTATAATTCTTACCTTCGAATAGGTTGATGGAAAGGATTGAAAATAGATTCAATTATTGAATAATCTGTTAGAATTTTCCTTTATTTCCTCAGTGTTACAAGAAAGTCTTACTCTCCCTCTCTTTCTCGTTTTCAGTCTGGCTTGATGTCTAATTTTAGATTTTATTGAAATAACAGTTACACCTGATGTCGGCAATAACGTTAATTTAATACAATGGACGTAATTCGCTAAATAGAGTATGATGAAGATCACAAATTAATTCGCTCTATACAGGTATATAAGACTCTTTGCACTTTCTTTCGCTCCCGGTATATCGTTCTTATCTCTTTAATTGCTTTTTCTACTCTGCTCCCCAGAGAGTTTTCGAAAAACTCATTGACCGCGTCGCACATTTTTAACTCTTAGAGGGCCGGGATTTCAAAAATTTTAAAAGCTCATAATTTGTACTGAAAAGTGATCTGAGGTCTCCAAGTTAGAACCAAACCAAGGTCGGATGTTGGCGAGTCAGACCATGACGCCTCAAGGCGTCATCCCGGCCCTCTAAGGGTTAATTCCCCTCCTTGCGTAAATCACTCCATTCTTTCTTTCTCTCTCACACTCATACTGGCTATCGGTGACGGTAACCGCGCGCTCGCGCGACAGGCCCGGGACGTGCTGCCCTCGCTGCATCGCGGCCGCTTCAGGCGTCGCAAATCGGCGCGTGTCAATGGCCAACGCGTTGCTGCGCGGTCAGCACTCGAAATTTCTAGCAGCAACGGCGGACATTTCAACCGCGAATTTCTGCTTGCTACTAGAATTCCGCGTTCGAAGGTCGTTGGATTCTTCGATGTTTAACTTTCTTTACATACTATTCATTTCTACATTTTAACTATATTTTTACAATACAATTTTTCTGTTTTCTATAATTAACCAAAACACGTAACGTAACATACATACATTTTCGGTCTTCCATTTATTTGGAACTATAAATGGATTAATTTTACCTTCACCTAACTCTAATAAAAATGAAGCAAATTGTTTATTTTTTGAGCGAATATTTTGTTAATTTTAAAACTTTAAAGAGAGGCCATAAATGAGAAAATTCGGTTGTGTCCTGTACTATACTGTCTCGGTAACCATGTTTTAGGACTGGCAGAATTTGTCTAAAATCGCCTCCTAATACTATCAATTTACCACCAAATGGAACATCACTGTAACATATATCTTTGAGTGTTTGATCAACAATTTTCAAAGCTTTTTTTGGGATCATTGATGCTTCATCCCAAACTATAATATCTACTTCCCGTAATTTTTTTTTATCTGATTCTAATTTTAGAAAAGCACTTTCAATACTGTTTAAATCTAAAGGAAGTCTAAAAGTACGATGACTTGTCATTCCTCTAGGTAATAAAATAGATACGATTCCTGTCCAAGCCATTGATAACATTTTTTTATTCAAAGATAAAAAATGATAAGTATATTAAAGTCTTGTATATGAAAGTTTTTCCTGAACCTCCAGGTCCATCAATAAAATAAATTTTATTTTTGTTAGTTATAATTTCATTAAAAATTAATCTTTGATTAGTAGTTAATTGATTAAACAAAATTTCAAAAAGATTTTTACTGTTTGCTAAATTTTCAGGACTTTCTTCGATACTATTTATTGTTGGTTCAGGTAAACTATAATCTTTACAACTTTTATCTTCAGTTTGTAAGATATTTTGAATGTGTGACAAAGCATTATTTTCTTTATTTTCTTTAAAATCTTCAGTAAAAAAAGCTAAGATAAACCATGCAAAGAATTTACGTAATTGAAAAGGAAGCATGATATTACTAACTTGCTTCATCAAAAATAATATAAATTTGGGAATCACCTTCTATTAAACCCATAGCAAGTGCTGCTTCTTTATATGTTTCATATGAGACGTTATTAAATTTTCGTAAATCTTTAAAACAAGTAGCACCTTTTATGCGGTTCAACAGTAATTTAAAAAAAAATCTTTCATTATCTTTAGGTGAAACAATATTTAATCGCCCAATCGCATCAAATTGTTTATTGCGTTCTCTACTTTTCCATACTTTAGATTTGGTAAATCCATAATATCGAGGAATTTCAACATATTTTATATTTTTCGCAAACTGATCGATTTTGTTTAATTTAAACCACGCTGTTAAAGTAGTTTCTCTATTACGCAAAGCTTTAAATTCTTTATTTTCTTCGAAAACAATTTTTTGTTGATTCTCGGTATGTACGGCTAAATCAATGACAGTATGGCTTCTACCATACAAAGAAAACGTTTCTAGGCGCCAAGCGGCTTCCATTGAGTTCAAATATGTACCGTCAATATATTGTGAAATTTCATCAAAAACTACAGAAGTCTCTTCATCTACTTTATGTATTTTCTGAATTTTACACAATGCTCTGTCACCTCCTTTATGTATATAATCAAACATATATTTGATACTTTGAATTGATGCACAATATTCAACGTTAATATGACATTTATATTTCTGTAGTAAAAAACTATTATATGGAACTTTATTATAAACTATTATATGGAATTTTATTATCAACATAAACGATTGGACCAGTTTTTGTTTTATATGTATGATTATCTGCAGAATTATCTTGTCGTCGATATTCTGGATAACCATTTTCTTTCAAAATTGTAAAATCACGAAATTGTTTAGGAAATTTTTATCTTTAACAATACAAGGTGATTTATTTGTATGAGGCCCATGCAACATATGCTTAATTACTAATTTTTGCATCTTTTTATTATTATTATTTGGAATTTCTGCAGAAATATATTTATCAATTGTGTTAGGAGTCATTATTTTATTATTCGAATGTAATGTAGACAAAAACGTTACATTCCTATAAATGAAATAAAACAAAATTTATAAACTATTGCATATTATTAATAACCTTACAACTACATTACTCACCTAAATTTTTAGAAATATTACGTAATTTTTCAATATTATGTTTCTTTTTCTTTATTTTTTTTTGTATAAACCCTGAATTTAATTTTTTCAATTTATTATTTTCTTCTAAATTTTCAATGTATCTTAAATATTTTTCTTCTTATAAAATATAATCTGCAACTATAATTATAAAATTATTTTTATATCATATTATTGTATTTTTTAAAATAATCAATTCATATATAATTAAAACTTAAACACTAGCTTTCCATATTTATTTGATCTAAATTTTTGTAATTGTTATTCATTATACTTAATACAAATTTTACATAAATAATATGATTTTATATTCTGACGGAAAATAAACTATATGAATAACATACATAATGTATGGATAGCGATCAAGCTATCGAAACGTCGTATATTTAATTTAAATCAGTTGTACTCATTAACATCAATAGAGTCCCACACAAGAAATACCAAAAATGAGTGATAGAATCATACAAAGAGATACATAATGTATTCTTTTGTTATATCAATAGATAACATCACATTTATATCTCTTTTAAGTCTTTTCAGTCTCGATTACTTCTGTGTTTAGCTCTCCAATTTTATTTTTAATGTATGTCTAGCAAATTTGTATAAAAAAAAAGAATATTTTTTAAACAGAGAAAAATAAATATTTCTAAATTTAAAAAACACAATTCAGTTTCCAGTTGTGTTACCTATTTCTATAATATTCTTTTTTAACAATTACACATTACAAATGGGGGTTGGCGAGCGGAGCGAGCAGGGGGCGAAGCCCCCCTAGTATATATATATATATATATATGTCTGTAAATTGGTACTTTTGAGGAGAT
Source organism: Torymus aiolomorphi (assembly GCA_036365515.1). Lineage (NCBI taxonomy): Eukaryota > Metazoa > Arthropoda > Insecta > Hymenoptera > Torymidae > Torymus > Torymus aiolomorphi. Next base: position 179,914,361 of record CM070875.1, read on the forward strand.
GTGAACCTTTCGCTCAGAGTTCGGACAATGTGACTAAAGAAATAATGACCATCAGGTTACCGACTCTGGGAAAAGGGGGTATAGATTTCTCCTCAAAAGTCGCGATTCTTGCGTTGAGGAGTCTCTTCAAAATGCCGACGTCTCTTCAAAAGTATCGATCTATACGTTGATATCTCTTCAAATATACCAATTCCCATAGTTATGACATATTATATATATATATATATATATATATATATATATATATATATATATATATATATATATATATATATATATATATATATATATATATATATATATATATATATATATATATATATATATATATATATATATATATATATATATATATATATATATATATATATATATATATATATATATATATATATATATATATATATATATATATATATATATATATATATATATATATATATATATATATATATATATATATATATATATATATATATATATATATATATATATATATATATATATATATATATATATATATATATATATATATATATATATATATATATATATATATATATGGGTTTTCCGAGTCGCCAAGTTTAAAAAATTAAGAAAACAGCTTATTAGTGCTTAATTTATTTTATTAATTATCCTCAATTTCATCTTGCAGAAAAAAATCAAGATCATCATCAGAAGATATTTCTTCTTCATCAGATATCTGGTTAGCTAGGATATTAGGATACCTTTCTTCTTGCATAATTAATAATTGTCTCATTTCCTCTGTTAAAACTTGATTCCTTTTTTCTTTCATTTTTCTTGATAGCGATATCAATGGATCCGAATATAAAAATAATCTTTGGAACAAGTCAGTGTTTGTTGCTAATCTGAAATGAGAAAAGAACCGAGTTTTATACTTAAAAATAAATATAATTTTATAATTAAGGTGGTCTTGGACCTAGTGGCATCTGATACTAAAATCAGCTAAAAAAAGAAAAATATAGTTTAAACAATATACAATATAATATATTATATGGCAAGACAATAAATATAATGTACTATAAATGAATTCTATTTGTTATAAAATGGAAGCAAATAATTTGTAAATGCTAAAAACCACAAAAACATTAAAATTCATGAATTAAAAGTTTTTTTTTTTTTCATAAAAAAAATATTATAAAACTACAGATTAATATCCTCGGCCATTTTATGAAAAATAGTGTATATTTATAGTATATATCGATGGCTGAGCAGAGGATCATGCCATCTCGGCGCGGCGGTGAAAAAGATGCCATCTCGCCGAGACGTTGAAGAAGATGCCATCTCGGCGCGACGATGAAGAAGATGCCAAGTCGCGGGTGTCTCATTTTTCGCACTTTTCAAATGCACGTAACTTTGCACAGAATCCACCAATTTTAACGATTCTTATATCAAATTAAACCTCTTATCTTCTACTCTAATTTAAGATGAGAATCATTGAAATCGGTGGATTCTGTGCAGAGTTACGTGCATTTGAAAAGTACGAAAAATGAGACGCCCCGCGACTTGGCATGTTCTTCATGGTCACGACGAGATGGCATCTTCTTCAACGTCGCGGCGAGATGGCATCTTCGTCGCCGTGGCGCCAGATTGCATGATGCTCCACTCAGCCGTCGATATATTGTATATTTAGAATCGATGAGATGAATGACAGCAATCATATGTAAAAAGTTAAAAAGTGGGATTGAATGATCTAGCTGGACCATTCGATTCCTTTTATCAACATTTATATTGTATATTGTTCAACTTACGAATAAATGCTGAGCTGTAAAATACCTGAACTTTGTTAATTAGGGTTTAAATTTTCTTAATTATGCAAATAGAGATTTGACCAGTAATCTTTTGATGATAATAATTTATCTAACGCTATATATAAATACTCACCTAGAAATCTTCCGAGCAAATTTTTCCCGAAACCTTTTGATATTTTTGTGGTTCGCTTCTAGAGGTTCCTCAGGAAACCATCCTACATGCATAGAAGGAGGCATGTAATACCAAGGATAGGTGTCTACATATTTTCGAGCCGTTTCAAGACAGTACGCTTTGAATGCATTTATATTCATGTTCTCATGAGTGGAAATAACTCCCAAAATAGTTTTGAAGCGGCAAAGAAGATCTTTATCAAAACCTGTTTTTAGAAAAATTATTTTGAATTATTTTGTAATTAAGAATATAACGAGGTTCCTAGATAAAATACGGAGAAAATAAGAATCTCGGTTCAACGTATTTTATCGAACTCGTTTGGCTCTCGTTCCCGTGATTTTGTGCATCCCGAGTAGATGTATTTGCGACCTACATACGGGGATAGCACGACTATTGCCATTGCAAAGTATATAGACAATTTACAAATATTACATTATTGTTTTTTAATTTATAAATTTAATTCTTACAAACCAGCGAAATAAGGTAGGTTAAAAAATAACATGAAAAAAAGGACGGAGTTATCAAATATTGGAATATTACCTGTAACTTCAGCTATAATGTCAATGTTATTGAAAAATCTTCTTGCCGTATTCCCATCGTTCGTGTTACCCGATCCTGGAGTAGGTTGATCTACGATAACTCCCAGAGATCCTCTGAGTTTCTCTTGTATCTGAGACTTTTTCAGATTTAAATTACTTCGAAAATCTTTGGGCACCTTTCGAAACAAATACATAATTTTTAAAAACTTTCGTAAAAATATCAATGAACAGTAAATATACTTATTATCATTGTTAATGAAATGAATTGATTAAAACAATGTTATATTATTTTAATAACCATTAGCGACAAATTTATTAGTATGTTAGCAACTACAAGATACTATATCGTTAATGAGCGCACTACACGCACCACCCTTCGTCTTTTTTTTCATTTCTTTTACATTTGATGTTCGAGTTCAAGATTGGATAATTCGCTCCACGAGACGATCGATATTCTCGAATGCTTCAATTATATAAAGGAATAATGGAACGTTTTACTTAAATTTAAGATTTTTTGTACTTACCCTCCATTTTCTAAAATACAAACGGTATGAAATGTGTAAGACCAATTCCATAAATCTAATTTGAGCGTGTAACACTCTTAATTCGTATTTTAAAGATGCCACATTGATTGGCTGATCAAGAACTTTATCGATATCATTCAGCATTGATATCTTAGCACCACAAACGTAGCACTGTTGGCTAGACGAATGAGTTAGAGCATTACATACCTATAATTGATTAATATATAGTATATACATAGTACAGGTTTAAAAACGTTTTACAACGAATTTCTCAGTAAAAAAGAACTTTTTTGTAGTATAATTGGATCGTTGCATAAAAAAAATTCACTACATCCACCTTTTAGAATATTAAAAAAGAATGAACACGTATTTTTTCTTTTTTCACATGGATAAATATTAACCGAGTTAAAGACGTTTAATATTTTCGGATTTTTTATAAATATATTGATAAATATATTGATAAATATGTACTGCAATGTTAATGGCGTCACAGTCATATTAATGGGAAAAATTCAATGAGCTTTAACACTTTCAATTTACAACTAATCAAAATAAAAAATACATGTCCATTATTTTTTGCCCCTTTATATAAATTTATTTTTTATGCAACGACTCAATTAATATAATTATTTATCGTGCTACGTAAAGGTAAAAAGTATTGCAAAACTGACTGAAAGTCTTGTAAAAATTACAAAACGCTTAACCCTTAATAATAAAATGTTGCTGATAAAACCTGCGGCAAAGGCATAAACAGATTATAATTTAAGTTTTTGGGGTCAAACGGGATTAAGTAGACCAAATTAGTGTGGCAAAATGATCTATAATACATTTACTTTATGTATAAAAAGTGACATTTAATAAAAATGAATATATGTATTTTCAGTAAATATAATCAATCTATTGCTTTTTTACAGCTTTTAATTCATGCGAGCCCCCATAATATTAAATAAATTTTAAACTACCTTGCCATCTATCATTGTTAACATCATTCCTGAACTTATTGTACAATCAGCAATATTTATATCCTGTAGTTGTTCGATTCTCTGTTTGAAGTGGTCTTCTCTGTTTTGCCATAATTTGCTCGTTTCATTTTCAAACGATATCTCAATTGGCCGGCAAAGCCTAGTTGAAGATGGTTTTTTATTAACCCATAAAGTTTTTCTGGTGCTCTTATCGACCAAAAGAAGTAGCACCATTGAAATGCAAAATATGCTCTCACAAAAAGCTCTGTCGTCGTTGGCTTTTTGTTTGTAAGCAGGAGCGTTTGTACCGTCGAATCCATATTTTGATATCAACTCCAGTTGGACTACTGAATTTCCTTGAAAATTTATATTCAAATACTTTATCAACCGAGTGATCGTATGGTGCATTAAATTTTGCAGTGGTACTTGACACTTTGTTTCGGTGATCATTATACTTTCTGGGTACATCTCCTTTTTAGCTTTTGAGATCTGTATTTATATAGAATAATATGAAAAATAATTCACACACACGCGCACACAGAAAAAGAAATATTTACAGAGTTAATGAATTATTCTTTTAAATAATATTACATTATTTGAAGAACTATGTAAGAATGTGAAAGTATAATAATTGTAAATTTTGGCATTTAGCATTTTTCGAAGGCATCAATAAATAAAGTTTAAGGAAGCTAAGTGCCAATGAATTGGCAGCGGGTTTTCATATTAAATCGATATTTCTTAGTAGTTAAGAAATATGATTTACCCTTATTACTGAAATAATTTGACCTGTAAGTTGCTCGCAAAATAATCATCGCGAAACAGAATTATATATTAAGTAACAAAAGATCAGTTTACGTTTACGGAAAAAACAATGGATATCTCGGCGAAGCGTGTGAAAAGGTTCTATCTCAGCTGAGCACGTAAGAAGGTGACCTCTGGTATCTCTTATAGCTGCGAGATGGAACCTTATGGAACCTTTTTATGCGCTCAGATGAGATAATAGGACCTTGCCAGGCGCTTTGCCGACATAGTACATTTTTCTTCTCACTTGACGATATGTAAAAGTGTAAATTTCCAATACCTCTGTGTACGCAGGATAAATATCGTTGTTGCTTATTATTAAATATAATGCTGTATTTCTCATTAAATTATAAAAAAATTTCGTGAAGTTTCCATCTACGAGAAGCGCTAAAGCTTCTTCCACAAAAAATCTCCGTGGAGGATTTTGAAAGTCTTCATGATTTGATTTGCACAGTCGCGATCAAATATTATCTCTATCAATTTACTGCCATTTCCATTTTCATCAAGTTTAAGTTTTTTTTTAAGACATCGACACATTCTTCGTTACTTACTCTTTTAGATAAATCATTGGTTTCTCTACTTAGAGAGGCTTTTGAGCTACTTTCGTACGAAAGCTTAGATCGCCCGACTATATTTATCAACAGAAAAATTAAATACATAACGTTAATTATTAATACTATTTGAAGTAAATGCCCAAAAAATTAATCTATTTATAATCAAAGGTAGTGCATATAATTACAAAAGCAGATGGACAAAAATTCATTTATACAAAACTAAGTCTATTCTACACAGATCAATCGAAGTACTCCTGCCATTGCTCTTTTAAGACTGAAAAAATTGTAATAGTTTTATTTTTTAATAGCACAGACATTAAAAACGAATAACTAATATATATATTGAAATTATTATAGAAGACTAACTTTGTATATTAAAAACAGTTTATTTAAGGTAGTTCTCGAGTAAACTGTGCTCTGCAGATTTTTTTTCTGAAATTTCAACTGTAGATTAATAGAGTTATTCTTTACCGGTGGCTACAATTTTAGAGATCTCAGCGAAGCCTCTATCGGAACATAAATTCTCAAAGTTTGGACTTTTAATACGTAGGTTATGGAAAAAGGTGTAAAAAAATAACATACTCATTAATTAAAGAAATAATCTCTAGGGAAACTCTGTAAAAAACAATTATGTCATTTAGATATTTAGAACATTGAAGTGAAAATTCACACAGATAGCGAAACCATTTTCGAGTTATTGTAATTCAAAGTAGCGTTCTTTTAGTTGACACACGATCGCACGCTGCGACTGCAAGAGAGAGAGAGAGGGCACGCACAAGTTAGAGATGCAGAGCGAGAATGCCTGGTTAGGTTATACCGTCCGCTCAAAAAGTTCTTATCTCGCCCAGCGCAAATAAAACGCGCGTGGCAGGCAAGTGAGAGAGAGAGAGAGAGAGAGAGAGAGAGAGAGAGAGAGAGAGAGAGAGAGAGAGAGAGAGAGAGAGAGAGAGAGAGAGAGAGAGAGAGAGAGAGAGAGAGAGAGAGAGAGAGAGAGAGAGAGAGAGAGAGAGAGAGAGAGAGAGAGAGAGAGAGAGAGAGAGAGAGAGAGAGAGAGAGAGAGAGAGAGAGAGAGAGAGAGAGAGAGAGAGAGAGAGAGAGAGAGAGAGACAGAGAGAGACGAAAATTTTGTTTCCGATTGCCAGTCGAGAACTACCTTAATAGAAAATAATATGAGCTTACAGAAACAAATTATTATAAATAAATTATTTACCTGGCCTCGCAGGGACTGGATCTGGAACATTATTTTCAGTAAAAATAAAATTAAATTCTTTTTCGAGCCAACTATTAAAGTTCTCTTCGAAACCTTCGAAATTTCTTTTATTTTTATTTAAAGATTTTAGGTTTTTTTTTATAATTGTTGAAAAAGCTAGTAGTAAGTTTTCTTTTTAAAGCGATTTTCACTTTGACATCACAATCAACCAAATTATAGAGCTTTAATAATTCACTGAGAACAAACTCTATTTTTTCGGAAAATTTGCCACATCCGTTTTTAAATATAATATAAATTTTGCGGTATTGAACTACAAACGCTATCATTTCAATTATAGTTACCAACTGATTTTTTAGATGTTCTTTCGTCAAGAGCTTTCTAAAGACTAATGTACTAAACCATTTTAAAAACAGTAAAATATGCATTTTGTAAACATATATTTTGTATACACATAAAGTCATGATACTCGTATTATGTACTGCCCACATAGCATGAAAGCTTCCTGGAAGTTTTATGAAAGCTTCCAAGAAAGATTCGGAATCTTACAGGAAGCTTACATGGAAGATTCCTGAAAGCTCAAAATGTCCGCCCTTTTTTCTCACAAAAAGCTTTCAGGAAAGATTCTATTAATCTTCCCAGAAAGCTTTCCGGGATCTTTCATCAAACTTTTAAAAGAGTAACTGGAAGCTTTGTGAAAGATTTGTCAATCGTTCTGGAAGCTTTCTTGAAAGAATACGGTAAGTTCACAGAGAATCTTTCAGGAAGACTTTAGTAAGATAGCTGTAAATATCTTTATAAGGTTTTTGATAGTTTTATTTAAATCTTTCAGAAAGCTTACATGCAAGATTCCTGAAAGCTCAAAATGTCCGCCCTTTTTTCTCACAAAAAGCTTTCAGGAAAGATTCTATTAATCTTCTCAGAAAGCTATCCGGGATCTTTCATCACACTTTTAAAAGAGTAACTGGTAGCTTTGTGAAAGATTTGTCAATCTTTATGGAAGTTTTCTTGAAAGAATACGGTAAGTTTACAGAGAATCTTTCAGCAAGACTTTAGTAAGATAGCTGTAAAGATCCTTGTAAGGTTTTTGATAGATTTATTGAAATCTTTCAGAAAGCTTACATGAAAGATTCCTGTAAGCTTAAAATTCCGCCCAATTCTTTCTCGAAAGGATACGGTAAGTTTACAGGAAGTCTTCCAATAAAACTTTAGTAAGGTAGCTGTAAAGATCCTTGTAAGGTTTTTGATAGATTTATTGAAATCTTTCAGAAAGCTTACATAAAAGATTCCTGTAAGCTTAAAATTCTGCCCAATTTACTGGCAAAAGCTTTAAAAAAAAGTCTATTATTATTTCCGGAAAACTTTCCAGGACCTTTCATCAAGTTTTTAAAAGAGTAACTGGAAGCTTTGTGAAAGATTTGTCAATCTTTCAGAAAGATTCTACGAAACATTCTAGTAATCTTTCAAGAAACCTTTCACGAACCTTTTTTCAAGTTCTTGAAAGATTACTTTGGAACTTAGAGCCATACATATTACATACAATACTCTAAAGTATAACTATTACAATTCTCGCATATTATTTAGAATTTATTACTATATTAATCGCAATTTTTTCATCGCGGAAAAAATTTTACATAAAATTTTTTGACCTAACCGGGAATCGAACCTACAACCCTTGGGTTATTACGCACGCATGCTATCCGTTACGCTATCGCTCGCTTGAAGGAGTTGGAACATTTTCATCCAAATATGGTGTACTATCTACGATTATTTAATTGTTATTAAATAATATCATACATACATACCTAACATACATGTTATTATTTCGATTATTCATCTAAAATATTAATGGCTTTAAAATGGCCATGTAAAATACCGAAACGATACCTACCTTACCGGCACCTAAGTTTTATTTTTTTTATCGTATTTAAACAAAAATTTCAGAGAAAAGCGCTCTTTTACGGAAATCCAACGCTTTTTCCTAAAGTTTGTGTTTAGATGTAATAAAAAAAATAAAATTTTGGTGCCGATAAGCTAGGGATCTACGTTTGAGTTGAACATGGCCTCAAAGTTAAAACGGTATTATAAAATCAAGTTTCAATTAAAACATTATAAAATCAATTATAAATGTATTAAAATATTATCAAATTTACTTTATTTATATTTGCTTATATTCTATATATGTTTAATATAAATGGATAAAGAAATTTTTCAATTCATTAAAAAAGCATAATTTTGTTCTAAGTTGATGAAATCTTCAAATCTATATTTTCAACTGAAAAATAACTTCAAAATAGTCTCAAAAGAGATGAAAAGAGAGGGGATTAAACATATTGCAAGAATATGTGTTTATATTAGATGCATCTTTAAGATGAAATGGCGAAAAAGTTATTTACAATTCATATAACTATTATGTATTTAGAAAAAGTTGTTACTTTTTCATATCACATTTTTAAGACCAAAATAACTCGTGAGTAGTTATAAATACATAATTTATAATGAAATTAACTCTACTTTAAGAATATCGGTATCCATTTTCTATACCTGAAGAACCAATTAAAATAGTACATTTCGATACTAGTGCGAGGATTTGATTTTCCCCTCGTGTGACTGTTTGCACCCGAGCGAAGCGAGGGTGAAAAGGTCACACGAGGAGAAAATCAACTTCTCACACAAGTGTCGAACCGTATTTTTTGACACGATGTGCGAGAAGTGAGATTTTTGCACGCATCGTTTAACGCAGCGTGCGAGAAATCGAACTTCTCGCACGGAGTTTCAAAAAGAAAATTATTTCTCAAACAACAAATTTTGGCAAAATTGTTATTTTATCAAAATAACACCTTATTGTCATTCATTTGACTCCAAAATTTAATCAGTTCTGAGTTAAGACATACGTAAGATGCATGCAAAAGTTCAGCTCATTACGTCTATCCGTTCAGGAGTTATGCCGGGGACAAAATTTCGTTTCATAAATTCATACATACATACATTTTTTTAAAACCTATTATTTTGACTCAGAAACCTCAAAAACATCGAAATTCATCAAAATCTCTGTTTTGAAAATTTTCACTATTACAACGCTTTCTCTTTGAGAAATAAATATAGTGTCAATAGGGAGAAATAAAATTCGTATACTGAATATATTTTTTGAAACTCCGTGCGAGAAGTGAGATTTCTCGCACGCTGCGTTAAACGATGCGTGCAAAAATCTCACTTCTCGCACGTCGTGTCAAAAAATACGGTTCGACACTTGTGTGAGAAGTTGATTTTCTCCTCGTGTGACCTTTTCACCCTCGCTTCGCTCGGGTGCAAACAGTCACACGAGGGGAAAATCAAATCCTCGCACTAGTATCGAAATGTACTATTAACACTCCGTGCGCAAAGCTCGACTTCGCACACGCTCAAATAAAAAAGCATATGCTAAATCAAGCTTTGTACACGTCGTATACAAAAATACGGTTCGATACGCGAGCGAGAAGGTGATTTTAACCTTGTGTGACCTTTTCACCCTAACTTCGCTCAGGCGCAAACGTCCACACTAGGATAAAATCACTTTGACGCACTAGCATCGAAATTTATCTGTATTATTTTGACTCTCCGTGCGCAAAGCGCGATTTCGCGCACGCTTGTTTTTTGAATGAAAAAGCATACGCTAAATCAAGCTTTGTACACATCGAGTCAAAAGATACTATTCGATACACAAGCGATAAGGTGCACGCGTTAGTATCAAACTGTACTATTTCTAAACAAAGAAAATATTAACTTTAATTATTAATTTTAAACATTCATTTGGAAAAACACGTCTTCCTTTTATACAAATACAATACTCAGAATTCATTTGGCAATACTTATGAGAGTACTATTATGAGAGATAATTGTTGAAAAATTGGATCAAAATGACAAAAATGCAGATTCCTACTTATCAACATTAAAATTATTTTTAATTAAAAAGTTTTTAAACAGTTTTTTGGAAAACCACAATTTTAACGCCCTCCTTATATTTAAATACTATACATAGAATTATTTTATAGCCATTCTATTATAATTTTGATAAAGTATACTCGTTGGAAGATGATGTCGGTATCCAACATCTCCTTAAAGCATTCATTTTTGGAATATTTTATTAAGGGTTCCCGAAATCTTTCTAAAGCTTTCATGAAATGTTGCTTAGTTGCATAGGTGGAATTTTTTGTTATTCCATTAAACTTACGGCAAGCTTTCGCGGAACCTTACCAGAATATGTTCCAATAATCTTTGACTTATTGTCACTGCAATCTTTTATGAAAGGTTCTATTTATGTTGAGTAGAATCTTCCCTGGGGGTATTCATAAATCTTTTTTAAAAGTTTTTCGGAAGATTTGCAATGAATGTTATAGTTCGATCTTTCACTAAGCTTACTGTAACCCTTCTGGTTACCTTCCATGATAGATTCCAGTATTCATGAATCTTTCTGAAAAATTTTTCAGAAGATTTGCAATTTATGTTCCAGTTTATCTTTCAGTAAGCTTACTGTTACCTTTCTAGTTATCTCCCATGAAAAATTCAAGTATCTATTATTAGAATGTTTCATGGAAGATTCTGGAAACCTTTCAAAAGCTTTCATGGAATGTTACTGAATCGCACATTTGGAATTTTTTTGGCTGGTTCCACAAAAATTACGGGAAGCTTTCATGAACATTGCAAGGGAACGCGACTGGGGAGTTTTGCCGGAACCTTCCATTAGGCTTTTCCATTATTTTTCGGTAATCATGCTAACTGCAATCTTTCATGCAAGATTTTATTGATGTTTAGTAGAATCTACCCTGAAAGTATTCAGTAATCTCTTTCAAAAGGCTTTTGGAAGATTTTCAATCAATTTTTCAGTTTAATCTTTCAGTAAGCTTACTGTAACCTTTCTAGTTATCTTTTATGAAAGATTCCAGTATCAATTCTGAGAATGTTTCATGTAAGGTTCCGGAACCCTTTCAAAAGCTTTCATTGTATATGGTTGAGTCTTATAGTTCGAATCTTTTTTGTTGATTCCGTTAAACTTACGTGAAGCTTCCGTGTAACATTGCAAGGTAACGGTACTGGAAAGTTTCGCCGGAACCTTCCATTAAGCATATCGCATTATTTTTCGCTAATCTTTTATGGTAAGCATGGATGCTTACTGCAATATTTCATAAAAGTTTCCATTTATGATCAGTGCAATCTTCCCTGCAAGGATTTTGAAATCTGTTTTGCAATCTTACCGTAAGCTTTCAACAAAGATAAAAATGTAATCATCTCAAAAGCTTACTGTAATATTGTTATTTTCTTTCGTAAAAAATTCCTGTAATCTTTTGTTCATGCTCCCTATAATCTTTCATGAAAGGTTCTGTTTAGGTTTAGTGGAATCTTTCCTGCAAGGATTTTGTAATTTTTTTTACAAGCTTAGCGTAAGCTTTCAACAAAGATAACAATGTAATCTTTCCAAAAGCTTACTGTAATATTGTTATTTCCTTTCGTGAAAAATTCGTGTATTGATTCATGGAATATTTCATGTAAAATTCCCGTAAGCTTACCAGAAGCTTACATGTAATATTCGTCGATTGGTCATTTGCAATCTTGATTGGAATATTGCTTTAACCTTTCTGAAAGCATACAAGAAACCTTAAAATGTAATCTTTCTGATTGTTTCAGTTAACTTTTTAAAAGATTAAGGAAAGCTTCAGCTGGAATATTTCTTAAATCTTTCTTTGGGAAGCTTTCATGCTATGTGGGTAGGAATGTTACGGATTCGCATAGTTGGAATTTTTTCGGTTGGTTCTCTAAAACTTACGGGAAGCTTTCGTGGAACATGGCAAGGTAACGCTACTGGAAAGTTCCGTGAGGACCTTCCATTAAGCTTTACACATCATTTTTCGATAATCTTTTATTCATGCTCACTGCAATCTTTCATGGCAGATTTCATTTAGGTATAATGGAATCTTCCCTGAAAGTATTTATAAATCTTTTTCTAAAGGTTTTTGGAAAATTTGAAATCAATGTTCCAGTTTAATCTTTCAGAAAGCTTACTGTAACCTTTATAGTTCTCTTTCATGAAAGATTCCAGTATCAATTATTAGAATGTTTCATGAAAGATTCTGTCAGCTTTTCAAAAGCTTTCGTGTAATGTTACTCTGGTGAATAGTTAGAATCATTTGGTTGTTTTTGCGAATCTTACGGGAAGCTTTCGTGGAACATTGCAACGTAACGCTACTGGCTTTACGCATTATTTTTCGGTAATATTTTGTTCATGCTTACTGTAATCTTCCATGAAAGGTTCCACTTATGTATAGTAAAATCTTCCCCGAAAGTATTAATGAATCTTTTTCAAAAGTTTTTCGGAAGATTTGCAAGAAATCTCCCATTCTAATCTTTCAGTAAGCTTACTGTAACCTTTTTCATTACTTTTCATGAAAGAGTCCGTATCGATTCTGAGAAGGTTACAAGTAAGGATCCGGGAACCTTTCAAAACCTTTCATGGAATGTTACGCCAGTCTCATAGTTGGAATCTTTTTTGTTGATTCCGTGAAACTTACGGAAAGCTTTCGTGAAACATTTCCAGGTATTGCTACTGACAGCTTCAGCTGGAGCCTTCCATTAATCTTTTCGCATTATTTTTCGGTAATCTTTTGTTCATGCTTACTGCAATCTTTCATGAGAAGTTCCATTTTTGTTTAGTCGAATGTTCCCGGAACGCATTCATCAATCTTTCTCAAAAGTTTTTCGGAAGATTTGCAAGAAATGTTCCTGTTCAATCTTTCAGTAAGCTTACTGTAATCTTTCTAGTTATCTTTCATGGAAGACTCCAGTATCGATTCTTAGAATGTTTCATGGCGGATGTCGGTAACCTTTCAAAAACTTTCATGGAATGTTACGGAATCGCATAGCTGGAATTTTTTTGGTTGGTTTCCGAAAACTTACGGGATGCTTTCGTGGAGCATTGTAAGGTAACGCTACTGGTAAGTTTTGCCGGAACCTTCCTTTAAGCTCTTTGCATTATTTTTCGGTAATCTTTCATTCATGCTTACTGACACCTTTCATGAAAGGTTCTATTTATGTTCAGTGGAATCTTTATTGCAAGGATTTGGGAATCTCCTTTGCAATCTTAGTGTAAGCTTTCAACAAAGATAACGGTGTAATCTTCCCAAAAGCTTCCCGTAATATTTTTGTTTCCTTTCGTGAAGGATTCCTGGATTGATCCCTGCAAGGTCTTGGGAATCTCTTTTGCAATCTTAGCGTGAGCTTTCAACAAAGATAACAGTGTAATATTTCTAAAAACTTACTGTAATATTGCTGTTTCCTTTCGTGAAAGATTCCTGAATTGATTCCTGAAATATTTCACGTAAGATTCCCGCAGGCTTTCCAGGAGCTTACGTGTAATATTCGTCGAAAGGACATTTGGCAATCTTGATTGTAATATTGCTTTAACCTTCCGGGAAGCTTACAAGAAAGCTTACAATGAAATCTATCTGAAAGTTTCAGTTATCTTTTAGAAAGGTTGAGGAAAGCTTCCATTGGAATATTTCTTGAATCTTTCACTGGGAAGCTTTCATGCTATGTGCGGGAAGATTTCATTATCGATTCTTAGAATTTTTCATGGTGGGTGTCAGCAAGCTTTCAAAAACATTAATGGAATGTTACGGGATCTCATAGTTGGAATTTTTTGGTTGGTTTTCGAAGATGTACGAGAAGCTTTCGTGGAACATTGCAAGGTAATCCTACTGGAATGTTTCGCGGGAACTTTCCATTAAGTTTTTCGCATTATTTTTCGGTAATGTTGCATTCATGCTTATTGCAATCTTTCATGAAAGGTTCCATTTATGTATAGTGCAATCTTTCCTGAAAGTATTCATCAATCTTTTTCAAAAGTTTTTCGGAAGATTTGCAAGAAATGTACCAGGTCAATCTTTCAGTAAGCTTACTTTAACCTTTCTAGTTATCTTTCATGAAAAATTCCAGTATCGATTCTTAGAATGGTTCATGGTCGATATTGGCAACCTTTCAAAAACTTTCATGGAATGTTACGGCATCGCATAGTTGGAATTTTTTCGGTTGGTTCGCTTAAACTTACGGGAAGCTTTTGTGGAACATTGGAAGTTAACGCTACTGGAATGTTCCGCGGAACCTTCCATTAAGTTTCTCGCATTATTTTTCGATAATATTGCATTCATGCTTATTGCAATCTTTCATGAAAGGTTCTATTTATGTTTAGTGGAATTTTTCCTGCAAGTATTTGGGAATCTCTTTGGTAATCTTAGCTTAATCTTTCAAGAAAGATAACAGTGTAATCTTCCCGAAAGCTTACCGTAATATTGTTGTTTCCTTTTGTGAACGATTCCTGTATTGATACCTGCAAGGATTTGCGAATCTCTTTTGCAATCTTACAGTAAGCTTTCAACAAAGGTAACAGTCTAATCTTCCTAAAAGCTTACTGTAATATTGTAGTTTCATTTCGTAAAAGATTCCTGTATCAATCCCTGCAAGTATTTGGTAATCTTTTCTGCAATCTTAGCGTAAGCTTTCAACAAAGATAACAGTATAATCTTCCCAAAAGCTTACTGTAATATTGCTGTTTCCTTTTTTGAAAGATTCCTGTATTGATCCCTGCAAGGATTTGGGAAGCTCTTTTTCAATCTTAGCGTAAGCTTTCAACAAAGCTAACAGAGTAATATTCCCAAAAGCATACTGTAATATTTCCTTTTCCTTTCGTGAAAGATTCCTGTATTGATCTCTGCAAGGATTTGGGAATCTCTTTGGTAATCTTAGCGTAAGCTTTCAAAAAAGATAACAGTGTAATATTTCTAAAAGCTTACCGTAATATTGCTGTTTCCTTTTGTGAACGATTCCTGTATTGATCCCTGCAAGGATTTGGTAATCTTTTCTACAATCTTAGCGTAAGCTTTCAACAAAGATAACATATAATCTTCCCAAAAGTTTACTGTAATATTGCGGTTTCCTTTTTTGAAAGATTCCTGTATTGATCCTTGCAAGGATTTGGGAAGCTCTTTTTCAATCTTAGCGTTAGCTTTCAACAAAGATAACAGTGTAATCTTTCTAAAAGTTTACCGTAATACTGCTGTTTCCTTTCGTGAAGATTCCTGTATTGATCCCTGCAAGGATTTGGGAATCTCTTTGGTAATCTTAGCGTAAGCTTTCAAAAAAGATAACAGTGTAATCTTTCTAAAAGCTTACCGTAATATCGCTGTTTCCTTTTGTGAACGATTCCTGTATTGATCCCTGCAAGGATTTGGGAATCTCTTTTGCAATCTTACAGTAAGCTATCAACAAAGATAACATATAATCTTCCCAAAAGTTTACTGTAATATTGCGGTTTCCTTTTTTGAAAGATTCCTGTATTGATCCTTGCAAGGATTTGGGAAGCTCTTTTTCAATCTTAGCGTTAGCTTTCAACAAAGATAACAGTGTAATATTCCCAAAAGCTTACTGTAATATTGCATTTTCCTTTCGTGAAAGATTCCTGTATTGATCCCTGCAAGGATTTGGGAATCTCTTTGGTAATCTTAGCGTAAGCTTTCAAAAAAGATAATAGTGTAATCTTTCTAAAAGTTTACCGTAATACTGCTGTTTCCTTTCGTGAAGATTCCTGTATTGATCCCTGCAAGGATTTGGGAATCTCTTTGGTAATCTTAGCGTAAGCTTTCAAAAAAGATAACAGTGTAATCTTTCTAAAAGCTTACCGTAATATCGCTGTTTCCTTTTGTGAACGATTCCTGTATTGATCCCTGCAAGGATTTGGGAATCTCTTTTGCAATCTTACAGTAAGCTATCAACAAAGATAACAGTATAATCTTCCCAAAAGCTTACTGTAATATTGCTGTTTCCTTTTTTGAAAGATTCCTGTATTGATCCCTGCAAGGATTTGGGAAGCTCTTTTTCAATCTTTGCGTTAGCTTTTAACAAAGATAACAGTGTAATATTCCCAAAAGCTTACTGTGATATTGCATTTTCCTTTCGTGAAAGATTCCTGTATTGATCCCTGCAAGGATTTGGGAATCTCTTTGGTAATCTTAGCGTAAGCTTTAAAAAAAGATAACACTGTAATCTTTCTAAAAGCTTACTGTAATATTGCTGTTTCCTTTCGTGAATGATTTCTGTGTTGATTCTTGGAATATTTCACGTAAGATTCCCGTAAGCATTCTAGAAGCTTTCATGTAATATTCGTCGAAAGGACATTTGGCAATCTTGATTGTAATATTGCTTTAACCTTCCTGGAAGCTTACAAGAAATCTTACAATGAAATCTATCTGAAAGTTTCAGTTATCTTTTAAAAAGGTTGATGAAAGCTTCCATTGGAATATTTCTTGAATCTTTCACTGGGAAGCTTTCATGCTATGTGGGTGTGTAGTAATACGCAGAATACCCGAGTGAAGAAACAGAATAGCGTCTTCGAAGATCCTTCTACAATTTTTTCACATAGATACAAGTAACTTGGAAAATATTTGTATGGTTTGGAGAATGTTTCTATAAAAATTTTTAAGCACTGGCCACTATACAGTAATTGAATTGCGTAAAAATGCACGGTGCTATTATATGTAAAAATTTGATTTCAAATTTTATTGATTTCAAATAAAAACAAAGTATCATGACATTTCATTTAGAATGTCTCATATAATACTAATTTTTTATAATAGATACGATTATTATTTATCGGGAGCATAGTACGTAAGGTATATATTTAATATCCAATACTTACCGTAATACCTGAACAAACTGTATTATTTAATAAAATTGACGGACACCAGACGAAGTTTTTGTAACAGCATTTATTCGAAAATTGCAATTTTCGAATAAATGCTGTTACAAAAAGTTCGTCTGGTGTCCGTCAATTTTATTAAAATATATACTACGAGCGTTATCACTACAAGAAAACTGTATTATTGCTTCAAACATACATAAACTTGATATGATAAATAATCGAAACATTTATTCAAAACTACAAATTTTTAGATAAATATAGTATTTATGAGGTGTGTGAAATTACAAATAAATGTCATATTTCAATCGGCTTCCTAATTATTTATAATTTTATAAGTATTCAAAAACTCTATAAGGTTGAATAAATGTTAATGACATATGTACGGAAGATATTTCAAATAATATCCCGGACAAAAATGGTTCACATATGACCATATACACTCATATATAAGAATCTGCATGGACATGTATAACCATACGTGATTATATACAACCATATTTGATCATATATGGATTTTGCCTCTATATAAAAATACATGTCTGTATATAAGCAAGTATAGTCATACATGACTATACATGATCATATATCGATTTATATATATATATATATATATATATATATATATATATATATATATATATATATATATATATATATAATACTTTTGTAAGTAAGCTTCATACGTGTCCATATACGTCCATATATGAACATATATCATCATATACAAATATGTAGAACCGTATGTGATCGTACATGGACGTACATGAATGTATATAAATTTAATCAAGTATATCTATATATCATCATATATATATATATTCATATATGACTATATTTGCTAATATACAAGTATATATTGTTAATTGTAGCTAGTGGCCAAAATTACTACCAAAGTTTGTCGTGAGAAGGTGGCAAATAACAACAATAGTTTTTTACGACGTTTCGGACATCCTTTATTGATTATGTCCCTCTTCAGGCAGCAGAGAGGGACATAATTAATAAAGGATGTCCGAAACGTCGTAAAAAAACTATTGTTGTTATTTGCCACCTTCTCACAACAAACTTTGGTAGTAATTTTGGCCACTAACTACAATTAACAATATTATTAGACCACTACCATTAGCTGCTATCACCAATACAAGTATATATGTTTATATAGAGACAAAATCCATATATGATCATATATAATCACGTATGCTCATATATCCCCATGCAAATTTATATATATATGATTATATATGGCCGTATATGGATAATTTTTTCCCGGGGTATTTGCTTATGGTAGGAACATCTTTTTCACATAAATAAAAAACTTATCAACGGAAAGGGGTAATGAAAGCCTATAAATATAAGCTAACGAATAAGCCGAACCAGAATTTTTTAGTTATTTTTTTCGCGCGAAACTTTTATTTTGAGCATTTTTGTTACCTTTCAGCCCACTGTGCGCCGCCGCCCTCCTCCGGTACTCCTTTATCAGCAGTGCTTCAGCCCATATCGGTATCGCATAGGTAAGCACTGAGGTAGTCACCGACGCAAGTAATTGCCTCCTCTTTTGTCTGGGACCCCCGACATTTGGCATAAGTCGTGACAGTGTGGTGGCCACCACAGAGGCTTTGGAGCTGATCTGCTCCACCTGCTCCTTGAAGTTGAGCCTTGCGTCCAAAATTCCTCCCAGGTACCGAATGAACGGTTGGGATGTAATCTTGGTATTACCAGCTCTAAGCGTCATCAGCTCCATCGTCTTCCTGCTGGATACAAGGAGTGCCTCCGTTTTGTGTTCGGCAAGTTGCAGCCCAACCGAAGACATCCACCTTCTGATCTCCGAGAACACTTGTCCGAAGATCGCGATGATTTCTTCCAGGATTTTTGCGACGATCTCTATTGCCATGTCATCTGCGAATGCCATCAGGCTCACTCCCTGAGGAAGCCTCATCAATAACAGGGTGTTGTACATAATTATCCACAGAAGCGGGCCAAGCACAGAGCCCTAAGGTACTCCTCCGGTTACTCTGTATGTTTTCGGGTCAGCTTCCGTGTCGTAAATTAAAAACCTATTGTGCAGGTAGCTCGCTACTATTCTCTGAAGGTACCATGGGACATTAAGCCTTTTCAAGGCCTCCATGATACACTCCCATCTCGCTGAATTAAAGGCATTTTTCATGTCGAGGCTAGCGTACTTTTTCGATCCTCCCTTATACCTTTTACCTGCGATAGCTTCCTTTGCGGTGTTGACTACCTTATTTATCGCATCCAGCGTGGAACGCGATCTTCTGAAGCCTGTGACGAGGAGCACGCTTAACAGCGGTGCCCTCGTCGCCTCGCATTCCTCGTTGCCTGCGCTGGCCAAAGCCCGTGTACATACGAAGTATTTGTGTGTACACTTACACGGGCTTTTCTTTGTTTACGAGGATTCGGCAACGACGCAAGGTGTGAAGTACGCACATACATGGACACACACGCAGGCAGAGGTACCAGCGGAGAGGGGAGCGACGCTGGAGAGCGCGAGAGAGCGCGTCTAATTGCCGCGGATAGTCTAATCTCGGCGCCTGCCGGCGCAGGCCGGCGAGAGTCACGGCTGAATAGCCAACGCGCGCGCAATTGAGTTGGATAAGAAGCCACGCAGCTCGATAGAAGAGAGAGAGCAAGAGAGAGAGAGAGAGCGAGACAGGATTGACGTCGCCCTGCCAGCTCTGCTGGCCCCTTCTCGTCCAACAGCTCCAGCAGCGCAGAGGCCGTCTCCTCCCTCAGCGAAGAGCATATCCTCTCCGTCAGCGGCGAGCCGTAGCTGACGGCAGGACGAGCGGCGCCGGGGCAGCGGCGAGTCCAGCACCATCGAGCATCACTCTCTCCCAGAAAGGCGAGTACAGTTACTCCGGGCCTCGTGTTGGCCAGCGCGCGTGTGGTAGTGACTGCGAGAGCTTGTATCGCCGCTGAGCGCCGGTAATCGGCTGCGCACAGCGATCGCTCTCGGGTATAGAGTGCGAGGCCGGAAACCTCGATTGTGAGGCCGCGTCCGATGCGCGTGCATTAGAGTTCACGTAGGATCTCCGTAGTCGTCAGCACGGTTAAAGCAAGTAATCTAGAATCACGTGATTATTGTCGGGTTAACATGTGAGAAATGATCAATAAATGAAAGTGTTCTTATATGCTGGTGTTATTTACTAGTGCCTTCTCCAAATAACTTTCCTCTCTCAATACAGGAGTCGGCATCCCACCGACTCCGCGACGATTGGAGCGTCAGCCTCCAGATCCGGCTCAAAGAAATAAGTTGTTGCGTATGCACAGGGAAAATTAAGGTGCAACGTTACAAATGGCGATCCTGCCAGGATTGTCGTCGTATTGAGAGGGTAAATTTTGGAGATTTGGCTGGGCGACAGCAACGGTGAAAGCGCGGAGAAATTTTCGGGAGTTCGCGAGTCGCGGCGAAAATTGCGTTAGAAAATGGCCGATTTTTTGAATTTGGACGAGTCCAAATTTAAATTCAGCCGTGACAAAATTTTCGTTCGCGAGCTTTGAAATTCGAAAATTTCTCGGACGCGGAAAAGATTTAGAGAGGCGAGCAAAGTCGAGACTTTGCTTCGCATAGAGCGAAGGTCACGCGAACGTTCGGTGGCTTTGTTTTCGTTGTGCGCGCGTACTTGGCTGCCGGTGAGTTTACTCGAGGGGATTATCGCCGTGTTGTTGTCTAACGAGCGAAATTTCGGGACGAAATTGTAGCTTTTAGGCAACGTAAAATTTTAACACGGGGAATATTATTCAGATTTATTTTGAAATCAGCCGTGAACAGAAAATTTTCCCTCGAGTGTGATTCAACGGAGTATAAATTGCGCGTGAGAGTAAGCGTGATACGGTAATCGCGTTAGTAGATTTTAACTAATAATTCGGAGCCCAAATAATTTTTGGGAATGAGTGTATTAATTTAGAAAATTTTTTATTTTTGAAAGTGATTAAGAGTTTGGAATGTTAAATGAATTGAATGGTTCGAATTTTAGTATCGTCGAATTTTATTTGTTGTAGATTGTGTTTTGGGAATTGAATTTGAGATTCTTGGTTTTTTTTAGTTTTACCTCGTATTTTGGTTGCTCCGAATTAAAGATTTTGGTAACTCGCACGCAGCTGAAATAAATAGCGTTGAGGTAGCAAGTTGCGTGGCCGCGCTGTGCGTTTGATTGCACGCGTGTGCACTAGAGTGCAGCAGCGCGTAAGCGTGCCGACTGCGTATGCAGGGTGCAGTGCACCCGCGAATGAAGTTTTAGTCCGGTTTAGTAAGCGGTGGCGCTGCTGAACGGAGAGTTGACTTCTAGGTGAATTTTCTTTTAAATTTCGACAATTACTGTACGCGTTCGGAAGTTAGCGTTATTGAATGATTAGATTTTAAATTTGACACATCGTGTTTCTGCTGTGCTAGCTAAAGCTAGTATGTGTGTTTATAATATTGATTGTGTTGTGCTAGCTAAAGCTAGTATTTGTGTAAAAAATTATTTGAATATATCATAGACTGTGTTGTGCTAGCTAAAGCTAGTATTTATGTGACTTGCGCCGTGCGTTCAATTGCACGCGCGAGTCTAGAGAGCGGCAGCGCGCAAGCATGCCGGTGGAGAGGTTGGCTGTGCGTTGCGTACGCACGCCGATATAAAGTATTGGCCGAGCGAGGTGATATCGCTCCTCAGTCATAGGTTCTGTCATTCCGTGTGGGGGGCCCTGATATCCCGTTAGGTTTTGGTTAGAGTTCCTGCGGCAACCTGCGTGTAGAGGGGGTGTCCGAGTAAAGTAAAATAAAAGCCTGGCTCTATTTTCGGGGTCTAGCATTCATTTTGCATTTAGTTGTTGGGGAGAATCTTTCGCGATGTCAGCTTCAGTCCATGCACGGAAAATGCGTCTGCTTCGCCGGGTTGCGGGTGTGCGCGCGTTGGAGGAGATCGTGATTAAATTAACACCGAGTCTATTGATGGCATTGTTCGACCAGGACTGGTTCAGCGCCAAGGGTACACGCGAGGAATTACGCGACCAGAGATTGAGGGTTGACGTGATGAAGGTGGACCCGCGGTTAGACGTACCGGTGGATGAGAATGATTTCAGTAAAGAAGGATTGCCAGTAACCACGGCCGGGTTACTGATGCAGTCTTCTCGTGAGGAGTTGTGCCGACCGGGCCGGGTGAGAGAGCGCTGGCGGGCCCGGCGGACAAATCTCAAGTCTCAGAACCCGTGGAAACGGGAGGGAATTAGCGGAGAGTGGAAGCGTGGTTTTAGGTGGCGGTGGAAATACCGCGAGGGATGTGCGGGTAGATACATTGGTATCCGCGAATGCGCCAACTAGCGAGGTGCCGCAGCAGTCGCACACAGGGATGGACCTTGGCCGCCCCACAAGTAGTGCACTGCCGGCCGCACATACCGTATCTCCCGGGGGCACATTAGGTCCACGGAGAAATACGGGTAATCGCGAGGGCGCAGGATTTAAAAGGCGATGTTTTTTTTGTGTAAAACGTCGGGCACGAACAGAGTGAGTGTTCGCTCCCCGGTTTTGAGGCACTACCACACTCATCGTTTTATCGACGTCGGCGTGAGCGTTGGGGTTAGAGAGTCGATCTTCTCGCGCCTTGCACGGCGCGATGGAAAAGCGAATAGGGAGGTCAGCGAGTCCGTCGCGTGACATTCGGAAGCCGGAACCCGCGAGTTCTGGGGGCGAAACGAGCGATAGGCTGCAGCGAACGGGAGTAGATAAGCAACAGGGCTTCTGGATCCCTCCACCACTCGCCCACTGACTCAGAGAAGCGCTCTGATTGGTCGAGACGGACAGGTGCGAATTAATTACAGGTGAGACAGTGACGTCATCGAACCTTCTCGAAGATTGCATGCTCTTACGTAATAGCATCCAAAACGTTTTGAAACGTTTGCGTATGATGTCAAATATGCGATGATGGGTGTCAAATTACAGAATCCAAGAAATAGCAGTTCAAGGTTAGGATATCAAATCTCCTCTAATTATTTGTAATTCAACACCTTCGTGCCCCCATCCCCCATCCCCCATCCCTGCATCGATGATGCAATTGCGTGAACGCATCCTCTATCCCCATCCTTGATTTGCGATGACGTCATTAAATATTACGCCACCCTATTAAATATTGCAAAATATTATGCCATATACACCTATGCATGTGTGTGTGAATGTGTACACATTAACTTCTAATGAACATATATTGATGCCCACGTATATGCAATGCCCCATCCCCCATCCCCCATCCCTGCATCGATGATGCAATTGCGTGAACGCATCCCCCATCCCCATCCTTGATTTGCGATGACGTCATTAATATTACGCCACCCTATTAAATATTGCAAAATATTATGCCATATACACCTATGCATGTGTGTCTGTGAATGTGTACACATTAACTTCTAATGAACATATATTGATGCCCACGTATATGCAATGCCCCATCCCCCATCCCCGATTTGCGATGACGTCATTAAATATTACGCTTAAATATTGCAAAATATTACACCATATGTGTGTAAAAGAATGTATGATCATTTTGATATATACTAGCGAACGTGTATTGATGCCCACGTACATGCGTTATCTATCGCACCTCCTCTTTGTTCCGATATTCGCACCGCACGATTCTTGGAACTGGAGAGTATTTCAATTGCGCTCTCCTTATCCACTCTCTTTCGTTTTGTCTTATAAAATTTAGGATTATTAATTTGTTAATAAAAATTTTATTTAACAATGTCAATGGGTAGAAGGCCCGATAATCACGTCTCATGAGGAACCAAAAATTTCATTATCTTTTCGATATCTTGAGCCGTTTACGAGATATAGAATAAAATTGATTTTAGCATGAGTTTATTGATGAGATTTAAAATAATTTACTATACATTGAGACATAAATGAAATTTTATAACGGTAAGAATGTGGCATATCGAAAGGGTATCAAATTACAGCCTTTTCTTGTCAACAAGTCTTTGGAAAGAATTTTTGCGGTATATCAAAGGGTAAACGCTTTTGTCAACAGTTCGAATGATAAACAAGTGTGTCATATTGAAGAGGTATAAAATTACAGCCATTTTCTGTCAACAACTCCTCTGTAAGAATTTTTATGTGTTTGCGGTATAGGGTATAAAGCAGTCTTCATCAACACTTCTTAGAATTTGAATTGAAATAATAATGTCTGGTATGCAAAGAATATCAAATTAAAAGGGGATCTTGTAAACAGTTTATGTGAAGGTTCTAGAACGAGATTATCAGAGATTCCAATCAATTTTTGCGTCATAAACACCCTATAAATACGACGTTGCTGCTGCTATTCCTTCAGTATAAAGCGGAATCTCTAAGTGATCACTATGTCTCCAAACGACTGTAAGAACGTTGTCAATATAATGTTGGAAGCCTATAGGCTTGTAGCATATAAACAAGTTAATCCTGAGGAAGTTATCGAGTGGATTAAACTTGGAAATAAGAATTTAAGACTCTTGAGGTTGCTTTTGCGTAAAAATGCAACAAGTGTCGCTGAAAAACAAAAATTTATATTCACTATTGGTCTACTCAAAGGTGTACAAGACAGACTAAAGTGTTTATTAAAGAGTGGTGCGGGTTTGCGTGAAAGACGTAGTGATAGAGTAAGATGGCAAGATGTGGAGTGTGCCTTTAATGAACGGCTTCGATCTGGAGTCATCACAAATTTAAAAAACTTGGATATTACTGCATTCATGAAAGATGCTACAGCATTGTTTAAATCTAGAATAAATAATGCTTTAAAAAAGGAAGAGGCTCTTAAAGTGTATACTGTGTTATCAGCTGAATATGTTATAAAAAAAGCTGATGAAGAGACAGTAGAAATCAAGTATTTCAATACCAAGGCTGAATCGATTTTACCAACAACAGATTTGAAACAGTGGTTCACCGATAATGTACAACAGCCCATTCAGAGAGACATGGAGGACTTTCAAGAGAGAGACTCTGGCTGGACACTTCGTGAAATTCTTAATTTATCTGTGAATATCAACAAGTATATTCCGATGCGAGGTAGCTCATACGTTAGTCTACCCCCACAAATACAAGCAAAACATGCATGTGTTAATGTACACAATTTTGACGATGAATGTTTCAAGTGGGCTATACTATCAGCTTTATATCCAGTACACCTTAATGTAAATAGAGTATCATCGTACAAAGCCTATGAAAATGACTTGAATTTTAGGGGAATCGACTTTCCATGAGACCAAAACAAATTCCAAAATTTGAAAAATAAAATAATATATCTATTAATGTTTATATATTGAAAAAGTGTAATGGAAAATTCAAAGTTGTACCACTTCATATATCATGTAAGAAAGAAATCCATGTTAACCTTCTTTTAATACAAAATAATTATGTAGATGAGGAGGAGGAAGAGCTGGAGGAAGATAATTCAGTTATATCTCACTATGTTTGGAACAAAGACTTATCTCGCTTAATATCGAGACAAGTATCACAGTATAAAGTTAAAAAATATATCTGTGATAGATGTTTACATTATTTTTATAGTAAAATTAAATTAGAATATCATGAACAAGATTGTAAACAAATTAACAAGTATAAAGTTAATCTACCTACATCAAGAGATCAAATTTAAAAATTTAAAAATTATAATAATAAAGAGAAAGTACCATTTGTCATTTATGCAGATTTTGAGTGTCTCTTGAAACCTATACAAGATGGAAACGCCTATCAAAAGCATGAGGCATTCAGTGTGGGATATTACTTAAAATGTAGCTATGATAATTCTTTATCATATTATCGTAGCTATAGAGGACCAAATCCTGCTGAATGGTTTGCAAAGGAATTGCAAGATTTAGCTGAAAATGTAGAGACTGCATTCAAATGTGCATTACCAATGGAACCATTAACTTTGGAGCAAGAACATGCTTTTCAAAATACAAATATTTGTCACATTTGTGGGGAACCCTTAGGTGAGAAGCGTATTCGAGATCATTGTCATCTCACTGGAAGGTAAGATTAATATATATCGCGCGCGCACGTGCACACACACACACACACACACACACACACACACACACACACACACACACACACACACACACACATACATATATATATATATCGCACGCACAAATAAACACTTTGCAGTCAATGTGTATTTTATGTTTCAGATATCGAGGTGCTGCTCACGAAGATTGTAATCTAAATTATAAAGATTCACGCAGCATTCCAGTTATTTTTCACAATTTAACAGGCTATGATTCTCACTTTCTCATTAAAGATATTTCTCAAAGCTTTCCCGGACGAGTAGATTTGTTACCTTTAAACAAAGAGCGCTTCATCTCATTCACGAAACACATTGATGGTAGTGATATTAACTTTAGATTTATTGATTCCTTTCGATTCATGGCTTCATCATTGGACAAACTGTCATCTTATCTTGACGAAACTGATATTTTGCGGCAAGAGTTTTTTCAAGATGAACCGCTAATCGAACAGAAATTTCAATTACTCAAACGAAAAGGAGTATTTCCTTATGATTATTTAGACTCTGAAGAAAAACTTAATGTTTCAAAACTACCATTGAAAGATGAATTCTATAGTAAATTGAATATCTGTCACATATCAGATGAAGATTATGAACTTGCAAAAAATGTTTGGACAGCATTTAATATATCAAATTTAGGCGAATATTCAGATTTATACTTAAAAACAGATGTACTACTCTTAGCGGAAGTATTCGAAAATTTTCGCAATAGCTGTCTTAAAGCTTATGGTTTGGATCCAGCACACTATTATACAACTCCAGGTCTAACTTGGGATGCCATGCTCAAGTATACCAAAATACAGCTTGAATTGCTCACTGATATTGATCAAGTTATGTTCATTGAGCGTGGAATACGAGGTGGGGTAAGCCAATGTTCAAATCGCTATGCCCGAGCTAATAATAAATACCTGGGTAGTGACTATGATGCAGAAAAGGACTCCAAATATCTCATGTATTTCGATGTAAACAATCTTTACGGCTGGGCTATGCAATAGTCATTGCCATATGGTGGCTTTCGATGGATTGAAGCTGTAGAGCATATAAATTTTAATATTTCAGATGATGCTCCAATACGCTATATACTTGAAGTCGATTTGGAATATCCAGAAAATTTACATGATGCGCACAAAGACTTACCATTTTGTCCGGAACATAAAAAACCACCAGGCTCCTCACAAGCTAAATTGCTTACAACTGTTGAACCAAAATCGCGATACGTACTTCATTATCGTAACTTAAAGCAAGCTTTAGCCAATGGATTAAAACTTACAAAAATTCACAGAGTATTACAGTTTAATCAGAGACCTTGGCTTAAAGAATATATTGATTTAAATAGTAAAATGAGACAAGAAGCTAAAAATGACTTCGAGAAAAATCTTTACAAGCTAATGAATAATGCCGTTTTTGGTAAGACTATGGAAAACGTAAGAAAAAGAGTTAATGTTAAATTACTGACCAAATGGGAAGGTCGATATGGAGCAGAAGCTCTTATTGCGCGACCAGAATTCCATAGCCGTACAATCATCGATGAAAACTTTGTTCTCATAGAATTAGAGAAGACAGAAGTATACATGAATAAGCCAATTTATGTAGGTCTTTGTGTATTGGATTTATTAAAGACTTTAGTATATGATTTTCACTACAACTACATGAAGAAGCAATTCGAGGATAGCTGCAAACTGTTGTATACCGATACTGATAGTTTAATATATGAAATAAATGATGAAGATATATATAAAGTGATAAAACGTGACATTTCAAATTTTGATACTTCTGACTACTCAGTTGATAACATTTTCGGAATTCCTCAAGTCAATAAGAAAGTTGTAGGCCTAATGAAAGATGAATGCAATGGTCAAATTATAACTGAATTTGTTGGATTGCGTAGTAAAATGTACAGCATTCGTGTAAATGGACGAGATCATGTTAAAAAAGTTAAAGGTGTTAAAACTGGAGTTGTTGATAGAACCATTACTTTTGATGACTATGTTGATTGTTTATTAAATTTGTCAACACAACACAGAGAGCAGTGTGTAATACAATCTAAAGCACATGTAGTACAAACTGTAAGACAAAAAAAGTTAGCTTTAAGTCCCTACGATGATAAGCGATACTTAATACCTGGAGAATCAGATACTTTACCTTGGGGGCATTATAAAACTATTGAAATTAATGAAGATTGATTGTAAATGAAGGTTTATAAATAAAAGAATTTATCTTATGTTTATTTATTTAACCTTTACATATCTGATTTGCTTATCCAACTATTGTGTGAGTTATCAAACCCTAACCATTTAACATAAATCTTATTTCCACGCTTCTTCAACACCTTCTCCACAAGATAGACGTCTGGATATTTAGCTTTGAGCAGTTCTTGTTCATAGAAACCACCGGCAATGGGTTGATCTTGATAGTCTTTTAGCTTGTAGGTAACTGGATTAGTAGCCATCACTTGATTTATTGTAAAAATTTCTGTTGACCAATTAGGTGTATAACCCTTCTCAAATACTTGCTTTATCTTACTAACTCTTACTATATCTCCAATCTTAAATTTTGGCTTTCTCACTATTTTCGCCTGTTGAGCAAACTTTGCAAGTACTCCTGCCTCATTGGTCAATGTTATATCTTTAGGCTTCATTCCAATAGTACGATGTTTGCTGTTATTATACTCCTTTAGCAAATTGGGTAAGATATCAAGCCACTTATATTTTCCACGCAAGCTGAATTGCACCCACATCTTCTGCTTAAGGGTGCGATTGAAACGCTCACAAATAGATGCTTTCAGATTACTGTATGTCGAATAGAGATTAATTCCATATCGTTGCATGAGACTTTGAAATGTAGCATTGTAAAACTCTTTTCCTCGATCGGTCTGTAAATTTGTTGGTTTGCGGCCCTGTTGCAAGATAGACTCCATTGCTGCTGTGACATCAGTGGCAGTTTTTTGCTTTATAGGAACAGCCCATGCATACTTGGAGAATACATCGATAACAGTGAGCATATATCTATAGCCATTGTTTTCTCGAGCATAAGGCTGCATCTCCACTAGATCAGCTTGCCATGTTTCATCCAAGCCACATACAATAAACTTACGTCGTCGGTAATTTCGACGGGCAGGTGTATGAAGCTCCTTAACCACTTGCTGCTGCATGTCCTTCATCCTGAATTATTGAAATCTCTTGTAATTTTGTCGTTCAGGCAAGGAAAAAGTATTCGAAGAAAATTTATTCATAAAATTTTTCCACTGTGATTCTCTCTTTTGTTTATCTTTTTGACTGTTGTCAGAAAGTTTTGTGTATGGTATATTACTGTTAGCAGTACTATTTGATTTATCCATTCTCAACGAGTGGTTGAACGATACTGCGATAAATTTATAATTGAAGAGCTATTTATAAGATCTACATTGACTTGTTTGATAATATATAATTGCGTAAATAAGCTTCTTGACTATCTGCTTTCACATCTTCTATATTCTGAATTGATGACTGCAATTTTAAGACTTTCGTATCAATTTCATTTTTTTGAGCCTCAACAATAACGTCTAAATTATCCAAGTCTCCGCGTAATTTCGCAGTTACTTCATACAAGCTTCTGATTTCCATTTTAACTATGCGCTGTACAGTATCCAAATTAACAGCATCACCTGGTTGGGTAGGCTCAGCAATGTTACATAACCTCTTGCTGTCAATGTCGTATTGTCCGTCAGAAGTTACTTTGAATCCAACACCTGGAGGACCACGACTGCCTCCACCTCGCTCGAGGTTACGTCCGAATACATCAACACTCATATTGCAACTGACTGCAATACCATCGAGTTCAATCAATTTATACTCAAATACGTATTATATTTATGTACGAGCACAGGCGTAATAATTCCAGATAATCTTTGAATTCGCATTCGAAAACGCTCTCGATCACGTGCTATCTGTTCCCATTCTCCGTGACGTGCAGCTCGACTGGCATAGGACCACACATGCATCACATGAATAACTGGTTTAGCATCAAAGTGAACTCTCTTCGAAGACATCTTAATATATGTAACCTGCTTCTTTGAGTTCTTCAATGATTGAATGAATCTCATTTGTGTGGCTCTGATTGCCAGCTTCCAGTTCAGCCAAGAGTAAGCGAAGACGATCAACTAATTCGTTAGGATCATCCCAGTATACATAGTCCATACGCATATCTTTTCTTGCAATCTTATATTTAGGTAAGAGGCCTGAGCCACTAACACTTCTGTTTATTGATTTATCGAAATAAGGACCTATGAAGTCTTTATATTTGTTACTGTTACTCTTACGCAGAGGTTGAGTTTCACTATAATTTCTTCTAAAAGCATTCGTTACTTCTACGATTTTTCGATAATTTTCAATATCATTGGAACCTATGTGCATCAAGTCAGGTTGCTTCTGAAAGAGCAATTGAAGTAAACCTGCTGTTTTTGGATAGTTTACATTTTGAACTTTCACATATGTTTTTGTAAAATCTATAGGTGTCACCAATTTTCATTACATTATCTTCTATTCGTACCCCATAGATATTATCGAGTGAGTTGGGGCGTTTTTCTAAGGTCTGTAGGTAAGTTTTTTTAACAAATTCTGTTTCTTCATCATCATCATCCTGACCGTTTTCAGCTGTTTCAAATGATGCGTCTACTCTTTTAGTCTTTACAGTTTCATCAAGATCACTTTGTGATTCCTCTTCATCTTCATTATCTGAGCTAAGTTCTTGAACATAACTTGGTTCTTGCTCCTCTTCGGTCTTTTTTTTAATTACTTTCTTTTTCTCTGTTTGTGCAGCATCAACGAGTTTTTCAAGTGGACTTACAATAGGCTTAAATGTTTCCCCCAACACCTTTTCTACATCTGTTTTATCTTGCCTCAACTGCTTGTACTTTCGCTTAATGGCTTCTCTCGATTTTACAATTTGATTGAGAACGTTTTCCTCTTGCTTGAGGTGTGTCATATTGTCTGATGAACAATTGAAATCATACTAATCGGTTTTGCTTTGGGGCAGCTATATTTATAAGAAACTGATCGAACCCCTTTCTATATCGACCACTATCAAGTGCCCTCTCTTTGTCGATAACAAGGAATCCGTACTTATCATTATTCCAACAACTTGAACACAAATCTCTAAATTGAGCATATGACATATCTGTGTTTACGTGATCATTATATACATGCTTTAAATTCATATCATCTTGTCGAAATAATACTAATAAATTAACATTATCTCGTATTAGATGCTTTGGAATGTGAGCATAAGATTGACATAGATAGAAGCAGTCTACATTTTTGTGCCTTCCCATACAAAAGAAATTTTTAATGTTTTCTTGTTTTTCACATGCTACATCATCAAATATGATAATTGAATTTGGAAGTACATCTTCTATTGATATTACTTCATCATGATCCTTGAATGGGAAATACTTAATTCCATTTATAGGCTTCAACAGAAGCTTGAGAAATTTGTACTTGGGCTGTTCCAGTGATTTTAAGTAAACATATACATTTTCAAATTTTAATCCACTAGGATGAGTAATGAGTGAGAGTAGAGCGTTTGTTTTGCCACAGTTTGATGGACCACAGAATACAGCTCTAATATTATTGGGAAGTAATTCTCCATGACGTCTTTTTGATTTTTGTTGCGTCATTAATTTATCAAAATTCACAACAGGTAGTTTAACGTGTTGCTCCTTAAACTCCATGTTCAATGTTTGACGTCTCAAAGAAAACTAACCTTGAACGTATATATACATCATTCTTATATACATTTCCAGTTAGTATGTATTTATCCTCCGGGGTGTTAACATCATGATTGAGCATAAGCAGCGTAAACGCCATACGCGTAAAGGTCGAGGCTTAGTCAATACAGTCATCAATAAGCTTCCATTTGAATTACATCTGCCTGGCTATCAATACTGCGGACCTGGGACTAAACTTGCAAAGCGTCTTGCTCGAGGTGACCCTGGAATTAATCCGTTAGACCAAGCTTGTAAAGAACACGACATTGCCTACTCACGGAATCGAGAGAGCGTTGAGGCTAGAAACGCTGCTGATAGAGTATTAGCAAATAAAGCCTGGAAACGTGTTTTCGCTAAAGACGCAAGTATTGGTGAGAAAGAAAGCAGCAGCTTATACTGTAACAAACGCTATGAAATTAAAATCAAAGTTCGGTATGGGGCTGAAAAAGAGTCCAACCACTACACTCGCTAAAGTAGTTAAAGCAGCCTCAAAACCGATTTCCCATAGGAGTGATTCACACAAGGTAATTCAAGCTGCATTGAAAAGTGCTCGAGATGCTGTAAAGGAGGCTGGTGGTAAAGCCAAAGTACGCATTCCTCGTGTACTACCAGTTCCACGAAAAATCGGTGGATTTCTACCTTTTCTGTTTCCATTATTTGCGGGTCTAAGTGCAACTGGTGCACTGGCAGGTGGCGCTGCTGGCATAGCTAAAGCAGTAAATGATGCAAAAGCTGCTAAACGGCAACTTGAAGAAAGTCAAAGACATAACAGTGCGATGGAAGCTATTCTTCTTGGTAAAGGTCTCTACCTTAAACCACACAAAACAGGTTATGGTATCCATCTTAAACCCTACAGCGGACGTGGCAAAAAAAAAACTTCGATGTAAAATTGCCTCATAGAGCACTGACTGATGCTGACTTGATAAATTATGCTCGTATTATGCAAATTCCATACTTTCGAGGTATATTCATGCGAAATACATTACCAGCAAAAGGTCCACATTACCGCGAATCAGCGATCGTTAATCTCGATGATGAAAGAGGACTTGGCACACATTGGGTAGCCTATCGAAAACGAGGCAATAACGTTGTGTACTTTGATAGTTTTGGAGACCTTCAACCTCCTGTAGAACTTCTGGATTACCTGGGCGTTAGCGCCGTAAAGTATAATCACGATAGATATCAAGATTATAACTCGTACAACTGTGGACATCTCTGTTTAAAGTTTCTGAGTGAGGCTATATAAAACAATGTAAATGTGGTACATAGTCAGTATTAATTATGCAGTCATGGGTGAATCATTGATGCTAAGTTTATCTGGAACGTCATCTATACTAGAAGCTCAATACTTTCCACCAATTGAACTCTTGGCAAATAAAAGATACGTTCTAGGATTGGTTGAACTTTTAACCTTCAATTCAATACCCAATATTGATATTGGAAATAACAAGTTTTACGTCGGAGAAGAGATAGTGACATTACCGACAGGTAGCTGGGAGATTAAAGACATTGAGCGCCATCTACAGGAAATACTTACACCTAAAGGCATAGTACTCAGCCTTAAACCTAATAATAATACTCTTCGCAGTACTATAAAGTGCAGTCATACGATAGATTTTCAACCGCAAGATTCTATTGGAAGATTATTAGGTTTTACGCAGCGTACTCTTTCAGCAAATATCACTCACGAATCAGATTTACCTGTAGCTATTCTCAAGGTTAACGCTTTGCGAGTTGAGTGCAACATTACAGCTGGAGCCTATATAAACGGACAGAAAGTACATACGATACATGAATTTTTTCCAGCTGTTCCTCCAGGCTATAAGATCATTGAAATTCCAACACAAGTTATTTATTTACCAATTACAGCTCATACTATCGATAATATACAGTTGCGCATTGTCGATCAAGACGGAAACTTTGTGAATTTTCGTGGAGAAATTATAACAATCAGACTACACATCAAAGCAGCATCATAATCATGGGAATCGTATATAACCGCAAAAGCTATATTAAGACCAAACCATGTCTCCAGAAGATCAGTCATCATCGAGCAGTGAAAGAGCTAACACCACAGAGTATTCGCTTCCTAAGAAGCCTAGGCCTTCAGGTCAGAAGAGACGTTGGAAAAAAATAAGTTGTCTGTTTTTCTGCTGTTTCAAAGATGGAAGACATATTGAACGTAGAATCACCCGTGGAATTCGACGAATCTGTCGCTCATTATGAAGTGCATGCACATCAGCCTTACACTTCATCCGCTTTCAATAACAGCGATGAAATTCGTATCGCCATACAACATCAAAATCTCTGTCTACTACCTTCACGTAGTTCATTACATATTCATGGTCAATTAACTAAGGCAGATGGTACAGCTGCAGTCAACACAAAGCTTGTAAATAATGCTCTCTGTCATCTTTTCGAAGAAATCCGATATGAAATTAATGCTGTAGAGATTGATAAATGTAAAAACGTTGGCTTGAAAAGTCTAATGAAAGGTTTGGTATCGTTCAATCCTACACAAAACTTGGAAAACGCAGGCTGGATTGATATTGGAGAAACTCAACAAATCACCAATAATGCTGGCTACTTTGATGTGTCCATACCGCTAAGTATGATTCTAGGCTTTGCGGAAGACTATCGTAAAATTATAGTCAATTGCAAACATGAGCTTGTTCTAACAAGATCCAAAACTGATGTAAATGCTATCGTGCAAACGCAAGCAGAAGAGTTTAAAATTAATCTAATTAAAATTGAATGGTTAATGCCGTATGTGGTATTATCTGACAAGCATAAAATACGTCTCCTTCATTACCTACAGAAGAAAAAATCGATTGCTATGAGTTTCCGGAGTTGGAAGCTATACGAGTATCCGTTACTCCCAACCACATCGAAGCATGTTTGGACTGTAAAGACATCGAATCAGCTGAAAAAACCACGATTCGTCATTCTAGGCTTTCAGACTAATCGTAAAGGACAAAATGGATCTAATGCTAGCCGCTTTGATCATTGCAATATAAGTAATGTGAAATTATTTCTCAATTCACAATACTATCCTTATGGAAATCTCAATCTTAATATTGATTAAAATCAATTCGCTTTATTATATGATATGTATGTAAGCTTTCAAAGTGTGTATTATGGAAAAGAGGCAGCAGAACCTATGGTCAAGAAAGGAGAGTATATACAGCATGCTCCTCTAATTGTCATCGATTGTTCAAAGCAGAATGAGTCGTTGAAGCAGGCTCCAGTTGACGTTCGTCTTGAATTCGAAGCTAAAGAAAATTTTCTAGCACAGACATCAGCTTACTGCTTGATATTACACGATCGTATTATTGAATATAATCCCATGAGTGGGGATATTAAGAAATTAGTCTAAGGAGGGGGTGAAGGTATAAAAGACCCTGCAAAGCCATCTGATCAGTCAGTCAACATGGAGTATGTGCTGGATGTGCAAGGGTTCAAGCAACCTATCAATGAATTTGTTGTCAAAGAATTAGCCATTGTGCCTCTGAGTGGAAACGTGAAACCAGCGGTGTTTACCTTCAAGCCACCCACACCGTGGTGTAGACTTTCAGCAAAATATAAGAGTCAAAACTGCTGGTTGGAGCGTAATTATCACGGTTTATCATGGAGCTCTGGCGAATTGCCATATGAAGAACTCGAAAATGTGCTACGCAACAGTCTACACGATGCAAGTGTTGTTTATGTTAAAGGCCTGGAGAAAAAACAATGGCTTGAACAATATAACCTCAACGCATATGATATGAGTGACATGCGCTGTCCATCACTACAGAGACTCAAGTTTGATGTGTTGGAGCAGCTATGCCCACATCATAGACTTGCTTATAAGGCAAATTGTGCATATAAGAATGTACTATTGCTCAGAAAATTTTATCATGATAATACTCCATCACTAGAAAGATCGCTCAAGATATTTTTTCGCACTGAACATTTGTCGTTTATGAGTCCTACAGATATTGTTCAGTTGCCTAAGGCATTTCTCACAACGTTCGGAGCAAATAGTCTCGAGCAGGTGTGGGATAAGCTGCCTGAAGATTTAAAAAGTGATGAAGAAATTTTAAAATGTCTACGTTGTCGAGATCACAATTATATGGAAACTGTAGTGCCACCTTTAAGAAGAGATTGCATTCAATGTAATGCTAATATAATATGAAAAACTTCCTTGTAAAAAATTATGTTTAATAAAGGGCTGCAGTTCAATGATATAAATTGAAATGAATGTAAAATTATTACGCAATACATGTAAAAATTGTGCTTAATAAACATTTCTTATACTGAATATTACTGTTTTCATTTTTCTTTCCTCATATCTCATACGTAAATTAAAGTATTAAATAGCTTATAAGAAATTGTATGCGAAATCTCAGCAATAAACTCATGCTAAAATTAATTTTATTCTATATCTCGTAAACGGCTCAAGATATCGAAAAAATAATGAAATTTTTGGTTCCTCATGAGACGTGATTATCGGGCCTTCTACCCATTGACATTGTTAAATAAAATTTTTATTAATAAATTAATAATTCTAAATTTTATAAGACAAAACGAAAGAGAGTGGATAAGGAGAGCGCAATTGAAATACTCTCCAGTTCCAAGAATCGCGCGGTGCGAATATCGGAACAAAGAGGAGGTGCGATAGATAACGCATGTACGTGGGCATCAATACACGTTCGCTAGTATGTATCAAAATGATCATACATTCTTTTACACACATATGATGTAATATTTTGCAATATTTAAGCTTAATATTTAATGATGTCATTGCAAATCGGGGATGGGGGATGGGGCATTGCATATACGTGGGCATCAATATATGTTCATTAGAAGTTAATGTGTACACATTCACACACACATGCATAGGTGTATATGGCATAATATTTTGCAATATTTAATAGGGTGGCGTAATATTTAATGACGTCATCGCAAATCAAGGATGGGGATGGGGGATGCGTTCGCGCAATTGCATCATCGATGCAGGGATGGGGGATGGGGGATGGGGACACGAAGGTGTTGAATTACAAATAATTAGAGGAGATTTGATATCCTAACCTTGAACTGCTATTTCTTGGATTCTGTAATTTGACACCCATCATCACATATTTGACATCATACGCAAACGTTTCAAAACGTTTTGGATGCTATTACGTAAGAGCATGCAATCTTCGAGAAGGTTCGATGACGTCACTGTCTCACCTGTAATTAATTCACACCTGTCCGTCTCGACCAATCAGAGCGCTTCTCTGAGTCAGTGGGCGAGTGGTGGGGGGATCCAGAAGCCCTGTTTCTTATCTACTAACGGGCCGGGCGCATCGCTTTGTATGGCTTGGCATCGGGGAGGTGGATGTATCGCACCGATGGCATACAGCACCGCCGGCAAAGACTGTCATCGTGTGCGTGATGTCGATATCCCCGGGCCATCCGTTGCGCTTTGGTGGCCCGCGTGCTGCAACTATTCTGCTTGCCCCGTTCGCGATGAGAAAACTGCGCGGTTTTGTTTTTGGGAAATTCCGGGTAGAACGCGAGATACGGACGAAGGCTGGATGGTTGAGGGAAGTCGCGAATACCGGTCGCAACTTTCCGTCGTAGGGAACCCAGGGAACATAGCGTCGACTACGATGCAAATTCGCTACGAGAGATGCAAATTCGCCGCGAGTCAGAAAGCATCGAGTGACGGGAGTGAGGGGCGTCAGTCGATGACTTAGAGAGTGTCGCGCCGAATTTAAAGAGAGAGTGGTGGGGGCAAACACATGTGGTGCTTGCTAACGTGCGAAGGGGTACGAGCATTAGAGAGGTGCAGAAGCAGCTGCGCACCAGGGCGGGCTGCGGCCGCCATGGTAGAGCGTTGTTGGCTGCACAACTCCTGCGGGAGCACCTTTCACACAGAGAATGGCCTGTAGGTAGGTGGGACAGGGACGTTGTGTAAAGTAGACGAGGGAGTGGGCGCTGCGCAGTCTGATCAGTTGGTATACGGCGACTGCGACCGCACCAGGAGGCGTGAGTGGTTTTGAAACATTCGCGCCTTCGCCAACGGTGAGTCGTGGTGCAGTGATGTCAACGGGATTAGACGCGAGCATAGAGGCTACCCCTCCTGCACATGCTCACCTAACAGGGGAGAGAATTAGACTCCAGGCGAAGTGTGGGCGGTAATGAGGTTGAGCGCACCGCGTCAAGCGTAGAGCACCCAGCATAGAGAGATAGATCGAGAGATCTGGAATTAGCGAGCCAAACCGTGAGCTGCTGAGGAGTGAGCTGAATGCCGGTCAGGGTAAAGAATCGAAGTGAATGAATGAAGTTTTTTTTTGTAAAATAGCGACTTGAAAAGGTGAGAGTGAATGAGAGTATGTTGGTGTTGGGTAGTCTATGTTTGTATGTATGACGATAGTCTCTCTAGCCATGATAGGAGAGAAAAGAAAGGGGAAAATTGTGCGTATTTTCTTCCTGGCTCTTTTCTCTGGCCTGTCAGACGGCGAGAGAGTGTGAGAGAAGCATGTGAAATGGTATATCTGAAAAAGGACAACTGATAACATTTTATGATGTGGAATAAGTATTCACTGACAGCCGAGCGGCGCGCGTACACGAGCGAAGCACTTTAGAGCTTCGTTGGTGGGCGCTGGGCAATTAAAAAAAAATTTTAGCGAGTACACGAGGCGATGGCCACTTGTGGGTACGAGAGTGCTGAAGCCGCTGATCTCGGAGAGATTCGCGGCTTGGGAGGGGCTGTGACGGGAGCACGCTTAACAGCGGTGCCCTCGTCGCCTCGCATTCCTCGTTGCCTGCGCTGGCCAAAGCCAGTGTACATACGAAGTATTTGTGTGTACACTTACACGGGCTTTTCTTTGTTTACGAGGATTCGGCAACGACGCAAGGTGTGAAGTACGCACACACATGGACACACACGCAGGCAGAGGTACCAGCGGAGAGGGGAGCGACGCTGGAGAGCGCGAGAGAGCGCGTCTAATTGCCGCGGAGAGTCTAATCTCGGCGCCTGCCGGCGCAGGCCGGCGAGAGTCACGGCTGAATAGCCAACGTGCGCGCAATTGAGTTGGATAAGAAGCCACGCAGCTCGATAGAAGAGAGAGAGAGCAAGAGAGAGAGAGAGCGAGACAGGATTGACGTCGCCCTGTCAGCTCTGCTGGCCCCTTCTCGTCCAACAGCTCCAGCAGCGCAGAGGCTGTCTCCTCCCTCAGCGAAGAGCACATCCTCTCCGTCAGCGGCGAGTCGTAGCTGACGGCAGGACGAGCGGCGCCGGGGCAGCGGCGAGTCCAGCACCATCGAGCATCACTCTCTCCCAGAAAGGCGAGTACAGTTACTCCGGGCCTCCTCTTGGCCAGCGCGCGTGTGGTAGTGACTGCGAGAGCTTGTATCGCCGCTGAGCGCCGGTAATCGGCTGCGCACGGCGATCGCTCTCGGGTATAGAGTGCGAGGCCGGAAACCTCGATTGTGAGGCCGCGTCCGATGCGCGTGCATTAGAGTTCACGTAGGATCTCCGTAGTCGTCGGCACGGTTAAAGCAAGTAATCTAGAATCACGTGATTATTGTCGGGTTAACATGTGAGAAATAATCAATAAATGAAAGTGTTCTTATATGCTGGTGTTATTTACTAGTGCCTTCTCCAAATAACTTTCCTCTCTCAATACAGGAGTCGGCATCCCACCGACTCCGCGACGATTGGAGCGTCAGCCTCCAGATCCGACTCAAAGAAATAAGTTGTTGCGTATGCACAGGGAAAATTAAGGTGCAAGGTTACAAGCCGTACTTGTGATCTGACAATAACGGATCAACAATCATCTCCATCCTATTGTAGATATCCTCTCGAAGATTTTGCCAGCCATGTCCAGCATGCAGAGCAGACGATAGGATGACGGCTCATCCGGCGGCTTCTTCCCCTTAGGGAGGAGCACTAGTCTCTGCCACTTCCACGTATCCGGGAAAGTTCCTTCTTTCAAACACGTGTTATACATGTCCAGGAACATCATTGGTGCTACCTTAATAGCCGTCTTAAGTGCGATGTTCGGAATCCCGTCCATACCCGGAGCTTTGTTATTGCCTACCTTCGATGTTGCGGTCAGCAGCTCCCCTTCGGTAATGTCTGGGACTTCTTCACCACTACTCTCCTCGAAGTCATGGTCCTTGTCCTGTTGCTCGAGAAAGAGCGTCGAGACTATCTTCTTCAACAGTATCGGACAGGTTGGCGATGGCATTGGCTGACTTTTTAGCCGAGTCATTACCACCTTGTACGGCCTACCCCACGGATCCTCATCGACCTCCCTAAGTAGCTCACTCCAGCTCTCACTCTTTGCGCACCTTATGGTTTTTTCAGCTTCATTTTTGCTGCTTTATGTTTCTCCTCCAGTGCAGGGAACGTTGGTTTGCCCCGAGCGCGCTGAGCTAGTCGTCGAGTTTGATGGCACTCCTTACGGAACCCGGCTATGTCCTCGCTCTACCAGTGCACTGGAGGTCGGCGGTCCACATCTTTTTTCCGCGGCATTATGGTATCACACGCTTCGGTTACCCTCCGCATGACCTCCTCCACCTTATCTGTTGCATTTCCATCCGCGATAGGACTGGTGTTCAGAGCCTCGCAGAAAAGTTGTCCGTCGAACAGCTGGGTTCTCCCATCCTCTCGAGTTGGTCTTCGATAGCTTTGGTTCCCGCTTGGGGCTAGTCTGTATCTCCCACAGAATGGCCTGATGATCGCTGTGGGTGTACATATCACTAACCGTCCACGAAGAGCGGTTTGCGCGCATAAAGCTGCTGCTTACAAACGTAAGATCCACAATGGATGAGGCTTCACCTTTCACGAACGTTGGTTTGGTGCCAGTATTAAGCAAGACAACATCCAACGCGGACATTGCCTCAAGCAGAGCCTACCCCGTCTTGTTTGTCTTCTTACAGCCTCAGTCAACTGCCCAGGCATTAAAATCCCCAGCGATGGTTACTGGGAAGCGGCCCTTCGCATCTCTAATCAGCCTGTCAAGAAAGTCCTCGAACTCCTCAATCTTCCATCTGGGTGGAACATAACAATTGTAGTAATAAACTCCTTTGACTTTCACCCTCACAAACCCACGATCGGTCTCGCTTACAGTGTCCTGGAACGGGGAATTTCGACATGACCAGATTGTCGCTGACCACTTTTATCAGACGCCCAAGGTTAAATATCCAGCTGCCTGTAGGGTTCTGAGAGGATGGTCAAATCCGGCTGCAGCTCTCGTACTGTTTGCATAAGCAGATCCTGTGCGGCTTCACAGTGTTGGAGGTTTAACTGCAGCACTCTCATTTTCGACGTTTAGTAATCGCCTGGAGTGCCTGCACGTACGACGGACATCGACTGCTACCCGCTATGTGATTCACGGGTTCCTTTCCCCCTTTCGCAGCGCATAGTACGTAATGAGCATTAGCGCTGCACTCTGCAACTTTGTGTCCTTCACCTCCACATTTGATACAGCTTTTTGACCTGTCTACTTCACTCTTGCAGCACCGAGCTAGATGTCCGAAGTTCCAGCACTTAAAGCACTTTAGTGGCCCCACCAACTCCCTGATTCTACATCGCTCCCGGAGCTTTTTTGCTACTGATACTAACAGTCTTACGACAGCTGTCTGCGTTTCATTGTATGTGGGACGCAACGATCTGATTGACGCTAGTGTTACGCCACTATCAGCACCTAAATCTCTCTGAATGGCATTCACGATTTCCTCTTTCGTCGTGATCTCGTCCATGTCCTTAAGTTCTACATAGACTTCCTGGACTTTGGGTTTAACGGTGGCGTTCTCTCCAATTGCATTCTGGATCACCTGGTGCAGTTCGGGCACCTTTTCAGAGCTCTCCTTTGTAAGGACTAACAGCAGGCTTCCTGTGTTCGTCCTGCGTACTTTTTGCACTGAGGTGCTGTCCCCTTCCAGCGCGCTGTCATACCTGATGTGACTCAGAATCTCTGCATAGCTCATTTTACCTTTATCTTTCTTCTGGACAATGAGAGCATTCGGCATAGCAGGTCGTCCACGCTATTTCCGAGGCTGCTGACAAGGTTTTGTCTGAGACTCCTTACGTGGTCTTCTCTTCTTCTTCGCTTCTTGCCATTTCTCCTCTGAGTTCTCGTCTCCATTCGTGTTCGGTTCCTCAGACGATGGCTCCTCTTCGTGCGATTCCCTCTTCTTTTTCTTGTGTTCCGTGGATTGCGGTGTGTATCGATCTCTCCCTCTCTTGGCATTGACCGGTCGCCTAACCTTCGGAGTCTCCATCTCATCGTTGCCATCCTGCTGCTGTGTTCGTTGTTTCAGCGTGGGCGTTGTCTGCGTATCCGCAGCCGACACCGTCTTCAGCTGATCTACCACCCCCGCTATTCCATCCAGTTCTGTGATACGACGCCAGTTGGTTAACATACTCGCCACCTTTCTATGAATTTCCTTGTGGACATTGCTTTTGCCTTTTAGGAATTCACTTATTGAAAACAGCAGATCTTCCTGCCGCTTCGCCAGCTCGTGCAAGCTCTGCCTCTTCTTGTCAGCGCTTGTGTCTGTCTCTTTCTTCTCTTCATGAGTTTGGTCCCCCCCAAAATCCGTGGAGCCTGCACCGACCCCCGGGGCTTTCACCCGATCGGAATCGGCGATGGTTTTCCCCCCTTTAGCGGGGGTTCCCGCTTGGGGTACTACATCTGTCCCGTACTCTACTTCCATCTCGTTGTTGGTATAGTGTATGTGGCTCCCCCCCAAAATCTGTGGAGCCTGCACGGACCACCGTGGCTTTCACCCGATCGGAATCGGTGGAGGGATTAACCCCTCTATTGAGGGCATCCACTTGGGGTAATGTGTATCTCTCATTCACTATGTCCATGGTTGGTTTGTTATTTGGGGTGCCTTCCCCTAGCCAGTTTTGGTCTGCCCCGGGTATTTTATTTTCCCGGTGCCCTTCATATCTGACGAGATTTCCCCTATCCGCCACCTGGGGAGGCGCCTGATGCGAGACTAGCAACTCGACACAGTGTGTGTGTGTGTGTGTGTGTGTGTGTGTGTGTGTGTGTGTGTGTGTGTGTGTGTGTGTGTGTGTGTGTGTCATTAATTTTTCGGCACCATAATTCGAGACGGGAAAGGGATATTAAGTTCATATTTAGGGCGTGTTCTTGTTTGTGCACATAAGGATTGTGCACATATTTATTGTGCACCGATAGCATTGGTACAGATCTATATATATAGATATATACCAATGTTAAAGTGTGCACAATTAATATGTGCACAATCAGTATGTGCATAAACAAGAACACGTCATATTTAGCAGGTATATGAAGTTTATTTTGAAGTTGTGCAAATTCAATTTTATAGTCGATCGGATAATATTGAGCCGTTAAAAAATTTTATAAAATGTAGAAAAATTGAAAATAATGTTTATCGTGCACATTGCATAAACACGTACCTAAGCAATGCTATACATAATTTTAAAAATTATATTTTA
The DNA here is from genome assembly GCA_036365515.1 of Torymus aiolomorphi. Lineage (NCBI taxonomy): Eukaryota > Metazoa > Arthropoda > Insecta > Hymenoptera > Torymidae > Torymus > Torymus aiolomorphi. The sequence continues at coordinate 179,957,854 of CM070875.1, forward strand.
TGAAATTCAAAAATGAGAAGAAAATTAAAGGACCCCGCACACAATGTATGGGAAAAAATCATTCGGTCAAATTTTGGGGGGTTTTGCCCATCAGAACTTTTGTTCAGGACCTCAAGATCTATCTTTTCCCCAAGTTTGATCCAATTTGACCGAATGATTATTTTCCATACATTGTGTGCGGGGTCCTTTGTGAAAATACATTTACAATAGCAGCTAAATCATTTTCTATTACTAATTCTGGTATAAAATCAACGGTTTTTTATAGTTATCATATTAATTAATAGGAAACATTTTTAGCAAAAAAAAAATATGCAAAGTAAAATATAATTTGTCTAAAAATCTTGCTGCTACTTAAATAAAATATAAATTTTATTAAGTGTAAGTGCTTAAATTTATTTCTGATTGGTAATTATGAAATAGGAAGAATGTTTATTTTTATCAATAAAGTTTGCAAAAACTACTAGGGTAAATAAACAACTTTATTATAACAAATAGCATATGTTGATTGTTGATACCCTATTTAATTTGCAATAATAATACTTTTTAAAATAATGTATTGGAGAATTTACATATAAAAATATGTAAACAAATTTACATATAAAAATATAGTTAAAAAAACAATTTGATATAATTTAACTGTTCTCTATGAGAAAGCATTCTGCTAAAGCATTTAGTAGCGGTTTTTTATTTAACTAGCCTGCTGCCGTCCGTCTGCATAACGCCGCACGTTCTGCACAGTGCTTTTCGAATAAAAAAAAGAACGCTGGTATTATACCTGGAAAAGTGTCGCAAACTCATGGAGGTATTATACTAAGTATTATACAATAATGGTATCATGTACAATACGTAGCCTCTTGCATTCCACAGGCCCTCTGCTAATGGCCCTTCTCGGAATTGTTGACCTCGAGGAGTTTATTTATGTCTACCCGGTCAAAAATATCCAGTTGGGAAATCCAACTGGATTTTCCAAGAGGGAAATCCAGCTGGGGAAGAGTGGATTCCAGCTGGATTTTGGTGGATTTCCAGTCGGATTCCCAGTTGATGATATCAAATATTCCCACCCATTTTTAACTGGATTAAATGGAAATCCACTTATAATAAATGGGAATTCCTGGGCGAAGGCGGAAATCCATATAAAAATCCAGTTAAATGTTGGTGGGAATCCACCTAACTTTCGCATTTCTATTAAATGGGAATCCACTCAAAATTCTACTTAATAATAAATGGGAATCCCAGCGTGACGGCGGAAATCCATGTAAAAATCCAGTTTAATATAGATGGGAATCCATCTAACTTTCGCTTTTCTATTCAATGGAAATCCAGTTAATAATGCATAGGAATCCTGTTATATCTAGGTGGGAATCCACTTAAATATCCAGTTAAAAATGGGTGGGAATATTTGGTATCATCAACTGGGAATCCGACGGGAAATCCACCAAAATCCAGCTGGAATCCACTCTTCCCCAGCTGGATTTCCCTCTTGGAAAATCCAGTTGGATTTCCCAACTGGATATTTTTGACCGGGTATGCTGTCTTTTTAACCGTCGCTGCATTCCTTCTTGTCGGGTAGCCGTTATTGATTTCCATCCATGATGAAATCTATACGGGGTCCTGAAAACAGAGCTTCACCCTACCTGAACGAGTTTTTCCCTAATTATTATTATTATTACGGTTCGTCTCGAGTATTGATGATGTAATTATTACCTATTATCGAAATAGTTATTAATTTAATCGCAGATTACTACCGTTTGTTTAATTGTTATTGCTAATCTCAATTTGTTCATTAACGCGTTGACCTTACTATTGAATTATACGGGCGTAACTACTATTTGTTAAAGGTAATTAGTTAATAAATTCATTATCGCTTGTTTATCATCGATTCCTATTCGAGTTATTTTTTATAACTTGGTTAATTAACTAATTAATATATAGATTCTACTATTGGAGTTTTAGATCGAGATTGTTATGGGAACGCATTCAATTATTATCATTTAGTTTATTATTTTATTTAACATTTATCAGAGATCAAAATACACGGCCCCATTGTACAATTACCTTTATATGTTGCACGACTCGTTTACGCAAACGCAGTTCATAAGGGCGCAGATACGCTAAATGGAGTAAGGAATAAGGAGTAAGAATAAGCCTTATTCCTTATTCTTACTCCTTATTGGTATGATCGGGCGAAACTTAACCTTTTAAAATTGTTGGTTGATTGTTAATATAATACTAGAGTTCGACACGCGCGCTTCGCGCGCTGATTTTTTGTTTTTAAGTTACAAAAGAAGCTGCATAATTAATGAACGGTTTCTTTTTTATTTACAAGAGAAATGTTATTATTCAATTCATTATTTAAGGTTGTATGGACTATATGTAAAAAATAATGTCAGATCAATAAAGTTTCGTCAGTAGGTCAATAATATCATTATAAACGTCTCTGGCAAATTTGAATATGATTTGCGTGCTAGTTTTCGAGATATTGTAGTTTAAAATTAACGTGGGTTGTTATGGAGATTCTCTGAATATGGCTAGACTCGTCGTAGTTATTGAAAAAATTAAGTTGAAAAAATAGTGTTTAGTTCTTGTAAATTTGTGTATACGTAAAAGAAAACCTTTGTAATCGATTGCAATTGAAATGAATTGCTTTTGCGAGCTAGTAGGGTCCGAAAGTCAATTAAAAATTAAAATTTCGCGCTACAATATAGCAGACAAAAAAATAAGTAATTTGCCTATAACAATTAGTAAAAATTTACAATTAGTAAAAAAAAATATTACGGAAAACCAGGACTGCATTGTCCTCCGTTACATTATTATCTATCATTTTACAAAGTTTGCAGTTTCTATATAAATATTTCGCTGAATGGCATTTGAATTACTTGATTTTGAGACATTATTCAAATGCCATTCAGCGAAATATTTATATAGAAACTTCAAACTTTGTAAAATGATAGATAATAATGTAACGGAGGGTAATGCAGTCCTGATTTTCCGTAATATTGTTTTTACTATTTGTTATAGGCAAATTACTTATTTTTTCGTCTGCTATATTGTGGCGCGAAATTTGAATTTTTAATTGACTTTCGACCCCTTAAGGCGATGCGAGGCCCCACAGTTACCGACGATTGCAGGGATCCGTTTTTCTCATTCAATTTTGAATTTTGACAAAAAATCTCTCTGACACGTTATAGATTTGATAGTCAACTATAACGTACCAGAGCGATATTTTCTTAAAATTTAAAATTGATTGAGAAAAACGGGTCCCTGCAATCGTCGGTAACGACTGGTACTCACATCAAAGTTATAGCATAAAAACTGTGTAGTAAGGCGTACTAAAAAGTGAAAGAAATGAGCAATGCAATGTTCTAAAACCGATGTAAAGTTTTCTTCATAGTTCTAAAAAACATTTTACATATTTGTTTACTCTTAGTACTGTAGAATATTAGTGTTTTCGACAAATTATACGACCAAAATATTTGTCTTAAATTTTTAAATGAGATCTTACGGCCAATATAACCTTAATGCACTTATTTTGAATTCATTTAAACATTATGATGTTTTTCATCAAGCTATGTTATAGTTTTATTGACTAAAAAATGTATGCATGAAGAAGTATTTGTTATTTTAATATATGATTTGTCTTTATCTTTTGAATTTAGTTCTAGTGAATCATTCCATTCCATAGTTTCCTGCTTTAACAAATTTAAAGGTTCATTCAATTCTATAGTATCAGAATGTCACTACAATGATAAAGATTAATCAAGTTTAATTTCATTTAAATAAGCTTTTTTCATGTTGTGATTTTGTTCAATAAGTAAAATTGCCACTAAGATAGATAAACAATAACATAATTATGAAAATATCTGTTTTCTGTGTTCAATAATGTTAAACATATAAAAAGGCAAAGTGAAGGTATAAAATTCAAGATGAATATTTTTATATTGAGAAAACCGTGTTTTTAATTTTAACTAAATAAAAAGATCCTTACACTAATCCGACCATCATCACTAATAAAAAACCGCTCCCAATATACATTGGCACTTAGCTTCCTTAAACTAATGTATTTATTCCTCTTTTTAATTTTTTATATGACAATAATTAATTGTATTATACAAAAGTTTCTCTATCTATCAAATATTGTCTGAAAAATGCTATTCGAAAATATTTTTAAAAAACTTTCAACCTCAAATATCTTTGGTCGTGACAGTTCAATTTTTTTGCGCAATGAACAGTTTGGAGATATAAAAAATCTATATCCTCTCTACCAAATTTCAGGACGATTAATTGGTTTTTATTCTTGTCATCGTGTGTCAGTGAAAACGCGTTTTTTTTTAAATAATTTTTTTCTCACAAAAAAAATGAAGATAATCTCTTGAAATTTATACCAAATATTATCTTCAATAAGCGTAATAAGTAAATAAAATTTTGAGTCGATAATCAAATATTTTTTGAAAAATTAATTTATGAATTATAAGAACATTTTCCATGACATACTCAAGATAATTTGAAAATTAAAAACAGAAAACGTAGGTAGTTTAAAGATTTTTTGGTTATAAAAAAAAAAGAAAATCGATAAAAACTTAAAACGGAGTATTTTTTCGGGTCCAAGAGAATAAGCTTTGTCCGACGAAAATAGGTGAAATGGTTTGAGATATTGAGTGTTTACATACACACACACCCACCCACCCACACGCACATACACACACACACACGCATGCACGCACGCACGCACGCACTCAGGCACACACACACACACACACATACAGACACACACACACACGTAATGAATAAATATTTTTTTTAAAATAAAAATTTTTCATCGATTTATCAATTGATTATAAATTTCTATCAATTAATATATATCATATTTTCCCGCTCACAACACATGCGCTATCTCTATACCATTCCACCATAACTCTAAGGGTGTCTCTATAACTTTGCGCGTGCATATGCCCTCTCGTGTATAAGGTATACCTATATATAGTGCTCTCCTATAAGGTATACCTATATATAGCGCTCTCCTAATATATAGGTATACCTTATACACGGCGAGCGTACACACGCACGCTACACGGTTGTAGAGACTCCGTAAGTCCCTATAGGGCATTTGCGCATGCGGCAAAAAATTCGAGATTTCGAGATATTCGAGATATTCGAGATATTCGAGATATTCGAGATATTCGAGATATTCGAGATATTCGAGATATTCGAGATATTCGAGATATTCGAGAAAAAATCAACATGGCGTCGCAATATGGCGTCGACCATGCCAAGGATGCATTTTTTATAGAGGGATTTATTTGGAGATTTGGAGAATTTGGAGAAATTTTAATTTAAAAAAAAATTCAAAATTTTATTATTATTATCGCGTTAGCATATGCAACAGTTTTTCACCATTGTGATTGTATTACTATTTTGTTTTTAGAGCTCATAGCCCGTTTATTGATTAAATAAATAAATAAATAATTTTGTTAGTGTAGCCGTCAAAATTTGTATTAGGTAAATAAATCGTATTTACAAAAATTATTTACTACTTAAATATCTGTTTTATATAAAATTTTTAAAGTTTACAGTAACAAATGTTCTTATATATAAAAAATAGTCAAAATGTATGAAGAAACTCTTCAAATATTAAAATTGTTTTTTATTTTACAAATAAATTTAGTGTCTTTATGCTTGGCATGGCAGTTAGATTTTAGCAAAAGATGGATAAACAGACGTTGGCATATTCGACCAATTTTTAAACAAAGACTTGCTTTTGGACATTTTGAAACTCTTTTTCAAGAACTGAAAGAAGATTCAGACTTGTTTTTTAATTATACTAGAATGGATTTGAATACATTTAATTATTTAAGTCAAATTTTATCTGTATATTTAACCAAGAAACGAAGCACTATAACTGCAGAACAAAGGCTAATTATTACACTCAGGTAATTTTATCTTTATGCTGAATTAAAAAATATTTTACTAATTACACATTTAATAGAGTATAATTGAAAAAATCGATTTTAATATTTTTTTAGATATCTTGCAACTGGCGATAATATATTATCAATAGCTGTCGCATATCGCATAGCCCCATCAACATGTTATGCACTTATTAAAGAAACATGTAGTGTAATATTTGACAAATTATTTCCCTTTCATTTGAAAGTACCTTCTCGAGATGAGTGGTTACGTATCAGTGAAGGTTTTTGGAAAGATTGGAATTTCCCAAATTGCTGTGGAGCCATAGATGGTAAACATATTATTATAAAAGCACATTTCTTCAGTAAAAATTGCAAAGGTAATAATTATTTATTTCATTAAAATTGTCATTAGAAATTTTTAATTTTTGTTGAATGAATATATTCGCGGTATATATACCTTTAAAAAATTAATATAACGTTTCAAGGTTACATTATATATAATCTTAATTACAAAGAATTTTTACTTTTTCAACTAATTCAATATATTTCTTTATTTAAACATTTTATTAAATTTATTTCAGAATTTTTCACGTATCTAAATCTTTAAAATAAGTATTCATCTTTATTACTTATACACTGTTTTAATACTAAAAATGGTTTCATACTTATTTAAATATTGATTTTATGATTCTTGTATATAGATGGCATTTGTTTCAAGCTATCGTAAAGAAATTGACATAAATGAGCAAGAAGGCGATGACTTATTCCTAGATCTTGTAAAATCACGTCCTTGGCTTTATGAAAAAGCATGCAATGGATATGGTGATAAGATTATGACAGAAAATGCTTGGAGAGATATAAGTAGAATAACCAATGAGCCCGGTAAATTATCATTAATATTTTTAAATAATATTTTAGGTCATTTAACTTAACTCCAATATCTTTTAGTGGGAAAATGCATCGAACGGTGGAATCAGATGAAAAGTAATTATCATAAAGAAAATATGTTGCGAGAAAAAGACATGAGAAGTGGATCAGGTCAATCAAAGCGAAAAAGTTGGTCTTTGTATGACAGAATGAAACATCTGTTTGAATCAGAAGATAAAGTTCTAAAGTATGTACATGATATTAAATATAAATTGCTATATTCTTACAAATTTATATTAACATTAAATAATTTTTCAGGACTTATAGCAATATTCCAGTTTCTGGAATAAACAAAACTTTCAAAACACCTTTAAGTAAAAGTAAAAAAGGAAAAAATCAGTCTAATTTCATAAATAGTGTTATAAATTCATTTAGTGAGAATACTGATAAATTACTAAGTATATTGCTCCCGAACGAAGCAGATCATTTTCATCTTTCAACTAACAACAATAATGAAATATTTGGATTGTTAGTTGCTGTAGAATTAGATAATCTGGATGAAGAAAGTAGTTCTAAAAAGCGAAAACTTATATATAAATACATAAGTGAAATGTCATAAATAAAGTGAAAATTAGGTTTTATTCAATAATAAAATTATTTATTTAGATAAGCATAATGTACAGAAATAAATCATGCATTTATTATCAATAAATAATATATTACAGTAAGTTACACTGTTCACAAATAAATTACATTTCTATTACTTTAATTTATTTTTTCAGTTTTGTATTAACAGCATTTGAAAATAAAATATAACTTTTTAATTTATCTATATTAATTATAAAATAGATATAATCTTGTCTTGTTAGTATATTATTATATATTATATATTTTATTATATTTTACACACACACACACACACACACACACACACACATACACACACACACACACACACACACACACACACAAACAAACACACACACGCCCCCCCACACGCCCGCACACACACCCACACACACACACACACACACACACACACACACACACACACACACACACACACACACACACACACACACACACACACACACAGTTTATAAACAACCATGAAGTAAGAGAAGGAGACTAAACTCCATGCGCTCTGGTGATGAAAAAGTTACCCCATTTTTCCGCCCGATATCGCCAGGTTTGCTCGGCGGAATAGCTTCTCCTAACTGGCTTCAGCGCCTCAGGCGGCGATTAGCGAACTACATATTGCGATGTCAATAGGAGCTGGCCGATAAAGACAATCACTCTTTTATTAATATAATTAAATTGAATTTTTTATATATATTTATGTACTTAATTGTGAAAATCACAAATTATTATATATTGAAAGTGATATTTAAAGCATCAAAAAATCATTTTCTAAACCTTTAATAGAAAAAGAAAACCGGAAATGAAAAGTGAAGAATACAACCGCTTTAAATATTACATTCACATAAAAAATAGAATAACTAAAAATAAATACATTAACGGAAATTAAATCTGGAACAAAAATTAAGTAAGTATTATGAAAATTAAATCGAAATCTAAATAAAAATACTTTATGTTAAGCTCGAAAGGGAAAAAATGAACATAAGTCATCTCTTACAGTACAAAATCAGTTGTAATGGTGGTCGTAATGGTTAAGGCGCACGATTGCTTTTGGTACAGTCAATTTTTGCAGATCGTGAGTTCGAGCCCGGATCACAGCAATTTTTTTTTTTACTCTTACTGAATATTGTATAAAAAAAGTATTTTAAATATTTTCAAATAATTACGCAATTTGAAAATGTTTTTTGTAATATTGTGCATAAAATTTTATTTTCAGCACTGCTATTAGTATTGATAAAGATACTAAATATAGTTTTTGGTACTCGCCCTGAAAAACGCGTCTTATGCACTATTTTAACAGTATAGTACACTATAAACATTTAGCTAAAAATAAATTTAAAAAATTTTTTTATATAATACTCAAATTTTGAGTATTATATTTGATAGTAAAATTCTTCGTTTTTAAAAAATCTTATACATTTTGTTAAGAAATTTTATAAAAGAATAACGATGATGAATCGAAGTAAAAAGAACATACAATGGTGTATAAAAAATCAGGTAAGTTAAATGCTTATACTCATAAAACTATGTTATTTTTCTTCTATTTTTCGAGCATATCCGCGAAAAGAACAAATTCGTGCCGAATTTCATTAGAAAATCTCCAGCGCGAAGTAACTGGAAAATCGTAGCTCGACGACAGTTCCCACTGCGAAAAACACATTATTTTTGTCAGTCTTGCAGTAAACACACACTGCAACGGTTTCGTGATTAGATTAACAAAAATTATTTATTTCTCCCTTTATTTTTATGTGAATACAGTGTTTATTTAAGAATGTCGTGTTTTGTGCAAGGGTGCAATACAAAAAGAAAGAGTAAAACCGAGGAAGAAAGTCTCACTTTATTCAGGCCAACAACTGTAATATATTTAATTCAATACAATTACGTACTCAAATTAAAAATAAAAAATACAACGTAGAAAATTATAATCATTATAAAATACGGAAAATCTCAATTGTGATGAGATTTCTTATATGGAATTCACAAAAGCTTTAAAAGCGATCAAATACTATTTGCAATTGTTCTTGTGGATATTCTTATACTTTAGTAATTATTTGTTTTTAATAGGAAGAAGTTTCACTTGCATGGAAAAAGGCGATACCACAGGGCCACTTATTAAAAAAACACCATTTAATCTGCGAATTACATTTTAAAGAAGAAGAGATACGCAAAGAATTTGTTCATGAAATGCCAGATGGTACTACATTTAAATTACCAAAAGCAAAGCCTGCGATACAAAAGGGTTCTGTGCCATCTATATTTTCACCAGTCAGTCCAACAGTCAATAATTCAAAAAATAATATCATTGAATACGTTGTGGAATGTAACATACAAGAAAGACAAATTACAGCTAGTAAGTTTTATCAAAGCATTTATTTCGAAGCTAAAAGTGTTTGTTTAAATTTGTATTTGAATTCGCATTTCTATAATGATTCGATACGACATTCATATTTCTTTATGTATATTATATATACGGAAGTCATTATTTAAATTCTCATAAAAATTTGAGATACTTAGATTTCTTTGTTTATTTGTTAGATTCAGTGCAAATTTTCGTTTAAATATTACGGTTGCACAGTTCACTTCATCTGAAACATATGATATGAGTCATATAAAATTCGCATATCAGTAACAATATTAACTAAAATAATGAAATATACTATGTAAGAAATAATAAACAAATACAAAATTATATTTTATTTGTAGCATCATCAGAAAATTTAAAAAGTAACATAACTTTGACCTCTTCTGACTGTAGTACAGCAATATCTGTCAAAAATACAGAACTGACTACTGATTCTTCTTTGCCAATGTTGCAAGAAAGCTTTAACGATGGTATTAATAATGTAGACACCGTAATAAAAGAAGTAGCTGAAGTAGTCGATGAAGAAAATCGGATGGTGGAAAATGAAATAATAACGCCCAAAGAATGGATATTTTTAGGTTTATGTTCATCATTAATGGAAAATCCGCAATTGATACATTTACCTGCGTCGTGGATACCCCAGGTTATTGTTCACGGGGTAAAATGCATAATGTGGGCTCTTTGGAAACCAATGTACTCAGGAATATCAAAACGAGTAGTTCTCTTTCATGATATGACTGTGTATGTAAGTACTATTTGTATTCTTAAATCGAACATGAAAATAGGCAATGATAAATTATTTTAAAATTACTGCTATTCTTATTATTTATTTATTTATTTATTGTTATTTTTATAAATTTGTGAAAACGAATGTATCAAAACGTTCTTTAAAAAAATATATTAATATGCTATGTAATACAGTATTTTCTAATGTAAGTATTTTAAATGATAAAATTATACATTTATTAGAAATATTATAGAGGTATTATGGCCAAAAATACACAGTAAATAAGGAAAATAATATAATCCCTGAAATACAAGTACATGAAACTGAAATGAATACGTCCCTGGATAAATTCAGTGTACTGAATATCACAATAATATATTGCCACCAGACTAATTATATATATGCAATAAGTAGGTGAGCTATGCCAGTTCGGGGTCACTTAGCAGCGCCATCTGGCGCTCGGTCGGTAAGGTAGGGCGCTACCTTGCCGGTGGGTGGTAATCTCGGTCGGTAAGGTAGGGCGCTACCTTGCCGGTGGGTGGTAATCTCGGTCGGTAAGGTAGAGCGCTACCGTGCCGGTGGATGGTAATGTAGAGCGCTACCTTGCCGTAAGGGCAACTCTGTCGGTATTGCAGGGAGAGCAATAACCCAACGCTCAGCAGATGTAACCCAACTTTATCTTACCGGTAGAGCAACCCGCTCTATCTTACCGACAGTTGATAACCCAAATACTATACTATGCTATGTATACTATGTATACCATACTATGCTATGCATACCATACTATACTATGTATACTATACTATACTATACTGTACTATACTATACTATGTATACTATGCTATATATACTATATCCGAATTTCCATGCTGCTTAACTGTCTTTCGCACCGTCGAGAGTTCCGCGCGCTCCATTATCATCAATCGATAACCCAACTCTACCTTACCTGCAGTCGATAATCCAACGTTACCGGCAGAGCAGGTAGCCACACATTATCATATATGCTAATTTTTTATTTTAATCTTTTATAATTGTCATGTTGAGGCATAGAATTGGTATTCGTGGAATACTTTTGAGAATATTTTTTCCATTTTGAATCCTCTTTTTTCTCCGGCTCAATGAGAGGAGCGTTTGAACTTGAGTTTTGACCCATCTTCTTCGACGTCAGGGACAAGAATGAATCATCTACTCCCAATCCATGGATGCCTTGCAATTTTCGTAGAATTTTTTCAGAAGTTTGACGTTATGAAGTGCGCAGTTGGTTTTGTAGGCACCCTCGTGATGTGGACACACTGTCACAAGCTTGATCTTGTCCAGCGGTGGAAAACCCATCTCCGACACATCGTGAACATTGAATTTGAAACGTTCGAGCCATTTTTTCTTGATAGAGCCCATAACGAGTACTTGAGTGGCATCGTGTAGACATTCTCGAAGAACGCTTCCGATGTCGGTGTAGGGACGGTCTCCTGAATTCCAAGAAATGCCATGATAGAATTGCTTCAACCATCTATTTTCGCCCTTATACTTATCGGTGAGACGTTTCCAAGGAAAAGGTTCCTTGAAGAGAAAGATCAGAGGTTGATCGTCATCATCCAATGGGACTATTGCCAATTCTTTCAAAACAAAATCATTACCAGGCTGTTTGAAGCCCTGCATATCGACGATGTACTTCATAGCGTCACGACTGTCGGGACTATACTGAACGCCGTGCAGCAGGATTCTTCGGTCGTATTCTCAGAAATTTAGATGAGTTTCTTCACGTCTCCGCTAACAGGATTGTACTGGACAATGCGATCGTGTAGAATGAGACAGTAAGCCGATGTTACAGCGGGAAAATTATCTCTCGCCTCGAATTCCAAACGAACGTCTACGGGTGCACTCTTCAGAGATTCGTTCTGCTTCGAGCAATCGATGACGACGAGTGGCGCGTGAGTGAGATAATCGATTTTTTTCAAGATAGGCTCGGAATCTTTACCGTAGTATGATTTCTGAAAATTAGCATACATATCATATAATACGGCATACTGATTACGTGTTACATCTAGATTGAGATTTCCATATGGATAGCATTGCGAATTGAGAAAGAGTTTCACATTGCTGATATTGCAGTGCTCGAAGCGACTAGCATTCTCAGCTCTCTGACCTTTTCGATTCGTCTGGAAGGCGAGAATAACGAAGCGAGGTTTCTCCAGCTGATTGGATGTTTTGACAGTCCACACGTGTTTCGACGTAGTTGGTAGAAGTGGATACTCAAACAACTCCCACGTGCGAAAACTCATGGTAATTGGCCGATCCTTTTCTATGAAGCCGAGCAAACGAATTTTGTGTTTGTCCGCGACCACAACATAGGGCATGAGCCATTCAACACGATTGAGTTCAATTTTGAATTCTTCGTATACTTGCGTTTGCTTAACGGCATTCAAGTCATTCCTCGATCTGGTGAGTATGAGCTCGTGCTTCGTATTGACTACTATTTTCCGGTAGTCTTCGGCAAAACCCATAATCATACTCAGAGGAATAGATACATCAAAGTAGCCATCATCGTTACACATATTCAACGTTTCCTCAACGTCGAGCCAACCAGCATTCTCCATTATCCAATTTTGACAGGAATTGAGCGATATCAAACCTTTCATGAGACTCGTTAAGCCTACATTTTTGCATCTGTCGATTTCGATGGCATTGATCTCGTAGCGAATTTCTTCAAACAAGTGACAGATGGCGTTGTTAACAAGCTTTGTTCTTTCTACAGCACTTCCGTCAGTTTTAGTCAGTCTTCCACATACATGTAGCGAGCTGTGAGACGGTAGAAGGCACAAATCTTGATGCTGAATAGATATACGTATTTCATCGCTGTTGTTGAAAGCGGAAGACGTATAGGGCTGATGCGCATGAATTTCATAGTGCGCCACCGATTCGTCAAATTCAACGACTCTCTGAATCTTCAAAACTTCTTCCATTATTCTTTCGCATACAACAGAAAAATACACACGTTATCCTCCACCAGGATCGCGGATTCTTAATCCCAAGTTTTCTAGGAACTGAAGGCTTTGACGTGTTAGAGCTTTGACTGCTCGTTGACGAGTGATCGTTGGCCGCCATGACGGTCTGCTTATATACCCTCTTCCTACCTTTCTCCCATAAACAACATCCATCAAGCTTGCTTGATGTGAAGCCTAATTGTTACAATTTCTCCTCGAAAATTCACCAAATTTCCGTCTTGATCAACTATACGCACTTGCAAATGTTCAATAGTCTTGACTGTGATTGGCAGATAGATGACTTGTGATGGAACCTCAATTATTTTATACCCTGGTGGTACTGCTGGAAATAATTCATGTATCGTATGCACTCTGCGTTCGTTTATATAGGCGCCAGCTGTCACGTTGCACTCCACTCTCAAAGCATTAATTTTGAGAATGCTCACAGGTAGATCGGAACTGTGTGTGATGTTTGGTTCGAGAATGCGTTGAGCGAAACCCAACAACTTACCTATGGAATCTTGCAGACGAAAATCGACTTGATGAGTACACTTGATTTCACTGCGTAGAGTGTTGTTATTTGGCTTTATACTGATTAGTATGCCCTTGGGTGAGAGAAATCCATGTAAATAGCTCTCTATGTCCTCGATTTCATAACTATCAGTAGGCAAAATAATTATCTCTTTATCCACGTAAAACCTATTATTACCCTCATCGATGTTGGGTATGGAGTTAAAAGATAAAAGTTCTACCAGACCGAGAACACAGCTCTTATTTCGTGAGAGTTCAATTGGAGGAAAGTATTGTGCTTCGAGTAGCGCCGAAGTGCCCGAAAGACTCAATGTCAATGAATCAGCCATGATATAGAGAATGCGCAGTTCACCCTCCCCCTTATATACGTTTGAGACTGTTGCACAAAAACTGCAAACACAAATGACCGCAATTGTAAGTGTCGAAATCCTGATACCTCTCATGATTGTACTTGACTCTGTCAACTCCAAGGTACAGCATCAAATCGAGAGGAGGTTGAAGATCACCAAAACTATCAAAGTATACAACGTCTTCAGCTCGTTTTCGATAAGCTACCCAATGAGTTCCGGGACCGCTTGCATCATCAAGATTGATTATAGCTGACTCGCGATAATGTGGACCAGTAGATGGCAGTGCGTTACGCATAAACACACCACGAAAATGTGGAATATTCATCTGTTTTACATACTTGAGCAAATCATGATCGGTGAGAGGACGATCGGGCAATTTTATTTTGAAGTTTTTTTTTTTAACCTCCTAATACCCAGCCCCGTCTTGTGCGGTTTTAGATACAATCCGTTACCCGCATTCTCCATAGCTCTATTGTGTCTCTGAGTCTCCTCTAACTGCGACTTTGCAGCTTGAGAATCGTTAACAGCTTTCGCGATTCCAGCAGCTCCACCTGCAAGAGCGCCAGCAGCGCTCAAACCGGCAAACAGAGGAACGAGAAAAGGTAGAAACCCACCTACTTTTGTGGGTACTGGTAGTATTCGTGGAATAATGATATTCTGCTTACCCCCAGCTTTTTTGACTGCTTCACGAGCACCCTTTAGAGCAGATTTGATGACCTTCTTGGCACATTTTCCCGAGACCATAGATTTCTTCGCCATCTTGACTATGTTTTTCAGAGAAATAGATGGTTTACCCATGCCAAATTTTCTCTTCAACTTCATGGCGTTCGTGATAGCGTATGCAGCCATTTTTTCACCTACTCCAGCGTCTCCCGAGATAACTCTTCCCCAAGCTTTGTCCGCAAGAACTTTGTCTGCAGCGTTTCTAACTTCGATATTTTCTCGATTCTGTGAGTATGCTATATCGTGCTCCTTACAAGCTGTGTCGAGAGAATTAATTCCCGAATCTTCTCTAGCTAAACGCTTAGCTAATTTGGTTCCTGGTCCACAGTACTGATAACCCGGGATGTGAAGTTCAATTGGAAGGCTGTTAAGAAGCTTATTCACGAGACCACGACCTTTCTTTCGTCTATGTACGATCATCACACGTCGGTGGTTGTCTAACGACTGATGGTGTGAGGGTATATAAGCCCCTATTTATACCCCACAGAGTCAGTCACTATCCAGACAGCACACATGAACTTTCAAATGCAATCTCTCAAGCTCCCAGTGGTGAACTTTGACGCCATTGTGGAGGAGGAGAAGAAAACAAAGAGACATGGTGAGTTGCTTCCAGACAGTATACGTGCAGTATTCTGCGGTCCATCCAATTGTGGTAAGACCAACAGCTTGCTCACACTCATAACGCATCCTAATGGTCTGAGATTCGAGAATATTTACGTTTACTCGAAATCATTGAATCAGTCCAAATATAGATTTTTAAAAGAACTTCTGCAACCGATAGATGGCGTTCAATACTTTCCCTTCAGTGAACACGAGGAGGTCGTTGCACCTGACAATGCACTGCCGAATTCCATTATTGTATTCGATGACATAGCTTGTGAGAAGCAAGACAAAGTTAGAGCGTTTTTCTGCATGGGAAGACACAAGAATGTGGATTGTTTCTATCTCTGCCAGTCGTACGCTCACATACCAAAGCATCTGGTGCGAGATAACGTTAATTTGTTGGTAATATTTCGACAAGATGACATGAATCTCAAACATGTGTACGAGGATCAGGTGAATTCGGATATGAGTTTTGCACGATTCAAAGATTTGTGCTTAAAGTGCTGGGGCGATGGCGGGCATGGATTTCTCGTGATTGACAAAGACAGGCGCATGAACGGTGGAAGGTATAGAAAGGGTTTCGACTGTTTTGCTATAAATACGGGATAGATGTAGATGTCTACAGTCACTCGTTGAACGCTGAACTATCAACATGTCTGAATTTCGTCGAGAGAAGAATGTCCTCCACCAGCTTGTTAAAGCTAGGGATGCTATTCGACACAAATATAATTTATTGAAGCTTTCAAAAGACAATGTGAAGCGAGTGTTGGGGGAGACTTTTCGACCAATCGTTGAACCGCTTGAAAAGCTCGTAGCCAAACAAACATTTAGTAAAGCTGTTAAACGCGATGAAAAACGCGATGAAAAATCTATCAAACGCGATGAAGAGTATGATGATATGCAGGATGATACATTGCAAGCAGCAGCTGACACATCTTTTGAATCAGCTACGAGCCATGATGATAGCAATAATAGATATTTACAAATGCTTAGTCAAGATCAATACGTAGACAAAATTTATGGGGTACGCAAAGAGAATGGACGATTCATGATTGGTAATTCCCCTATAGACTTGGAGGGTAGCTATATCGATGTGAAAGGGGTGAAGTATACAAAAACTGATGGATTACTTGAATTACTCATTACGAAGCAGCCCAGTGAAAGTCAGCTTACTAATGCTGATATGGAGTATTATCGAAAAATACTTGAAGCATCGTCAGCACACAAGAAACGCTACCAGAGTAACGAAAAATTCGTGTTCACAACAGCAACAAATTCAAATACATCATTGCTCCCATGTTTGAGAAACAAGGTGCTGGTGTATTGCCACAATACAAGTTGGCAAGAATGAATACGACTATGGACTATGTGTACTGGGATGATCCGAACGAGCTGGTCGAACGCTTGAGATTACTCATAGCTGAACAATCAGCTGGCAATCCAAGTCACGTGAATGAGATTCACTCGATAATTGAGGAATTGCACGAGGGAGGGTATATATATTAGACGAATCTTCTCTCTCTTCTCAGTATCACAATGAGCGTCGATGTGTTCGGACGTAAACTGGAGCAAAGCTCCAGTAGAGGCCCACCTGGAGCAGGTTACAAATTCACCGCCGATGGTCAATACGACGTTGATAGCAAACGACTCTGCAATGTAGCACAGCCGAAACAGTTGAATGACGCAGTCAATTTGGACACTTTGCAAATGGAATTACGCAGTGTACGTAGCGATCTCGAGTCAATCATTGACGCTCACAGAGCCGATATCGATAAGAAGCTGGAAGAACTCTTTGCAGACGTTCAAGCTATAAAAGAGGCAACATACGAGCCGTGGAGCACCGAATGACATTATGGAGAAAAAAATGAAAGTAGTGGTGGATGAGTTGCACAAGCCCGCTCGTCGCAACTATCTACGTCGAAAATACGATATTCGTGGCATAGACGAGACGTGGCAAGCTGATCTAGTGGAAATGCAATCATATGCGCGAGAAAACAAAGGTTACAGGTACATGCTGACCGTCATCGACATCTATTCCAAATACTCATGGGCAATTCCTGTGAAAAAGAAAACAGGTGAAGATGTAGCAGAAGCTATGAAGACTGTGTTGTGTGAAAGTGATCGAGTACCGAAGAATCTCCATACCGACAGAGGAAAGGAATTCTACAACAAGAAATTCGAAGCTCTCATGATGAAGTACAAGATAAATCTCTACTCGACGTATAGCAATCTCAAAGCGTCGATATGGGAGCGCTTCAATCGAACGTTGAAGAATGAGATGTGGAAGAAATTCAGTCTTCGTGGAAACTACAAGTGGTTAGATATCTTACCCGATTTGCTAACAGCTTACAATGAGAGAAAACATAGAACAACTGGAATGAAGCCTAAAGATGTGACAAAGAACAGTAATGTGAAACAGAAAATTGTCCAGCGTAAAAAGAAGCCTAAATTCCAAGTAGGGGACAAGGTACGTGTGAGCAGAGTCAAACAAGTTTTTGAAAAAGGATATACACCAAACTGGTCCACAGAGATATTCAGCATAACAAAAGTAGCCGCTACAAACCCTGTTACTTATCATTTGAAGGATTATCGCGAACAGCCTATAAGTGGTGGTTTCTATGAAGAGGAATTACAAAAGGTTAAGTATTCTGATGTGTATCTAGTGGAAAAAATTGTAAAAAAACGTGGTAATGAAGTTTACGTTAAATGGCTGGGATTTGATAGTTCCCACAACAGTTGGATTGATAAATCAAACTTGTAAAAAAAAAATTTTTTTTTTTGGAAGTGATGAGAGCCCCAACCATCGCTCTCACCTGTGAGGTACAACCATAAGCAGCTACCTCTCCATGAACTTCCTTTTTTATTTTTTTTTTATTTTTTTTTTATTTTTATACAATATTAAATTCAACACCACTATTTTTACATATTATAAAGAGCTTGAATTTGTTGGCAACCTCCGCCATGTTGTTGAACATATCTTCATCCTTCTCCAATGCTGAACAGACTCGGCTGGGCAGGAAGATCTGGAACTCGTCTTCCAAGTTGACCACATACTTCGGTCCATATTTGGTCTTGACACGCTTCAATGCAATGACCATGAAGCTGTGATCGTGCTCCACGTCCGACAGCTTCTTCGTCGGTAGAAAGCCTCCACGGGCAATTTCGTTAATTGCTGATAGATCCATCTAGAAAATGAAAAAAACATGATTATTATGGGGGAAGAGAGAGAGAGAGTAAAGTACTTACCTCAGGTTGTTCCTTAGTCCTGGATCCTAACCCTCTTCTTCAGAGGTTCGGAGATAGCTGTGGTGGAGTGCTTCTTCTGGAGCTCCTTCGAGCGACTGATGACTCCGGCTGGCTGCAGCGCCTTAAGTACCGGCCTCCCCACCATTTTTTGGGCCGCCGTGGCCGCTGCTGTGGGAGTGGGGGTGCTCGCTGATTGGCTGCAGCTCGCCAACTGGTCGGAGCACGTCGAGACCTGCCCGCACACGCACGCCCCACCATTGCGCAGCGCCACCTCGCACTCTCGGATGGAGAAGTGCCCCCACGGGAGACTATCCGTCTCACCAAACGCCAGATGGCGTTTGTCGGCGTAGGAGCTGAGCGCGATCTTCTGCTCCTTCTCCGTGCGAATGACGTGCAGGCGGGAGCGTATATTGCGCTGCTCCTTTGCCAGTACCTGCTGCTCACGCATGCAGCGCACGTAGTCCTCGAAGCTGATGTCGCACTTCACCACCGAGGACTTGACGCCCTTGGCCCTCTTGATGGTCTTCTGGCCTTCGATACGGACACCGTACATCTTGCTACGAAGGCCCACGAATTCCAACATGACGTTGCCATTGCACTCGTCCTTCATGAGTTCGACACTTCGGACTTCGCCGAGGGTAATCAGTTTGATATGCCTCGTGCGAATAAGAAGGTTGTTGGACTCATGAAGGACGAGTGCAATGGCAACGTCATGTTGGAGTTCGTGGGCTTTCGTAGCAAGATGTGCGGTGTCCGTATCGAAGGCCAGAAGACCATCAAGAGGGCCAAGGGCGTCAAGTCCTCGGTGGTGAAGTGCGACATCAGCTTCGAGGACTACGTGCGCTGCATGCGTGAGCAGCAGGTGCTGGCAAAGGAGCAGCGCAATATACGCTCCCGCCTGCACGTCATCCGCACGGAGAAGGAGCAGAAGATCGCGCTCAGCCCCTACGATGACAAACGCCATCTGGCGTTTGGTGAGACGGATAGTCTCCCGTGGGGGCACTTCTCCATCCGAGAGTGCGAGATGGCGCTGCGCAATGGTGGGGCGTGCGTGTGCGGGCAGGTCTCGACGTGCTCCGACCAGTTGGCGAGCTGCAGCCAATCAGCGAGCTCCCCCACTCCCACAGCAGCGGCCACGGCGGCCCAAAAAATGGTGGGGAGGCCGGTACTTAAGGCGCTGCAGCCAGCCGGAGTCATCAGTCGCTCGAAGGAGCTCCAGAAGAAGCACTCCACCACAGCTATCTCCGAACCTCTGAAGAAGAGGGTTAGGATCCAGGACTAAGGAACAACCTGAGGTAAGTACTTTACTCTCTCTCTCTCTTCCCCCATAATAATCATGTTTTTTTCATTTTCTAGATGGATCTATCAGCAATTAACGAAATTGCCCGTGGAGGCTTTCTACCGACGAAGAAGCTGTCGGACGTGGAGCACGATCACAGCTTCATGGTCATTGCATTGAAGCGTGTCAAGACCAAATATGGACCGAAGTATGTGGTCAACTTGGAAGACGAGTTCCAGATCTTCCTGCCCAGCCGAGTCTGTTCAGCATTGGAGAAGGATGAAGATATGTTCAACAACATGGCGGAGGCTGCCAACAAATTCAAGCTCTTTATAATATGTAAAAATAGTGGTGTTGAATTTAATATTGTATAAAAATAAAAAAAAATAAAAAAAAAATAAAAAAGGAAGTTCATGGAGAGGTAGCTGCTTATGGTTGTACCTCACAGGTGAGAGCGATGGTTGGGGCTCTCATCACTTCCAAAAAAAAAAATTTTTTTTTTACAAGTTTGACTTATCAATCCAACTGTTGTGGGAACTATCAAATCCCAGCCATTTAACGTAAACTTCATTACCACGTTTTTTCACAATTTTTTCCACTAGATACACATCAGAATACTTAACCTTTTGTAATTCCTCTTCATAGAAACCACCACTTATAGGCTGTTCGCGATAATCCTTCAAATGATAAGTAACAGGGTTTGTAGCGGCTACTTTTGTTATGCTGAATATCTCTGTGGACCAGTTTGGTGTATATCCTTTTTCAAAAACTTGTTTGACTCTGCTCACACGTACCTTGTCCCCTACTTGGAATTTAGGCTTCTTTTTACGCTGGACAATTTTCTGTTTCACATTACTGTTCTTTGTCACATCTTTAGGCTTCATTCCAGTTGTTCTATGTTTTCTCTCATTGTAAGCTGTTAGCAAATCGGGTAAGATATCTAACCACTTGTAGTTTCCACGAAGACTGAATTTCTTCCACATCTCATTCTACAACGCGTTCGATTGAAGCGCTCCCATATCGACGCTTTGAGATTGCTATACGTCGAGTAGAGATTTATCTTGTACTTCATCATGAGAGCTTCGAATTTCTTGTTGTAGAATTCCTTTCCTCTGTCGGTATGGAGATTCTTCGGTACTCGATCACTTTCACACAACACAGTCTTCATAGCTTCTGCTACATCTTCACCTGTTTTCTTTTTCACAGGAATTGCCCATGAGTATTTGGAATAGATGTCGATGACGGTCAGCATGTACCTGTAACCTTTGTTTTCTCGCGCATATGATTGCATTTCCACTAGATCAGCTTGCCACGTCTCGTCTATGCCACGAATATCGTATTTTCGACGTAGATAGTTGCGACGAGCGGGCTTGTGCAACTCATCCACCACTACTTTCATTTTTTTCTCCATAATGTCATTCGGTGCTCCACGGCTCGTATGTTGCCTCTTTTATAGCTTGAACGTCTGCAAAGAGTTCTTCCAGCTTCTTATCGATATCGGCTCTGTGAGCGTCAATGATTGACTCGAGATCGCTACGTACACTGCGTAATTCCATTTGCAAAGTGTCCAAATTGACTGCGTCATTCAACTGTTTCGGCTGTGCTACATTGCAGAGTCGTTTGCTATCAACGTCGTATTGACCATCGGCGGTGAATTTGTAACCTGCTCCAGGTGGGCCTCTACTGGAGCTTTGCTCCAGTTTACGTCCGAACACATCGACGCTCATTGTGATACTGAGAAGAGAGAGAAGATTCGTCTAATATATATACCCTCCCTCGTGCAATTCCTCAATTATCGAGTGAATCTCATTCACGTGACTTGGATTGCCAGCTGATTGTTCAGCTATGAGTAATCTCAAGCGTTCGACCAGCTCGTTCGGATCATCCCAGTACACATAGTCCATAGTCGTATTCATTCTTGCCAACTTGTATTGTGGCAATACACCAGCACCTTGTTTCTCAAACATGGGAGCAATGATGTATTTGAATTTGTTGCTGTTGTGAACACGAATTTTTTCGTTACTCTGGTAGCGTTTCTTGTGTGCTGACGATGCTTCAAGTATTTTTCGATAATACTCCATATCAGCATTAGTAAGCTGACTTTCACTGGGCTGCTTCGTAATGAGTAATTCAAGTAATCCATCAGTTT
Organism: Torymus aiolomorphi; assembly: GCA_036365515.1. Classification (NCBI taxonomy): domain Eukaryota; kingdom Metazoa; phylum Arthropoda; class Insecta; order Hymenoptera; family Torymidae; genus Torymus; species Torymus aiolomorphi. The sequence goes on from CM070875.1 coordinate 179,980,217, forward strand.
TTGTATACTTCACCCCTTTCACATCGATATAGCTACCCTCCAAGTCTATAGGGGAATTACCAATCATGAATCGTCCATTCTCTTTGCGTACCCCATAAATTTTGTCTACGTATTGATCTTGACTAAGCATTTGTAAATATCTATTATTGCTATCATCATGGCTCGTAGCTGATTCAAAAGATGTGTCAGCTGCTGCTTGCAATGTATCATCCTGCATATCATCATACTCTTCATCGCGTTTGATAGATTTTTCATCGCGTTTTTCATCGCGTTTAACAGCTTTACTAAATGTTTGTTTGGCTACGAGCTTTTCAAGCGGTTCAACGATTGGTCGAAAAGTCTCCCCAACACTCGCTTCACATTGTCTTTTGAAAGCTTCAATAAATTATATTTGTGTCGAATAGCATCCCTAGCTTTAACAAGCTGGTGGAGGACATTCTTCTCTCGACGAAATTCAGACATGTTGATAGTTCAGCGTTCAACGAGTGACTGTAGACATCTACATCTATCCCGTATTTATAGCAAAACAGTCGAAACCCTTTCTATACCTTCCACCGTTCATGCGCCTGTCTTTGTCAATCACGAGAAATCCATGCCCGCCATCGCCCCAGCACTTTAAGCACAAATCTTTGAATCGTGCAAAACTCATATCCGAATTCACCTGATCCTCGTACACATGTTTGAGATTCATGTCATCTTGTCGAAATATTACCAACAAATTAACGTTATCTCGCACCAGATGCTTTGGTATGTGAGCGTACGACTGGCAGAGATAGAAACAATCCACATTCTTGTGTCTTCCCATGCAGAAAAACGCTCTAACTTTGTCTTGCTTCTCACAAGCTATGTCATCGAATACAATAATGGAATTCGGCAGTGCATTGTCAGGTGCAACGACCTCCTCGTGTTCACTGAAGGAAAGTATTGAACGCCATCTATCGGTTGCAGAAGTTCTTTTAAAAATCTATATTTGGACTGATTCAATGATTTCGAGTAAACGTAAATATTCTCGAATCTCAGACCATTAGGATGCGTTATGAGTGTGAGCAAGCTGTTGGTCTTACCACAATTGGATGGACCGCAGAATACTGCACGTATACTGTCTGGAAGCAACTCACCATGTCTCTTTGTTTTCTTCTCCTCCTCCACAATGGCGTCAAAGTTCACCACTGGGAGCTTGAGAGATTGCATTTGAAAGTTCATGTGTGCTGTCTGGATAGTGACTGACTCTGTGGGGTATAAATAGGGGCTTATATACCCTCACACCATCAGTCGTTAGACAACCACCGACGTGTGATGATCGTACATAGACGAAAGAAAGGTCGTGGTCTCGTGAATAAGCTTCTTAACAGCCTTCCAATTGAACTTCACATCCCGGGTTATCAGTACTGTGGACCAGGAACCAAATTAGCTAAGCGTTTAGCTAGAGAAGATTCGGGAATTAATTCTCTCGACACAGCTTGTAAGGAGCACGATATAGCATACTCACAGAATCGAGAAAATATCGAAGTTAGAAACGCTGCAGACAAAGTTCTTGCGGACAAAGCTTGGGGAAGAGTTATCTCGGGAGACGCTGGAGTAGGTGAAAAAATGGCTGCATACGCTATCACGAACGCCATGAAGTTGAAGAGAAAATTTGGCATGGGTAAACCATCTATTTCTCTGAAAAACATAGTCAAGATGGCGAAGAAATCTATGGTCTCGGGAAAATGTGCCAAGAAGGTCATCAAATCTGCTCTAAAGGGTGCTCGTGAAGCAGTCAAAAAAGCTGGGGGTAAGCAGAATATCATTATTCCACGAATACTACCAGTACCCACAAAAGTAGGTGGGTTTCTACCTTTTCTCGTTCCTCTGTTTGCCGGTTTGAGCGCTGCTGGCGCTCTTGCAGGTGGAGCTGCTGGAATCGCGAAAGCTGTTAACGATTCTCAAGCTGCAAAGTCGCAGTTAGAGGAGACTCAGAGACACAATAGAGCTATGGAGAATGCGGGTAACGGATTGTATCTAAAACCGCACAAGACGGGGCTGGGTATTAGGAGGTTAAAAAAAAAAACTTCAAAATAAAATTGCCCGATCGTCCTCTCACCGATCATGATTTGCTCAAGTATGTAAAACAGATGAATATTCCACATTTTCGTGGTGTGTTTATGCGTAACGCACTGCCATCTACTGGTCCACATTATCGCGAGTCAGCTATAATCAATCTTGATGATGCAAGCGGTCCCGGAACTCATTGGGTAGCTTATCGAAAACGAGCTGAAGACGTTGTATACTTTGATAGTTTTGGTGATCTTCAACCTCCTCTCGATTTGATGCTGTACCTTGGAGTTGACAGAGTCAAGTACAATCATGAGAGGTATCAGGATTTCGACACTTACAATTGCGGTCATTTGTGTTTGCAGTTTTTGTGCAACAGTCTCAAACGTATATAAGGGGGAGGGTGAACTGCGCATTCTCTATATCATGGCTGATTCATTGACATTGAGTCTTTCGGGCACTTCGGCGCTACTCGAAGCACAATACTTTCCTCCAATTGAACTCTCACGAAATAAGAGCTGTGTTCTCGGTCTGGTAGAACTTTTATCTTTTAACTCCATACCCAACATCGATGAGGGTAATAATAGGTTTTACGTGGATAAAGAGATAATTATTTTGCCTACTGATAGTTATGAAATCGAGGACATAGAGAGCTATTTACATGGATTTCTCTCACCCAAGGGCATACTAATCAGTATAAAGCCAAATAACAACACTCTACGCAGTGAAATCAAGTGTACTCATCAAGTCGATTTTCGTCTGCAAGATTCCATAGGTAAGTTGTTGGGTTTCGCTCAACGCATTCTCGAACCAAACATCACACACAGTTCCGATCTACCTGTGAGCATTCTCAAAATTAATGCTTTGAGAGTGGAGTGCAACGTGACAGCTGGCGCCTATATAAACGAACGCAGAGTGCATACGATACATGAATTATTTCCAGCAGTACCACCAGGGTATAAAATAATTGAGGTTCCATCACAAGTCATCTATCTGCCAATCACAGTCAAGACTATTGAACATTTGCAAGTGCGTATAGTTGATCAAGACGGAAATTTGGTGAATTTTCGAGGAGAAATTGTAACAATTAGGCTTCACATCAAGCAAGCTTGATGGATGTTGTTTATGGGAGAAAGGTAGGAAGAGGGTATATAAGCAGACCGTCATGGCGGCCAACGATCACTCGTCAACGAGCAGTCAAAGCTCTAACACGTCAAAGCCTTCAGTTCCTAGAAAACTTGGGATTAAGAATCCGCGATCCTGGTGGAGGATAACGTGTGTATTTTTCTGTTGTATGCGAAAGAATAATGGAAGAAGTTTTGAAGATTCAGAGAGTCGTTGAATTTGACGAATCGGTGGCGCACTATGAAATTCATGCGCATCAGCCCTATACGTCTTCCGCTTTCAACAACAGCGATGAAATACGTATATCTATTCAGCATCAAGATTTGTGCCTTCTACCGTCTCACAGCTCGCTACATGTATGTGGAAGACTGACTAAAACTGACGGAAGTGCTGTAGAAAGAACAAAGCTTGTTAACAACGCCATCTGTCACTTGTTTGAAGAAATTCGCTACGAGATCAATGCCATCGAAATCGACAGATGCAAAAATGTAGGCTTAACGAGTCTCATGAAAGGTTTGATATCGCTCAATTCCTGTCAAAATTGGATAATGGAGAATGCTGGTTGGCTCGACGTTGAGGAAACGTTGAATATGTGTAACGATGATGGCTACTTTGATGTATCTATTCCTCTGAGTATGATTATGGGTTTTGCCGAAGACTACCGGAAAATAGTAGTCAATACGAAGCACGAGCTCATACTCACCAGATCGAGGAATGACTTGAATGCCGTTAAGCAAACGCAAGTATACGAAGAATTCAAAATTGAACTCAATCGTGTTGAATGGCTCATGCCCTATGTTGTGGTCGCGGACAAACACAAAATTCGTTTGCTCGGCTTCATAGAAAAGGATCGGCCAATTACCATGAGTTTTCGCACGTGGGAGTTGTTTGAGTATCCACTTCTACCAACTACGTCGAAACACGTGTGGACTGTCAAAACATCCAATCAGCTGGAGAAACCTCGCTTCGTTATTCTCGCCTTCCAGACGAATCGAAAAGGTCAGAGAGCTGAGAATGCTAGTCGCTTCGAGCACTGCAATATCAGCAATGTGAAACTCTTTCTCAATTCGCAATGCTATCCATATGGAAATCTCAATCTAGATGTAACACGTAATCAGTATGCCGTATTATATGATATGTATGCTAATTTTCAGAAATCATACTACGGTAAAGATTCCGAGCCTATCTTGAAAATCGATTATCTCACTCACGCGCCACTCGTCGTCATCGATTGCTCGAAGCAGAACGAATCTCTGAAGAGTGCACCCGTAGACGTTCGTTTGGAATTCGAGGCGAGAGATAATTTTCCCGCTGTAACATCGGCTTACTGTCTCATTCTACACGATCGCATTGTCCAGTACAATCCTGTTAGCGGAGACGTGAAGAAACTCATCTAAATTTCTGAGAATACGACCGAAGAATCCTGCTGCACGGCGTTCAGTATAGTCCCGACAGTCGTGACGCTATGAAGTACATCGTCGATATGCAGGGCTTCAAACAGCCTGGTAATGATTTTGTTTTGAAAGAATTGGCAATAGTCCCATTGGATGATGACGATCAACCTCTGATCTTTCTCTTCAAGGAACCTTTTCCTTGGAAACGTCTCACCGATAAGTATAAGGGCGAAAATAGATGGTTGAAGCAATTCTATCATGGCATTTCTTGGAATTCAGGAGACCGTCCCTACACCGACATCGGAAGCGTTCTTCGAGAATGTCTACACGATGCCACTCAAGTACTCGTTATGGGCTCTATCAAGAAAAAATGGCTCGAACGTTTCAAATTCAATGTTCACGATGTGTCGGAGATGGGTTTTCCACCGCTGGACAAGATCAAGCTTGTGACAGTGTGTCCACATCACGAGGGTGCCTACAAAACCAACTGCGCACTTCATAACGTCAAACTTCTGAAAAAATTCTACGAAAATTGCAAGGCATCCATGGATTGGGAGTAGATGATTCATTCTTGTCCCTGACGTCGAAGAAGATGGGTCAAAACTCAAGTTCAAACGCTCCTCTCATTGAGCTGGAGAAAAAAGAGGATTCAAAATGGAAAAAATATTCTCAAAAGTATTCCACGAATACCAATTCTATGCCTCAACATGACAATTATAAAAGATTAAAATAAAAAATTAGCATATATGATAATGTGTGGCTACCTGCTCTGCCGGTAACGTTGGATTATCGACTGCAGGTAAGGTAGAGTTGGGTTATCGATTGATGATAATGGAGCGCGCGGAACTCTCGACGGTGCGAAAGACAGTTAAGCAGCATGGAAATTCGGATATAGTATATATAGCATAGTATACATAGTATAGTATAATACAGTATAGTATAGTATAGTATACATAGTATAGTATGGTATGCATAGCATAGTATGGTATACATAGTATACATAGCATAGTATAGTATAGTATAGTATACATAGTATAGTATGGTATGCATAGCATAGTATGGTATACATAGCATAGTATGGTATACATAGTATACATAGTATAGTATAGTATAGTATACATAGTATAGTATGGTATACATAGCATAGTATGGTATACATAGCATAGTATGGTATACATAGTATACATAGCATAGTATAGTATTTGGGTTATCAACTGTCGGTAAGATAGAGCGGGTTGCTCTACCGGTAAGATAAAGTTGGGTTACATCTGCTGAGCGTTGGGTTATTGCTCTCCCTGCAATACCGACAGAGTTGCCCTTACGGCAAGGTAGCGCTCTACATTACCATCCACCGGTACGGTAGCGCTCTACCTTACCGACCGAGATTACCACCCACCGGCAAGGTAGCGCCCTACCTTACCGACCGAGATTACCACCCACCGGCAAGGTAGCGCCCTACCTTACCGACCGAGCGCCAGATGGCGCTGCTAAGTGACCCCGAACCGGCATAGCTCACCTACTGCAATATTTATTTTAATGTTAAACTACATTTTATATGACATTTACTCGTGGTGATATTTAATTTAAATCTAAGTGCAATCCAGAATAAATCAAGAAAAAGTTAACGATTATCTCCATTTTCTCAAAAATATCCATACGTAAGAGTATATAGCGGTTAAACGTAATTTGGTGGAAACCAACTTTTAATAATATAAATTAATAAATGAATCGAACGGCTATTCGGGCTAAAGATACTTTTAATATAATTGCAATAACAAGTTACTTTCAAAATCATTTTTAACGTCCGTTTCGTCACTTTTTTCTGGTGACGAACTATATTTTCGAAAGAAAACAATATAAATCAGATAAAAAAAACATCTATAAGAATATGTTTTAGATATTATAATTGTTCTGTAAATAATTTCATGCTCCATAGGTTTACATTGAAGAAACGTTGGTGACTCTTCCACAAACTAATAAAATAACAAATGTGGAAGAAATTAAAGAATTAATATCATATGTATCCAACAGTGTTTTTCCTTGTAAAAAAGTCGATGGCTCAGGTAACTAACCTTTTTTATAAAATCTTATAATATAAATACAGCTACAGAATATTTAACGCACATTAAATAACATTTTAAAATAGCATTACATTTTTGTGTTTAAATTAATGTAACATTGCGTTTTCAAATATGTATTATAATTTGTTATTTAGTGGGTTTATTTTTAAAAATTATTTGCTTAAGATACGCAATTTTGTTCATAAATAATTTATTATCTTAATTATTAGAAAACTGTATTGGTTACGTATTGCAAAAGCCATCAAAAACTTCACCTGGTCGAAAATCAATACGATGTAACGAGTGCACTACTATAAATTCAAATAAGAATAAAAATTTGAGTTTAAGCCAAAAAACAGAGAAACTAAGACAACAGCGTAAGACACGTCGCTGGAAACTGAAATACCTTAAAGATAGAACAAGAAAACTAAAAAAAACGGTATTTACACATTTTTATGCACCCTTAGAGCACTTTGTGCGCTATGAATTTCTGGCAAGGTAAAAGTACCGCCTAGAAACCCTTCGTCAAATTTAGACTCTTAATGGCAACCCTTAAAATTGAGTATACAATTTAATAAATTAAAATAAAAATTAATTGAAATAGTACATTATGCAACATGGGCGTAAAGTCATAGATTATTCCCGAGTGAATCGACTAAAATACTTTTTGAAACACATGTACGATTTTCGGCGTTTTCCGATCTAAGAAGAGGTTCTAAAGTGACTTTTTTGGACCGATCGAATAAAAAACATCCCCGAGAATAAGAATCCATTAAAGCCTGCCGGGCGAGAATGAAAATCCATTCTCGCCCGCTGCTCTAAAATTACGTAAAATCGCGAAAATGAATTTAGCCTCCCTTTTTAGGTTCAAAAACGCCGAAAATCAATACATGAGTCACAAAAAATATGGTGTGCACCTAGGGCTTAGTGGGCTTTTTGACCTCCTGTGTTTGCTGTACTCGTCTTCGGTTCGTCAAACGTACTCGCCTTCGGTTCCTGTTGGCTCACCTACGACTCGTACTGCAAAACTCCACACTTATTTTCACATATGCAGGAATAATGTTATCTATGGTCACTTGTTTATTTATAGTTTAATATTAGATAATAGGATAATAATAATGTTTTTGAGGGTATTTGAGATCCATGAATTTAAGAAACGAGTTTTATTAATTAAGGACGAATGTGCTAAAGCCAACATTCATGCGCTTCAAAAAGCCTGCAATCATTTGCCTGACAGCCAAAAGTTAGCTGTCCAGACTTGTTTTAATGCTTCGAAGGTGGAAGATAGTAGAGGCATCAGATATACAAATAGCTGGATTTATGAATGTCTACTTTTGCGAATCAAAAGTAGAAAAACATATACCCATTTAAGGACTCATAAAATTTTAGCGTTGCCTTCTGTGGAAACGTTGAGTCGATATATGAAAGCTATTAAAGGATCCTATGGTTTTAACGAGAGCATATTTCAAATTTTAGAATTAAAAACTAAAACGATGGATCCTCAGCATTTACGGGGTAGTTATGTTTTGGGTTATCTATTTTAATAATAATGTTAAAATAATAGCAATATTATTGTTATATTTTTATTTTATATAGGTAGATATAAATATTTAAACTTTCTATTGATAAGAAAATCCACGCGATAAATCTTTAATTGAATTTAACGTTTTTCTGCATGTAATAATTTGTCAATTTTATACCACATTTAGTCTATCTCACTTAACTTATTTGTAGGTATGCTAGTCGCGTCTGACAAAAATCAGCTACGATTTAAAATTAAAACACTTGCAATTGTATTGTGTTCTTTAAACGGAACGTGCATTTCAAATTAATATTCGTTAATCAGTAGTCTCAAACGTTGTATAGTAATCTAATTGTACAGTTAATGTTTCGAAATTGACATATAAAAATAGAAAATAGGTTTCTTTAAGATAAAAGATTAATATTTTTGTAAAATTATTCTAATATCTTTTATAATCTATAATAGCAATACGTAAACATGTTGTAAAAATGATAATATTTAATAACAATTTTTTCAATAACGGTTTTCCTATCCATTTATTGTAGGTGCTCTACTACTCGATGAGATGAAGCTGTCAAAAACATTGTCCTTTAATCGAGAAAAGCTTGAAATGGAGGGTTTTACCAATCTGGGGAAATACACCCCGAAGCATCAATCAAATAAAAAAGGAGACCATGCATTAGTAATCATGTTCCAGCCTTTTCGAGGGAAATGGGTGCAAACCTTAGGTTGCTTTCTAAGTAAAGGAAGTGCGAGTGGCCCAGTATTACACCAAATATTAATGGAAGCCATTATATTAACGGAAAAAGCTGGATTAAGAGTCGATGCTATAGCAAACGATGGCGCTTCGTGGGATCGTTCGATGTGGGACTTGTTTGGTGTTACCGAAAAAAATATTAGCGTAGAACATGTTGTCGATCCAGAACGTAGGTTATGGTTTTTTTCGGATTTTCCCCACCTCATAAAATGCTTACGGAATTTCTTTTCCAAACTATCTAAATACGACAAAATATGGGTAAGTGTCGTTTAAGTAAATAATTTATTATAATAACTATTTATATTGTAACAATATATTCGATTTTATCTTTTGATATTAAAACTCATTATTTTTCGAGGTAAATATCGTTTCTCATCCGTAGACGGAGAAAATTCCGCACAGCTCTATGCCGTGCTTGTAGTCAAGCTTGCTGTCAGTGCCCCCTCTCTCGGTGATCGCAAGCTCGGCGCGGAGAGCTGACAGCCACTAGGCCAGTGTCTCAGAGCGCGCGCTCTCGCAGTGGAGGGGGCACAGACAGTAAGCTATAAGCACGGTCTACATCTGTGGGGACTTTTTTCCGTGTACAAGTTTAATAGGATGTCACTTCCGCTAGATAAAAAAAATCATTGTAATAATAAAAGATAATATTTTATAATTTATATAGACACCCGATGGATCAGTATTTTTAAAGCATTGGTATGCATTACTAGCCATAGAAAATCCAAAAGGTTTTAACTTAAAAATTAATTATCATTTACGAGAAGAGCATATTAAGCCTCAGTATTATCAGAAAATGAACGTCGCTCTAGCTTTCCAAGTAACACGATAACCATTATTTTATTGCTATATAATTGCTTTAAAAAATATTTTTTTATAGGTTGTTTATTTTTTATATAAGTAAAAAAAGGAAAAATGATTCATAATTCTAAAATACTTTTTCGATTCAGTGTGCGTAAAGTGCAACTTAACGCATTCTACAAATTTGATATATCACTTTTCCGCCCCTTGTATCGAAATAGTTGTTTCGACACTTACGTGTGCAAAGTTCGAATTCTCGCACGCTCGGCAAAAAGCGTATGCTCAAAATCGAACTTTCCACACGTCGTATCAAAAAGTGCTGTACGATATATGTTCTGCAAAGAAATTTTCGTCTCGTGTGCCTTTCCACTCTTGCTTCGCACAGGTGTAAACATCACACGAGACGAAATTCTACTTTCCCGCATTTGTACTATTTCGCACTAAAAGCATGACCTAAATTAAGCTTCTGACACGTCGTGTGAAAAAATAGTGTTCGATACACGAGTGAGAAGTTTAATTTAGGGTATGCTTTTTTATTAGAGCGTGTGCGAAATCGAGCTTTGCGCACGGTGTGTTAAAAAATATTGTTCGATACACGTGCGAAAGATGATTCTACACTCGTGTGATTGTCACCGTCGCTTGGTCGGGCGACAAACCTTACGCACTTGTATCGAAAACTACTATTTCGACACTCTTTCAAAGACATGATCGCGTCTGTCACAGTAGTATCAAAATAAACTATAACAACAGCTGAGAGATAGAAGCAGCTGATTCAGTGGAAGCTTCAAGAAACAGTTATTCATACAATTGCTTCTAGACCCAGCTATCTCTACATTTTATTTAAAAAAAGAAGACAACTCGGCACGTGATCCTTTCGAAAAGCAGTAAATTTGAAGCTGTTATTGCCAATTTTTAGAATATACCTTATTAATTTATTAACATATAAAAATACAAATGTGTATATAATAGTATTTTTTTAGTTTTTTGGAGTTGCTGACGCGATGGAAGTACTGAAGGAAGAACATCCTGATTTACATGACTGTGATAGTACAATCAAGTTTTGCAGAAGGATTAAAGGCTTGATTACGGCTATGAATAGCCGAACCCCTCTTAATACCTTAAAACCTGATAATGATATGTGGCAGGTGTGATATAAATGTCAAATAGTTATAGATTAATAATTAATTACTCTTTTACTTATACTTTTCCACAGAATATCCAAAGTTTTTTAAAGTTTTTACGAGTGTGGGAAGAGAAAGCGAAAGACAAAAAAAAAATAATTATCAATTCATTACTGACTCGACATGTTATGGCTTGAAAATTTCTTTGCAGGGTGCATTAGAAATTTGTAAATTTCTTGTTGACAAATGCAACTTTCAATATTTAATGACTGCTAGATTAAATCAGGATAATCTAGAAGTGAGTACGTTACTGCATGTCAAGACATTAAGTGGTATTATTAAAATATTAACGTGACCATCCATTATAATAATACGGATAATTATTAATTCTAGAGATTTTTTGGAATGATGCGCCACTGTTGTGGATCAAACGATCACCCAGATTCTGCGCTATTTATACAAATGTATAAACTCGTTTCGACGTATTCGCTAGTAAAACCACCGAAAGATTGTAATGTTTCTGGCGGTGAGATTATGAAAGTGCTTATCGACATAAAAGATATTCAAGCAGTTAGTGAAAGGAAGGAACAATGGGAGGCTCAAATCAACACTATTCTCGATAAAGGCTTAAACACCGATGTAATTATCGACGCGACAAAAATGATGGAAGATCACGATTATTTTCAGTGTTCGACTTCCGACTACGTCTTAGCGTATGTTGCAGGATTTGTCGCGCGAAAAGGCACCCGGTTTGCTAAAATAAAGGAAGGTAATATCCTGGATTGGTTATCCTTTGAATATTATTATTATTTTCCTTAGTCTGTAAATATATTTTAAAGTATTTAAAACTGTACGGATATTTGGATTTGTCGATATTATGAAAAATATATTTTTTCACACTCCGTGCGCAAAGTGTCCACTTTGCGCATGCTCGAATAAAAAAGTATGCGCTGAATCAAGCTTTGCGCACGTCGTATAAACAAATTGTGTTCGATATGCAAGTGAGAAAGTGATTTTATTCTCGTAACGTCCACCGCAAGGATAAAATCACTTTATCGCACTTGTATCGAACATAATTATTTCCCAACACGTGCATGGAACAAGCCGTTCTTCATGGTTAAAGTCGGGTAGAAAATCGCACATTCCAAGCGTGATTTGAAAATAGTACATTGTGCAACTAGAGGGAAAGGTGAGTTTTTCTAGCGAGGATGATGATTGAGCACGAGTAGCTCACTCAGACGTCTTCAACGCCCGAGTGATACACAAGTGGTCAAAATTATCATCCGAGTCTGACAAAGTCAATTGCTCCCTTGTTATATATAGTACTTTTTTTAATAATTGCAGGAATAGGTTTTTGCATTAAAAGTGCATGATGGGGCATATCGAGCTGTCATAACGGGGGACTAAGTTCTACTTTGCCTCCCGCGGTAGCCTCACTAAACGCACGAAATGCTCGATTTTCCATTCACTTTTCTATGCAGAAAAAGGGCCTTTTACATGCATGTGTTGAACAATTCATTTGTTTACAGTTAAGTATTTGAAGTAAGATATTAACAATATAATCATTTATAACTGTGTTGTGCACGACTCGAAATGAACGATCATCTACTAATTTTTTATGCATATAAAAATGCCCTTTCCATGCACTTATTAAAAAGGAACAGTGTGTAACATGGGAAGAAAAGCAATGTAGAAATAGCTCATTTCGCCCCCTTTGTTTCAGGATATATTACTATTTTAAGATTATAATTATACAGTTATATATAATTTTTAGATTATATACAGTTATATAAATTTTTTTTCTAGGAAATAAATTTTCATTGTGTGAAAAATGCATGTCAAGTCTGTGCTTAGCCAAACATGAAATAGCTCCTGAAATGTATAAATTAATACAAATTAAATCCAAGGGATATTTAATAGAACCGTCTACTCAGCTTTTTTGTTTGATATCAGTATTAGAACGAGCAACACTACAAGAAATTAATAATAAGACTTTTCGATATAACGACTGCAGTGGATGAAATGAGTCCATTACCTCTTATTGGATGTGAGGAGCACAAAGTAATGTTCACGCATCGTATAATATCATTTTATTTGACAACGAGGATGTTTTTTATTACGAAGCAATGCAATAAGAATGATGATTTTGAATCAAAAACAACCAGAGAAAAAAGAAAACTTTCAAAACTGTCTTCCACTCCAGATGAAGAAACTGGCGATAAGACTGCTAATATCATTTTTCATAAAAATACAATGGAAAATAAAACAAAAAAAAAGGAAAAATATAACAAGTGCAAATAAGAAAAGCGTAATAAAAAAAAGTAAAATAGCCAAAGTTGAAAAAAAATAAATAATTCAGTTGTACATGCCAATAAAAGTATTTATATTTATTTTATTTATTTTATTTATTTATTTATTTATTTATTTATTTATTAACCATGGTAATATAGCTAGTTACATTGCGATAATGCAATCGTGCTAACGAAAACGGCGTTTCCTGTATGCGCATGTCAGGGCCCGTATTATGAATGCGACTCGAGTCGACACACAACTGTCTCACAGAGTGACACGCGTAAGACAAGCGGTCTAGACCAATCAGAGAGCTCCTTTAAAGAGAAATATCGTCTATCTCACAAGTGACACATTTGTTTATCGACTCGAGTCGCATTCATAATACGGGCCGTGGACACATTCAGTAAATATTAATTGGTATTCAAATTTAACGTGACTTTTCAAAGCACTTTTCACATTAACAAATACCATTTGCGATAATTTTATTAATATTAATTCATAATTATATAAATTTTATCATTTAATTTTCTTTGAATTTGCATATTAGGGTGATTTCACCAGTGAAGGAACAAATAAGGAAATTGTAACTTTTGTTATTTTATGAAGTGGTTTAAAAATGGATTAAAAATAAAACCCTTTTGAAATTTATATATTCTAAAATGTTCAAACTTAACGTCGGTGGGCAAATTTTAAATAAAGAATCAAAGTAAAAATTTAATTTAATAAAAATCTGTAAATATCTCCTAAACCCCAGTAAACGAACAGGCAATCTTAGTATCTAAATACGTGTCACCAGTGATGAATATATCGCCAGTGAATGAACACTTAATAGCGGCGATTTTATGATTTTATTCTTAACAAGATCATTTCTTTTGTGCAGAATGTTTATATAAAATGAAATAAAAATTTTCAAGGATTCGAAAATGATCGTCATGTTAGATAAATAATGCATAGAACGCTTGATATTTTCATATATTTATAAAAAGTTTTCATTCATTCGCGACTGTTCCAATACTGGTGTTGTCACCCTACGTTAATTACATACCTTCAAAAAAAGATGTGCGAAAATTTTTCCTAAAAAACTAAGAAAAAAAGGGTAAATTGTTAAAAAGATATGAAAAAAACTTCAAAATAATTTTATATAAATACAATAATAAGTAAGAATAAAAAAAAATTGCTGTTATCCGGGCTCGAACTCACGATCTACAAAAATTGACTGTACTGTACAGTAGTCGCGCGTCTTAACCATTACGGCCACCATTACAACTTATATTATACTGTCAGAGATGACTTATGTTCATTTTTCCCCCTTAGAGCTTAACATAAAGTATTTTTATTTAGATTTTGATTTAATTTCATTATACTTACTTAATTTTTGTTCAAGATTTAATTTCAGTTCATGTATTTATTTTTAGTTATTCTATTTTTTATGTGTATGTAATAGTTAAAGCGATTGTAGTCTTTACTTTTCATTTCCGGTTTTCTTTTCCGATCAAAAGTTTATTAAATGATTTTCTGATGCTTTAAATATCACTTTCAATATGTAATAATTTGTGATTTTCACAATTAAGTACATAAATATATATAAAAAATTCAATTGAATTATGTTAATAAAAAAGTAATCGTTTTTATCGGTCAGCTCCTATTGCAGTCGCGATACGTAGTTCGCCGATCGCCGCCTGAGGCGTTGAAGCCAGTTAGGAAAAGCTATTCCGCCGAGCGGACGTGACGATAGTCGGGCGGAGAAATGAGAAGACTTTCAATACACTGAGTTTCGTCTCCTTCTCTCTTACTTCATGTAAACAACTTTAAAAGGGTCAAGTTTCGCCCGACCATACGAATAAGGAGTAAGAATAAGTAATAAGGCTTATTCTTATTCCTTATTCCTTACTCCATTTTGCGTGTCTCCGCCCTAATAGTGTCGCCAAACTCTGTGTCGGCTCGAGTCAGCCTTGTTATGAACTGCGGTTGCGTAGACGAGTCGTGCAACACATAAAGGCAATTCTACAATGGAACCTTGAATATTGATTTCTGATAAAAGTTAAATAAAATAATAAATTAAATAATAATAATTGAATGCTTTCCTATAACAATCTCGGTCTAAAATTCCAATAGTAGAATCTATATATTAATTAGTTAATTAACTAAGTTATAAACAAGTAATTAACAATAACTCGAATAGGAATTGATGATAAACGAGCGATAATGAATTTATTAACTAATTACCTTTATCGAATAGTAATTGTGCTCGTATAATTCAACTATCAATGGCAAGGTCAACGCACTAACGAACAAATTGAGATTAGCAATAAATAACGATAGTAATCTGTGGTTAAATTAATAACTATTCTGATAATAAATAATAATTACGAGACGACTGTAATAATAATAATAGCTAGGGAAAAGCTCGCTCAGGTAGGGTAAAGCTCTGTTTATAGGAGGATAGTCAGCAGCACAAAATCAACGGTCAATCAATCCCCGGAATCCATTAGCCAACACGGCCCAGCAGCACGATAATCAATGGTCGATCAATTCCTGGAATCTACTAGCCAACGGCTCAACAGTGCACAAACAATTCGGAGAAGGGCCATTAGCGAAGGGCCTCTGGAATGCACGACGGTTGAACACGGCGAGAAACGAGCTATGAGTCAACAACTCTTGGAATTCATTGGGCAACGTTGCATCAGCTCGTGGGTCCATGACACAACCAACTCGAGGGGCTACGAGCGTAACGGTCAACAGCGGAGCAGCCAACCAGAAAATCGTAACCCCTCTCCACCATCAACCGTCATTCGTCACCCATACAGCATGAAAGAAAACTGAAATAATTACATGAAATAATTCATGAATTAATACATTGAAATGATTTAGAAAGAATTTTAAAAGGAAAAAAAATTAATTTTAAATTAATTTTTAAAATAATATATGGAATCCTTACAAAATACTTTCAAAAATCTTCCAAAAAAATAAAAAAAGTGTTACCAAAAAATAATTACACGAATTAATTCTGAAAGGACTTTGAAAAGATTTTTTGAAAGAATACATAAAATAATTTCGAAATTATTGCAAGTATTCTTTCATGCAATAATTCAGAAATAATTTCAGAAAGATACAAATTAATCATTCACAAAAATAATTCAGTATCTATTCAAAAATCTTACATGAATTATTTCATGAAATCTTCTGGGAAACTCGTCTGAATTAATACAAGAAATAATTTTGAATTCTTTTGAAAAAGATTTTTAAAATAAAATTTTTTAAAACAAAATAGCAAAAAAAATAATTACACGAATTAATTCTGAAAGGACTTTGAAAAGATTTTTTGAAAGAATACATAAAATAATTTCGAAATTATTGCAAGTATTCTTTCATGCAATAATTCAGAAATAATTTCAGAAAGATACAAATTAATCATTCACAAAAATAATTCAGTATCTATTCAAAAATCTTACATGAATTATTTCATGAAATCTTCTGGGAAACTCGTGTGAATTAATACAAGAAATAATTTTGAATTCTTTTGAAAAAGATTTTTAAAATAAAATTGTTTAAAACAAAATAGCAAAAAAAATAATTACACGAATTAATACTGAAAGGACTTTGAAAAGATTTTTTGAAAGAATACATAAAATAATTTCGAAATTATTGCAAGTATTCTTTCATGCAATAATTCAGAAATAATTTCAGAAAGATACAAATTAATCATTCACAAAAATAATTCAATATCTATTCAAAAATTTTACATGAATTATTTCGTGAAATCTTCTGGGAAACTCGTGTGAATTAATACAAGAAATAATTTTGAATTGTTTTGAAAAAGATTTTTAGAATAAAATTTTTTAAAACAAAATAGCAAAAAAAAATAATTACACGAATTAATTCTGAAAGGACTTTGAAAAGATTTTTAGAATAAAATTTTTTAAAACAAAATAGCAAAAAAAATAATTACACGAATTAATTCTGAAAGGACTTTGAAAAGATTTTTGAAAGAATACATAAAATAATTTCGAAATTATTGCAAGTATTCTTTCATGCAATAATTCAGAAATAATTTCAGAAAGATACAAATTAATCATTCACAAAAATAATTCAGTATCTATTCAAAAATCTTACATGAATTATTTCATGAAATCTTCTGGGAAACTCGTCTGAATTAATACAAGAAATAATTTTGAATTCTTTTGAAAAAGATTTTTAGAATAAAATTTTTTAAAACAAAATAGCAAAAAAAATAATTACACGAATTAATTCTGAAAGGACTTTGAAAAGATTTTTTGAAAGAATACATAAAATAATTTCGAAATTATTGCAAGTATTCTTTCATGCAATAATTCAGAAATAATTTTAGAAAGATACAAATTAATCATTCACAAAAATAATTCAGTATCTATTCAAAAATCTTACATGAATTATTTGATGAAATCTTCTGGGAAACTCGTGTGAATTAATACAAGAAATAATTTTGAATTCTTTTGAAAAAGAATTTTAAAATAAAATTTTTTAAAACAAAATAGCAAAAAAATAATTACACGTATTAATTCTGAAAGGACTTTGAAAAGATTTTTTGAAAGAATACATAAAATAATTTCGAAATTATTGCAAGTATTCTTTCATGCAATAATTCAGAAATAATTTCAGAAAGATACAAATTAATCATTCACAAAAATAATTCAATATCTATTCAAAAATCTTACATGAATTATTTCATGAAATCTTCCGGGAAACTCGTGTGAATTAATAGATTTTTTAAAGAAAACATAACAATTCAGCAATCATGTCAAGAATTATATCACGAAATAATTCAGAAATAATTTCAGAATGATAAAAATTAATCATTCACAAAGATAATTCAATATCTATTGAAAATAATTTCATGAATTATTTCATGAAATGTTGCGGGAAACTCACGTGAATTAATACAAGAAATAATTTAGAATTCGTTTGAAAAAGATTGTTACAATAAAATTTTTTAAAACACAATAGCAAAAAAGATATTTACACGAATTCTTCCTGAAAGAACCTTGAAAAGATTTTTTGAAAGAAAACATAAAATAGTTCAGAAATTATTGCAAGTATTCAACACGAAAAGGGCAGCGTCCGTATATAAGAAGCATCGTATAATGTATTTATTTTGTTTTTAATTCGAATTTGTTTCAATCAAATGAGTCCTAATTAATACAATATTTAATAAACAAAACTTACTAAATAAGTATATACTAATTAAACAAAGTTAATATTAAAAAATAAAGAAATATTAGAAATAAATATTCTAATTTATTTTGTTAGTCATTTTGCACTATATAATGAAAAAAATGAAATGATTGGATAATGATCGGATTTAGTCGTCCATTGTTTTCTACATTCGTATGATCCTATTAAAGAACGTATTAAAATGTGTGGGGGGTATATAATTTTTCGTTTTTGTGAACTAAGATAGATTGAAACATTTACTAATTGCGAAAAATATTAATTTGAAAAGTTAATGTAAGAATATAAAAACTTAAAATAAAAGGAAAAAAAACATTTAAAGATGAATAATATAGGTACTTAAAATAAGCAATATTTTTTATTATTATTCATAATAGTATTCTTTCAGTATGACAATATTTAGAAGTCCCCTCAAAATCGACAGAAATATTATTTATACGTCTGCCAAGAGTAAAGAGCCTTTGACTCTAAAAGTTGATTCTAAATTGAAAACACTACAAATAATAATAACGTCGGTAAGGTAGAGCTCATTCTATTCATCTCTGCATTATATGCAATTATCATTTTTTTATTTTTATCGAATTTCGGGAAAAGAGCTCTTTATTGCCCTTCGTAATGACAAAAATACACTATGTGTAAATTTTCAAGTTATTGCTCGTTATAGATTTTACAGGAAACGGGTTGAAAAATTTTCTACCAGTTTTTGATGAAAAATAATGAACAGAATTTCTGAAAAATTTATAGGTGTATTATTTATGCAATTACGGAGTGCAGTGAAGAGCTTCATTCATCAAAAGTTGAATCTAAGATCAAAAAAATGTAAAAACTCATAACGTCGGTAAGGAAGAGCTACCTTTATACACACACATTTCACATCGACTTAATACAATATTTAATAAACTAAAAGTATTAAATAACTATGAATTAATTGATCAAAGTTAATATTAAAAAATAAAGTAATATTAAGAATAAATTTTCTAATGTATCGTATCACTCATATTGCAGTATATAATGAAAAAAATGAAATGATCTAACAAGCGAGCGATAGCGTAATGGATAGCGTATTTGCGTAGTACCCAAGCGACCCGGGTTCGAATCTCCATCATGTAAAAAATTTTTCTGCGTTTTTTTCTGCGATAAAATAGTGTAAAATTATTAACAATGTAAATATATGTAAAAATAGTTAGAATATTATTTAAATAATATTCTAAATTATAAAAATGTACCTTCAAATACGGGATTATATATACCCTTCGAAATTTATTGTTAGTAATATTTACTAAATATTTTCTAATTAATTCACAATATTTATTCCTGAATCCTTCCAAAAATCTTTCATTGAAAGGATTCTGCAATAATACATGATTTTATAACCTTCGAAATTTTTTGTTAGTAATATTTCCATTATATTTTCGAATTAATTCACAAAATTAATTCCTGAATCCTTTCAGACATCCTTCATTGGAAGGATTCTGTAATAATACGGAGTTTATCCTCTTCAAATTTCTTGTTAGTAATATTTCCATAATATTTTCTAATTAATTCACAATATTAATTCCTGAATCCTTTCATACATCTTTCATTGAAAGGATTCAGGAATTAATTTTGTGAATTAATTCGAAAATATTATGGAAATATTACTAAAAAGAAATTTCAAAGAGTATAAATAACGTATTATTGCAGAATCCTTCCAATGAAAGATGTCTGAAAGGATTCAGGAATTAATTTTGTGAATTAATTCGAAAATATTATGGAAATATTACTAAAAAGAAATTTCGAACAGTATAAATCACGTATTATTACAGAATCCTTTCAATGAAAGATGTCTGAAAGGATTCAGGAATTAATTCACAAATTAATTCCTGAATCCTTTGAGACATCTTTCATTGGAAGGATTCTGTAATAATACGGGATTTATCCGTTTTCCAAATTTCTTGTTAGTAATATTTTCATAATATTTTCGAATTAATTCACAAAATTAATTCCTGAATCCTTTCAGACACCTTTCATTGAAAGGATTCTGCAATAATATGTGATATTAATTCTGAAAGGATTCTGAAAGATTCTTTCAGAAATCATTCAGTGAAAGGATTCTGTAATGATGCTATGTCCGGGGTATTTTCCTTTCAGAATTATTTCAGGAAATAATTTTGAAATATCTTTTAGTAACCTTTTGGTAATAATCCATGAATCCTTTCAGAAATCTTCTATTGAATAAATTTTGCAATGATATTATAAATTATTTTTGAATTATTCCATTGAATTAATTCTGAAAGGAAAATACCCCGGACATAGCATTATTACAGAATCCTTTCACTGAATGATTTCTGAAAGAATAAAATTATTTCATGCATTCTTTCAGAATCCTTTCAGAATTAATACATGCTGTGTGGGCACTCAGCGCTCTCGGCCCTACTTTCGGGTCTGACGCCCCTCCACCGCCACTCTCTCTCCTTCAGAGTTGGGCAACTTAGCGCCCTACAGCCTCTACATCATACTATTCCCACTACCAACCGAGAGCTACTACATCAGAGCGTAACCGCCTACAGAGGGGAACCAATCAAGAGGCAAGCACAAGCGCTGCAAGTCAAGAAGAGATTTTCGGCCAGGATCTGAGCATCTACAGGTGTACGCCTACCACGAAGCTCGCCGTGATTGAGAGAAGAGAGGGAAGCTCTCGAAGTGTACGTTGCGCCGTTGAGCTTGTAGTCAAAAGTTACCAAGTACTTTTAAAGCTTCGTAACAAGTATTGCATCAGTGCGCGAAATCCGATTTGTTAACGGTTATTGCATCAGTGCGCGCAAGCTGGCTTTATCTTACTGTCAGTTAAAGTTTATATCGAGTCACGAACACATTAACGAAAGAATTGTTAAAGACATTAATTGAAGATAGTATTACTTAAATAAACATCAAGTTAAAGTTAATTCTTCTCGTGTTCGAGTTTTATTTCTAACTTCCCGCGACTCCTTGCGCTTTAGCGCTTTATTGAATAACGAATTCCACGTTCCAGTTGGTCAACCTGGCGACCATTGCAGAAGCGCCTGTCTGTTCTCCTAGACCCCGACTCGGGTCATAACAATCTCATAGTCTATCCTCTGGCAGTCGCAACTCGTAAGTGACCACGCGCGTTGACGGTCGTTTTGATTTTTGAAAATGGCAGATTTTGGAAGTGACGATTTATTTGATGCTTTTGAAGAAACAAATGATGATGTTGTAAAATACAGGTGACGTAATCCTGAAAACTTGTCGCATTTTAATATGTTATTTAAATATTTAATAGTCATAAAACATAACCTCAAATATCTGTTGACTTCTTAAATTGTATTGTATTACTTATTATTACAGAACCACAAATTTAAAACGTGAAAATGATGAAATCAAAGAAGAACCAGTTATTAAGAAATTAAAAACGGAAGCTATTCTTGAAAATATTAAGTAAGTTTGCTATTACATTCTAAAAATTTTAGGGAGATTAATGTTTAAATCTTATGAATAATATAAAATAAATAATATAAGTTTTTAAAATTTCATAACATAATTTATATTATTTAACAGTTTAAGTGAAATTGATTCTCGAATAAAAGTTCATACAATACAAACAATAGAATCCTGCACACATGAGGTTGCAATACCACCAGATCAAGAGTTTATTCCCTTAGAAAATAAAATGACAAAACCAGCTAAAGAGTATAAGTTTGTTTTAGATCCTTTCCAGAAGGAAGCAATCTTATGCATTGAAAATAATCAGTCAGTTTTAGTATCAGCACATACATCAGCAGGAAAAACGGTTGTGGCTGAGTAAGTAAATTAATTTATTTAGAATAAAATCATATTTATTTTGTATAAAAATAATTGAATTAACAAGATTCTTTACAAAAATGTTTTACGAGAATAAATAAAAGATAAATTTGAGACATTTCAAAATTGAACAATATTTTTGTCATAATACTTACTCATAAACAACTTACAAAATGCTACTGGAACTAATTATTCATTGAAATTGTAGATATGCTATTGCCTGCTCCTTGAGAGATAAGCAAAGAGTTATTTATACAACTCCTATAAAAGCATTAAGTAATCAAAAGTATAGAGAATTTTATGAAGAATTCAAAGATGTCGGTTTGGTTACTGGAGATGTAACGATAAATCCAACTGCAGGTATTTTAATTATGACAACTGAAATTTTAAGGAACATGCTTTATAGAGGATCAGAGGTTACAAAAATTGTTTTTTCTATTTAATTTCTTTTTAGTTTAGAACAAACCATTATAAATAATTTTGTCTCAAAATATGTAGGTAATGCGTGAAGTTGGTTGGGTAATTTTTGATGAAATACATTATATGCGTGATAAAGAAAGAGGTGTTGTTTGGGAAGAAACATTAATTTTGTTACCAGATAATGTTCACTATGTATTTCTTTCTGCTACTATACCGAATGCACGCCAATTTGTGGAATGGGTAGCTCATTTGCATCATCAACCATGTCATGTTGTTTACACAGACTATAGACCAACTCCATTACAACACTATATGTTTCCTGTTGGAGGAGATGGAATACATTTGGTTTGTAATATTTTTTTAATTACATTAACCAATTGAATTTACTAGCGAAAAATTTTGTATAGCACTGCATGACCTAAATCTGTACTTATGTCATGGATAGGTGTGACAGCAGATTTATGTAAACATGCTATAAAATATCGTAGAACACTAGTGCCTACATTGGATGGGTCTGAAGTTTGTAATGTTGGAGTGCAACGAAATAAAAAAAAATAATTCATTTTATTTCACTAGGTAATATTAATTTTGCATGTATTTAGTGTTTTATAGTATAAAATAATTTTATAACAAGGATTTAGATAAAATTTTCATTGTTCAATAACTGTAATCAATCATAAAAAATTATTTCGTTGCACTCCTACGATGCAAACTTCAGACTCAATACAGTGGCCTAATGCACGATGTGAATTATCCTTAGAGCATATACTCCTGCAGGTAGTAAGTTAAATGAGAAAATCGTGGTCGGTTTTCGTATGGTGCAAAAGAGAAAGAAAAAAAGAGTGCCCCTTGTTTGTCTCTCTTGCACTATGCTGTGATTGGCTACTCGCGCTCCTTTCCAAACTAAGATGATAAAACAACCAATCACAGCACAATGTGAGAGACAGACAAGGGACACTTTATCTTCTGTCTCTCTTGCACCATACGAAAACCAACCAATAATGGGTCACTTATGGCACTAGTTACGTAATATACTATAATTTAATAATCATTTTATGATAAATTTTATTAATGCTACTGTAGGTGGTCGATGAACATGGGCTGTTCAAGGAAGATAACTTTAACAGAGCAATGGCTTGTTTACAAGGTGATGCTGCGAAAGGTGATATAAAAGGACACAAAGGTGGAATGCACAAAACCAATGCTGGACAAACAAATATTTTCAAAATAGTAAAAATGATCATGGAAAGAAATTTTGCACCAGTTATTATTTTCAGTTTTTCAAAAAAAGATTGTGAAGTTTATGCAATGCAACTTGCTAAGTTAGATCTTAACACAGCTGAAGAAAAAATATTAGTTGACGAGGTATTCAATAATGCAATGGATGTTCTAAATGAAGATGATCGAAAATTACCCCAAGTTGAAAATGTGTTACCTTTATTAAGACGTGGAATTGGCATACATCATGGAGGTCTTCTTCCAATTTTAAAAGAAACTGTAGAAATTTTATTTGGCGAAGGTTTGATAAAAGCACTTTTTGCAACAGAAACTTTTGCAATGGGATTAAATATGCCTGCTAGAACGGTTTTGTTTACTGCTCCACGAAAATTTGATGGAAAAGATTTCCGATGGATTACATCAGGTGAGTATATACAAATGTCAGGACGAGCTGGAAGAAGGGGTTTGGATGAAAAAGGCATTGTCATCTTAATGATTGATGAGCAAGTCAGTCCATTAGTTGGAAAAGAAATAGTTCAAGGAAAAGCAGATCCAATTAACTCTGCTTTTCATTTAACATATAATATGGTTTTGAATCTTTTAAGAGTTGAAGAAATAAACCCTGAATACATGTTAGAAAGAAGTTTTTATCAATTTCAAAATCAAGCTGCTATTCCAGAATTATTTAACAGTAAGATTTTATTTTTTATGTGTAAAAGTATAAAGAAATAATTTATTAATAATTTAAATCCAATTTAACAGAGGTAAAGGAATTACAAAGTGAATATAATAGCATTCATTTCGAAAAATACAATTTAATTTCATCTTACCATGACATAAGAGAGCAATTGGATCGTCTTAGTATAGATTTTCGGTCATATTTAACGAAACCAGAATATTTACTACCATTTCTTCAACCTGGCAGAATGATTAAAGTAAGTTTATACATTCTTTTTTAATGGGTCTGCAGTTTGCAACATTGGAGTGCAACGAAATAAACAAATAATTCGTTTTACTTTAAGTTTATACTAGCTAATATTAATTGTTCGTGTACATTTAGTGTTTTATAGTATAAAATAACTTTATAACAAAGATTGCAATAAAATTCCTATTGTTCAAAAACTTTAATCAATCATAAAAAATTATTTCATTGCACTTCAACGATGTGAACTTCAGATCCATCTTTTTACAATTTTCTGTAAGAAACTACATTTAGCCCCTAGTTTAGCTTCTAGGTGTTGACACATAAGAAAAATATAAAATATTTTTACATGAATCGATTGTTCATAAAAAACGATTAAGGAATTCGCAACTGAAACGTTTGCGCGTGTTTTAGTTTTCGAGATAATAAATAAATAACACTGGGAAGTATTATTTCTTCAATCAATTAATTGACTACAGAAATAATATACTCAGGAAGGAGAAGGAAAAAAAATGGCCGCAGGTGTGTGACACACCTGCCATCTAAGATGTAGGGGGTTGTTATGAACTTGTTACGACCCGAGTCGGGGTCTTCAAGCAGAAGGGCGTTTCTGCAATGGTCGCCAAGTTGACCAGTCGGAACGTGGAATTCGTTTGCTCAATTAAGCGCTAAAGCGCATGGAGTTGCAGGAAAGTTTGAAATAAAACTCGAACTTGAGAGAAATAACTTTAACTTGAGGTTTATTAAATTAATTAAGTACTTTATGAACTTTAAAAAACAGATAGACTTTTGACCGTGACTCTATACAATTGCAAAATGCGTTGACTTTTTGAAGTCTTTGACTATTTGAAGTTTCTGGGCGCAACATGCACAAAGTGCAGCAGAGTACCAAAAATATTGATAACGACCCAAGCTCTAACTACTAAGCGTCTCATGTGCTCGGTAGCGGCTGACTCTGGCGGCCTGGGGCTCTTCTTTTATATCCCTAACACGGACCTTGAACCGTTGACGAGAGCGTATGGGAGGAGCCAGTTCCTCTGGTGGCGGAAAGCTGAAGTTGGTTCCGAGGCCCATAGGTGCCTAGAAGGGCCGAGTGCTTCCCTCTCTTCTCTCAATCAACAGCGAGCTTCGTGGTGGGGGAACACCTGTAGATGCTCAGATTCTGGCCGAAAATCCCCTCTCGACTTGCGGCGCTTGTGCCTGCCTCCCGATTGGTTCCCCTCTGTAGGCCGTTACGTTGTGATGTAGTAGCTCCCGGTTGGTAGTGGGGACAGTACGATGTAGAGGCTGTAGGGCGCCAAGTTGCCTCAGAGGCCTCCCCCACTCTGAGGTAGAGAGAGTGGAGAGAGCGGCGGTGGAGGGGCGTCAGACCTGAAAGTAAGGTCGAGAGCGGAGCTGATGCAACGTTGCCCAACGAATTCTAAGAGTTGTTGACTGTTGATGACTCATAGCTCGTTCCACTGCAAATCCAAGTGTGTTAAAATAATACACTTAAACGTGTTAATCGCTTGTCACAGATTTTACACGATTTTAGGTGTGTAAATTTTTCAAACATTCTATCTACATAAAATTACACATTTGTGCATTTAAAAAAAAAGCGCTTGAAATGCATAAAATGCATTTTATAAAACGCTTTAAACGTGTTATGCTTATGCACGCATTACGCATTTAAAGCGTTTACTTCTTGAATTTTCTATTATTTGTAAATAATAATACAACTTCGATGTAATAAAACATCATGGTAGTATCATTTATGTATACAAAAAACACAATTAAAAATTACAAAATTTTTAAATTCCGTTTTTTATGAATATAAATGATTCTACCTTGGTGACTTATAGTATTGAAGTCATATGATTATTTACAAATTGTAGATGTACGTGTGCATACAATAATAATAATAACTGTAAATAAATGAAATTACAAATTTATTATAAGTTATGTCATCATAATATATAACAAATAAATAGCTAAAAATACATAATAAAAAAATTATTTTACTTTGAAATATTACTATCAATATTCTCTTGGTTTTTCAAATCTACTTGAAAATTATCTAATTTTCTTAGAAATTTCGCAACAGCGTTACTTTTTTTACACTCAATTCGGAACATTTTAAATGCAAAAAAATCTAGCGCATTGGTATAAGCTGTTGGGAATGAACGGTGCCATGCGTAGTAAGATGCAAGAAGCGCCGTTAATATTTTGGCTGTTGTAGGCTCAGGTACTTCTACCTGGACATTGTCATCTGCGATAATAAAAACCTGATCAATTGTTCCCTCTTCTTCATTAATAAACAGTATTGCCCTTGGTGCTGTTCCTTGAGCGGAATCTAAACTATCGAGTGAACCCATAACCTGTTAAATACATAATTTGTTTTTACTACAAATTCAACAGATAATTTTTAAACATTTGTAAATTATTTTTTCTTTAGGATTTTAATATTTTTACCTCATTTATTTCCCATAATGGATATGAAGCTGATTTTTTCAATCGTTTCGGTAGAAGTATTTTACATACTTCATGTATTATTTTTTATTTATTTTTGTCTGATGGTATTTTAAAATCTAAACAGTCTTCATTTTTTTCATTAGAATAATAGGTAAATAACTCGTCTAACATTTTATTAACATCACCAAACACTGTGCTTTCGTCTGTACTTAGAACAACATCAATGCATTCATAAATAATCTAAAATTAAAAAAGACAATATATTCAACTGTAAAATATTCAATTCAAGTATAAAAAATCAACAATTTAAAAAGATTACCATTTCATAATATGCTAAAGCAGAGAATTTGTCTATGTCAGTTACAGCAATCGATTCGTTTTCTATCCATTGCCTTCTAGACGTTTTGTAACTAACAATAATCGTTTAAAATGCTGAACATTTTTCCCATCAACGAACTTTTTCAATTCATCATTAGCTCGAGTAATGTCAGACTTTGTGATCTTCTCCAATGTGGTCGATCTAACAAAAAATATATAAAATTAATAACGCGAAAAATGAACAATAAATTAAATCAAAATTGACACTTACGTATTAGCTACTGTAACTTTCTTATATGAAATCGTACTACCTCCAGTGTCATCATCATTAGTTTACCTTTTGCGTTTTAAAGTTTTTTTACTTGATGAACGGTGATTTCTAACCCATGTACTTAACCTTTAGAGGACGGGATGGCCCTTATACGGGCCATGCCCATGATCGACCCTTTACATGTGTTAGTTTTGAGATGTGAGACATAACAAAAACTCGATTTCTATAGAAAAGTGAGAGAAAACAGTAAACCCAAATCCCCGTCCTCTAAAGGTTAATTGAGTTCTAACTATCCCCTATAAATTTATCGAGACAAAATCATATAAACAAAGTTAAAATAACATTTTTAAGAGTATAAAACTATTTTCTTACATTTCCATTGCTCCCTCCTCGCAATTCTGGATATGCAGCAACAATTGTTGACGCTATATTATAATAATCTTGCCTGGAAGGTTGTTCAGCTGTTTCTTGCAGTAAATATTGCGCCCAAAATCTTATTAAATGATGTTGCGATGGCAGAATACCCGTTTTTTCTATTCTACTTTTTAAATCAAAACTCAATTCAGGAAGAATAGACAGTTTTGGCAACTTCAATACAGTTTTCAAATATTTTTTAACGTCCATATTCTTTTTCTCTATTGGTTTCTCTTCTTCCTATAAAACAAACGTATAAAATTAAAATTGAAAAAATATGGAATTTCTTTTCAACGAAAATACCTTTTAAGTAAGTTATTTAAAATACAAACATTGCGATCATCTTCTTTATCTGTACTATCATCCATGTTATCATTTGAAATTGAATCAGTCTGCAATTTACTACTTGTCGAAGGAAGCTGATTAGTGAAAGCAGGTTCGTTTGTGTGCATTTCCAATACCCTAGTTAATGATTCAGTATATACGTTTAGATCCAGTTCAACTTTTTCGCCAGCTTTTAATTGACTAGGATCAAAAAACGTGCTGGCATTCTCAACTGTTACAAAAGGAATTAAGAGAACATTGATCTCGCTTTTGTTTGGGATTTGTTCATCTTCATCCATGTCACACCATTCTCCTGATTCATCTTTAATTTGAAAAACTATTGCTTTATCCTTTAGCATCATAAATAATATCTGGTCTGTTTTACATGCTGCCTCTATTAATTTTCTAAGAATAGTTGCATCAGGTACATTTTCTTTTGAAGTGAACTTTATAAGTTTTCGTCGAGGATGAATTAAGCAATATACTTGTTTTTCCATCTTAATATCAATAAGTTAAAAGTTTTATAGAGCTAAAAATAAAAAAAATTTTAATTCTATAGACAAAAATCTATTTGTTTTATTTAGAGGATGTATAATTAAAAAATACGAGCAGTGCAGGTTAGCTTTGTTCATAAAAAGCTCATACTTCAATACCACACCTGACTGAAATTCTAGTACGTACCTATGTACTAGCAGACAGGTGAAGCAAAACAACAACTTGCTCAGTTGGCCGTGGGCAGTTAGGTGTCGCTTAGAGGTTACTGACGTCGAACTAAATATTCTTCATTACAGCCAGCACACACATGCTGTCAACAGGCAACAAAGTTTTAGCGCCGTCCTTCGTTACGTCGAACTCGAAGATCCCTGATTTCGTCCTCTCATACAGCCACGACAAATACAGAGGCTATGCCTGCCGCGCGGCAGTGTTTTTCGTTTCAACAGCGCAATTCAGTCTTGTAAAAAGCTACGTAACGAAAGCCGTTGCTTGATTGCGTTATAGCATAAAGCACTATGCGATTAGAACGGAGCTTCTTTGAAGTGCACGTAGTGAGACAAGGATGGTAAGGTAAACGCGGTCAATTGACGGAGTCTCAGTCTCAACAGCACGATCACGCGCACTGAAATAATACCCCACTTTACATAAAACTTTTCGCGTATTCGAGCCTTTGTTATCACATTGTATCTAGAGGTCAAACAGTTGTAACTTCGGATTGACGTTTCCTTCGTACTGGCTAGCCCGATCGTATACTTGAGCATCGCCAGTGTTCGCTTTTCAGAGAAAACGAATTAAAACGTGACGCTTCCGAAAAAATAGGTTAGTAAGGTCAGTGAAGATTGTTTGTCCCCAATAAGTCGCGTACTTGGCTTTAAGTATTATAGTCCTTATAAAATAACTCGTGTACGTACGTTGCACATGCAGATCACTACGACAGCGTGTCGGCGTTGAGAGTGAATGTTGAGTACGGCGAAAACAGCACGCGGCATTGAAGCGTGAACGAACGGGACTGCCGCCCCGGCGTGGCGGAAGTCACTTGATGAAGATGGCGTCATCGTACTACGCGAGTCGTAAGATCGTTTGATCAGCCGATAACCTCCACACTTCGCCGGTAACATTTCATAGAGGATTGTATATCTATAGATGTACATACACAAATCGACGATGCTACACAACCTCGTCAAAGTACATTGTATAATACGTTGAAAGTAAGTTTACATCTGCACTATAATTTTGATTTTTGTGTTATTTTAATTAAAAATAACAAAGCAATTGCATTAAAAAGGAAGCTCAATATTTATCCAACTGCATCTAACAATAAATATTAAAGCCTTAAGAGGGAAACATGGAAGAAGAGTACAATTTTAGATGTAATCTTTGTTTTTTTAAATGTGTTTTACATGACGAACTTATGAAGCATTACTTGAGAAATCATCGTCAAGATCCTCAGTTTATGATTGAATGCCGTCAGCCTGGTTGTGGTTCCACATATCAAAAATGGAATTCGTTCGTTAAACATATGTCACGGAAACATCCTGCTATTGATTTTCTCCCTCAGGAAATCGACCATGTGCTTGATCAACCAGATCAAAATCTTGATTATGATCAAAATGCAATTCAAATGGATTTAAATGAAGATGAAGGTGAGCAAATACAATACATTTTTGAAGTATAATCTAATTATTTACGTTGAAATTTTTAACATCATTTTTTAAGTAATAATTTTCTTTATTTAAGTTGGAAAGTTATTGAATATATGTTTTTTTAATTAGTTTTTCATAACCAAGAACAATTTGATGAAATAATTGAAGAATCTCCAGCAGAGCGTATTAAGCGAAATGCTTTACAGTTTGTTGTAAATATAAGAGAAAATTGTAACATATCACAAAATTCAATAGGTGTTATTATTGAAGGGATGCAAAATTTGATTGACGTGTACGTAGCTGCAATAATTGTAAGTATTGAATAAATAGTAATTAAACATGTAATATTTAAAATTTTGTTTAATAGTAAATTTATTTTTAATTTTTTAAGGAAGAATTGAATGCAAGAAAAGATCCTGAAACTCAAATGTTAAATTTTGATAGTGTGGCAGATGTATATCA
Source organism: Torymus aiolomorphi (assembly GCA_036365515.1). NCBI lineage: Eukaryota > Metazoa > Arthropoda > Insecta > Hymenoptera > Torymidae > Torymus > Torymus aiolomorphi. Next base: position 180,011,264 of record CM070875.1, read on the forward strand.
AAATATGTTTTCACCAAGCTTTATTTTTTCATCTTTAAAAAATCAAAAGGCTCTAGATCAAATTCTAATCCAAAAATTTAATATGGTAAATCCTAAAAAAATTGTTTTTGGAACCAGTCTGCAGTGGAAAAAACGTAAAATACGTGATCGTGTTGTAAATGGGATTTGTAAAGTAACAGACGATGCTTATATAGTACCATTTCTTGATAATTTGAGAAATTTATTACAAAATCCTGCTGTTAGATTTAACATACTCAACTCTAAACCACACATCACGGGCATCTGTAGAACAGTGCTTGATGGCAGTTATTATCAAGAGGATGATTTTTTTAGAAATAATAAAAATTCATTAGCAGTTATATTATATTATGATGACATTGGTGTTGCAAACCCATATGGTGCCGCTGCAAAAAGTCAAAAATTATCTGTGTTTTACTGGACACTTGCAAATATACATCCTGAATTCCGGTCATCGAAAAATTGTGTGCAATTGTATGCAGCTGTAAAAACCAAAAATTTGAAGAAAAAAATGGTTTAGAAAAGATATTAAGACCGCTCATAGATGATTTAAAAATTTTTAAATCAGTTGGTATAGATATTGAAGTTCAAGGTCAAATGAAAAATTTTAAAGGGGAATTAATATTTTGCGCTGGTGATATCCCTGCATCTGCTTTATTAGGTGGTTTCAAAGAGTCCGTGTCAGCCTATCGCCCGTGCAGAACTTGCATGACAATAATTGAAGAGTTTAAAACCAACTTTCGCGAAGATGATTTCCGTTTACGAAATAAATTAGAACATGCTGATCACCTCGTAGCGGTGACTGATCTGGCAATTACAAAAGCTGCATCTAATTATTGGAAAACATTTTATGGTATCAACTGCAGAAGCCCTTTAATGGACATCATTGATGTAACAACTTGTTTGCCACAAGATGCAATGCATATCCTGATTGAAGGACCCCTTCAGATGATGTGTAAACTTATTTTGCAATATTGCATTGTTGAATTACAATTATTTACAATTAATGATTTTAATTCAAAATTATCTCGTTTTGATTTTGCTCATTTTAAAAATGACAAACCTGCTCAAATTCAACCAGATCAGCTCTGTGATAGCGGAATATTACGTCAAAGCGCTGCACAAACGTTTACTCTTTCACACACGTTACTGTTTTTAATAAATGAGTGGACAGCCTCATGTATAAATGAAAGTTTGCAGAAGCGTATAAGATGTTTTGTCTTATTGTTACAAATAATGAATATCACTTTAGCTTACGAAATTCGCCAGGAAAACGCAGATTTACTAAGTCGTATGATTCCGATATTTCTTCATAAATTTACTAACTTGTTTCCAGATTTGATAGTGCCTAAATTTCATTTTCTTATTCACGTAGTAAATTATATCAAACAATTTGGACCTTGTCGTCAACAGTGGTGTTTCAGATTTGAAGCAACTCATGCTTATTTTAAAGGGCTAGTATCAGTGGTAAGAAATTTTAAAAATATGGCATTTACATTAGCTTATAGACATCAAGCGCGTTTATGTTCTAAACTGATTTCATATTCTGGTATGTCTTTAAAAAATTTTTTGTATAAAGGAGATTTCGTAGCTCCAGGCGAAACAGTTTTGCTTCGAAATTTACCGTATGCTACAATTTTTTCGGATTTTGTGAGTGAAGAAGAGCGATTTACATGTGAAATAATGAGAACCAAACAAATTATTGTTAATGGAACTGTGTGTCATTCAAAAAGCATAATACTGATAGATTGCAAGGAAGATGAATGACCTCAATTCGGTGAAGTACATGAAATTTATATTTTTAATCGACTCAAACTTCTTGTGTTTTTTAAGCTTGAAACTGTGCAGTATGAGCATGCATTAAATGGATATCGGGTATTAAAAACCTCGAATAGTTTATGTGTAAAAAATGTTAAATCTTTAACATTTCCACATCCTTTATCGTCATTTACAGTACAGAATCATAAGTATGTTCCTTTAATAAATCACGACCATGTTGAATTCTATTGACATATAAATATAATTTTTTTACTTCTATATAATTTCAATAAAATTTTTTATCAAAAAGGATTGAGAATTATTATATTCCTGTATTTTATTTTTAATGTAAATCTTTAATATTTATTAAGATGGACGAATTAATTTTATAGAATCTTATCAGAAAGAAATATAAATATAATGTTATGAAAAACATATATAATGTCGTGTAATCCTAATCGAACTATTATTATGTATTATGTTACACGCTGAAATGAGTTACATAACACAATTTATGTATATAAAATTCCAACACAATTAAAGTGTTTAAAACAATACATTTAATGTGTCTACAAATAAGTTTAAATGCATTAACGTATTATTTCAAAACACATAATGTGAGTAAACGCTTAAGTGTGTAAACTAACACATTTAATCTGTTTAATGTAACACATATGGATTTGCAGTGTCCTTACCATGTTCAACCGTCGTGCATTCCAGAGGCCCTTCGCTAATGGCCCTTCTCTGAATTGTTTATGCGCTGCTGAGCCGTTGGCTAATGGATTCCGGGAATTGATTGTCCGTTGGTTGTCGTTGCGCTGGCTAATGAATTTCGGAAACTAATTGACCGTTGATTGTCGTCGTCCTGGCTGTCCTCCTATAAATAGAGCTTTATCCTACCTGAGCGAGCTTTTCCCTAGCTATTATTATTATTACAGTTCGTCCCGTAATTATTATTTATTATCAGAATAGTTATTGATTTAACCGTAGATTATTATCGTTATTTATTGCTAAATCCCAATTTGTTTGTTAACGCATTGCTATACGGGCGCAATTATTATTTGTTAAAGTTAATTAGTTAACAAATTCAGTATCGCTTGTTTATCATCAATTTCTATTCGAGTTATCGTTAATTACTTGTTTATAACTGGGTTAATTAACTAAACAATGTATAGATTAATCTTTGGTATTTATTTAAATTATCTTATTATTTATTTGTGGGAATGTTCCGGAATCATTGTAGGGTGACCCTAAATGCAACGATACTCGTTCGCGTGAACGCAGTTCATAACAGCCCGCCCCCTTCTTTTAAAACACGAACCGATGGTTCGGGCTTTTACCATATTTAAAATTCAAATTTTCGCGCGCTTATGGAGCTGTTCTTGCCCTCACTGCGAGTTCGAGCGATGGAGCCACGGTCCGCGCCGGCTACAGCAGCTGCTTGCCACTCGTCGTCTGCTGCTGCCTGTCAAAACAATGGTTACTTTAATCCTAGTGAGGAATAATTATTTACAAGTTTCTTGATTTCTGGAGCAAAACAATTTAAACAAATCGAAAGGATATTTCTTAGCAAATGAAAGAGATAAATCAACTCCTCGGCCAAGCCATCAATTAGTCTATCAGATAAGTAGATACTATTAGTCTCCTTAATCCTTGGGCAGGATGCTTTGTGAAAAGGTTTCCCTATTTATTTTCAGAAAGGAGAATTCCTCCTGGCTTATCAAGGAGACGAATAATTAATCAGGATGAAGCAAATGCTTAGTAATAAAAGGGACGATACTTGATTTGGATACTGGAGGATTGATATCTACATTGAATTCTTTTGTTGTAATATTGAAACCCTATTGCTAGCAATATTTAAACAAATGGAATGATTATGAAGTAATTATAAGATATAGCAGGATGCTATTACATGGTTTTCTAAGGAAATGCCGGGTTTTTAAAGATGTTTACAGAAAATAAAGAAGAGTGAGGCCCAAGAAGAAATGAAAACGATTTATAAAGGCAGGAGTACTGACATCGGATACAATTGGCTCATAAATCAGAAGCACAAACTAAACCTGGGTGAAGAAAACTGTGAAACATATATATATATATATATATATATACAGGCTAGTAAGTTTGAGGAGCTCAACCCCGGTCGGTCAGAGTGGCTAAAGAAATAATAACCCTCAGGTTACCGACTCTAGACAAATAGACTCTAGAAAACCCCTCAAACTTCCGCTCGGATGCTGAATATATAGATTGGAAGTTTGAGGAGGCTCCTCAAACTTCCCATAACCCCTCAAACTTCCAAGCGGGTGCTGAATATAATCCTCAAACTTCCAGAATTTCATATTTATATATATATATATATATATATATATATATATATATATATATATATATATATATATATATATATATATATATATATATATATATATATATATATATATATATATATATATATATATATATATATATATATCCCAATCCTACCTAGCAATTAAAGAATGATGCTATATCGCAAATTATTACTACCAACAATAGCCAATAATACTGCTTGGAAAGGTTACCTGGACACGCTTTCTCCCATCACAATGGCTCACAACTGCTGGCAATGGTCCAAACAATAAAATAATGATCAAATCGACTAGAAACACACCCACAATACCACCAAAGTGTCCGAAACCTGCCAGTGACGAAGATAACTGTGTCAGAGCGATACAAGCTTTTAACTGTCTTACAAAATCCAATCCAAATCTCAGAACTCCAGCCAAAAATATGGATTGGCGGCAATATATTACAGAATACAAATCCAACCTTCCATTATGGGTAAGAAAATCAACTGTGGACCAAGTATACTGCTAATAGTGGAATCTGCGATTCCATACCCAGTTTGCAAGCTACCGCACCTATGTACAAGTGTTTTGTGTACCTCTATAAGAGGTCACTTAGGTTAGACATGAACTCCCAGTAGAAAATATGAACATTAACACTGACACTCCCGCAGAGAAGGAACAGTAGGTGCATAAATTTGAATACAAATACATAATGCGGATATTACATTAAATAAACACTTATTATTATTATTTTTCTTCTTTATTTTAATTTGGGTTTAGTACAGGGCAATTACAAAAGGTTATATATATATATATATATATATATATATATATATATTTTTTTTTTTTCTTTTTCCTTCCCTCCTTGTTTCCCTACTTCAAAACCACGTGGCATTGAAAATCCTGCCCCCATGAATTGGCAGCTGGTGTAATGAATAGATATAGCTGCATAATTTATATCGGTGTACGGGGAGGACCTCGTGCGGGTTCTTCCCACATCTACAAGTAGGGGTGGTTAAACACTGGAACAGGCCCACTAGGTGGCTCCTACGGGTCTGCCATCCGGGTCCAACGGTTGCTTGGCAGTTGAGGCACCGCCACTCATCATTTTCAGGGGACACCAGGTAGTCCATGCGACAGTGGCCCACCTGGGACGCTTTCCTCAAGCGTCCATCCAACTTGCCATTCAGGATAGCCCGATGCTTCTTCCTGTCTTTTTCAAAGTTCTCAGGCGCGGACAGGGACGCGTAGGGCATCTCCCCTACTGATGGCATCGGTGTCTGCCGGCGCGAGACCACTAAAACTAGTCTCAGGCGCAGCGGAGCCACCCCTTGCCGAGCCGGCCCCTGCATCTTCAAGGGCATCATGCGGATTCTGGGCGGGGACTGTTCCTGCTGAGGAGGCGCATGCACTGGCATCCCAGGCAGTCCCTGAGAGAGTCCGGAGGGCCCGGGCCGCAAAAAATCCTCTGGTGGTGGCGATATAAGTGATTGGCGCAGGGTGAATGAGGCCAGCGGGTCGTTTTCACCCATCCCCTCTATCTCTTCCTCTTCGGGTTCGGTTTTTATGGGATTCATGACCTGCTCGTTGTAAGAAACCCGGGAGCGATCTCAATTGTAAATCAGGATGAAAATTTCAATTACTTACGATTTGTAATAACTTTTCCTACTTTGTGGCTTCTGTAGTTTCCCTTGAACATGTCCTGTTCAGACGGGTTCTAACGGCCGAATGGGCAGAACGGTAGGGTTACGACGAAGATTTGAAATGAAGGGCAGTGGATTCGAATGCCCTCTACTTCGGAATCACCCAAAAGAGGGCGACTCGAATATCGCGGCTGAGATGAAGGAGCGCTGAAGAAGCTGGCGCACACCACGCGCGTACTTACACGCCCCCCCCCCTCTGACATTTAGATTATCTTGTAGGGTAGAATCTTTTTTTACGAAAATGCGGTTTTATTTAAAAAATTTTAATTGCTTTAAGGGTGAAGTTTTCTATGAGACGCGGTTTTAATCAAAGAAAGATTAATAATTTTTAAAGGTTTCATATTCGACGCTGCCTTAGTTTAAATGATTTTTTTAAGGGTGAAGGCTTTCCTACGAAGATGCGGTTTTAAATAATTTTAAATTTTTTAAGGGTAATCGTTAATAATTTTAAATTTTAGGGTGAAATTTTCAATAGATAATTTTAAATTTTTTAGGGTGAAATTTTCAATGGATAATTTATAATTTTTAAGGGTGAAATTTTCAATGGATAGTTTTAAATTTTAAGAGTGAAGTTTTAATACAAAAAAAATTATTTTTTTTTTTATTTTTTTTATTTTAAGGGTGCACTTTCAATGAATACCTTTAATTGTTAAGGGTGAATCTACAACGAAACACGGGTAATAATTTAAATTTTAAGGGTGAATCTACAATGAAACACGGGTTTTAATTTAAATAAATTAAATTTTTAAGGGTGAAGGAAGCCCCTGCCATCGCTCCCTTCTGTGAGATGTTTGCTATGGCTCGCCGGGACCCATCCTGATACAACGTATCAGGAGCACTTCCGGTTTCCCATCTCCAGGGGACCAAGCAAGAGATTATTTTAAACATTCTGGATTCTAACTCTAAGGCGAGCCCTGGCCATCTCTCCTATGACCCTTATTACTTTATTATTTATTAATTTAATTACAATTAGGATACATGAAATTACGATTAGGTCGCACGTGGAATATAAAAATATAAATATCGCAATAAGTTAGCATATTAAATATCGTATAAAGAAGTAAACCATGAATAAATTTAGTTAGGTCGTAAACACGCGTGTTTTAATTTATCTACATGGACTATTTTGGTTTTATTATTTCCTAAATCTATTTTTGCGTTTCTATCGCCTATTAATTCAATTATTTTATATCGACCCGCATATTGTTCGTCGAATTTCCCTATTTGTGGTTCTTTTAATAAATATACCTCTTCTCCTACCTTGATATTCTTTATATTTAATTTTTGGTCATAATATCTTTTTGAGCGTTCTTTCGCCTCTAATAATCGAGTTTTTGCCATTTTCTGAGTGTCGTTTAATTTAAATATTAATTCGTCTAAATACATTTCGTATGTTTTTTCCACGGTTTTGGTCTCGAATTCCGAGGGTAGCCTCGCCTTCTGACCGAATACTAATTCGTGGGGGGGTAAAACCATGCGCTGAATGAACCGACGTATTATATGAAAATATGGCCATTTTAATCCAAGCGTCCCAATCAGTTTTATCCGTATACATTTTTAAATATTCTACTAGTGAATGGTGACTTCTTTCTAAGGATCCCATTGCTTGGGGATGGAAGGAGGTTGATCTTAATTGTTTAATTTTAAATATTTTTGCTACCTTTTGCATTAAACTACTCTGAAAATTACTACCCTGATCGGTTTTTATGGCCTCGGGGCAACCAAACCTAGTAATGAAATCGTGAACTAACGCGGTGGCAACCATCTCAGCGGTCATATCAGAAATAGGAAGGGCGTCAGAATACTTAGTTAGGTTGCACTGGAGGGTTAATTTATATTTATTCCCGGCTACAGTTACAGGTAGGGGCCCTACGATATCCATCTCTAAGACTTCGAATGCTTTGCTAGGGGTTGTAGTAATCCTCATGGGCTGCTTGGTTTTTACTCGAACTAGTTTCCTTTTTTGACATTCCTCGCAAGTTCTGACATATTCAGATATATCTTCCTTTATTCCAGGCCAAAAGTATCGTTCGCGTACGCGGTGATAAGTTTTCGCGATGCCTTTGTGGCCTGCAATAGCTGAATCGTGGGCTTCGCCAATAATACCTAGTCTATCATCAGGAGATGGGACAATTACTTCCCCCGTGCAAATAGTTAGTTTCGGAGGTCCGGTTTTCCAATGCGCTCGCAAAGTTATTTCTATAGGTAACCAATGATTTTTTTCCAACCCGTCCCCAACTTTTGATATGCTAACCGAATTTACTTTCTCCTCAATCATCGCGATTCGGAGGGAATCTAAGCATTGAACTATCATGGCCGCGGTAGCTATCTCGTTCGACTTTTCCTTTATAAATAATGAATATATAATCTTTCCATTAGATAAATTTGTCTGTACTACCGCGCCTATACCAATGGGTTCTGTCTTTAATTTTTCGATATTTATCATTTCTAAATCTGCTAACTGTTGGCAAATAGGGGTACTTATTTTGCAATCAACAGACATGAAGTGCGCGATATTATCTTTTCTCATCAAAAGCTGATCTCGGGAATATTCGACAGAAGTTATCACGAGGACTCTTTCGGGGTGGCTCGCAAGGGACAGGGTTGTTAAAACGGGACCTTTTTCAATCGGGATAGGTTGGGTCTTGCTCATACAAGATTTCTCCGGATTATCACTCATTATCATTGCTTCCTGGGGGAATTCTTTCTCAACTTCTTTGGAACAGGGACTCATGGGGTCTATGCTAACCTTTATCTTGCAAGTTTTAATATTAACTATCTTAAATTCTGCATCAACATCAACGTCAGACACACTCTCATTAGAGGTTTTGTCATTGGTCGATTCGTCATCTGTTGTTGGTTCTCGGAGAGCAATTACCCCTCGAACCTCTGTCTGTATATTGGGAGCCCTACTTTTGCCAGACGGGATTTCTTGATAGGAATTTTCCTGTAGGTCCCCGGCCCTATCTTTCTCATCACGTGCGGAAGTCCTACGCTCCAGGGCCACATCTAGTCCCCGAGCCCCCCGACACGCTAGAGAACCACGGTCACAGAAATCACAGCTGGAAAACAGTCGCCTGTCAGGGTTTCTTGATAGGAATTTTCCTGTAGGCCCCCGGCTTTCTTCGGTCTCCGCAACACGTGTGAGAGTCCTACGCCCTGTCGGGATTTCTTGATAGGAATTTTCCTGTAGGTCCCCCCCCCCCACGTGCGGAGCCCAAGGTCATGTCACTCATGACCGTAGGTTCCACTATTGGAACCCCCCCTATCTACATCCTCTGCTGAGGGCAACGGCCACGATATACGTGCAACCGGACCCTTACAGGAAGCAACTGCAGAATTGCAAGCAACCCCACAAGCTACCTTCCCCGTCTATCGAGGACCACATCTGCGACCCCCGCGACCGGACATTTTCTAAAGCTACCTCGACCACGGTATATGTGCAACCGCTGCTCTCTTTCGAGGAAGAAGCAGAGCTAAACCCGTCCATGTCCGTACGTCCGTTGTCTGATTCAGTCAAAGGGCGGGGAATTTCGGGATTCTCGGCGCCTTCGGAACCTTGATTTTCAGAGGTTAACTCTACTTTATGGACGAGAAAAACATTTTCTATTTCTAATTCAGAAAAAGGTTCTTCCGAGCCGAGACTATCTGGATTTGGAGATATAGGGAAGGTGGTTATGGGGTTCCTGGACAGTGCGTCCGCGTTCATGTTGATTTTACCCGGTCTGTGTACGATATCATAGTCATACTCTCTTAGCAATATTTTCCACCTTGCTATTCTCTGGACGGGATCCTTTAGTCTATGAAGCCATAATAAAGGTCGATGGTCAGTTACTAACGTGAATTTTCTGCCGTACAAATAGTGCCTAAATTGTTTTACCGCGTGAATTATTGCTAAAAGCTCTTTCTCAGTAGTAGTGTAATTTAACTCGGCATTTACTAAAGCTCTAGATGTATATGCGATTGGAGGATCTTTTCCAATGGGCCCCTGACTTACGAGGGTCATTTGATAAGTACCTAGCCTACAAATGAAAACACCAAAATTTTACAAAAAATAAAATTTATTTTTCAATGTAGTCTCCTTTTAGTTGAATACACTTGGTCCAGCGGTGTTCCAATTTTTTTAACCCCGTTGAAAAAAATGTTTTCTCTTGGTTTGCAAAATAGGCCTCTGTGGCGGCGATTATTTCGTTATTGGAGTGGAATCTCTTCCCGGCGAGCGAATTTTTTAGGTTCGGAAACAAAAAAAAGTCGCACGGAGCCAAATCTGGAGAATAGGGTGGATGGGGCAGCATTTCGTAGCGTAATTCGACCAATTTAGCCGTGGCGAGTGCAGAAGTGTGAGCCGGTGCATTATCGTGGTGGAAAAGCACTTTCTTTTTAGACAACTAGAGTTCGACACGCGCGCTTCGCGCGCTGATTTTTTTTTTTAAGTTACAAAAGAAGCTGCATAATTAATGAACGGTTTCTTTTTTATTTACAAGAGAAATGTTATTATTCAATTCATTATTTAAGGTTGTATGGACTATATGTAAAAAATAATGTCAGATGAATAAAGTTTCGTCAGTAGGTCAATAATATCATTATAAACGTCTCTGGCAAATTTGAATATGATTTGCGTGCTAGTTTTCGAGATATTGTAGTTTAAAATTAACGTGGATTCTTATGGAGATTCTCTGAATATGGCTAGACTCGTCGTAGTTATTGAAAAAATTAAGTTGAAAAAATAGTGTTTAGTTCTTGTAAATTTGTGTATACGTAAAAGAAAACCTTTGTAATCGATTGCAATTGAAATGAATTGCTTTTGCGAGCTAGTAGTGTCCGAAAGTCAATTAAAAATTCAAATTTCGCGCCACAATATAGCAGACAAAAAAATAAGTAATTTGCCTATAACAATTAGTAAAAATTTACAATTAGTAAAAAAAAATATTACGGAAAACCAGGACTGCATTGCCCTCCGTTACATTATATTATCTATCATTTTACAAAGTTTGCAGTTTTTATATAAATATTTCGCTGAATGGCATTTGAATTACTTGATTTTGAGACATTATGCCATTCAGCGAAATATTTATATAGAAACTTCAAACTTTGTAAAATGATAGATAATAATGTAACGGAGGGTAATGCAGTCCTGATTTTCCGTAATATTGTTTTTACTATTTGTTATAGGCAAATTACTTATTTTTTCGTCTGCTATATTGTGGCGCGAAATTTGAATTTTTAATTGACTTTCGGACCCCCTTAAGGCGATGCGAAGCCCCACAGTTACCGACGATTGCAGGGATCCGTTTTTCTCATTCAATTTTGAATTTTGATAAAAAATCTCTCTGGCACGTTATAGATTCGATAGTCAACTATAACGTACCAGAGCGATATTTTCTTAAAATTTAAAATTGATTGAGAAAAACGGGTCCCTGCAATCGTCGGTAACGACTGGTACTCACATCAAAGTTATAGCATAAAAACTGTGTAGTAAGGCGTACAGTCATACTAAAAAGTGAAAGAAATGAGCAATGCAATGTTCTAAAACCGATGTAAAGTTTTCTTCATAGTTCTAAAAAACATTTTACATATTTGTTTACTCTTAGTACTGTAGAATATTAGTGTTTTCGACAAATTATACGACCAAAATATTTGTCTTAAATTTTTAAATGAGATCTTACGGCCAATACAACCTTAATGCACTTATTTTGAATTCATTTAAACATTATGATGTTTTTCATCAAGCTATGTTATAGTTTTATTGACTAAAAAATGTATGTATGAAGAAGTATTTGTTATTTTAATATATGATTTGTCTTTATCTTTTGAATTTAGTTCTAGTGATTCATTCCATTCCATAGTTTCCTGCTTTAACAAATTTAAAGGTTCATTCAATTCTATAGTATCAGAATGTCACTACAATGATAAAGATTAATCAAGTTTAATTTCATTTAAATAAGCTTTTTTCATGTTGTGATTTTGTTCAATAAGTAAAATTGCCACTAAGATAGATAAACAATAACATAATTATGAAAATATCTGTTTTCTGTGTTTAATAATGTTAAACATATAAAAAGGCAAAGTGAAGGTATAAAATTCAAGATGAATATTTTTATATTGAGAAAACCGTGTTTTTAATTTTAACTAAATAAAATCCTTACACTAATCCGACCATCATCACTATAATAAAAAACCGCTCCCAATATACATTGGCACTTAGCTTCCTCAAACTAATGTATTTATTCCTCTTTTTAATTTTTTAATGACAATAATTAATTGTATTATACAAAAGTTTCTCTATCTATCAAATATTGTCTGAAAAACGCTATTCGAAAATATTTTTAAAAAACTTTCAACCTCAAATATCTTTGGTCGTGACAGTTCAATTTTTTTGCGCAATGAATAGTTTGGAGATATAAAAAATCCTCTATACCAAATTTCAGGACGATTAATTGGTTTTTATTCTTGTCATCGTGTGTCAGTGAAAACGCGTTTTTTTTTTTAAATAATTTTTTCTCAAAAAGAAATGAAGATAATCTCTTGAAATTTATACCAAATATTATCTTCAATAAGCGTAATAAGTAAATAAAATTTTGAGTTGATAATCAAATATTTTTTGAAAAATTAATTTATGAATTATAAGAACATTTTCCATGACATACTAAAGATAATTTGAAAATTAAAAACAGAAAACGTAGGTAGTTTAAAGATTTTTTGGTTATAAAAAAAAAAAGAAAATCGATAAAAAATTAAAACGGAGTATTTTTTCGGGACCAAGAGAATAAGCTTTGTCCGACGAAAATAGGTGAAATGGTTTTCGAGATATCGAGTGTTTTCATACACACACACCCACCCACCCACTCACCCACACACACATACACACACGCACGCACGCACGCACGCACGCAGGCACGCACACACACACACACACACACACACACACACACACACACACACACACACACACACACACACACACACACGCACACACACACACACAGACACACACACACGTAATGAATAAATATTTTTTTTTAAATAAAAATTTTTCATCGATTTATCAATTGATTATAAATTTCTATCAATTAATATATATCATATTTTCCCGCTCACAACACATGCGCTATCTCTATACCATTCCACCATAACTCTAAGGGTGTCTCTATAACTTTGCGCGTGCATATGCCCTCTCGTGTATAAGGTATACCTATATATAGTGCTCTCCTATAAGGTATACCTATATATAGCGCTCTCCTATATATAGGTATACCTTATACACGGCGAGCACACACGCGCGCTGCACGGTTGTAGAGACTCCCTAAGTCCCTATAGGGCATTTGCGCATGCGCCAAAAAATTCGAGATTTCGAGATATTCGAGATATTCGAGAAAAAATCAACATGGCGTCGCAACATGGCGTCGACCATGCCAAGGATGCATTTTTTATAGAGGGAATGGGGCCGTTTTTCTTCTAACACGGCGTCAAATCGGCTCAATAGTTCGGCGTAGTACTGTTCTGTGACCGTTTTGCCCTTCTCCAGATAGTCAATAAAAATCACACCTTGAGAATCCCAGAAAACAGTGGCCATCACCTTTCCGGCCGACGAGACCGTCTTCGCCTTCTTCGGAGCAGGTTCACCGGGTAAGGTCCACTGTTTTGACTGCTCCTTGGTCTCTGGAGTGTAGTAGTGAATCCATGTTTCGTCGACGGTCACGTAACGACTCAAAAACTCTTTTGGATTGCGATTAAACAGCTCCAAACACTGCTCTGAACTGGTCACACGGATGCGCTTGTTGTCTGCAGTCAGCAAACGCGACACCCACCTTGCTGACAGCTTCCTCATGCCTAAAATCTCATGTAGGATATGCCATACGCGTTCTTCTGAGATGCCTACTATCGCAGCTATCTCGTGCACCTTTAATCGGCGGTCTGACAAAAGGATATCGTGTATTTTTGTCACGTTCTCCTCCGTAGTGGCTGTTTTCGGAGCACCTGGGCGTGGATCACCAAAAACCGACGTACGACCACGTTGAAACTCGTTATACCAAAATTTAACGGTCGCCATCGAAGGAGAAGCATCCCCATACACTGCATCCAAGCGTTCTTTAATTTCACTGCGCGATTTCCCTTCCAAAAACAAGAATCGAATCACCGACCGATATTGTTCTTTCTCAATTTTTTCAAAAATCAACGGACACATTTGCTTTCACACGCTCTCAAAAATAAACTACAACTCCGATCCGGCTGAAATTTCGTCTGTAACCGTTTACAGGAAGATACTGCACTGTAGTGTATTTCTGGTGCGATAGTGGCACCATCTGGCGGTGAGGCTAGGTACTTGTCAAATGACCCTCGTAATACGCCACCTAAAGCGAAATCCGACGCGTCCGTGGTTACTACGAAGGGTGAGTTGAAATCCGGGTATTGTAATAAGGGTTGAGAGCAAAGTTTTTGTTTAAGACTAATAAAAGCATTTTCTTGTGCTTCTCCCCACGTGAATTTAATTTTTTTCTGTAAGAGATAATAAAGCGGTCTAGCGATTTTAGCAAAGTCAGGGATAAACCGATGACAGTATCCGGCTAACCCCAAAAATTGTTTAATGTTTTTAACGTTAATTGGACGCGGAAAATCCGATACGGCCTGTGTTTTCCGAGGATCGGGTCTTACATCTTGTTCCGAGATTATGTGACCGAGATAGACAACTTCCTTTGTCAAAAAGAGGCACTTGTCAGGCTGCAAGGTGAGGCCGGCTGTCTTTAATCTTCCAAAAAGCCTTTTTAATTTACGAGAATGATCTTCAAGAGATTCAGCATATACCACTATATCATCCATATAAACAAATAACTCAATACCTTGCAACCCGGTAAGGACCTTATCCATAAGCGATTGGAAAGTAGAGGGGGCGCCCTTCAGTCCCATAGGCATCCTTTTATATTGTAAATGATTAAACGGCGTAGAAAAAGCGGTTTTAGGAGCGTCTGCGGGGTCTGTAGGAACCTGATGAAACCCTGAAGCTAAATCGAGGGTAGAGAAGTTCTACCTAATTGGTCAAGGATTTCAGTTATATTAGGGAGAGGATACGCGGAGGCAATCGTTTTTTCATTCAACGCGCGAAAGTCAATTACCAGTCGCCATTTCTTATTTCCCTGTGAATCCGGTTTCTTAGGGACTATCCATAAGGGGGAGTTGTAAGGTGATTCTGATTCCTCTACTATATCGTTATTAATCAACTCTTGAACGTGTTCTTGAACTACATCGCGTAAATGAGGTGGGTGACGATATTGTTTTACGTTAATGGGAATGTCATTGGTAGTCGGAATCTTGTGCATGATTTTAGAAGTTTTGCTAAGCTTATCATTCGGCAAATGGAATTGGCAAGGGAACTCCGAAATTAATCTCTCTATACTATCTCTCTCTATGGAATCAAGGTCCTCTAGATCAAGCAGCTCAAGTATTTTATTTATTCTAAATTGAATATTAGCCTTAGCCTCAGGTTCATTCGTAGTTTTAATGACACGTATGGGTCTAATTGTATTGTCATAGGATTGTAATTGGAGCGGGGGAAGTATTAGACTCACGTTTTCCGACGTAGAATTTATGGCAAATAAGGAGACCTTACCGTTATCACTCGTAACTAAACATTCTCCAATAAAAATTCCCGGGCCTGTATTTATTTTAGGTAAATAACCGGAAAAGCGGTTGGGTTTGTTAATAGTAATTCTGACTAAGGTTTTGGTTCTAGCGGGAAGGTACAAAACATCGTGACTAATAAAAGGAACAGTTTCCCTTGGATTTCCCCATAGAAGGGCATCACTCCGAAAAGATAAGATCGTGTCCTGTTCTTTCAAAAATTCTATACCTAGAATCCCGTCTGTTCCTATGGGGAAGGTATCAGGTACTATGTTTAATCGACAGTGAATGTTATCTAACCTTACCTTCACACATCCCAGGGTTGCGACCAAGCCCTCATTTATCCCCGCTAGTCTATACACGGTTGTTTTATCAATGAATAGGTTAGGGTTAACTAGGCTCTGTTTAATTATATTAAGCTCAGAACCTGTGTCGATAAGGAACCGAGGCATATCTTTAATTAAATCCTTACTTCTTAGAATTACGATAGGGGATTTTGATTTTTGGGAGGTATCATGGGCAAGGATAACAGCGCGGGTATGGACCCTTGGTTGTCGCGACGAGGCCGGTTCAACATTGCGCCCGTGTGTTGAACCGTGTCCGAGTTTAAAGAACGCGATTTATTATTTGGAAAGGATCGAGACGGATATTCTATCGCGAGGGGTTGGCTATTATTCGGAAAAGAAGTATTCCGGTGTTTGCATGATTCAAAAGAGTGTCTCCACCGTCTACAATTGTTACAAAAAGGCTTTAGGTTCCCTGATTTTTGACAATATCGTGCAATATGACCTAACCCCCCACATTAAAAACATCTACGTTTTTTCCTTTCCGACTCTCCCTCCTCCTGAGGCTCCACAATATGGCAATATGCCCGCTTTCGATTTTCTTCTGTCTTTTCCCCATGCAATTCCCTTCGCTGCTGTACATATCTTTCGCAAGTGATGGCGGTGCTAATTGCTACTTCGAGGGTGGAAAATTGTTTCCCTATCATTCGCGTCGCTATATCTGATTCTAGACCTAAAGTAAAACATTCGATGGCCGTGTTCGTTGTTCCTTCGATCACACCACGAGCCACGACAGGATTAAAATTTTCGTCTATCAATTCCCGAGCCTTTTGCAGAATCCGAGTGACTCTTAACCCGTATTCAGAAACCTTTTCCTGTGGCTTCTGCCTTACTCGTGCTAAGTCAGTCTGAATTTGAGGCAAATTTTGAGTTGGTGCGAATACCCTTTTTAATTTCAATACAAGCTGATCTAAATTACTAAAATCTTTAAATTGTAAATAATCATTAGCGTCGCCGGTAACTCGTGATTTCACTAATTTTAAAAAGAAACTCTGGTCACTCGGGTTTACAAAACTCTCGGCCTCCCTACACTCCCTTATAAACCGATTTACAGAGATATTTTTTCCATTAAATTCCGGTAGTATACGCACTATCTCATTGGTCTTTTTGTAACTGGCTAAAGGATCTGATCTAACGGATTTATTATTTATTATTATCGGAATCATTACGCGAAATTAAATCGTCTCTCATATTCCGGAAATTCGGCGCAGGATTAAATAGCGGCCTAATTGGCGGTATATTTGGTTCATCACGATTATTTACCGTTAAATCTAGCGCTACAATACCTTCAGGTAGACTACTTTTCTCCGTTAGACTGGAATTTTCCGAAACTGACCATGAGCCGGACGCTTGCTCGCTATTTATCGACATTTTCCTAAATAATTGCTCGCTCGCTCGCTCAGGTTACTTAGCTCGGGTTCTTCCTTTTCGCTGTCTCGCAGATGACCCTGGTAGTTCGGGCAGGGGTTGATGATTCTTGTGTGCTGATGACTCGTGGTGCTGGGGATCCGCTGATGATTAGTGGCGGATGTTAACCTTGACAATGCCTGCAGTGCGGGGGCGTGGATAGGCAGTGGAGAGATCGCAGGTGACGCCCGGAACGTAGTTGATATGGGCTTCTTCTACTACGAAGTCGTTGCCTGAGTGTTGGCCTTGGAGCTGCGTCGTTTTCACTCTCGTATCCTGAATCAGAAGTGATCTCTCTTGAGTTGGATGGTGCCTCGACGTCGTCGTTCATGAAGTTCTTCGATTTGAATGGGGATTTCACTTTGATTCTTGCCGTGGACCCAATTCCTCAAATCGGATGTTCCGGCATTCGCCCGTGGTCCAGGGGAAACCACGGCTCAAAAACCCTGGACAGAACATGGGTCTGAAGTTTGCATTGTTGGAGTGCAACGAAATAATTTTTTTCAATTAATTAAAATTATTAAATAATGGAAATGTTATCTAAACCTCTGTTATAAAGTTATTATATATGCTATAAAATACTAAATCCACACACAAAATTAATATTAATTACTACAAACTTGAAGTATAATCATTTTTTTATTTCGTTGCACTCCACAACGTTGCAAACTTCAGGCTCATGACAGAACACTATACACTAGGGTGTAGCGAAAAACCGTTGTTTTTTAATTTCCATTCACAATACCTACAAAACGTTGTCTTCTGACTCCAACAATAGTTTGCCACCGAGAAATTGAAAAAAAAATGTGTTTAACCCCCTCCCCAAGCAAAAAAACGGAAAAATTAGCATTTTTAATAATCATGGAATCACAACTATAAGAAAATAATGATGAAAAAAATCGAAATAAATACATTTTTGCATTAAATTTATTGCAGAAACCTCTAATGATATTGTCATTTGGATAGAATGAGTTTTTAGATAAAAAACACATCACAATAAATGGGTATATCATCAAAAAATCATAACTTTTTGCATTTAAAGTAAGTTTTATCAATTTTAATCTCTTAATCTCTTGATTATGGAAATTTAACCTTGTAGATGAGCTAATTTCTCATCGATATAGAGGTTTAAAAATTTAAATTATTAATTTTTTTACACTAGTACACGTAACTGAAAATTGAGTAGAAATATAAAGTTTTAGTATTTACTTTAATATCTATAAATAATTGCATTTACTATAAAGAAAATAGCGTATTATGCAACAACGGTGAAAAGTTAATTTTTTCTCGAGGATGATATTGAGCACGAGGGATACGTGACTGTTCAATTATCACTCGAGTCTGAAAAGATTCGTTTCCATGTACGAATTAATAAAGTATTTTCGCAGCTACAACAAGAAATGTAAAATAATTTCAATGATTTTTTGGTAAATAAATTTAACTTTGACTGATATTTTGACTTGTATTTTTTATTGTTTATTCTTTCTTTATATGGTTTTAAAACGTTCAAATATTCTTGGTGAAATTTTTTTATTAATTGAAATATACGTTCAATCGATACTGAAGGAATTAATACCTTGTCCCATAAATCTTTAACTTCTTTAGCGACTATTAAACCAATTTTTCTAATAGTTGGACTATTTTCTTGATTTCTAATAAATAAATAATAACGATAAACGTCTGCAAAAGTTGGGAGACCATTTTTGTCTAATTCTAAAGGACTGAATGGTATTTTATTCGAACATAACGGGTATTTGCAGTATCTGCGTGCATTTTCAATCACTAAATTAATTTTTTTATATCATATTTTCCTATGGTAATAGACCAATGTTTTAAATAACTATTACTTTAATTCTATTTGAATTACAATGAAATTCTAGAAAAAATTATTAAGGTCAGTCTGATATTTTTTATTATTTTAGATATTTTTTTCTCAACTACGGTAAAGACGCTCATTTCTGATTAGTTAAGACCGATTCCTGATCAATTTTCACCATCAAAAATATACATTTTACTAAAGAGATTGAAACTGAGGATTTACATTTTCTACTAGATATAATATAATTATTATATAAATGGTGTATTTACTGTAGTTTGTAATATATAAATTATTTTTAGCTTACCTTATTACAACTAGCTTTTATACGATACTTATACGATAATAACTAGCATGCTCTGGACAGAATCCCTTCAACAAAAATGAGCTTGAAACGTTACGAGACAGAGATAGATGTGGAGCGGGAAGTAAATGAGTTATGGCGCGCGTAGCGCGCTGAACTTGTAGTAAATACAAAATTATGGTTTCGATGGAATTGTTATTCCTTCTATAGCAAGATGTCACTGACTTCGATGTAAATATTGACATTCTTAGTCCCTTCGTATTAGCATGAAAATAAATTTACTATTTTCTTTATAGTAAATGCAATTATTTATAGATATTAAAGTAAATACTAAAACTTTATATTTCTACTCAATTTTCAGTTACGTGTACTAGTGTAAAAAATTAATAATTTAAATTTTTAAAGCTCTATATCGATGAGAAATTAGCTCATCTACAAGGTTAAATTTCCATAATCAAGAGATTAAGAGATTAAAATTGATAAAACTTACTTTAAATGCAAAAAGTTATGATTTTTTGATGATTTACCCATTTATTGTGATGTGTTTTTTATCTAAAAACTCATTCTATCCAAATGACAATATCATTAGAGGTTTCTGCAATAAATTTAATGCAAAATGTATTTATTTCGATTTTTTTCATCATTATTTTCTTATAGTTGTGATTCCATGATTATTAAAAATGCTAATTTTTCCGTTTTTTTGCTTGGGGAGGGGTTAAACACATTTTTTTTTCAATTTCTCGGTGGCAAACTATTGTTGGAGTCAGAAGACAACGTTTTGTAGGTATTGTGAATGGAAATTCAAAAACGACGGTTTTTCGCTACACCCTACTATACACTTCACTTCGTTTAGTCTTTTCACTCGCGAACTCCTTTGAACAATCCCACCGCTGTTACCAAAATGTGTTACGATCCGAGTCGGGGTCTTCAAGCAGAAGGGCGTTTCTGCAATGGTCGCCAAGATGACCAGTCGGAACGTGGAATTCGTTTGCTCAATTAAGCGCTAAAGCGCATAGAGTTGCAGGAAAGTTTGAAATAAAACTCGAACTCGAGAGAAATAACTTTAACTTGAGGTTTATTAAATTAATTAAGTACTTTATGAACTTTAACAGATAGACTTTTGACCGTGACTATACAATTGCAAAATGCTTAGAATGACTTTGACTATTTGAAGCTTCTGGGCGCAACATGCACAAAGTGCAGCAGAGTACCAAAAATATTGATAACGACCCAAGCTCTAACTACTAAGCGTCTCATGTGCTCGGTAGCGACTGACTCTGGCGGCCTGGGGCTCTTCTTTTATATCCCTGACGCGGACCTTGAACCGTTGACGAGAGGGTATGGGAGGAGCCAGTTCCTCTGGTGGCGGAAAGCTGAAGTCGGTTCCGAGGCCCATAGGTGCCTAGAAGGGCCGAGTGCTTCCCTCTCTTCTCTCAATCAACAGCGAGCTTCGTGGTGGGGGAACACCTGTAGATGCTCAGATCCTGGCCGAAAATCCCCTCTCGACTTGCGGCGCTTGTGCCTGCCTCCCGATTGGTTCCCCTCTGTAGGCCGTTACGTTGTGATGTAGTAGCTCCCGGTTGGTAGTGGGGACAGTACGATGTAGAGGCTGTAGGGCGCCAAGTTGCCTCAGAGGCCTCCCCCACTCTGAGGTAGAGAGAGTGGAGAGAGCGGCGGTGGAGGAGCGTCAGACCTGAAAGTAAGGTCGAGAGCGGAGCTGATGCAACGTTGCCCAACGAATTCTAAGAGTTGTTGACTGTTGATGACTCATAGCTCGTTCCTTGCCATGTTCAACCGTCGTGCATTCCAGAGGCCCTTCGCTAATGGCCCTTCTCTGAATTGTTTATGCGCTGCTGAGCCGTTGGCTAATGGATTCCGGGAATTGATTGTCCGTTGATTGTCGTTGCGCTGGCTAATGGATTTCGGGAACTAATTGACCGTTGATTGTCGTCGTGCTGGCTGTCCTCCTATAAATAGAGCTTTATCCTACCTGAGCGAGCTTTTCCCTAGCTATTATTATTATTACAGTTCGTCCCGTAATTATTATTTATTATCAGAATAGTTATTGATTTAACCGCAGATTATTATCGTTATTTATTGCTAAATCCCAATTTGTTTGTTAACGCATTGCTATACTGGCGCAATTATTATTTGTTAAAGTTAATTACTTAACAAATTCAGTATCGCTTGTTTATCATCAATTTCTATTCGAGTTATCGTTAATTACTTGTTTATAACTGGGTTAATTAACTAAACAATGTATAGATTAATCTTTGGTATTTATTTAAATTATCTTATTATTTATTTGTGGGAATGTTCCGGGATCATTGTAGGGTGACCCTAGATACAACGATACTCGTTCGCGTGAACGCAGTTCATAACAAACTGCGTTCACGGAGTGTTGGGTAGGGTTGGTTTTACGACACGGTGAAGAGGTTTCATACCGTAGAATAGCAAAATCAGTATAATACTCCAAATTTTTCATAAACTGCAGTATTATACTACAAATGGTATTTACCAAAAATGACTCATACTATAGTATTAACTGGTAGTATACGACTATGTATGATATCATCTGTGAGGTATAATACCCAAAAATTCTCATAATCAGCAGAATTGAATTTTGAATCTATAATTAAAACTCGTTTAATTAAGAATTAAATTTTTAATCTTTCCTTAAACAAGCGGTTAATTGGAGATTGCATTTTTAATTCTTAATTAAACGAGTTTTAATTAAAAATTCAAAACTTAATTATTAAATAAAAAATGACTAATTAAGTATTTTTAGAACCGTGCCTCCTGCATGATATTTCGACAAAAATTAAATAATGCATAAAATATGCACTTTTTAGAAAAATGCATTATTCTTATTTTAAACGCGTATGGGATGAAAAAAAAAATGGGGGACAATGGTCACGCATATATAAAGGAAGTGACGTAAACTTGCGACACTATTATTTAAATAATTATTAAATCCAAGTAACTGTGGGGTAGGAGGTCCATGCATGTATCAAAATTCCGAAGACGTGCAACACGATTATTTAAATAATTCTCAACCCCAAGTCGCCGGGGGATACTAGTTCCACGCGTAAACGGGAGTGCGTCAGACCTGCATACGTGGCAAAGCCATTATTTAAATAATTCTTAATCCAAAACAGGCGGGGGATGCGAGTCCCACGTGTATAGGGGAGTGCATCAGACGTGTATATATGGCAAAATAATTATTTAAATAATTCTTGACCCCAAGCAAGCGGGGGATGCGAGTTCCACGCGTAAACGGGAGTGCTTCAGACCTGTATACATGGCAAAATAATTATTTAAATAATTCTTAACCCCAAACAGACCGGGGATACGAGTTCCACGCGTATACGGGAGCGCGTCAGACGTGTATACATGGCAAAATAATTATTTTAATAATATTTAACCGCAAGTTGGTCGGGGATGCGAGTTCCACGCATATACGGGAGCGCGTCAGACGTGCATACATGGCAAAATAATTATTTAAATAATTCTTAACCTCAAGTAGGCGGGGGATGCGAGTTCTACGCGTTTACGGGAGCGCGTCAGAAGTGCATACATTGCAAAATAATTATTTAAATAATTCTTGATCCCAAGCAGGCGGGGGGTGCGAGTTCCACGCGTAAACGGGAGTGCGCCAGACCTGTATACATGGAAAAATAATTATTTAAATAATTCTTAATCCCAAACAGGCGGGGGATGCGAGTTCCATGCGTATACGGGAGCGCGTCTGACGTGTATACATGGCACAATAATTATTTAAATAATTCTTAACCCCGTGTAGGCGGGGGATGCGAGTTCTACGCGTTTACGGGAGCGCGTCAGATGTGTATACATGACAAAATAATTATTTAAATAACTCTTAACCCCAAGTAGGCGGGGGATGCTAGTTCCACGCGTGTACAGGAGGGCGTCAGACGTGCATACATTGCAAAATAATTATTTAAATAATTCTTAACCCCAAGTAGGCGGGGGCTACGCGTTCTACGCGTATAAGGGAGTGCGTTAGACGTGCAGACATAGCAAAATAATTATTTAAATATTTCTTAACCCCAAGTAGGCGGGGACTACGCGTTCTACGCGTATAAGGGAGTGTGTCAGACGTGTATATATAGAAAAATAATTATTTAAAAAATTCTTAACCCCAAGCAGGTGGGTGATGCGAGTATCACGCGTATACGGGAGCGCGTCAGACGTGCAGACGTGGCAAAATAATTAATTAAATAATTCTTGACCCCAAGCAGGCGGGGGGTGCGAGTTCCACGCGTAAACGGGAGTGCGCCAGACCTGTATACATGGAAAAATAATTATTTAAATAATTCTTAATCCCAAACAGGCGGGGGATGCGAGTTCCACGCGTATACGGGAGCGCGTCTGATGTGTATACATGACAAAATAATTATTTAAATAATTCTTAACCCCAAGTAGGCGGGGGATGCTAGTTCCACGCGTATACAGGAGGGCGTCAGACGTGCATACATTGCAAAATAATTATTTAAATAATTCTTAACCCCAAGTAGGCGGGGGCTATGCGTTCTACGCGTATAAGGGAGTGCGTTAGACGTGTATATATAGCAAAATAATTATTTAAATAATTCTTAACCCCAAGCAGGTGGGGGATGCGAGTATCACGCGTATACTGGAGCGCGTCAGACGTGCAGACGTGGCAAAATAATTAATTAAATAATTCTTGACCCCAAGCAGGCGGGGGGTGCGAGTTCCACGCGTAAACGGGAGTGCGCCAGACCTGTATACATTGAAAAATAATTATTTAAATAATTCTTAACCCCAAGTAGGCGGGGGCTACGCGTTCTACGCGTATACGGGAGCGCGTCTTACGTATATACATGGCAAAATAATTATTTAAATAATTCTTAACCCTAAGTAGGCGGGGGATGGGCGTTCCACGCATATACGGAAGCGCGTCAGACGTGTATACATGGCAAAGAATTATTTTAATAATTCTTAACCCTAAGTAGGTGGGGGATACCAGTTCCACGCGTATACGGGAGCGCGTCAGACGTGTATACATGGCAGTAATAATAATAATAATGCTTTATTAGCTTTAGCTATATTTGTATATTTGACAATTTGTTCTTATTTTTAATCCGACTCCGTCTCAATTCTGTGTTTGCGTCTGTGTAGCTGTTTGTGTGTTTGTGTAAATAAATGATAAAAAAATATGAGAGTATAAAATATAAATTTTAAATAGTATAACATTTAAACTAAATTATTGCCTTTAATGTGTGTAAATGTATGGGTGGTGTTTGTGTCTTTGCTCTTCTGCTTTTGCTTAGCTTCTTTCTCTTTTCTACTGCCTCTTTTTCCTCTTCTACTTCTCATCTTTTGGATCTTGTGCTATGTTCTTTTTGCTGTTTTCTTTCTTTTTTTCTCTTTGTCCGTTTCTGTTATTTGTGTTTTTCTCTCTTTTCCTGTTTTCTCCTACCTCTCCTTTCTCTGCGCTGCTGTGAGTACCTCATCCAAGGTGAAAACTCCTTTTTTCGCTGCTTTCTCCGCTTTCCTCCAAAGGTAGCTCTTCGCACATTTATCTTTAAATATGAGCCACCTTAATCCTATTCCGTTCGGCATTGATTTTGTTTCCCAATCCTTCTTCCCAATCTGCCTCTCCATCCAATCTCTCACTTTCTCACTTTTCCAGTTCCATCCTCTTTTTATTACTAAAGTGTATTCTTTATCTACATCTTCTATTCTGAGGTATTTTTTCTCTTTTAGCTCGCTCATCCTTTCTACTTTTTCTAACCTTTCCTTCAGCTTCTTTATCTCTTTTTCGTATCTGTCCTCTTGCACTGCATGTTCTTTCTTCATCTTTTCTTCCCAGCGTAACTTCCTCTCTATTTCTCCTTGAACTCTCAGCTCCAGGTCTGTTATTCTCTTCATCATTATCTCCATTTCTGCCTCCATGCTTACTCGGACCTCTTAACTCCTTTACTACTCGCGCTTTCCTGCTTTTATCTAGTGTGTCTTCTGGTTGTGTTTCCCTCCATTATCATCCTGTGTGCTTAGGGCTCTCTCACAGCTGCCGCTGTTCGATTGTCTGCCATTCCATAGGGTTCTTCTACATTTCCGGTCTTTGTTGTCGTTCTCACTCCATTCTCATTCTGTTCCCTTTGCCTGTCTTGTTCTGCTCTCCTTTTCCATCGCGTTTCCATCAGTTTCGACCGGGTCTTTCTTTCACCGTTGACAATCTCTTCCCATCTCTTTCCTTGCACTCTTGTAGCCTCACACTCTTCGAATATATGTTCTGCACCTCTTCTTCTCCTCTCTGCTCCAGTACCGCGTGCTCCTATTCTCGCTCCCTAGTCTAAATCTTGCCTGTACCTCCAGCTCTTTCTTCTTTTTCGTTTCCGTGTTCTTAAGGTAGCTTGGTGTCTCCTGCTGGAAAATGATAATACTTATCTCTTTTGCAAACCTTGACTCTCTTATTTCTGCCGTTCTCCTCTGCTTTTCTTCGTGCGTTCCTCTCTCCACCATCTCTGGCCATACTGTTTCTCCTTCTGCAATCCTTCTACTCACTTCGCTTGCCGACCATCCTTTGTCTTCGTAGAATTTCCTTCTTCTCTCTCCCATTTCCGACTTCGCATTACTGCTTGTTATCAC
The DNA here is from genome assembly GCA_036365515.1 of Torymus aiolomorphi. Taxonomy (NCBI): domain Eukaryota; kingdom Metazoa; phylum Arthropoda; class Insecta; order Hymenoptera; family Torymidae; genus Torymus; species Torymus aiolomorphi. The sequence goes on from CM070875.1 coordinate 180,037,189, forward strand.
TCTCATGCATTCTTTTATTATTGTATTCCCTTCGCTTTGTGCTACTTTCTGCTCATACTTCATCGCTCTTTTTCCGGTCTGTATTGTTATCTTCCATCTGTTCGTTTCTTTGTGTACTATATGAGTGGGCATTGTTCTGTCCAGTCTTAGGGTCCACTTTATGTACTTATTCTGAATTTTCTGTATCTCCTTCCATTCCTTGTAGCCCCATATTTCCGCTCTGTAAGTTATAACGCTGCGTACTAATGCGTCAAATAACGTCAACCTCTGAATGAGGTTGCAATAAAACGATCAACGAGGAACCAAGAAAAATTCATTTAAAACTTCGTTTATTGGCCGATGTTTCAGTACTAATATTAATACCTTCATCAGAGCTAAGAAGGGAAGAAAATACATAGTTAAAACATATGTACAGAATATTTTAAGCAAAAGAACCCATTAACACTTTTTTTGGCATTTTACTGACCTAATAAATTAACGAAAGTTTACACCATGGTTCGTAGACAAACATAGGTGACGTCGATCAAGTAATGATATAGCACATAGTGCAACGTCTGTGAGCGGATTTTATTTAACTAGAACATTTTGAAAAGAATTCGAGTTTGAAAATTTGATTTTAAGTTAACGAAAATTAAAATTTTATATGAATATAACAATAAACAGCTAGAGCTCTTACCCATCCTGCACTCTGGAGTCCCATTTTTCGACATTGAGAGAAATGCGAAATTTCCGGGGTTTATATACCTACAGGGGGGACGTTAATTTTCGCAAATTCAAATTCTGAGAGTGAGAGGAGAGGGAGCGCGCTAACAAGTAGCGTACTGGAGATCGTACGACTAACAGCGTTTATTGTTATTTTCGTTATTGCAGAAGTGTCTATTGGTTGTTTCAACGGATTTTTTATAAATGTACTTGAGATTCTTAGTGTCGTCCATTCGATTTAGGCTGTTATTTTGCGAGTGTATGTGCAACATTTCTGAAAAAGTGCGTTTACGGAAGTTTGTTTCGGTGTCTATTATGTGTGTATTCTCAAAATCTATTTTATGTCCAGTTTTTTGAACGTTCTCTGAGAGTGCGGAGGTCGTTAACGATTTTGAGACCGCGTATTTGTGTTCGTATACAAGTCTGTTTAACTTCCTGTTTGAGGTGACTACGTAAGAGGCATCGCATTCTTTGCAGTTTATTTTATAAACGACAGATGCAGTTTCGAGCGGATCTAGTTTATCTTTTCCGAGTCTAATAAATTTAAGCTTATTTATGTTTTTACTGATTGTTTGTAGGTTTTTGACATCTTTCATAGTGCTGCATAATTTTTTATTTAAGTCTTTTATGTATGGAATGACTAAGGTCTTATTGCGGTAATCTTGTTTATTATAATTTAAGAATTGACTATTATTATAAGAGTGCAGACGTTTTTTAATATATTTTTCAATGAATGTAGGAGGATAGTCGTTTTGAATAAGAAAGGATTTTATTATTTTTAAATTATCTTTATGGAAAGAGATATGTGAAATTGTAATTGCTTTGTCGACTAAAAACTGCAATTTTTTGGTGGGTAGGATGATGAGAGAAATAGTTTATGTATCTTCCGGAGGCAGTCGGTTTTCTGTACCAATTAGTTTTTGCGATCTAAAAAGCTAATGCTATTTTCTGCTTCTAATTCAACAGTGAATTACAAAAACGGATCAAATGAGTTAAAAGTGTCTAAAGTTTTTCTAATCAAGTCTTTTTGAATAATTAAGAAGCAATCATCGACATACCATTTATATAAAATAATCGAATTTTTTAGCGAACCTAAGCATTTATCTTCAAGAAATTCCAAGACTATGTCTGCAAAAAGGGGGCTAGAACAAAAACCCATAGGGGCACCCATAATCTGCTGGTAAAATTCTCCATTGAACGTAAAAAACGTGGAATCGAGTAACAGTTCTACACCTTTAAGAAACTCTTTCCTACTTATAGGTAGTAGGTTGCCAAAATATGGCCACTTTTTTCCTAAAGCTTCAAGAATGATAGTTTTTGAAAGGTTCGTAAAAAGGGAAACTACATCGAATGAAACGCAGCGGTAATCCTGTGGAATAATGAGATTGTCCAATAAAAGCTTAAGTTCATTGCTATTATTTATGTTAGAGGTTGGTTTCGGAACGTATTTTGAAAGAAATGAAGTTAGGGCTTTATCTAATTTATAAGTCGGATTATTGATCGCTGAAACGATAATGCGGCCCTGGAGATCTTCTTTGTGTATCTTAGTTAGACCGTAAGCTCTAGGCAAGTTTGTATTTTCGATTTTCTCATTAACATTAGAAAAACTTGAGTCACATTCAAACACGCCTTTCTTCTTCCAATCTAAGATAAGATTTTTTATATTTTTTTGCAACTTATTAAGAGAATTCTTATCTAATTTTGTATATAAATAAGAAATTTAATATTGCTTTGAAAAAGAACGGTAAACATCCAATCGATTTCGCAGCGTTTCAAAACACTAACGTCCCTTTAAACTTAGAAAACAAACAGGCGGCTCACAGCCCTCGCAACCCGTTGACTGACAATAATAACACAGACCAAAACAAAAACAAGTGGCTTTTAAATTTATCATCGACCACATTACCTACATATGTAACAGAAATTTTAAGATTAGGTGAAAAATTTAATTTCACCGCAGATATAGCTAAAAAAACGTATTTTGAATTGTTTAAAGATATTGAGAGTGCTAGGTCTAGTAACGATATTACCGATAACATAAGAAATAGATTATTAAATTGCATTAATCACCATATTAGATCTAAAAAACACTTAAGCTTAGAAGACAGAATTCTTAGCAGAAAAATTAAATTAACTAACGATTTTATAAAAAGAAACAAAGACTTACTTATTACAAAGGCCGATAAAGGCAACGTCACTGTAATATTGAATAAAATAGATTACATCGATAAAGTAAAATTCGAGCTCAACGATACAAAATACTATACAAAATTAGATAAGAATCCTCTTAATAAGTTGCAAAAAAATATAAAAAATCTTATCTTAGATTGGAAGAAGAAAGGCGTGTTTGAATGTGACTCAAGTTTTTCTAATGTTAATGAGAAAATCGAAAATACAAACTTGCCTAGAGCTTACGGTCTAACTAAGATACACAAAAAAGATCTCCCCGTCCGCATTATCGTTTCAGCGATCAATAGTCCGACTTATAAATTAGATAAAGCCCTAACTTCATTTCTTTCAAAATACATTCCGAAACCAACCTCTAACATAAATAATAGCAATGAACTTAAGGTTTTATTGGACAATCTCATTATTCCACAGGATTACCGCTGCGTTTCATTCGATGTAGTTTCCCTTTTTATGAACCTTTCAAAAACTATCATTCTTAAAGCTTTAGGAAAAAAGTGGCCATATTTTGGCAACCTACTACCTATAAGCAGGAAAGAGTTTCTTAAAGGTGTAGAACTGTTACTCGATTCCACGTTTTTTACGTTCAATGGAGAATTTTACCAGCAGATTATGGGTGCCCCTATGGGTTTTTGTTCTATCCCCCTTTTTGCAGACGTAGTCTTGGAATTTCTTGAAGATAAATGCTTAGGTTCGCTAAAAAAATTCGATAATTTTATACAAACGATATGTCGATGACTGTTTTTTAGTTATTAAAAATGATATGATTAATAAAGTTTTAGAAAAATTTAACTCATTTGATCCGTTTTTGCAATTCATTGTTGAATTAGAAGCAGAAAATAGCGTTAGCTTTTTAGATCTAAAAATCATCAGAGAAAATAACGACATCGCAAAAACTAATTGGTACAGAAAATCGCCTGCCTCCGGAAGATACATAAACTATTTCTCTCATCACCCTACCCACCAAAAAATTGCAGTTTTTAGTCGACAAAGCAATTAAAATTTCACATATCTCTTTCCATAAAGATAATTTAAAAATAATAAAATCCTTTCTTATTCAAAACGACTATCCTCCTACATTCATTGAAAAATATATTAAAAAACGTCTGCACTCTTATAATAATAGTCAATTCTTAAATTATAATAAACAAGATTACCGCAATAAGACCTTAGTCATTCCATACATAAAAGACTTAAATAAAAAATTATGCAGCACTATGAAAGATGTCAAAAACCTACAAACAATCAGTAAAAACATAAATAAGCTTAAATTTATTAGACTCGGAAAAGATAAACTAGATCCGCTCGAAACTGCATCTGTCGTTTATAAAATAAACTGCAAAGATTGCGATGCCTCTTACGTAGGCACCTCAAAAAGGAAGTTAAACAGACTTGTATACGAACACAAATACGCGGTCTCAAAATCGTTAACGACCTCCGCACTCTCAGAGAACGTTCAAAAAACTGGACATAAAATAGATTTTGAGAATACACACATAATAGACACCGAAACAAACTTCCGTAAACGCACTTTTTCAGAAATGTTGTACATACACTCGCAAAATAACAGCCTAAATCGAATGGACGACACTAAGAATCTCAAGTACATTTATAAAAAATCCGTTGAAACAACCAATAGACACTTCTGCAATAACGAAAATAACAATAAACGCTGTTAGTCGTACGATCTCCAGTACGCTACTTGTTAGCGCGCTCCCTCTCCTCTCACTCTCAGAATTTGAATTTGCGAAAATTAACGTCCCCCCTGTAGGTATATAAACCCCGGAAATTTCGCATTTCTCTCAATGTCGAAAAATGGGACTCCAGAGTGCAGGATGGGTAAGAGCTCTAGCTGTTTATTGTTATATTCATATAAAATTTTAATTTTCGTTAACTTAAAATCAAATTTTCAAACTCGAATTCTTTTCAAAATGTTCTAGTTAAATAAAATCCGCTCACAGACGTTGCACTATGTGCTATATCATTACTTGATCGACGTCACCTATGTTTGTCTACGAACCATGGTGTAAACTTTCGTTAATTTATTAGGTCAGTAAAATGCCAAAAAAAGTGTTAATGGGTTCTTTTGCTTAAAATATTCTGTACATATGTTTTAACTATGTATTTTTTTCCCTTCTTAGCTCTGATGAAGGTATTAATATTAGTACTGAAACATCGGCCAATAAACGAAGTTTTAAATGAATTTTTCTTGGTTCCTCGTTGATCGTTTTATTGGATCGTTTTATTGCAACCTCCTTCAAAATTTACACTTTGAAACGTACGAGTCATCATCTCACATTCATCCTTCTCTCCCAGTTTTCTTTGAATTTCCTTTCTCCTATGCTCCATACTCTTCCCAAACCGGCGTTTGGTTTTCCTGCTATGTACTTTATATGTTTCGTGTCTACGTTGTTACTCTGTATCTTGCATCCCAGGTATGTTTCCTTCACTATTTCTATTTTCTCTTCCATCCATTTGAACACCGGATCGACCCCCTTCTTCCGTTTCTTCTGAACTTTATAATTTTTGTCTTTTTGGTGTTCAACTCCATTCCTCTTCTTTCTATAAATTTGCCGAACCTTTTTATCATCTCCTTCATACCTACTACATTATTTGCCATTATAACATCATCTGCGCATCCTATTGAGTCTATCTTCTTTTTTCCTATCACTATTCCTCCTTCCTGCACTTTGCTCAATTCTTCCTCCAATCCCGCCATGCTCACATTAAAAAGTGTCGGGCTAAGCGGGCATCCTTTTCTCACCCCTTCTTCCGTTTTGAACATTCCTAGCTTTTTTCCCTTCACCACTACCTCACACTTCGTATCTTCGTATATTTCTTTAATCCTGTTTCTCAATTTCGTGTTTACTCCCATCTTCTCCATTTCTTTCCATATCGATTCTCTTTTTATGTTGTCAAAGGCTCCTTTGAGATCCGCCAAGCATGCCCAAGTATTTCCTCCTTCTTTCTTCAATTCCGATTCTACTGCACTTTTTAGCACAAACACTGCGTCTATGGTGCCTCTTCCTTTCCTGAAATCAAACTGCAGGTCTCCTAGCTTTTTTCCTTCTTCCAGATAGTACTCTAATCTTTTCCTCAGTATCTCTGCGTACATTTTGTACCCTGTATCTAACAGCGTCAGTTCTCTGTAGTTCTTTACCTCGTCTCCTTTCCCTTTTTAAAGATTCGCTTTACGGTTCCTACTTTCTACTCCTCTGGTATCTCACCTTTCTTCCATATTTCGTTTAGTATTCCTTTTAGTTCTTCTACAATTTCTTCCTCTCCAAATATCCACGCTTCGCTTTGTATTCCCTCTTTTCCGTCTGCTTTCCTCCTCTTTAGTTTATTTATTACACTTCGGACCTCCTCCTGGCCTATCTCATCTTCTTCCCACGTCAACCTCTCTTGCTTTCTTTCCATGTTTTCTATCTCTCTTTCCTGTATTTTCGTGCCTTTTAGCTGCTCTTCCAGGAATGTCATCCATTCTTCTTTCATTATTTTGTCACTTACTCCTTGGTTTCTGTCTTTCTCTGCGTTTATTATTTTCCAGAAGCTTCTCGCGCTTCCGTATCTCTTTCTATCTCTTCTAACATCTTCTCACTCCACTCTATTTTCTTTTTCTTTATCCACTCTCTGTATTCTTTTTTCTTTTCTATGTATTTCGAGGTACTTCTCACTACCGTTTTGCAGTCTCTTAGAACTCTTTTCAGTTCTATTTTCCTCATGTGGCATGTTTTGTCCCACCATTTCTCCAGTTTTGCTTTGTTGTCTTGCTGTAATCTGTTACTACTGTGCTTCTTTTTACCCTTTCTTTTAGTTCTTTCCATGTCTTTGCTTTTTCTTTCTCTGCTAAGTTTCCTATGTACTGCCTTATTTCTTTCTCTGACCAGTCTGTTCTTGTTCCATTGTCCTTTTCTCTCTCTCCGTTCTCAGTTTCAACACTGCCTCTATCGGTTGATGATCTGAGTCCTCGTTATTACCTATACTCATGTCTTCTATTATTTCCCTTCCTTCCATATTTGTTATCAGGTAGTCTATCGTTGACTTCCCTCCTGCGCCTATATATGTCCATTCTCCGTCTTTGTCCATTTCCGTGTCTCCGATTATTTAAATAATTCTTAAACTCACGTAGGCGGGGGATGCGAGTTCCATGCATACGGGAGTGCGTCAGACGTGCATACATGGCAAAATAATTATTTAAATAATTATATATACGCGTGGAACTCGCAACCCCCGCTTACTTGGGGTTAACAATTTTTTAAATAATTATTTTCATGTATACACGTCTGACACACTCCTGTATTCGCGTGGGATTCGTATCCCCCGCCTGCTTGGGGTTAAGAATTATTTAAATAATTATTTTGCCATGTATGCACGTCTGACGCGCTCCCGTATACGCGTGTAACTCGCATCCCCCGCCTGCTTGGGGTTAAGAATTTTTTAGATAATTATTTTGCCATGTATATACGTCTGACGCGCTCCCGTAAACGCGTGGAACTCGCATCCCCCGCCTACTTGGGGCTAAGAATTATTTAAATAATTATTTTGTCATGTATTTACGTCTCACGCGCTCCCGTATAAGCGTGGAATTCGCATCCCCCCCCCACCCCTATTTGGGGTTAAGAATTATTTAAATAATTATTTTGTCATGTATGCACGTCTGACGAAATCCCGTATTCAGGTAGAACTCGAACTTGGGATCAAGAATTATTTAAATAATTATTTTGCCAGGTATGCACGTCTGACGCGCTCCCGTATACGCGTGGAACTCGCATCCCCCGCCTGCTTGGGGTTCAGAATATTTAAATAATTATTTTGCCATGTATACACGTCTGACGCGCTTCCGTATTCAGGTAGCACTCGCATCCCCCGCCTACTTGGGGTTAAGAATTATTTAAACAATTATTTTGCCATATATGCACGTCTGACGCATTCCCGTGTTCGCGTGGGACTTGCATCCCCCGCGTGCTTGGGGTTGAGAATTATTTAAATAATTATTTTGCCAGGTATGGACGTCTGACGCGCTCCCGTATACGCGTGGAACTCGCATCCCCCGCCTGCTTGGGGTTAAGAATTTCTAAATAATTATTTTGCCATGTATACACGTCTGACGCGCTTCCGTATTCAGGTAGCAATCGCATCCCCCGCCTACTTGGGGTTAAGAATTATTTAAATAATTATTTTGTCATGTATACACGTCTGACGCGCTCCCGTATACGCGCGGAATTCGCATCCCCCTGCTACTTAGGGTTAAGAATTATTTACATAATTATTTTGCCATCTATGCACGTCTGACGCATTGCCGTTTTCGCGTGGGACTCGCATCCCCCGCCTGCTTGGGGTTAAGAATTATTTAAATAATTTTTTTGCCATGTATACACGTCTGACGCGCTCCCGTTTCCGCGTGGAACTCGCATCCCCCGCCTGCTTGGGGCGAAGAATTTTTTAAATAATTATTTTTCCATGTATACACGTCTGACGCACTCCTGTATTCGCGTGGGATTCGCATCCCCCGCCTGCTTGGGGTTAAGAATTTTTTAAATAATTATTTTGTCATGTATACACGTCATGCGCGCTCCCGTATACGCGTGGAACTCTCATCCCCCGCCTACTTGGGTTTAAGAATTATATTAATAATTATTTTGCCATCTATACAGGTCTGATGCACTCCCGTTTACGCGTGGAACTCGCATCCCCCACCTGCTTGGGATCAAGAATTTTTTAAATAATTATTTTGTCATGTATACACGTCTGACGCGCTCCCGTTTATGCGTGGAACTCGCATCCCCCGCTTGCTTGGGATCAAGAATTATTTAAATAATTATTTTGCCAGGTATGGACGTCTGACGCGCTCCCGTATACGCGTAGAACTCGCATGTCCCGCCTACTTGGGGTTCAGAATTACTTAAATAATTATTTTGCCATGTATACACGTCAGACGCGCTCCTGTATTCGCGTAGATCTCGCATCCCCCGCCTACTTGGGGTTAAGAATTATTTTAATAATTATTTGCCATGTATGCACGACTGATGCGCTCTCGTATTCGCGTAGAACTCGCATTCCCCGCCTGCTTGGGGCGAAGAATTTTTTAAATAATTATTTTCATGTATACACGTCTGACACACTCCTGTATTCGCGTGGGATTCGTATCCCCCGCCTGCTTGGGGTTAAGAATTATTTAAATAATTATTTTGTTACGTATACACGTCTGACGCGCTCCCGTTTACGCGTGGAACTCGCATCCCCCGCCTGCTTGGGATCAAGAATTATTTAAATAATTATTTTGCCAGGTATGGACGTCTGACGCGCTCCCGTATACGCGTGGAACTCGCATCCCCTGCCTGCTTGGGGTTAAGAATTATTTATGTTATTGTTTTGCCATTACACGGCTGACGCGCTCCCGTTTACGCGTGGAACTCGCATCCCCCGCCTGCTTGGGATCAAGAATTATTTAGATAATTATTTTGCCATGTATATACGTCGGATGCGTCCCGTATACGCGTGGAACTCGCATCCCCCGCCTGCTTGGGGTTAAGAATTTTTTAAATAATTATTTTGTCATGTATACACGTCATGCGCGCTCCCGTATACGCGTGGAACTCTCATCCCCCGCCTACTTGGGTTTAAGAATTTTTTAAATAATTATTTTGTCATGTATACACGTCTGACGCGCTCCCGTTTACGCGTGGAACTCGCATCCCCCGCCTGCTTGGGATCAAGAATTATTTAAATAATTATTTTGCCAGGTATGGACGTCTGACGCGCTCCCGTATACGCGTAGAACTCGCATGTCCCGCCTACTTGGGTTTAGAATTACTTAAATAATTATTTTGCCATGTATACACGTCAGACGCGCTCCTGTATTCGCGTAGATCTCGCATCCCCCGCCTACTTGGGGTTAAGAATTATTTTAATAATTATTTGCCATGTATGCACGACTGATGCGCTCTCGTATTCGCGTAGAACTCGCATTCCCCGCCTGCTTGGGGCGAAGAATTTTTTAAATAATTATTTTCATGTATACACGTCTGACACACTCCTGTATTCGCGTGGGATTCGTATCCCCCGCCTGCTTGGGGTTAAGAATTATTTAAATAATTATTTTGTTACGTATACACGTCTGACGCGCTCCCGTTTACGCGTGGAACTCGCATCCCCCGCCTGCTTGGGATCAAGAATTATTTAAATAATTATTTTGCCAGGTATGGACGTCTGACGCGCTCCCGTATACGCGTGGAACTCGCATCCCCTGCCTGCTTGGGGTTAAGAATTATTTATATAATTCTTTTGCCATTACACGTCTGACGCGCTCCCGTTTACGCGTGGAACTCGCATCCCCCGCCTGCTTGGGATCAAGAATTATTTAGATAATTATTTTGCCATGTATACACGTCTGACGCGCTCCCGTATACGCGTGGAACTCGCATCCCCCGCCTGCTTGGGGTTGAGAATTTTTTAAATAATTATTTTGTCATGTATACGGTTCTGACGCGCTTCCGTATTCAGGTAGCACTCGCATCCCCCGCCTGCTTGGGATCAAGAATTATTTAAATAATTATTTTGTCATGTATACACGTCTGACGCGCTCCCGTATACGCGTGGAACTCGCATCCCCCGCCTGCTTGGGGTTGAGAATTTTTTAAATAATTATTTTGTCATGTATACGGTTCTGACGCGCTTCCGTATTCAGGTAGCACTCGCATCCCCCGCCTGCTTGGGATCAAGAATTATTTAAATAATTATTTTGCCATGTATAGACGTCTGACGCGCCCCGTATACGCGTGGAACTCGCATCCCCGTCCGACTTCTGGTTAAGAATTATTTAAATCATTATTTTGCCATATATGCACGTCTGACACATTCCCGTTTTCGCGTGGGACTCGCATCCCCCGCCTGCTTGGGGATAAGAATTATTTAAATATTTGTTTTGCCATGTATACACCTCTGACGCGCTCCCGTTTACGCGTGGAACTCGCATTCCCCGCCTGTTTGGAATCAAGAATTATTTAAATAATTATTTTGTCAGGTATGCATGACTGACGCGCTCCCGTTTACGCGTGGAACTCGCATCCCCCGCCTGCTTGGGATCAAGAATTATTTAAATAATTATTTTGCCAGGTATGGACGTCTGACGCGCTCCCGTATACGCGTGGAACTCGCATCCCCTGCCTGCTTGGGGTTAAGCATTATTTATATAATTCTTTTGCCATTACACGTCTGACGCGCTCCCGTTTACGCGTGGAACTCGCATCCCCCGCCTGCTTGGGATCAAGAATTATTTAGATAATTATTTTGCCATGTATATACGTCGGATGCGTCCCGTATACGCGTGGAACTCGCATCCCCCGCCTACTTGGGGTTAAGAATTTTTTATTTCATTATTTTGTCATGTATACACGTCTGACGCGCTTCCGTATTCAGGTAGCACTCGCATCCCCCGCCTACTTGGGGTTAAGAATTATTTAAATAATTATTTTGTCATGTATACACGTCTGACGCGCTCCCGTATACGCGTGGAACTCGCATCCCCCGCCTGCTTGGGGTTGAGAATTTTTTAAATAATTATTTTGTCATGTATACGGTTCTGACGCGCTTCCGTATTCAGGTAGCACTCGCATCCCCCGCCTGCTTGGGATCAAGAATTATTTAAATAATTATTTTGCCATGTATAGACGTCTGACGCGCCCCGTATACGCGTGGAACTCGCATCCCCGTCCGACTTCTGGTTAAGAATTATTTAAATCATTATTTTGCCATATATGCACGTCTGACACATTCCCGTTTTCGCGTGGGACTCGCATCCCCCGCCTGCTTGGGGTTAAGAATTATTTAAATATTTGTTTTGCCATGTATACACCTCTGACGCGCTCCCGTTTACGCGTGGAACTCGCATTCCCCGCCTGTTTGGAATCAAGAATTATTTAAATAATTATTTTGTCAGGTATGCATGACTGATGCGCTTCCGTATTCGCGTGGAACTCGCATGCCCCGCCTGCTTGGGCTTAAGAATTATTTAAGTACTTATTTTGCCACGTATACAGGTCTGACGCACTCCCGTTTACGCATGGAACTCGCATCCCCCGCCTGCTTGGGATCAAGAATTATTTAAATAATTATTTTGCCATGTATGCACGTTTTACGGGCTCCCGTATACGCGTAGATCTCGCATTCCCCGCCTACTTGGGGTTTAGAATTATTTTAATAATTATTTTGCCATGTATGCACGTCTGCGCGCCCCCGTATACGCGTGGAACTCGTATCCCCCGCCTGCTTGGGCTTAAAAATTATTTAAATAATTGAGAGTAGTATAAATATTGCACTCCAATTGTTTATTAATGTGTAATGGATCGATCTGACGGAGGCAGGTAAAAAAAAAGAAAAACAAAGTTTTTTCTTTATTCTTTCTTTAAATTTTTGCAACTTTTCGTTGGCATGATCCGCCATCCTCTTCAGGCTGTAATTTATTAATAACAAAAAATAATTTTTTTAGACATTATGAAAAAAACACACTATCACTTTGGTTACAAGAATTGTAAATACCTTATTCATATAGAGCACATGGCATCGATATAAGCGATACAGTGGTGTACAGTCGTATTTATAGTCGAAAGATGCGTGTGTTTACAAACAAGGAGAAAATAAGCAGAGTATTGCATAGTTCAATTTAGAAGGCGGAGTAACGGAAAATAAGAGCTATTTAATCATTTTACATCTTCTTTTTTGTTTATATTGTTTTTATCACATTTAGTGTGAATCATTTCGGATAGAGTGCGTTTTTTATAATTTACTTCGTCATCTAAAATTCTACTGTTTTCCCAGTCAAAATCATGTGAAAACTTATTCATGTGTTGTTTTGCTACTGCTTCTAGTTTTTAAAGTCCTTTTGGTTTCTCCTGTACATGACGTTGGGCATGATTTACAAAAGTACTTGTATACTATGTTAGTTCTATCCCATTTCTCGGTATGGTTTTTTCCTAGTTTGATAACTGAGTAGAAACTTTTTTTAACTATAGGTAGAACGCGGAAGTTGAAGGGTTTTAAAATTGCTGCTAATTTATTAAATTGTTCATTAAACGGTAAAGAAATGTATGGAGAAGGTCTATTGCGTAATGGTACTATTTTATGTGATTGTTTATGTTTGATAGTGTGCATCCTGATGCGTGTATAACGGTTGATAAATTCATTAGGGTAACTATTGTCTCTGAGAATTTGAGTGACGATTTTTAGATTTTTTCTATGAAATTTTTTATGTGAAAGAGAAATAGCCCTATCAACCAGGTTATAAACTATGTTTATTTTTTATTGAGTGGGGTGCTAGTGAAACAACACATGAATAAGTTTTCACATGATTTTGCTGGTAAAATAGTAGAATTTTAGATTACGAAGTAAATTATAAAAAACGCACTTTATCCCAAATGATTCACATTAAATGTGATAAAAACAATATAAACAAAAAAGAATAATATAAAATCATTAAATAGCTCTTATTTTCCGTTACTCCGCCTTTTAAATTGAACTATGCATTACTCTGCTTATTTTCTCCTTGTTTGTAAACACACGCATCTTTCGACTATAAATACGACTGTACACCGCTGTATCGCTTATATCGATGCCATGTGCTCTATATGAATAAGGTATTTACGATTCTTGTAACCAAAGTGATAGTGTATTGTTTTCATAATGTTTAAAAAAATTATTTTTTGTTATTAATAAATTACAGCCTGAAGAGGTTGGCGGATCATGCCAACGAAACATTGGAAAAATATAAAGAAAATATAAAGAAAAAACTTTGTTTTTCTTTCTCTTTTACCTGCCTCCGTCCGATCGTTCCATTACACATTAATAAACAATTGGAGTGCAATATTTATACTACTCAACATACAAAGTCCTAGATCAGACATGGACTCAAGAATTCGCAACCAAGTACAATCCTTTTTTAACTACGTCGAAAACTCTTATGGACTACAAACCAAACGACAACTAAAAGATTGAATTAATTTAAACTATCAACTTGCGGAAGCAATACCACAACGCTGGTTCCTGTTGAAATGCAGATCCAAAGACATCGTACCTCAACATATCCTTAATATAAGTTAGCGATTTCGTACGTTATTTTTCCATAGTCAGAAGTGTAGACAAAAAATTCTGAATGTTGAAAAACAGTTATCTTTTAAACTTATAAATCTCGAAATTCGAGATATTAACTTGCGCATTCATTTTCTGAACAAATCATTGATAATGTTAAAAAATTTGATCATTCGACGTAACATTGACAGTTCAATTGTAAAAAAGTTTTTCAGTTATACAGACAAAAAAGTTAATATCATCATAGCCAAATACAGTAGTAAGTTGAAAGAAAAGTTTAAATTCTTAAATAACAGACTATTACAAATCTCGGAGCCAACTACATCATCCAAACGATTTTTCGAAAACCTTATAAGGTAGTGGACCCAGTCTTCGATAGCTTAAGAGCTACGCTTTAATAAATACAACGTTTTCTGTTCAAAACACGTTTTTTCTATCAAAGGAAAATTTTTTTTTTTTTAGGAAATCATAGAACGCGTTCAAGTAAAGTAAATGCAAAAGAAAAAAATTAATTTAGATTAATATTTATTGAGAAATTAATGTTTTAATAAGTCCTGTCGCGGGAGTAGTTATCGATAGCTATTTTCCGCGTTGGAGCAATTTTCGATAAACATGTTACCCAGTTTTCGATGGGGAAGCGTATATTAACGAAAGTGAGGTTAAGTACATAAAAAACAATTTGTATGACATTGAGAACAAATAAAACGTCACTAATTATTTGTTAACCTTATTTATTCATAATATAGTTAATAATTATAGTTTTAATAAATAAATTTTATTATTTTTGTGTATTATAAAAATAACAGTGACATTTGAAAGAACAAATAAATAATTTAAATATTTAATCTTATTTAATACTGATAAATTTAAATAAAAATTGTATTATAATGTAGAAATATTTTAAGTAGTATTTTGCAAAGCCCTAATTTCTTTTTCCTCTTTCTGAATGTCTCCTTTTCTTTTCAAAATTGTTTGTTTAAGCGCGGTATCTACTTTTATAATCTCTTTTAAATTATTTATTTGTTTTTGTACAGATGGTTCTGATTCTGACCCCTCACACTGTTTTTTTTTTCAACTGTATGCGTAGCAATTTTTCCTTTGCCTTATTTTCTTGAAGTCTCAACTGTAAATTTTTTAATTCATTTTGTATACTCTTTTTGGTTTAATTTTTTTCAAATCGTTATCGAGTTCCTGCTTTATATTCTTATTCTTTGCTTTTAACATTTTATTATTTTCTTTTTTTTTTGCTGGTCTTCTTCTTTTTGTTTATTTTTTAAAGTATGATAGTTTCTCCATTCTGTGCCGTAGCAGCAAATGGATTGTGATCCTTTGATTTCTTCTTCTTGGTTTTTGTTTTTATTTCTGGGTAAAACAGGTATCCATTTATTCTGTCAGCTCCAAAAACTGTTTCCGCATTGTGATTGCTTTGGGAACTTGTAGCATCGCTAGATTCTAGACATCCATCTACATTTACAACCTTTAAATTGGTTTCGCTATTTGGATTTCTTTCATGAATTGAAGCTATGATTTTATCTTCAGAAATTCTTTCAAACCGCACAAAAGTTGTTTTTATTAATATTATTATTTTATTAACATAAAGAATAAGAAAATAAATTTTTATTTCTTACCTTCAGTATTAATGCTATCTGGTATCACCAAATTTAGTGCAATAGTGCTGTTTAAATTTAAACATTCAGTTTTGGGATTCGAATCAGACTCAGACGCGTTGCCCATTGATGTTTGGCTTCCTCTATCTGAATTTGTTGTGTAGTCTGTAATAGTAATTAATGTTAATGTTTCAATTCGTTAAAAGTATTAAAAAATAAATCTTTATGGCTTACCTCCAGTATTATTACTTTGAATGGTTTTTGAAGAATCTAATCCAGCAGCATTGTTTGATTGTTGAGAATTAAAACTAATATTTTCTTTATCTTCTAAATCGCATGTTATATCTATTTGATTAGAACTTATATAACTACTTAATTTATTCGTAGAAAGATCTAAAGGATCATCTCTAGTTACTTGCGTTTCATTATAAGAAGAACCATTTTCCTATCAAGATTTTAATTGGTTATAAATAATAAAAAGAAACGAGTTGAAATATATTATATTAAGTGTTAAATAATTTTTCATTCATATCTTAATAAAAAAAATATTAATTAATGTTAGTTTTAGTTATTCTAATTTTTTTAAATAGATTTTTTGTAATAAGAATACGCATTACCTTTTTATCACTAATGATTTCTTTGTTGAAACAATTCTCATTGTTTGTATCCTTGTTACTAACAATAGCGTTACCAGTATCTTCATGAGTAATCATTATATCAAATGAATTCTTGTCAGCATCACTTGCTTCGATAAGAAATGAATAAACAGGATCTTGACTATCAACTTTATTGATAGAACTTTCATTAATTTTCATGTGTTGAGAAGAATCTTTATTGGTTTCAAGATTCGATTCTTCTATGAAAATTGGTTCAAGAAGCATAATGCTACTTTCAGATCCAGAAGCATTTTGTGTAAAAATATCCACAAAACTAGTTTGCTGAACAGTCAGTTCCTCGATAACTATACTACCCATAGCGTTATCATCAATATAGATTTCATTGATACTTAGAGAGTTTTTGATCGCCTCCCTACTATTGCTTACATCATATTCTTGATCTATAGAACATTGATTACTGTTTTCATTATCTACTTTATCTGTCTTCGTACAATTGAACCAAAACTTATACAATTGTTTATACTGCAATTCACCTTCCCATTCTTCAGAATGATTATTTCTAAACCTCTTCAAAATATCTGGTTCAATGTTTAATTCGACAAAACTAATACTATCTGAAGAGTTAAGATTAGTACTTGAGCTCTCATTTGACTTATTACTTGTATTCACTTCATCACATGTTTCACTATTTCCATTATTATTCATTAATCTTGTTTAATTAATTCCATTTTCACTGAAAGGAAAAAGTCCACAACTTTTGAATCCATTTTTAAAAATCTTGTTTGTATCCAATGAATTTAAAGCTGTTTGGAGTATACCTGGGAAGTATTCTTTGGGCATTTGTTTACCATCATTATCTATTCGCCATGTTTTGACTGCATCTCTATAGGTACTCTTAAGTGGATGAAATAGTGCCACGTCCATTGGCTGCATCAGATGTGTTGCATTTGGGAATAGGGAAATTAATTCTATTCCTTTTTCGAAACAAAAATCACTTAATGCCATAGTTGCATGAGAGCTATGGCCATCCATATACAAAATAACTGGGAACTTTATTTTATTTTTCACAAGCCAGTTATAAAAGTGATTAACAACATAAGAATAAAATGTTTCACTCGTCATCCATCCTGACTCACTCTTTCCTATAATGAGTTCATCTGGAAATAGTTCAGCGATACGTGCTGGAATTCTTTCGTACTTGTACACAATCATTGTTGGAAGAAGTTGACCAGCAGCGTTCCCACCTATGATAGCTGTATAACACTCTTTATCACTTTTGCACACATTGTACACTGCTTTCTCACCTTTTTTAACCAAAACTTTATTGGATTTTGGATTGAGCAAAAACGCTGACTCATCTACGTTAAAAATTCTTTCAGGACCAATATCAATAATATTGTTTGATTCTAAATACTCCTTTATAGTACTAAACCAGCCTTTCAAATCTGATTCAGTAATATTGGCTCTTGATTTGGTCAAATTTTGGCACACTTTTTGAGAAACACTTGGATTTCTTTTCAGGAATGCTTGAAACCAATGTTTGGATGGTCTCCCATTGGTAAATGGTGTTTTTTTCTTCATTTTTAAAACAATATTCTGTACACTATCTAGTAAATGTTCTTTCGTAACTGGAAATCCACACTTACTCAAGTGAAAAATCCAATTGACTAGACCCTTTTCTTCAGATTTTGTTAAAATACTGCTGGGTCCTGGTTTAACATCGATACTATATTTACCATTTACTCTTGAGTGAAGCGTTGCATATGGCACATTGAAGGTTCTGCTTGCAGCTGATATGGAAGTACCACTTTTAATATGATCTAGCGCTTCTTCCACATCTGATGTGGTGTACAAGAAATAAGGCTTTTTCGTTTTTGTACAATTTTTCTGAAAATAATAACCACAAATAAGTATTTATCCTAACCTTAAAATACATTATGTTCCAAAATGAAATACAGATACAAATTACTCTAATTTTAATAAACAATAATAAATAAATAATTTGTTTAGTATTTTATAAGAACTGATACTTAAATTATTGATAAATTTAAAATCTAATGTGAATTTGCAGTTAGTTAAGTAATTATTGAAAACTAGGTTAGGCATGAATATTTGGGAGCAATTTCCGATGGCTCAATAAAAAGCTTGTAGTACATAAAACGCATCTTACCTTTTTGGTTTTAGCCATAATAGCCTTCAACTATTGTCAGAAGGGTTGAAGTGTCCAAAAAAACGATGTGATTATCTTGAAAACGCTTTTTTTTAGTGCAAGGCTTTTGCTAACCGCGAAATCAAGAGCGCCCGGAAATCGTGTAAAATGCGACGTTGCCACATAGTTACATTTTTTTCTAATAGATGGCTTTACTTATTCAAACACAATTTAATGTTATTAAATTCAATACAATTTAATAAATACTATTACATTTTTGTCAAATGTAAATAATTGTCGGAAATTACTTTAAATTGATGTTTAGAGAAAATCTATCGACAACTGGGCCCCCATCGAAGACTGGGTCCACTACCTTAATGTACAAATACTGACTGATGTAATTGAAATAGTCTCCTTAGGACCAAAATTTAGTATTAATGAAGACATTTGTAAAAAAGACATTATTGACACACTCAAAAATGTTGAGTCCAGCTTAGAAAACTCCGAATTACCGTTTGAAAAAAATCAGAAATTAGGGAAAAAATCGTTTCTAATCTAAAAATGGGGTTTAAAAAACAAAAACATATAAACACTCAAGATAGAAATATGAAAATTAAGTTAAAAAAACCAAAGCTTTCATTAAAAATAATCCGAACATATGGTTCACTACTTCTAATAAAGGCAATGTGACGGTCTGTTTACTTAAGTCTGAATACTATGGCAAAATGGAAAACCTATTATCTGACAAAACCACTTATGAACTTTTCAATAAGAATCCTTTAAAAAAATTACAAACAGACACTTCTACGATCCTAAAATATCTAAATAACAATAACCATTTATACACGAAATTCCATAATAATGCACTTTCCTGTACCAATACTACATTAGCAAAATGCTATGGTCTACCCAAGATACATAAAAAAGATGTACCATTTCGCCCAATAATTTCGTTGATCAACAGTCCGACCCATTTTTTAGCCAAAATAATATACAATGAGATCAGACATTCTATAAAAACACCCACATCTCATATCAATAACAGCTTAGATTTAAAACAAAAATTAGAGTCAGTTAGGATTCCGGATGACTATATACTACTCTCTTTAGATGTCACTTCCTTATTTACAAACATACCACTACAGTTAGTATTAGATAGCCTAGATAAAAGATTTGAATATATACATAATAAATGCAAAATTCCCTTCCATGATATCGTTACTTGCAGAAAATTGTTATTTTCCAATACGTTTTTCTCTTTCAATAATAAGTTTTATCGACAAATTGAAGGTACACCCATGGGTTCTCCCATTTCACCGTTGTTCGCAGATATGGTGATGGACGATTTAGAAATAAATTGCCTAAAAACTTAGAAGAAAACTATAACGTCAAACCTTTGTTTTACTATCGTTACGTAGATGATACTATCATGTGTATTAGCAAAAAGCACATTGATTAGTTATAAACATCTTTAATTCATATAATAAGCGTTTGCAATTTACGTATGAATTAGAACAAGATAAAACAATTAATTTTCTAGATATTTCTTTAATTCGCCACAATAATTATATTATTACTGGTTGGTTCAATAAACCTACTTCTTCTGGTAGATTAATCAATTATCTCTCTAACTACCCCACTCAACAAAAAATAAACATAGTTTATAACCTGGATAATAGGGCTATTTCTCTTTCACATAAAAAATTTCATAGAAAAAATGTAAAAATCGTCACTCAAATTCTTAGAGACAATAGTTACCCTAATAAATTTATCAACCGTTATACACACATCAGGATGCACACTATCAAACATAAACAATCACATAAAATAGTACCATTACGCAATAGATCTTCTTCATACATTTCTTTACCGTTTAATGATCAATTTAATAAATTAGCAGCAATTTTAAAACCCTTCAACTTCCGCGCTCTACCTATAGTTAAAAAAAGTTTCAACTCAGTTATCAAACTAGGAAAAGACCATACCGAGAAATGGGATCGGACTAACATAGTATACAAGTTCTTTTGTAAATCATGCCCGGCGTCATATACAGGAGAAACCAAAAGGACTTTAAAAACTAGAATTAAAGAACACCAAAAAACCAATAATCCAGAAGCAGTAGTGAAACAACACATGAATAAGTTTTCACATGATTTTGACTGGGAAAATAGTAGAATTTTAGATTACGAAGTAAATTATAAAAAACGCACTCTATCCGAAATGATTCACATTAAATGTGATAAAAACAATATAAACAAAAAAGAAGATGTAAAATCATTAAATAGCTCTTATTTTCTGTTACTCCGCCTTTTAAATTGAACTATGCATTACTCTGCTTATTTTCTCCTTGTTTGTAAATACACGCATCTTTCGACTATAAATACGACTGTACATCACTGTATCGCTTATATCGATGCCATGTGATCTATATGAATAAGGTATTTACGATTCTTGTAACCAAAGTGATAGTGTATTTTTTTCATAATGTTTAAAAAAATTATTTTTTGTTATTAATAAATTACAGCCTGAAAAGGTTGGCGGATCATGCCAACGAAACGTTGCAAAAATATAAAGAAAATATAAAGAAAAAACTTTGTTTTTCTTTTTCTTTTACCTGCCTCCGTCAGATCGATCCATTACACATTAATATTTAAATAATTATTTTGCCACGTATACAGGTCTGATGCACTCCCGTTTATGCGTGGAACTCGCATCCCCCGCCTGCTTGGGATCAAGAATTATTTAAATAATTATTTTGCCATGTATGCACGTCTGACGCGCTCCCGTATACGCGTGGAACTCGCATCCCCCGCCTGCTTGGAGTTGAGAATTTTTTAAATAATTACTTTGCTATATGTACACGTCTGACGCACTCCCGTATACGCGTGGAACTCGCATCCCCCGCCTGCTTGGGGTCAAGAATTATTTAAATAATTATTTTACCATGTATGCACGTCTGACGCGCTCCCGTATACACGTAGAACTCGCATCCCTCGCCTACTTTGGGTTTAGAATTATTTAAATAATTATTTTGCCATGTATGCACGTCTGACGCGCTCCCGTATACGCGTGGAACTCGCATCCCCCGCCTGCTTGGAGTTGAGAATTTTTTAAATAATTACTTTGCTATATATACACGTCTGACGCACTCCCGTATACGCGTGGAACTCGCATCCCCCGCCTGCTTGGGGTCAAGAATTATTTAAATAATTATTTTACTATGTATGCATGTCTGACGCGCTCCCGTATTCACGTGGGACTCGCATCCCCCGCCTGCTTGGGTTAAGAATTATTTAAATAATTGTTTTGCCACGTATATAGGTCTGACGCACTCCCGTTTACGCGTGGAACTCGCATCCCCCGCCTGCTTGCGATCAAGAATTATTTAATAGTACATTTCGACACGGGTGGGGAAGTCACACCACCTAAATAATCGACTTACTCACTAGTTTCGAACGGTATTTTATACCACGAGCGCCGAAATATCATATCAAAGTTGTGATTTTGAGGTTTGAGTGGTATAAATAATTATTTTGCCATGTATGCACCTCTGCCGCGCTCCCGTATACGCGTAAAACTCGCATTCCCCATCTAGTTAGGGTTAAGAATTATTTAAATAATTATTTTGCCATGTGTGCACGTCTGACGCGCACCCGTATACGCGTAGAACCTGCATCCCCCGCCTGCTTGGGGTTAAGAATTATTTAAATAATTTATTTGCCATGTATGCACGTAAATTTGTATAGGTTTGGGATTCGCCTTCTAATGTTTTATGCGTATACTCTTGATTTAAATTTAAATACGTTGATGAAAATTGTTTTACGAATTGCTTACACATATTATTACATATAAGTTCAGGCGATGTGCAGTTTTTTGCACATGCATGCTACCGGATAAAAAATAGAGAGTAAAGATTTAACTACAAAAAAAAAGTTACAAAGTTAAAGTTAATATGAAATAATCAACTAGTCCAGTTAAAAGTTAAGATGATTTGAAATTATCTAAGTTAAGTTAGAAGTTATTAACTTTTTAACTTCCGAATTAACTTTTAACTTTTTAACTAGTTACTACCCAAGCCTGATAATAATTATTATTATTATTTTCATTACTTACATTCCTTCACTGAGAAAAGAAATACGCCATATGTGCGGAAGTGCGGCGTGGGGGAATAGCCGAAGCCCGCTTAGGTTGTGATTGCAACGTAGTCCGCAATATTTACCGCACTGTCCGCAATCTTTACGGCACTTTTTGGTAGCAACTGTTTCACCAACCAAAACATAAGAGGCGCTACCTCCGCGCTTCGGTAATTTCTACCCCGCGCGTCGGTAGTGTCAGCATCAGTCGGTAGCTTATACTGCCTAACCTCCATTGCCCCACCGTTTCGGCTCTGTTTACAGAAGATTGCGGCACATTACGCCTTCCTTTTTTCTCAGTGTTCATTTCCTTTACTCAAACGAAGTTACTATTTCAAATTAATAATAATAATAATAATAACAATAATTATTATTATTATTATTATTATCATTATTAAATTCAATTCTCTCTATTTAAACTTACCTGCCTTGGCCGCGACGGCGGAGCACATACTATAGCTTGCTCAACGCCGCACAGTGGGCTAAAACCCGATTTTTTTTTGAAAAATAAAATAACTCCACACAGAAGCCACCGATTTGGATGATTTTTGTTTGTACTTATAGCTAATTAAATGTAGATTAGGGGAAAAGTGAAGAGTA
This sequence comes from Torymus aiolomorphi, assembly GCA_036365515.1. Taxonomy (NCBI): domain Eukaryota; kingdom Metazoa; phylum Arthropoda; class Insecta; order Hymenoptera; family Torymidae; genus Torymus; species Torymus aiolomorphi. The sequence goes on from CM070875.1 coordinate 180,060,269, forward strand.
TTGTCAAATCAATTATTATAACCTCCAAACTCTACAAAAAATATAGGTATTTTTCAAAATTTTGTAGGAAACCGTATTTAAGTTTCAGAAAAATGTTTCTTTTTGGGAAAAATGTTGCCTCCTGAGTTCATCCATGTATAATATATAACCCCTACACCTGTGAACCATAACCTAAACACCTTGCAGGTGAATACTTCGCTACAAAGTCAGGTTAATACGATAATCTGTAATGAACTATGACTTTGTAAGGTATTTATGACAAAATAAGTGATCTGTAACATTAAAAACTTATAATGACCATAACCTAAACCATTTTACAAATTAGCTTATTATTTTTATTTAGAAAAAAAGTAATTCCACACAGAAACCACCAATTCGGATGATTTTTGTTTGTACCTATAGCTAATTGAATGTAGATTAGGGGAAAAATAAAGAGTATTGTCAAATCAATTATTATAACCTCCAAACTCTACAAGAAACATAGGTATTTTTCAAAATTTTATAGGAAACCGTATTTAAGTTTTAGAAAAATGATTCTTTTTTGAAAAAATGTTGCCCCCTGAGTTCCTCCATGTATAATATATAACCCCTACACCTTTGAACCATAACCTAACAACTACGTTGAATACTTCGCCGCAAAGACATGTTAATATGATAATCTATAATGCACTATGACTTTGTAAGTTAGTTATGAAAAATTCAGTGATCTGTAATATTAAAAACTTTTAATGATCATATCCCAATACTTTTTACCGATTAGCTTATTAATTCGATTTAGAAAAAAGTTATTCCAGACAGGAACCACCGATTCGGATGATTTTTGTTTTTACTTACAGCTAATTGAATGTAGATTAGGGGAAAAATAAAGAGTATTGTCAAATCAATTATTATAACCTCCAAACTCTACAAGAAACATACGTATTTATCAAAATTTGGTAGGAAACCGTATTTAAGTTTTAGGAAAATGATTCATTTTGGGAATAATGTTGCCTCCTGCGTTCATCTGTGTATAATATATAACCTCTACACCTAAGAAACATAACCTAACAGCTCTACGTGGAATACTTCGCCGCAAAGACATGTTAATATGATAATCTGTCATGCACTATGACTTTGTGAGGTAGTTATGAAAAATTAAGTGATCTGTAACATTAAAAACTTTTAATGATCATATTCTAATACTTTTTACTGATTAGCTTATTATTTCGATTTAGAGAAAAAGTTATTCCAGACAGGAACCACTGATTCGGATGATTTCTGTTTGTACTTACATCTAATTGAATGTGGATTAGGGGAAAAATAAAGAGTATTGTCAAATTAGTTATTATAACCTCCAAACTCTACAAGAAACATACGTATTTATTAAAATTTGGTAGGAAACCGTATTTACGTTTTAGAAAAATGATTCTTTTTAGGAATAATGTTGCCTCCTGCGTTCATCTATGTATAATATATAATCTCTACACCTATGAAACATAACCTAACAACTTGAAGATGAATACTTCGCCGCAAAGTGAGGTTAATACGATAATCTGTAATGCACTATAACTTTGTATGGTAGTTATGACAAAATAAGTGATCTGTAACATTAAAAAGTATTAATGACCATAACCTATAACTTTTTACAGATTAGCTTATCATTTTGATTTAGAAAAAAAGTAATTCCACACAGAAACCACCGATTCGGATGATTTTTTTTTTACTTATAGCTAATTGAATGTAGATTAGAGGAAAAATAAAGACTATTGTCAAATCAATTCTTATAACCTCCAAGCTCTATATAGTAGATATTGAGTTCTCTCCTATTATATGTTAAAGTTAACGGCCTGTATCGTATAACCTTTTTTACTTTTGTTCAAAGACAGACCAATCTGAACGCTAAATATCTCCGATAATCCAAACTATATACCTTCAAAATCTTAATACACAAACAGGTAAACTTTACATCTTCAATCTTCTTCAATCTTCTTCATCTTCAGCTTGGAACTTCAGGTCAAGCTTAAAGTTAATTAGCTCATAGCCATTAAAGTTACTCAAAAAGTAAATACTTAAATCTCAATGCCTTATGGCTTCAATTCATTTATATACCATTGGGCTAAGATTGATATACTTTTTAAATTTATACATTATATTTTTTTTAGAGACCACTGGTATTGTTATAACATGAAGTATTCTATGCCATTCGGATAATGCGATGGAGTAAATGCTATCATTTTTTTTATATGAGTGTATCTTGAAAATGTTTATAATTAGTAAATATTTGAACTCATAAATATGTAAAAAATATATGATAATGTGTACCAAACATTTATTTAATTTTTAGCTAGATACACTTTCGTCACTTTCACTGTCTTCAGTTCCCACATCTTCATCTCGACCACTTTCATTTCCTTCGTCTTCAGGTTCACTCGTTTCAGTTTCTTTATCTTCCACATTTACTCTGGAATAAAGTCTCATATTAAAAATTTTCGTCGAAATAAAAATTACTTTGTACTTTATGTGCCTTTGTAACTATGTTGTGATTTATTTTCCATTTTTGTATACGATAATAAAATTAAATGTCAAGTGCCTATATTGAATAAACCCAACTCATTTTTTAAATGTAGGTATAGGTATTTAGCAGTATATAGTTTTTTCAAGCGCATATATAAATGTTATCAATATATTTATAATTACCCTGGTGGAAATCAATTCCATTATTTGCATAATCATAGCTAGTTTCACCAACAATCGTAAAAATTATACACTTTTCTTGGCCATTTCTATTCATCAATGAAACAATTTTTCCGCTCATGTTCACCATTTAATAGGCAGAATATCAGAATAAGTTTTTCACAAATTTACATTAACTTATTAATGAGTATTTTAAAGATATCAAATTTGGCCAGTTTTTTTAGTTAGAATATAACTAGTAAGAGGCTATAGCTATTTTTTAATATTTGGTTTTAAATACATAATCAAATTATAGAGAAAAGGACCACCCAGCAACCTTATTGATTTTGGTTCCCGGCCAATTCTTCTGAAAATTTAGTATTTTTGTACTGTTTGACCTTCCGATCAAATGTGTCAATAGGATCTAGATCTGCAAATCAATACATAATGGTTGTGGGGGTGGGTCCTTTTTAGTAAAAACATTTTGAGGTTACCTTGTCTCCGTTAAATAAATAATTGGACCAGAAAAATCGTTTCATGACTACCTAGAACTTTCCGGCTATTTTTTATAGAGAAAATTTCCACCAGGCTTTTTTGTAGTATGAGTAAATTTACCCAATTTTTGGCATAATAAAATAACAAAATAAATGAAGGGATTTACTATTACATAAATATAGACTGTTCCCTCATTAACTTCCCAACAACAAAAAAAAAAAAAAAAATGAATTACCTTCTCTCGAGAATAATATAAACGAATTAATTCCTTTCTTGTAGAATTTACTTTTTAGTACTTATTATCATTCAGTCTCGAATAAAGCTACGTTAATTTTATATTTACTCAATGATATCTTTTTACTTACACTTCGTTTATGTACTCTAACATATCCAAAGTAATCTTGTTTTTCTTTCGTCTTTGTATTCTGTTCTTAATTGTAATTAAGGAAATTTTTGGGTCACTCATATATACAGCTCGGTTAAATACATCTAAAATACGGTTTTTTCTGCTGTTCTGTCTAGCATGCAAAACCATATTTCTTCTATAGTACTTGTGGGCTGCTTCAAGGGCATCTTCCGCATAATAAGCTATAGGTAAAGGGAAGCGACTCGATATCTCACAGCCATGCCTAAGAAATTTGTGTATTGTTGGGTTCATGCGAGCCCAGGGGTATAAACTATAATGCATATCATATGTTTCCCAAAAAAACTTCTCTGTTTTTTTAAACTTTAATTCTTTTTTGCACTTAAATAACTGCAATAATAAAGCAATATTGGCTACAAATAGTTTATCTAATCCTAAAGATTGTGCAAATTTTTGTGGATTGCTAAAACATTTTCGTGCTAAATTTCCAGTGTTTGTGGTACCGTGACCTTGTAAAACTTGGTCTACTCTTACTCCAAATTGAGCAAAAAGTATTTTTTGTACAGCAGTTTTTTGTTCATTGTATTTTCCTGAAAACGTAGTTATAATTTAACATGAAGTATGAAATACTAATCATTTTTTTCAATCAGGAAGAGTAATAGATTACATTGAAATTTTTATGAACTAGAGACTCGAGACGCGGATTACACGTTCTTGTTGTTATATTTTCTCAATTTTTACTTTTGAGGTTAGGAATTCATGCATATGTAGAGATCGCGCGCAAAAACGAACAGCCACCCAGAGGGTCTGAGTTAGATCTCTTATTCGTTGGCCGAACGATTAATAAGAGAACGAATATAGAAGGATTGCCATCTCTTTTTTAAAGTACGATTTATGAAATTACTACTTTTAATAGATACAGTTATTTTGGAGAGAGAAAAAATAGCAGCTTGTAAATTGCTTATGTAACAATTTTTGTTTAATTTTATTAAACATATGTTATAATGTAGGTGGATGTTTAATATTAAGCCAAAATTTTGTTTTAATCTATTTTTATTTTCACTATACTCTCTCTTTACGTATTCAATTACAAATTTAATATTAAAATTTGAGTCTATATTTATAGAGGTTGTAGGAGCAAGCATACCAACACACCAAGCTGTATTTCTCATTATTTATTTAAAAAATAGTTCATATCATCAAAAATAATATTGATAATAATACATTTTTATATAGGAAATCATTAAACTCAGAACATTAGTTAATCCAAGAATCACACAATTTTTTAAATCGAAATCTGAGGTGGTCTACGAAAGAAAGGAAGGTACGCAGTCGTACAACCGTAAGCGAGACGATTATTTAAAAAGTTTCTATACTCAAATAGTCGGAGGACGTAAGGTCAACGTAGAAGAACAAGGTACACTGACGTGAAATACTAAGCAAGTTGATTATTAGAAAGTCTTCTAAGAATTATTAGAAATAACGAGTTAGCACTTTTCTTGGCAAAATAACGAGATGGCACTATTTTTCTCCCAGCGGACGATTTATACTCATATAGCTTTACTTTCAAAACGAGAAAGCTCTTAAACTCTTGCGCATTATATTTACAATGTAATTGAAACTTAATTATACTTTAACATTGAAATATTTCAACATTTTTGTAACCTTTTTTACTGTCACAAAGCTTTTTGTATAAAAAAAGTCGTTAATACATCGCAATTTTCAAATATTATTCACTATACTGTCCAGTAAAATAAAGTAGCAAATTCAGCTCCACGAATTATTATATTGAATACAATATATCATGGAATTATAAATTTTTCATGGAATATATCATGGAATTTCAAATTCTACAATATATCATGGAATTATAAATTTTTCTATCGAAATATAAAAAAAAAAAAATTATTACCTAATTAACTCATAACGTGGATAGATCTTGGATTTCTTTGAATGAGTATCGGTTACTAAAGCTTTATACCGATTCTTGCTATAGTCATTTTCCATATAGAAAGCTAAGGCTGATTCATTCGAGTGCCCTGATGAAAAATGTAATTAGAATTTATCAATCATTTCAAAATGGAGTAAGAAGGTTCTATTAATAAACATTCACTATTCGAAATTAGTGCTCTTATTTCTTGTTTTATTGCTATATGCATACTTCTTAACTAAAGTGGCATCAATTAACGTACAGTAAACATATTACTTTATCTAATAATTAATAAAAATTCTTCAACAAAAGATAATTTGGTTAATTTTTTGAGATTACATATATTATTTTTGTTTCAATGTATTTTTAATAATTTAGAGGTAGTGAAAAATAATTATAAAAGCCAATTATTTTTTATTATAATTTCATTTTAAAGCACAAACATTCTCAACAGATTCTAAATTGTGATTGCCGATGGATATGAAGTCGCGAATTTAGTAAGAACTTATATTAGTTAAAGAAAAACTAAAACTTTGATTTTAGAGTAGGATTATTTTATTAATTGCCTTAATTTTTTTTATTAAGGTTCTTTTTTCTATAGGATTTACTTAGTTCATCATCAGTTTGGGTTTGATCTTCATAAGCAATGTGATTGTTTCCATCAATACTTTGTCTCTTTGATTTTAGAGTCAGTTTTAGAGCTAATTCTAGTAAATTCATATCATGATTTGCGAATTCAGCAACTTCATGGGCTCTTCTATAAATTGTGCTTTGACATCCTAATAACAAAGCGTCAAACGTTTGTTTCGGTAGTATATATATATATATATATATATATATATATATATATATATATATATATATATATATACTAGGGGGGGTACCCCCCCTGCTCGCTCCGCTCGCCAACCCCCCATAATAAATCTTTTATTAATAGATCAATTTTTATTTTAAGATTATTATTTTAAAATACTTAAAATTATAAATCTTTTTCTATTATTAGAAATTTAAATAAGATCTGTGAATGAGAGACAAAAATATTTTGGGACATGAAAATATGCATGATGTTTTAGGCCATTAAGGTAAATCGTATATATAAGTACAAAAAGATATAAAAAGTCTATCTTTTCCACGCCACCCAGGAGGTAGATAGAAGGCGCGTTTTTTTAAAGAGGTATCCCCTTTCTTACTAATATTAAATTTATTTTTTATTAAATATTTCAATTTTTTTTTATAAAATGTTAGTAAAAAAAGGCCTATTCCTCTGAAAAAAACTGTAAAATTTTTAACAATTATTTTTATTTAATTAAAATTTAAATCGATGACAGCAGACCAATATTTGAGGTCGCTAAAAACAGACCAATTTTGAAAGTCTCTGAAAGCAGACCAATTTTTAAGGTCGCTGAAAGTTCACCAATTTTTAAGGTAATTGAAAGCAGACCAATATTTGAGGTCGCTAAAAACAGACCATTTTTGAAAGTCGGTAAAAGCAGACGAATTCTTAAGGTCGCTAAAAGTACACCAATTTTTAAGATAGCTGAAAGCAGACCAAGTTTTTACCTGGTTTTTTTTATTTATTCATCAAAAATTTCTTTCCAAACAATATTTATGATTTCTTCTTTATTATCTGAATCGTTTTGAATAAATATATTATTTGGATTCCTACATCTAGACAGTGCAACATATAATTGTCCATGTGAAAATAATGGTTTTCTAAAATAAATACCTAATGCATCAAAACTTTGTCCTTGTGATTTATTTATCGTCATAGCAAAAGCCAAGACAATAGGAAATTGTTTTCTATTAACTATAAATGGCAATGAAGACGATTCTGCAGTACTTAATGTTATTCTCGGTATAAAAACGTTATTTCCTGATTTTTCTCCTGTTATTATTTCAGCTTCTATATTATATTTAAATAGTCTAATTATTTTTAATCGAGTTCCATTGCATAAACCATCATTTATGCTTAAATTTCGTATTAACATTACTATCGCATTAATTTTTAGATGTAATTCATGTGGTGGTAAGCCTTCACGAATATTATGCAAGTATTCAATAGGAAAATTTATGTAAATATTATCATCTGATAGATCAACACCTTTATATGTTGCGCTATCTATACTATAATAAGTCATTTCATCACTATCGATTAATTTTAATATTTTATTATTTAGAATAGTTGAGTCTTCATTATGAGACGTTAAAATAACACTATTTATAGATAAATTATAATTTATATCTTTATATATTTTCAAACAAACATCATCAGTTTTCCAACTATTTGGTATTTTAAACGGATTAATTATTCCCTCTCCAATATTTAATAAAAACAAAACAAATTCCTTATTATTAGAACGAATATTTTTTTTTAAGTAATTTATGTTAAAAAGTGGCCAAATATCTGAATATTTTATTGTTTCTTGTATAATCGTACTTCTACAGCCATTTTTAATAACTGGAAGAATTTGTCGAAAATCTCCTCCTAATATAATTAATTTTCCCCCAAAAGCTAAATTTATATTACAAACATCTCTCAATGTTTTATCTACAATGTCTAAAGCTTTTCTTGGTATCATTGATGCTTCATCCCAAATTATTGCATCTACTTCGCGTAATTTTTTCTTGATTTACAGTTTAAAATATTTGCTAGATCAATTATAACAAAGATTTTGTTCAATGTTAAATGAACTATGAATAAAGATAATTTTTATCATATTTCAAAATGAAACAAAAATATGTTACAATTTTTACATACATCGATCTGCGATTTCTTTTTTCTCAAAATACCTACAACATTTTCAATTTTATGGCAAGATTGTGATCAGTGATCTCGACCTTTTGTTTCCCTCGAACTTTTGATGGCCAATTGGAATTTTGAAAGTCTGATAGCAAGATAATGATTAGTGATCTCGACCTCTCAAACTTTTGATATCACAAAAACACCTATTAGGTTGCGTGGAAAAGACTTTTTTATTATTATCAAAAGCTTGTTTAGATCACAAAAAACATTTTGATGTTCTACAACGTCAACGTTGCATTTTCATACTTTTAAGGCTAATGATAAAAGTAGCCACCAACCTACCACTTAAAAACAAAAATCCAACATCCTATTCAAAAATAAAATCCTCAGCAGTGACGGAGGGCACAAGGGGCAGTACAAGGGGCAGCCAATGGGCGACCACATTTGGGCGGCAAGGGGCAGCAAGAAAATTTAAGCGGCAGCAAATCCGAATAAAAATAACGTGTAAAAACACGTAATTTTACGTTATTTTAAGGGGCAGCAAATGGGCGACCAAAAGGGGCAGCTCAGGGGCAGCTAATTCACAAAAAGCTCTACCAGCTATATATATATAGGAAGATATATATATATATATATATATATATATATATATATATATATATATATATATATATATATATATATATATATATATATATATATATATATATATATATATATATATATATATATATATATAATCATATAAACATGGACTTATGCTGACACCAATGTATAAGACCACGTGACCTGTCTGCATAAGTGTAGTACCGTTTATACAAGTGTCTGCACAAGTCTAGCGTGACTAAAGAAATAATCTCTCTACTTATGCTGACGTCTGCATAAGTCGGTCTCTGTCTGCATAAGTCTATTTAAATTTCGGAAAGTGTCTGCATAACTAGCGTTTCATATATTTATATATATATATATATATATATATATATATATATATATATATATATATTGAACAAAAGAAATAAAAGGGCTTTTCCGAGCGGATACCCTTTCCCCCCTATATATATATATATATATATATATATATATATATATATATATATATATATATATATATATATATATATATATATATATATATTATTATACATTTCTCGAAAGGAGTTTATCGAGCCCGATTTTGATTATGCAGCCCGGGCTTCATAATATTTCTAAATATAGGGGTTTATGCGGCCCGACCTAGAGTCTATAACCCCAGGGTCCATTATTTCTTTAGTAACTTGCCATAGGGAACTCTGGGCTGTAGGTACTAATATACAGTCTTGGGCTACATAAACCCCGATAAGTGTGCGTGTGTGTGTGTGTGTGTGTGTGTGTGTGTGTGTATATATATATATAATATAAATTTTAAAACCGTATATCTAGAATTTTTTCGAGCATTCTCTCTAGAATAACATATACGTGTGTGTGTGTGTGTGAGCGTGCGTGTATGTGTGTGTATGTGTGTGTACAGTGCGCGCACAAGAGAGAGATGGTTATGCGCGCGCGCGCGCACACACACGCACGCGCACACACACACACACACACACACACACACACACACACACACACAAGTTTTAATGCGCCAAAGTGTAGCCATAATGCTGCCGCGTAAAAACGCCTTGAAGACATAGTTTATCTTGGTACACCGTAGCGCTGCACACTCTTCCTCGCTCTCACTCTCTCTCTCTCTCTCTCTCTCTCTCTCTCTCTCTCTCTCTCTCTCTCTCTCTCTCTCTGTCTCTCTCTCTCGAATATGCTTGCTTGCGTGCGCGCGTGCACACACACACACAAACATGAACATAGTATGGGTTTCGCTGATGCAACGCATCTCTCTCTCTCTCTCTCTCTCTCTCCATCGTGCGTCGTCAGACTCTCACTGCACAATATGTTTGCTGGTGTTTGTGTGTCTGTGTGCGTGCGTGTGCGTGCTGGTGTCGGTGTGCGTGCGCGGGTGTATGCCCATGTGTCTGTGTGTGCGCGTGCATGCGGGTGTGCGTGCGCGTGTGCGTGCGTGTGCGTGTGTGTGGGTGTCCTCTCCAGAATATGCTTGCGCGCGCGTGCACACACATACGTGTACCGCTTCTATCCCCGCCCCTCGCTATGTGTCGTCGGACTTCTTGACCTTGACCCCAGCTGGCGCCTGGGGTCAAGGTCAGGTTTGTTGTGACGGCCCATACCGAGGGGTATACTACTTATGGTTTAGGAATATTTAATTATTAATATTTTTTATTAGTCCGTCTGCGCTCCTCCATTTCTTGCATCAAACTCAATCGCTCCCCAACCTACATACGTTTAGAAAATGCTTCCTGCAATAATTTTTAAGTAGCCTGTCTGCGTGCCTTCACTTACAAGATACGAAACCCGCACCCGCCTAGTTTGGTTTCAGAATTGTTTAATTCTGTGGCTTCCAGGAAAAACCACTTATCTGCACTTTTCATTATTTCGAGTAAATCGAGTTTTAGTTTCGCAGGTTCCGCATCGATGTTATAAATCAAGACAAATGAGATTAAATGCAACACTGCGTCTATGAATACTAATGTAAATAACATATTTTTTTCCATAGTAACCAGAGAAAATAGCGTTCTTGTTTTAGAAATCGAATTTCACTTACGTGGTTATTCTGAGAATAACAAAAAATTTTAGTGGAGTTACGTGGGGTTTCCGGGAGTTATTCTAAAAAAAGTGGAGTTACGTGGTTTTTCCGGGAATTATTTTAAAAGATAAGTGGAGTTACGTGGTTTTTCCGGGAATTATTCTTTAAAAAATGGAGATACGTGATTATTCCGGGAAAATGGTGAAAAAATGGAGATATGTGATTTTTCCTTGTGCTGATTCAAGACAACGAGTGCACTTTCGTAATTTCTGTCACGGCTAGATGATAGAGGATTGTTTAATGATAAGAAAAAAGGCATAAAACCGATTTTGAAAAACTCGTCCCTTACGTGGTTTTTCCGGAAAGCCAAGGAATTATTAATTCTATTATTCATAGCTCGTCGCGCTGCTCCATTTCAATGCGTCGGAGTGTCTGCTACTGTAAACTTAGATTTTAAACTTTCTTGTTTCTCAATTCCACAGGTTGTTTATCTGCGAGTTTTCGGTTTACAAAGTAGAAATTCCTTCCCCAGTCTATTTTGATTTAGTAATTATTTCATTATCAATTTTTTATTACCTGCTCTACTTTCGGCGTTACACTCGCTTCCCCTACGTACATACGTTAAAAAATTTGTTCTTATTAATTTTTTAGGTTTAGCCTGTCCGCGTGCCTTTTTTCAAGCACGGAACCTACATCTCCTGCCTAGTTTAGTTTAACGATTCTCTAATTATTAATTTTATTATTCATAGCCCGTGTGCGTTCCTCCACTTTCTGCGTCGAACTCGCTCCCCTACCTATATAAGTTTAGAAATGGAAATTTTATACGTTGCTCATCTACGCGTTTTCAGTTTACAATGTGAAAATTCCTTCCCCAGCCTATTTTGGTTTAGTAATTATAGAGGGATTCTACTCTCTTTTTTTTTATTTAAGAGGAATAGAGGAAAATTATAACAAAAAAAGGGGAAGATTTTCATGAAAGAGGGGAAACTGAATCAGTCAATTAGACGTTTAATAGAAAATTGTAGGCGGGGGATGCGACTACCACGCGTATACGGGAACGCATCAGTCGTGCATACAAGGCAAAATAATTATTTAAATAATTCCTAACCCCAAGTAGACGGGGGATGCGAGTTCTACGCGTATACGGAGCGCGTCAGTCGTGTATACATGGCAAAATAATTATTTAGATAATTCTTAAGCCCAAGGAGGTGGGTGATGCGAGTTCCACGCGTATACGGGAAGGCATCAGGCGTGCATACAAGACAAAATAATTATTTAAATAATTCCTAACCGCAAGTAGGCAGGCCGGCGGGGGGGGGGGGGGGTCTACGCGTATGCGGGTGCTTGTCAGACGTACATACAAGGCAAAATAATTATTCGCATAATTCTTAACCATATGTAGGCCGAAGGTGCGAATACAACGCGAATACGGATGCATCCGCCGCCTAGTTGGGGTTAAGAATTATTTAAATAATTATTTTGTCATGTATACACGTCTGTCTTATTCCCGTATCCATGCGGAACACGCATCTCCCGCCGACTTAGTGTTAAGAATTATTTGAATAATTATTTTGCCATGTATACACGTCCGTCGCGCTCTCATATACATGTAGAACTCGCATCCCCCGCTTACTTTGGTTTCAGAATTATTTGAATAATTATTTTTTCATGTATTCACGTCTGACACGATCCCGTATACGCGTGGAACTCGCATCGCCCGCTACTTGGGGTAAGGAATTATTTAAATAATTATTTTGACTTGCATGTCCGACGCCACCCCGTATATACGCGTGGAACTCGCATCCCCCGTCTGCCTGAGTTAAGAATTATTGAATTAATTATTTTGTCATGTAGACACGTCTGATGCGCTCCCGTATACGCGTGGAACTCGCACCCCCCGCTTACTTTGGGTTAAGAATTATTTGAATAATTATTTTGCCATATATACACGTCTGACGCGCTCCCATATAAGCGTGGAACTCGCATCCCCCCCTACAATTTTCTATTAATTACCTAATTGACTGATTCAGTTTCCCCTTTTTCATGGAAAACTTCCCCTTTTTTTTGTTATAATTTTCCTCTATTCCTCTTAAATAAAAAAAAAAGAGAGTAGCATCCCTGAATAATTACTAAACCAAAATAGGCTGGGGAAGGAATTTGCACATTGTAAACTAAAAACGCGTAGATGAGCAACGTATAAAATTAATGCTGGAAGCCATTTCTTAACGTATATAGGTAGGGCAGTGAGTTCGAGGCAGAAAGTGGAGCAGCACACGGGCTATGAATAATAAAATTAATAATTAAAAAATTGTTAATCCAAACTAGGCAGGACTTGCAGGTTCCGTGCTTGAAAAAAAGGCACGCGGACAGGCTAAACCTAAAAAATTAATAAGAACAAATTTTTTAACGTATGTACGTAGAGGAAGCGAGTGTGACACCGAAAGTGGAGCAGTGCAGACGAGCTAATAAAAAATTGATAATGAAATAATTACTAAATCAAAATAGGCTGGAGAAGGAATTTCTACATTGTAAACCGAAAACGCGTAGATAAGCAACCTATGCAATTGAGAAACAAGAGAGTTTATAATCTAAGTTTACAGTAGCAGCCACTCCGACGCATTGAAGTGGAGCAGCGAAGACGAGATATGAATAATAGAATTAATAATCAAACAATTCTGAAATCAAACTAGGCGGGTGCGGGTTTCGTATCTTGTAAGTGAAGGCACGCAGACAGGCTACCTAAATATTAATGCAGGAAGCAATTTCTAAACGTATGTAGGTTGGGGAGCGATCGAGTTTGATGCAAAAAATGGAGCAGCGCAGACGGACTAAGAAAAAAATTAATAATTAAATAATTTCTAAACCAAAAAAGGCGGAAGATGGAATTTCCATACATTTTTTAATGCAAACGCACAGACGGGTAACCTATGCAATTGAGGAGCAAGATAGTTTTAAATCTACGTAGGTAGTGTGGCAGCCAATTCGACGAAATGAAGTGGAGCAGCGTAGACGAGTCACGGATAATAAAATTAATAATTTGAGAATTCTTAAACCAAACCAGGCGGGGAATGCGAGTTCCGTGCTTGAAAGTGAAGGCACGCAGACAGGCTGCCTATGAAATTAATGCACGAAATAATTTTCAAATGTACGTTGGTAGGGGGGGGGGGGGTCCAAAGTTTAGACGACTCACTTGAAAATTGAAGTCAACTATAGACGTGCTCGGTTTCGATATAAGCTACTGCAGATTGTGCAAAATTTCGAAATTCTAAATTACGAAAATCATATTTTCGAATCTAACAATTCACCTACTGTCCAAAACATCGAATTTCGTCAATACGATTTGAAAAGCAGATATAACTTGTTTCTAATGATTTATTTCGAAATATGTTTATTGTATCCCTATTAAAATTCTATTAATGAAATTCGATGTTTTGGACAGTAGGTGAATTGTTAGATTCAAAAATATTATTTTCGTAATTTAGAATTTCGAAATTTTGCACAATCTGCAGTAGCTTATATCGAAACCGAGCACGTCTATAATTGACTTCAATTTTCAAGTGAGTCGTCTAAACTTTGGACCCCCCCCCCCCGTAGGTAGAGGGAACGAGAAAGCGGAGCAGCGCAGACGGGCTAATAAAAAATCGATAATTAAAGAATTACTAAATCAAAATAGGCTGGAGAAGGAATTTCTACATCGTAAACCGATAACGCGTAGATGGTCAACCTATGCAATTGAGAAACAAGAGAGTTTAAAATCTAAGTTTACAGTAGCAGCCACTCCGACGCAGTGAAGTGAAGGCACGCAGACAGGCTACCTACAAAATGAATGCAGGAAGCAATTTTTAAACGTATGTAGGATGGGAAGCGATCGAGTCTGATGCGAAAAGTGAAGCAGCGCAGACGGACTAATAAAAAAATTAATAAATAAATAATTCCTAAACCAAAAAAGGCAAAGGATGGAAGTTCCATACATTTTTAAATGCAAATGCGCAGGCGGGTAACCTATCCAATTGAGACGCAAGTAGTTTTAAATCAAAGTAGGCAGTGGCAGCCAATTTAAGGCAATGAAGTGGAGCAGCGTAGACGAGCCACGGATAACAAAATTAATAATTTGAGAATTCTTAAAATAAATCAGAATACGAGTTCCGAGCTTGAAAGTAAAGGCACGCAGACAGGCTGCTTATTAAATGAATGCGCGATATTATTTTATAAATGTAGATAGGTAGAGGAAACGAGTTTTTCGCAGAAAGTGGAGCAGCGCAGACGGGCTAATAAAAAATTGATAATTAAATAATTACCAAAACAAAATAGGCTGGGGAAGGAATTTCTTCTTTGTTGCAACCCCACGGTGCAACAAAGGACAACTGAGGACACAGATAGGCATGGCAGCGGGCTTAGGTAGGCAGTGCTATAAAATTCTATACGATACTTGTGACCTAAGTATCTGCCACGGCGTAATTAGGACCCTGGCTACGCTCGGGTCCTAACTCACGCAGTGTAGCAAAGTGCTACCTAGGTCACATGTATCGTAATGTACTATTTTACTAGCCCATCTGCGCTGCTCCACTTTCTGCGTAAAACTCATTTCCTCTACCTACGTACATTTAAAAATTATTTCGCGCATTAATTTAATAGGCAGCCTGTCTGCGTGCCTTCACTTTCAAGCACGGAACTCGCATCCCCCGCCTGGTTTGGTTTAAAAATTCTCAAATTATTAATTTTATTATTTATAGCTCGTTTAAGACGCTGCTCCATTTCATTGCGTTGAATTGGCTGCCACTGCCTACTTAGATTTATAACTATCTTCCTCCTCAATTGCATAGGTTATGCCCATCTACGCATTTTCAGTTTACAATGTGAGAATTCCTTCTCCAGCATATTATGGTTTAGTAATTATTTAATTCTTAATTTTTTTACTAGCCCAGTTGCGCTGCAGCACTTTCTGCGTCAAACTTGCTTCCTCTACCTACATATACGTTTAAAAATTATTTCGCGCATTAATGTTATAGGTAGCCTGTCTGCGTGCCTTCGCTTACAAGCACGGAAATTGCTTCCCCCTCCTATTTGAGTTTAGGAATTATTGAATTATTCATTTTTTATTAGCCCGTCTGCGCGGCTCCAATTTCTGCGTCAAACTCGATTCCTCTACGTACATATGTTTAATAATTATTTGCTTATTCATTGTATAGGTAGCCGATCTGAGTGCTTTTTCGTTTAAGCACGAAACTGGCATCCCCGCCTTCTTTAATTTAAAATTTATTTAATTATTAATTTCAATATTCAGAGCTCATTTGCGCTGCTCCACTGTACTACGTCGAACTGGCTGCCACTACCTACCTAGATTTAAAACTACTTGCCTCTCAATTACAGGGGTTGTCCGTCTACGTGTTTCCAGTTTACAATGTGGAAATTCCTTTCCCAGCCTATTTTGGTTTAGTAATTATTTAATTATTAATTTTAGCATTAATATCCCGATGGGATGCTCCACTTTCTGCGTCAAACTCGTTACCTCTACCGACTTACGTTTAAATATTATTTACTCATGAATTTTATAGGTAGTTCGTCATTGCGTCCTTACTTTTGTGTGTAAATCTCGGTGCCCCGCCCTTTTTGGCTAAGAACTAGTTCTATTTGACTGATAATCTTATTATTTGCCCGACTGCGTACCTCCAATTTTCTGCGTCAAACGGCGTGCCTCCACTTTCAGGTACGGAACTGGCATCCGCCGTCTGTTTTGCTTTAAGTATTATTAAATTATTAATATTATTAATAATAACTCGGTTTTCCTGCCTACTTACGTTTAAAAATCACTACTTGCTTCTTGATTGGATAGGTTGCCCGTCTGCGCGTTTTCAGTTTAATATGTGAATATTCCTGCCCCGCCTTTTTCGATATAGGAATTATCTAATTATGATTTTTTCTATTAGTAGCCCGTCTGCGCTGCTCCACTTTCTGCATCAAACTCGCTTCCCCTATTTACAACTTACGTTTCAAAATTACTTGCTTATTAATTTTATAGGTAGCTAATTGCCAGCGTGGCTTCACTTTCAAGCACGGAACTACCTGCCCCCGCTTATTTTGGTTTGAGAATTATTTAATTAATAATTTTATTAATAATAAGTTAATTATACAGTTCCTATTTTGGTTTAGAAATAATTCGATTACTAACTTCATATAGGTAGCCTGTTTGCACACCATAACTATCGTGCGTTGAATTTGCTTCCCCGCCAGCTATTGTGGTTTAAAAATTATCCGATTCAGTATTAATATTATTCGATAATTGGTATCAGCCTGCGGGTGCACCTCCATTTTATGCGCAAACTCGCCTCTCATGCCTACTTAGGTTTAGGAATTTTTTGAATATTAAATTTATTGTCAGCCTGCCTGGGCGCCTTCCCTCTTGTGCGTATAACTTGCTTTTCCTGCCTAAGTAGAAAGTAGAAGCGTGTTTTTAATTTTCTATGAACACTCTCAATAAAATAAATTATTTCTTCTAGTTATGTTAAAGAGACATGTTTGCAATTTTAGTTATGAATATATATATATATATATATATATATATATATATATATATATATATATATATATATATATATATATATATATATATATATACATATATATATATATATATATATAAATGCTTTATTAGATATAAAATCCATTTTTTTTACAAAATTACATTTCTGAATATATTACATTTTGTCTCTTTTGACGTATCTCCCTCTTTATCTCTTTTCTTTGGCTTCTTGCTATGCCTTCGTGTTTTTGCCAGTGTTTCTGTTTGTGTCGCGTTTTAACTAAATATACAACTAAAAGATCAAATATTATATAAAACTAAAAACAAAAACAATACTATTTCTCTTTTAACTTTAATCGTGTGTTGTGTCTGTGTGTGTTTGTGTCAGTGTTATTCGTCTTCCTTCCAATAGCTTGCATTTCCCTCCTCGCCTTCTTCCTTCTTCTCCTTTATCTCTATCCTTCCTTCTATATCTTTCCATTTCTGTTCCTTTCCATGGGTTTGAAGTTTGCAACGTTGCGATCCAACGAAAATTCGATTTTCGAAAAACCACTTTTTTCCACATGGATGATATAATGTACTACAAATAATGGAAGAATACATCAAAATTGATTAAAATAAATCAATTCCAAACTACCCCCCACCCCTAACACGGAATTCGTAAGATGACCTAAGAGAAAAAAATTCTCTCTTCGCGGCGTTTGGTATTTCCAAACTTTTTATTGCTGGAATTATTTTCTGAGGATACAAAATACCCGAAAAAAAATTAGGAACCAAATCGACTCCCCGGAACACCCCCAAAAAGCTGATTATATAGGGGTAGTAACGGAAAAAAAATTCTCTCTCCGCGGCGTTTGGTATTTCCAAACTTTTTATTGCTGGAATTATTTTCTGAGGATACAAAATACCCGAAAAAAAATTAGGAACCAAATCGACTCCCCGGAACACCCCCAAAAAGCTGATTATATAGGGGTAGTAACGGAAAAAAAATTCTCTCTCCGCGGCGTTTGGTATTTCCAAACTTTTTATTGCTGGAATTATTTTCTGAGGATACAAAATACCCGCAAAAAAATTAGGAACAAAATCGACTCCCCGGAACACCCCCGAAAAGCTGATTATATAGGGGTAGTAACGGAAAAAAAATTCTCTCTCCGCGGCGTTTGGTATTTCCAAACTTTTTATTGCTGGAATTATTTTATGAGTACACAAACTACTCGTAAAAAAATTACGAACCAAATCGAGTACCCGGAAAACCCCCAAACAGCTGATTATATAATCAGATATATAGCGCTCGAGACGGAAAAAAAATTCTCACTGCACGGTGTCTGGCATTTCCAAACTTTTTAAAGCTGAAATTACTTTTTGAGCATAAAAACTCCCTGTAAAAAAATTACGAACCAAATCGACTACCCGGAAACCCCCTAAACAGCAGATTATATAATCAGATATATAGGGGTTGTGACCGAAAAAAAATTCTCTCTCAGCGGCGTTTAGCATTTCCAAACTTTTTATTGCTGGAATTATTTTATGAGCACACAAACTACTCGTAAAAAAATTACGAACCAAATCGACTCCCCGGAAAACCCCCAAACAGCTGATTATATAATCAGATATATAGGGGTCGTGACGCAAAAAAAATTCTCACTGCTCGGTGTCTGGCATTTCCAAACTTTTTAAAGCTGGAATTACTTTTTGAGCATAAAAACTCCCTGTAAAAAAATTACGAACCAAATCGACTCCCCGGAAAACCCCCAAACAGCTGATTATATAATCAGATATATAGGGGTCGTGACGGAAAAAAAATTCTCACTGCTCGGTGTCTGGCATTTCCAAACTTTTTAATGCTGGAATTACTGTTTGAGCATAAGAACTCGCTATAAAAAAATTACGAACCAAATTGACTCCCCGGAAAACCCCCATGGGTTTAAAGTTTGCAACGTTGCGATCCAACGAAAATTCGATTTTCGAAAAACACCTTTTTTCCACATGAATAGCATAATATACTGCAAATAATGGAAGAATACATGAAAATTGATCAAAATAAATCAATTCCAAACTACCCCCACCCCTAACACGCAATTCGTAAGACAACCTAAGAGAACGAAAATTCCATTTTTCTAAAATCAAATTTCTCAGGGAGAATGACACCAGATATTGTAAATAACACAAGAATTCATCAAAAATAATTGATATAAACCGATATCAAATTATCCCCACCCCCAAAACCACCCCAAACGGGTGATTATACAGGGTAGATGTAAAAATGCAATAAAAAAAAATTCTCCCTCGGCGGCTTTGAGATTTTCCAAACCTTTTATTGTAGAAATTACTTTCTAGGAACACAAGCTACATGTAAAAAAATTAAGAAGAAAATAAACTCCCCGGAACATTTCCAAACGGGCCCAAAAATTTGATAATACAGCGAATTTGCAGGAAAAAAAATTCTCACTCGGCGGCTTTGGGCATTTCCAAACTTTTTATCGCGAACATTACTTTCTAGCAGCACAAGCTACATGTAAAAAAATTAAGAAGAAAATAAACTCCCCGGAACATTTCCAAACGGGCCCAAAAAGTTGATAATACAGCGTATTTGCAGGAAAAAAATTCTCACTCGGCGGCTTTGGGCATTTCCAAACTTTTTATCGCGAACATTACTTTCTAGCAGCACAAGCTACATGTAAAAAAATTAAGAAGAAAATAAACTCCCCGGAACATTTCCAAACGGGCCCAAAAAGGTGACAAACAGCGTGTTTGTAAGAAAAAAAAATTCTCCCTCAGCGGCTTTGGGCATTTCCAAACTTTTTATCATGGAAATTACTTTCTAGCAACACAAGCTACATGTAAAAAAATTAAGAAGAAAATAAACTCCCCGGAACATTTCCAAACGGGCCCAAAAAGTTGATAATACAGCGTATTTGCAGGAAAAAAAATTCTCACTCGGCGGCTTTGGGCATTTCCAAACTTTTTATCGCGAACATTACTTTCTAGCAGCACAAGTTACATGTAAAAAATTAAGAAGAAAATAAATTCCCGGAACATTTCCAAACGGGCCCAAAAAGGTGACAAACAGCGTGTTTGTAAGAAAAAAAAATTCTCCCTCAGCGGCTTTGGGCATTTCCAAACTTTTTATCATGGAAATTACTTTCTAGCAACACAAGCTACATGTAAAAAAATTAAGAAGAAAATAAACTCCCCGGAACATTTCCAAACGGGCCCAAAAATTTGATAATACAGCGTATTTGCAGGAAAAAAAATTCTCACTCGGCGGCTTTGGGCATTTCCAAACTTTTTATCGTGGAAATTACTTTCTAGCAACACAAGCTACATGTAAAAAAATTAAGAAGAAAATAAACTCCCCGGAACATTTCCAAACGGGCCCAAAAAGTTGATAATACAGCGTATTTGCAGGAAAAAAAATTCTCACTCGGCGGCTTTGGGCATTTCCAAACTTTTTATCGTGGAAATTACTTTCTAGCAACACAAGCTACATGTAAAAAAATTAAGAAGAAAATAAACTCCCCGGAACATTTCCAAACGGGCCCAAAAAGTTGATAATACAGCGTATTTGCAGGAAAAAAATTCTCACTCGGCGGCTTTGGGCATTTCCAAACTTTTTATCGTGGAAATTACTTTCTAGCAACACAAGCTACATGTAAAAAAATTAAGAAGAAAATAAACTCCCCGGAACATTTCGAAACGGGCCCAAGAAGTTGATAATACAGCGTATTTGCAGGAAAAAAATTCTCACTCGGCGGCTTTGGGCATTTCCAAACTTTTTATCGCGAACATTACTTTCTAGCAGCACAAGCTACATGTAAAAAAATTAAGAAGAAAATAAACTCCCCGGAACATTTCCAAACGGGCCCAAAAAGTTGATAATACAGCGTATTTGCATGAAAAAAAATTCTCACTCGGCGGCTTTGGGCATTTCCAAACTTTTTATCGCGAACATTACTTTCTAGCAGCACAAGTTACATGTAAAAAAATTAAGAAGAAAATAAATTCCCGGAACATTTCCAAACGGGCCCAAAAAGGTGACAAACAGCGTGTTTGTAAGAAAAAAAAATTCTCCCTCAGCGGCTTTGGGCATTTCCAAACTTTTTATCGTGGAAATTACTTTCTAGCAACACAAGCTACATGTAAAAAAATTAAGAAGAAAATAAACTCCCCGGAACATTTCCAAACGGGCCCAAAAATTTGATAATACAGCGTATTTGCAGGAAAAAAATTCTCACTCGGCGGCTTTGGGCATTTCCAAACTTTTTATCGTGGAAATTACTTTCTAGCAACACAAGCTACATGTAAAAAAATTAAGAAGAAAATAAACTCCCCGGAACATTTCCAAACGGGCCCAAAAAGTTGATAATACAGCGTATTTGCAGGAAAAAAAATTCTCACTCGGTGGCTTTGGGCATTTCCAAACTTTTTATCGTGGAAATTACTTTCTAGCAACACAAGCTACATGTAAAAAAATTAAGAAGAAAATAAACTCCCCGGAACATTTCCAAACGGGCCCAAAAAGTTGATAATACAGCGTATTTGCAGGAAAAAAAATTCTCACTCGGCGGCTTTGGGCATTTCCAAACTTTTTATCGTGGAAATTACTTTCTAGCAACACAAGCTACATGTAAAAAAATTAAGAAGAAAATAAACTCCCCGGAACATTTCGAAACGGGCCCAAGAAGTTGATAATACAGCGTATTTGCAGGAAAAAAAATTCTCACTCGGCGGCTTTGGGCATTTCCAAACTTTTTATCGCGAACATTACTTTCTAGCAGCACAAGCTACATGTAAAAAAATTAAGAAGAAAATAAACTCCCCGGAACATTTCCAAACGGGCCCAAAAAGTTGATAATACAGCGTATTTGCATGAAAAAAAATTCTCACTCGGCGGCTTTGGGCATTTCCAAACTTTTTATCGCGAACATTACTTTCTAGCAGCACAAGTTACATGTAAAAAAATTAAGAAGAAAATAAATTCCCCGGAACATTTCCAAACGGGCCCAAAAAGGTGACAAACAGCGTGTTTGTAAGAAAAAAAAATTCTCCCTCAGCGGCTTTGGGCATTTCCAAACTTTTTATCGTGGAAATTACTTTCTAGCAACACAATCTACATGTAAAAAAATTAAGAAGAAAATAAACCCCCCGGAACATTTCCAAACGGGCCCAAAAAGTTGATAATACAGCGTATTTGCAGGAAAAAAAATTCTCACTCGGCGGCTTTGGGCATTTCCAAACTTTTTATCGCGAACATTACTTTCTAGTAGCACAAGTTACATATAAAAAAATTAAGAAGAAAATAAATTCCCCGGAACATTTCCAAACGGGCCCAAAAAGGTGACAAACAGCGTGTTTGTAAGAAAAAAAAATTCTCCCTCAGCGGCTTTGGGCATTTCCAAACTTTTTATCGTGGAAATTACTTTCTAGCAACACAAGCTACATGTAAAAAAATTAAGAAGAAAATAAACTCCCCGGAACATTTCCAAACGGGCCCAAAAAGTTGATAATACAGCGTATTTGCAGGAAAAAAAATTCTCACTCGGCGGCTTTGGGCATTTCCAAACTTTTTATCGCGAACATTACTTTCTAGCAGCACAAGCGACATGTAAAAAAATTAAGAAGAAAATAAACTCCCGGAACATTTCCAAACGGGCCCAAAAGGTGACAAACAGCGTGTTTGTAAGAAAAAAAATTCTCCCTCAGCGGCTTTGGGCATTTCCAAACTTTTTATCGTGGAAATTACTTTCTAGCAACACAAGCTACATGTAAAAAAATTAAGAAGAAAATAAACTCCCCGGAACATTTCCAAACGGGCCCAAAAAGTTGATAATACAGCGTATTTGCAGGAAAAAAAATTCTCACTCGGCGGCTTTGGGCATTTCCAAACTTTTTATCGCGAACATTACTTTCTAGTAGCACAAGCTACATGTAAAAAAATTAAGAAGAAAATAAACTCCCCGGAACATTTCCAAACGGGCCCAAAAAGGTGACAAACAGCGTGTTTGTAAGAAAAAAAAATTCTCCCTCAGCGGCTTTGGGCATTTCCAAACTTTTTATCGTGGAAATTACTTTCTAGCAACACAAGCTACATGTAAAAAAATTAAGAAGAAAATAAACTCCCCGGAACATTTCCAAACGGGCCCAAAAAGTTGCTAATACAGCGTATTTGCAGGAAAAAAAATTCTCACTCGGCGGCTTTGGGCATTTTCAAACTTTTTATCGCGAACATTACTTTCTAGCAGCACAAGCTACATGTAAAAAAATTAAGAAGAAAATAAACTCCCCGGAACATTTCCAAACGGGCCCAAAATTTGATAATACAGCGTATTTGCATGAAAAAAAATTCTCACTCGGCGGCTTTGGGCATTTCCAAACTTTTTATCGCGAACATTACTTTCTAGCAGCACAAGTTACATGTAAAAAAATTAAGAAGAAAATAAATTCCCGGAACATTTCCAAACGGGCCCAAAAGGTGACAAACAGCGTGTTTGTAAGAAAAAAAAATTCTCCCTCAGCGGCTTTGGGCATTTCCAAACTTTTATCGTGGAAATTACTTTCTAGCAAAACAAGCTACATGTAAAAAAACAAAGAAAAAAATAACCTTCCAGGAACATTTCCAAAGAGGCGCAAAAATTTGATAATACAGCGTATTTGCAGGAAAAAAAATTCTCACTCGGCGGCTTTGGGCATTTCCAAACTTTTTATCGCGAACATTACTTTCTAGTAGCACAAGTTACATGTAAAAAAATTAAGAAGAAAATAAATTCCCCGGAACATTTCCAAACGGGCCCAAAAAGGTGACAAACAGCGTGTTTGTAAGAAAAAAACATTCTCCCTCAGCGGCTCTGGGCATTTCCAAACTTTTTATCGTGGAAATTACTTTCTAGCAACACAAGCTACATGTAAAAAAATTAAGAAGAAAATAAACTCCCGGGAACATTTCCAAACGGGCCCAAAAAGGTGACAAACAACGTATTTGCAGGAAAAAAAATTCTCACTCGGCGGCTTTGGGCATTTCCAAACTTTTTATCGCGAACATTACTTTCTAGCAACACAAGCTACATTTAAAAAAATTAAGAAGAAAATACACTCCCCGGAACATTTCCAAACGGGCCCAAAAAGGTGCCAAATAGCGTGTTTGTAAGAAAAAAAAATTCTCCCTCAGCGGCTTTGGGCCTTTCCAAACTTTTTATCGTGGAAATTACTTTCTAGCAACACAAGCTACATGTAAAAAAATTAAGAAGAAAATAAACTCCCGGAACATTTCCAAACGGGCCCAAAAAGTTGATAATACAGCGTATTTGCAGGAAAAAAAATTCTCACTCGGCGGCTTTGGGCATTTCCAAACTTTTTATCGCGAACATTACTTTCTAGTAGCACAAGTTACATGTAAAAAAATTAAGAAGAAAATAAATTCCCCGGAACATTTCCAAACGGGCCCAAAAAGGTGACAAACAGCGTGTTTGTAAGAAAAAAAAATTCTCCCTCAGCGGCTTTGGGCATTTCCAAACTTTTTATCGTGGAAATTACTTTCTAGCAACACAAGGTACATGTAAAAAAATTAAGAAGAAAATAAACTCCCCGGAACATTTCCAAACGGGCCCTAAAAGG
Source organism: Torymus aiolomorphi (assembly GCA_036365515.1). NCBI lineage: Eukaryota > Metazoa > Arthropoda > Insecta > Hymenoptera > Torymidae > Torymus > Torymus aiolomorphi. Next base: position 180,085,213 of record CM070875.1, read on the forward strand.
TGACAAACAGCGTATTTGCACGAAAAAAAATTCTCACTCGGCGGCTTTGGGCATTTCCAATCTTTTTATCGCGAACATTACTTTCTAGCAGCACAAGCTACATGTAAAAAAATTAAGAAGAAAATAAACTCCCCGGAACATTTCCAAACGGGCCCAAAAAGGTGACAAATAGCGTGTTTGTAAGAAAAAAAAATTCTCCCTCAGCGGCTTTGGGCATTTCCAAACTTTTTATCGTGGAAATTACTTTCTAGCAACACAAGCTACATGTAAAAAAATTAAGAAGAAAATAAACTCCCGGAACATTTCCAAACGGGCCCAAAAAGTTGATAATACAGCGTATTTGCAGGAAAAAAATTCTCACTCGGCGGCTTTGGGCATTTCCAAACTTTTTATCGCGAACATTACTTTCTAGCAGCACAAGCTACATGTAAAAAAATTAAGAAGAAAATAAACTCCCGGAACATTTCCAAACGGGCCCAAAAGGTGACAAACAGCGTGTTTGTAAGAAAAAAAAATTCTCCCTCAGCGGCTTTGGGCATTTCCAAACTTTTTATCGTGGAAATTACTTTCTACCAACACAAGCTACATGTAAAAAAATTAAGAAGAAAATAAACTCCCCGGAACATTTCCAAACGGGCCCAAAAAGTTGTAAATACAGCGTATTTGCAGGAAAAAAAATTCTCACTCGGCGGCTTTGGGCATTTCCAAACTTTTTATCACGAACATTACTTTCTAGCAGCACAAGCTACATGTAAAAAAATTAAGAAGAAAATAAACTCCCCGGAACATTTCCAAACGGGCCCAAAAAGGTGACAAACAGCGTGTTTGTAAGAAAAAAAAATTCTCCCTCAGCGGCTTTGGGCATTTCCAAACTTTTTATCATGGAAATTACTTTCTAGCAACACAAGCTAAATGTAAAAAAATTAAGAAGAAAATAAACTCCCCGGAACATTTCCAAACGGGCCCAAAAAGTTGCTAATACAGCGTATTTGCAGGAAAAAAAATTCTCACTCGGCGACTTTGGGCATTTCCAAACTTTTTATCGTGGAAATTACTTTCTAGCAACACAAGCTACATGAAAAAATTAAGAAGAAAATAAACTCACCGGACCATTTCCAAACGGGCACAAAAAGTTGATAATACAGCGTATTTGCAGGAAAAAAATTCTCACTCGGCGGCTTTGGGAATTTGCAAACTTTTTATCGTGGAAATTACTTTCTAGCAACACAAGCTACATGTAAAAAAAATTAAGAAGAAAATAAACTCCCGGAACATTTCCAAACGGGCCCAAAAAGTTGATAATACAGCGTATTTGCAGGAAAAAAATTCTCACTCGGCGGCTTTGGGCATTTCCAAACTTTTTATCGTGGAAATTACTTTCTAGCAACACAAGCTACATGTAAAAAAATTAAGAAGAAAATAAACTCCCCGGAACATTTCGAAACGGGCCCAAGAAGTTGATAATACAGCGTATTTGCAGGAAAAAAAATTCTCACTCGGCGGCTTTGGGCATTTCCAAACTTTTTATCGCGAACATTACTTTCTAGCAGCACAAGCTACATGTAAAAAAATTAAGAAGAAAATAAACTCTCCGGAACATTTCCAAACGGGCCCAAAAAGTTGATAATACAGCGTATTTGCATGAAAAAAAATTCTCACTCGGCGGCTTTGGGCATTTCCAAACTTTTTATCGCGAACATTACTTTCTAGCAGCACAAGTTACATGTAAAAAATTAAGAAGAAAATAAATTCCCGGAACATTTCCAAACGGGCCCAAAAGGTGACAAACAGCGTGTTTGTAAGAAAAAAAAATTCTCCCTCAGCGGCTTTGGGCATTTCCAAACTTTTTATCGTGGAAATTACTTTCTAGCAACACAAGCTACATGTAAAAAAATTAAGAAGAAAATAAACTCCCCGGAACATTTCCAAACGGGCCCAAAAATTTGATAATACAGCGTATTTGCAGGAAAAAAAATTCCACTCGGCGGCTTTGGGCATTTCCAAACTTTTTATCGTGGAAATTACTTTCTAGCAACACAAGCTACATGTAAAAAAATTGAGAAGAAAATAAACTCCCCGAAACATTTCCAAACGGACACAAAAAGTTGATAATACAGCGTATTTGCAGGAAAAAAAATTCTCACTCGGTGGCTTTGGGCATTTCCAAACTTTTTATCGTGGAAATTACTTTCTAGCAACACAAGCTACATGTAAAAAAATTAAGAAGAAAATAAACTCCCCGGAACATTTCCAAACGGGCCCAAAAAGTTGATAATACAGCGTATTTGCAGGAAAAAAAATTCTCACTCGGCGGCTTTGGGCATTTCCAAACTTTTTATCGTGGAAATTACTTTCTAGCAACACAAGCTACATGTAAAAAAATTAAGAAGAAAATAAACTCCCCGGAACATTTCGAAACGGGCCCAAGAAGTTGATAATACAGCGTATTTGCAGGAAAAAAAATTCTCACTCGGCGGCTTTGGGCATTTCCAAACTTTTTATCGCGAACATTACTTTCTAGCAGCACAAGCTACATGTAAAAAAATTAAGAAGAAAATAAACTCCGCGGAACATTTCCAAACAGGCCCAAAAAGTTGATAATACAGCGTATTTGCATGAAAAAAATTCTCACTCGGCGGCTTTGGGCATTTCCAAACTTTTTATCGCGAACATTACTTTCTAGCAGCACAAGTTACATGTAAAAAAATTAAGAAGAAAATAAATTCCCCGGAACATTTCCAAACGGGCCCAAAAAGGTGACAAACAGCGTGTTTGTAAGAAAAAAAAATTCTCCCTCAGCGGCTTTGGGCATTTCCAAACTTTTTATCGTGGAAATTACTTTCTAGCAACACAATCTACATGTAAAAAAATTAAGAAGAAAATAAACCCCCCGGAACATTTCCAAACGGGCCCAAAAAGTTGATAATACAGCGTATTTGCATGAAAAAAAATTCTCACTCGGCGGCTTTGGGCATTTCCAAACTTTTTATCGCGAACATTACTTTCTAGCAGCACAAGTTACATGTAAAAAAATTAAGAAGAAAATAAATTCCCCGGAACATTTCCAAACGGGCCCAAAAAGGTGACAAACAGCGTGTTTGTAAGAAAAAAAAATTCTCCCTCAGCGGCTTTGGGCATTTCCAAACTTTTTATCGTGGAAATTACTTTCTAGCAACACAAGCTACATGTAAAAAAATTAAGAAGAAAATAAACTCCCCGGAACATTTCCAAACGGGCCCAAAAAGGTGACAAACAGCGTATTTGCAGGAAAAAAAATTCTCACTCGGCGGCTTTGGGCATTTCCAAACTTTTTATCGCGAACATTACTTTCTAGCAACACAAGCTACATTTAAAAAAATTAAGAAGAAAATAAACTCCCCGGAACATTTCCAAACGGGCCCAAAATGTGACAAATAGCGTGTTTGTAAGAAAAAAAAATTCTTCCTCAGCGGCTTTGGGCATTTCCAAACTTTTTATCGTGGAAATTACTTTCTAGCAACACAAGCTACATGTAAAAAAATTAAGAAGAAAATAAACTCCCCGGAACATTTCCAAACGGGCCCAAAAAGTTGATAATACAGCGTATTTGCAGGAAAAAAATTCTCACTCGGCGGCTTTGGGCATTTCCAAACTTTTTATCGCGAACATTCCTTTCTAGCAGCACAAGCTACATGTAAAAAAATTAAGAAGAAAATAAACTCCCCGGAACATTTCCAAACGGGCCCAAAAAGGTGACAAATAGCGTGTTTGTAAGAAAAAAAAATTCTCCCTCAGCGGCTTTGGGCATTTCCAAACTTTTTATCGTGGAAATTACTTTCTAGCAACACAAGCTACATGTAAAAAAATTAAGAAGAAAATAAACTCCCCGGAACATTTCCAAACGGGCCCAAAAAGTTGATAATACAGCGTATTTGCAGGAAAAAAAATTCTCACTCGGCGGCTTTGGGCATTTCCAAACTTTTTATCGCGAACATTACTTTCTAGCAGCACAAGCTACATGTAAAAAAATTAAGAAGAAAATAAACTCCCCGGAACATTTCCAAACGGGCCCAAAAAGTGACAAACAGCGTGTTTGTAAGAAAAAAAATTCCTCCCTCAGCGCCTTTGGGCATTTCCAAACTTTTTATCGTGGAAATTCCTTTCTAGCAACACAAGCTACATGTAAAAAAATTAAGAAGAAAATAAACTCCCGGAACATTTCCAAACGGGCCCAAAAAGTTGATAATACAGCGTATTTGCAGGACAAAACATTCCCACTCGGCGGCTTTGGACATTTCCAAACTTTTTAACACGAACATTACTTTCTAGCAGCACAAGCTACATGTAAAAAAATTAAGAAGAAAATAAACTCCCCGGAACATTTCCAAACGGGCCCAAAAAGGTGACAAACAGCGTGTTTGTAAGAAAAAAAATTCTCCCTCAGCGGCTTTGGGCATTTCCAAACTTTTTATCGTGGAAATTACTTTCTAGCAACACAAGCTACATGTAAAAAAATTAAGAAGAAAATAAACTCCCCGGAACATTTCCAAACGGGCCCAAAAAGTTGATAATACAGCGTATTTGCAGGAGAAAAAATTCTCACTCGGCGGCTTTGGGCATTTCCAAACTTTTTATCGCGAACATTACTTTCTAGCAGCACAAGCTACATGTAAAAAAATTAAGAAGAAAATAAACTCCCCGGAACATTTCCTAACGGGCCCAAAAAGGTGACAAACAGCGTGTTTGTAAGAAAAAAAAATTCTCCCTCAGCGGCTTTGGGCATTTCCAAACTTTTTATCGTGGAAATTACTTTCTAGCAACACAAGCTACATGTAAAAAAATTAAGAAGAAAATAAACTCCCCGGAACATTTCCAAACGGGCCCAAAAAGTTGCTAATACAGCGTATTTGCAGGAAAAAAAATTCTCACTCGGCGGCTTTGGGCATTTTCAAACTTTTTATCGCGAACATTACTTTCTAGCAGCACAAGCTACATGTAAAAAAATTAAGAAGAAAATAAACTCCCCGGAACATTTCCAAACGGGCCCAAAATTTGATAATACAGCGTATTTGCATGAAAAAAAATTCTCACTCGGCGGCTTTGGGCATTTCCAAACTTTTTATCGCGAACATTACTTTCTAGCAGCACAAGTTACATGTAAAAAAATTAAGAAGAAAATAAATTCCCCGGAACATTTCCAAACGGGCCCAAAAAGGTGACAAACAGCGTGTTTGTAAGAAAAAAAAATTCTCCCTCAGCGGCTTTGGGCATTTCCAAACTTTTTATCGTGGAAATTACTTTCTAGCAACACAAGCTACATGTAAAAAAATTAAGAAGAAAATAAACTCCCCGGAACATTTCCAAACAGGCCCAAAAATTTGATAATACAGCGTATTTGCAGGAAAAAAAATTCTCACTCGGCGGCTTTGGGCATTTCCAAACTTTTTATCGCGAACATTACTTTCTAGTAGCACAAGTTACATGTAAAAAAATTAAGAAGAAAATAAATTCCCCGGAACATTTCCAAACGGGCCCAAAAAGGTGACAAACAGCGTGTTTATAAGAAAAAAAAATTCTCCCTCAGCGGCTTTGGGCATTTCCAAACTTTTTATCGTGGAAATTACTTTCTAGCAACACAAGCTACATGTAAAAAAATTAAGAAGAAAATAAACTCCCCGGAACATTTCCAAACGGGCCCAAAAAGGTGACAAACAGCGTATTTGCAGGAAAAAAAATTCTCACTCGGCGGCTTTGGGCATTTCCAAACTTTTTATCGCGAACATTACTTTCTAGCAACACAAGCTACATTTAAAAAAATTAAGAAGAAAATAAACTCCCCGGAACATTTCCAAACGGGCCCAAAAAGGTGACAAATAGCGTGTTTGTAAGAAAAAAAAATTCTCCCTCAGCGGCTTTGGGCATTTCCAAACTTTTTATCGTGGAAATTACTTTCTAGCAACACAAGCTACATGTAAAAAAATTAAGAAGAAAATAAACTCCCCGGAACATTTCCAAACGGGCCCAAAAAGTTGATAATACAGCGTATTTGCAGGAAAAAAAATTCTCACTCGGCGGCTTTGGGCATTTCCAAACTTTTTATCGCGAACATTACTTTCTAGTAGCACAAGTTACATGTAAAAAAATTAAGAAGAAAATAAATTCCCCGGAACATTTCCAAACGGGCCCAAAAAGGTGACAAACAGCGTGTTTGTAAGAAAAAAAAATTGTCCCTCAGCGGCTTTGGGCATTTCCAAACTTTTTATCGTGGAAATTACTTTCTAGCAACACAAGCTACATGTAAAAAAATTAAGAAGAAAATAAACTCCCCGGAACATTTCCAAACGGGCCCAAAAAGGTGACAAACAGCGTATTTGCAGGAAAAAAAATTCTCACTCGGCGGCTTTGGGCATTTCCAATCTTTTTATCGCGAACATTACTTTCTAGCAGCACAAGCTACATGTAAAAAAATTAAGAAGAAAATAAACTCCCCGGAACATTTCCAAACGGGCCCAAAAAGGTGACAAATAGCGTGTTTGTAAGAAAAAAAAATTCTCCCTCAGCGGCTTTGGGCATTTCCAAACTTTTTATCGTGGAAATTACTTTCTAGCAACACAAGCTACATGTAAAAAAATTAAGAAGAAAATAAACTCCCCGGAACATTTCCAAACGGGCCCAAAAAGTTGATAATACAGCGTATTTGCAGGAAAAAAAATTCTCACTCGGCGGCTTTGGGCATTTCCAAACTTTTTATCACGAACATTACTTTCTAGCAGCACAAGCTACATGTAAAAAAATTAAGAAGAAAATAAACTCCCCGGAACATTTCCAAACGGGCCCAAAAAGGTGACAAACAGCGTGTTTGTAAGAAAAAAAAATTCTCCTTCACCGGCTTTGGGCATTTCCAAACTTTTTATCGTGGAAATTACTTTCTAGCAACACAAGCTACATGTAAAAAAATTAAGAAGAAAATAAACTCCCCGGAACATTTCCAAACGGGCCCAAAAAGTTGATAATACAGCGTATTTGCAGGAGAAAAAATTCTCACTCGGCGGCTTTGGGCATTTCCAAACTTTTTATCGCGAACATTACTTTCTAGCAGCACAAGCTACATGTAAAAAAATTAAGAAGAAAATAAACTCCCCGGAACATTTCCTAACGGGCGCAAAAAGGTGACAAACAGCGTGTTTGTAAGAAAAGAAAATTCTCCCTCAGCGGCTTTGGGCATTTCCAAACTTTTTATCGTGGAGATTAGTTTCTAGCAACAGAAGCTACATGTAAAAAAATTAAGAAGAAAATAAACTCCCGGAACATTTCCAAACGGGCCCAAAAAGGTGACAAACAGCGTGTTTGTAAGAAAAAAAATTCTCCTCAGCGGCTTTGGGCATTTCCAAACTTTTTATCGTGGTAATTACTTTCTAGCAACACAAGCTACATGTAAAAAAATTAAGAAGAAAATAAACTCCCCGGAACATTTCCAAACGGGCCCAAAAAGTTGATAATACAGCGTATTTGCAGGAAAAAAAATTCTCACTCGGCGGCTTTGGGCATTTCCAAACTTTTTATCGCGAACATTACTTTCTAGCAGCACAAGCTACATGTAAAACAATTAAGAAGAAAATCGACTCCCCGGAACACCCCCAAGCAGCTGATTATAAATTCAGGTATATAGGGGACGTGACCGAAGAAAAATTCTCTCTCAGCGACGTTTGGCATTTCCAAACGTTTTATAGCTGAAATTATTTTATGAGCACACAAACTACTCGTAAAAAAATTATGAACCAAATCGACTACCCGGAAAAACCCCAAACAGCTGATTGTATAATCAGATATATAGGGGTCGTGACGCAAAAAAAATTCTCACTGCTCGGTGTCTGGCATTTCCAAACTTTTTAAAGCTGGAATTACTTTTTGAGCATAAAAACTCCCTGTAAAAAAATTACGAACCAAATCGACTCCCCGGAAAACCCCCAAACAGCTGATTATATAATCAGATATATAGGGGTCGTGACGAAAAAAAAATTCTCACTGCTCGGTGTCTGGCATTTCCAAACTTTTTAATGCTGGAATTACTGTTTGAGCATAAGAACTCGCTATAAAAAAATTACGAACCAAATTGACTCCCCGGAAAACCCCCAAACAGCTTTTTATATAGGGGTCGTGACTGAAAAAAAATTCTCTCTCAGCGGCGCTTGGCATTTCCAAACTTTTTATTGCTGGAATTATTTTATGAGCACACAAACTACTCGTAAAAAAATTACGAACCAAATCGACTCCCCGGTAAACCCCCAAACAGCTGATTATATAGGGGTCGTGACGGAAAAAAAATTCTCTCTCAGCGGCGCTTGTCATTTCCAAACTTGTTATAGCTGAAATTATTTTATGAGCACACAAACTACTCGTAAAAAAATTACGAACCAAATCGACTCCCCGGAAAACCCCCAAACAGCTTATTATATAATCTGATATATAGGGGTTGTGACGGAAAAAAAAATTCTCACTGCTCGGTGTCTTGCATTTCCAAACTTTTTAATGCTGGAATTACTTTTTGAGCATAAGAACTCCCTATAAAAAAATTACGAACCAAATCGACTCCCCGGAAAACCCCCAAACAGCTGATTATATAGGGCTCGTGACGGAAAAAAATTCTCTCTCAGCGGCGTTTTGCATTTCCAAACTTTTTATTGCTGAAATTATTTTATGAGCACACAAAGTACCTGTAAAAAAATTACGAACCAAATCGACTTTCTGGAAAACCCCCAAACTGCCGATTATATAGGGGTTGTGACAAAAAAAAAAATCTGATTCCGCGGCGTCTGGCATTTCCAAACTTTTTAAAGCTGGAATTACTTTTTGAGCATAAAAACTCCCTGTAAAAGAATTATGAACCAAATCGACTCAAAATAAAAAAACGGTCAATAATCAGTCATTTTTTATGTTTTTCGTGTCCTCTTTCAATTGATATATTTATTAATATGAACAGGGGCCCACTTACGATCGTTGCACAATTTGTTTAACTTTTTTGTTTGCCAAAAACTTTAATTTGAGCCCTGGTAGGTCGGTGTGCTATGAAAATTTTTTAAGGTGGCTCCAGCGGTCTAGTAGACCTAAAGCTATGAACATTTTTTACAAAAATTCATTTACACATTCGAATCTGAAAACTAATATGACACGAAGCAGAGTTCTGAACATAACGGGAAATATTTTTGTTAGAGAATTTCCAATTTTGCAAAAGTATGTTTTGTGCATTAAAAAAAAAAATCAATATCAAATACAAATCTTTTTTGTTTTTCATTCAATTTTAATTTGCAAGGTCTCATTTTCTTCCTTTTTAAATTTCAGGGGAAGTCGCCGATATCAAAATTGAAAAATTTTCAGAACCTGCAAAGTTATATGCATTTGTTTGTAAAATTCAGTGACAAATCTGCAAACAATACAAACAAGATAGGTTAGCGTGCAGGCAAGCGTAGCGCGCTCTGTTTTAGAATCTAGTTCCTATTGTAAAAAGGTGATAGTGATTATTATCGAATTGAAGCTTACAGAGCCAACTTCAGAGCGTTGTCAAAAAATTTCATTTGCGAATTCAGTAGGTAAGATAGGTTCGTGTTCAGGCGCGCGTAGCACGCTCTGCTTTAGAATCTAGTACGGGTAAAAAGTAGGGGTATACAAGTACTCGGCTTGGCGTGTTTGAACTGTATCGAGCTTTTTCTTCGAACTTGAATCGAGTACATTATACTTCGAACTGCTCGAGTCAGATTGAACTACTCGGACCAACTCGAACTACTCGAATGAAGTCGAGCTACTCGAATTAAGTAGTTCGATCTAGATAGAACCAGCTGGCTCTCTTAGTAACTTATAATATTATATACTTAATTAGCTGAATGTAATTTGTTTTTGGATTTAGCTACTACTTAGCGATAATAATTATAATTATCCTAAGATTACTTATAATTATCTATAATTTTTTATTTATAATTCTTTTATAATTTATTCACTACTATGCACTGGAAGTTGGAAGTGTTCTATAATTTCAAACCACTCGATCAAAGTTCGAACTACTCGAACTATTTCTAACTACTCAATATATCAAGTAAAACATTTGATTCGACTTGAGTTCGTCGAGTTGAGTTTATAGAGCAAATAGTTCGGATCTTCGAGTAGTCGTGCACCCCTAGTAAAAAATTACTGACATTTGTCAATACGTATTGATTAAATTTTCAGGGAAAGGCTAGCATCCTTATCTATACCTATATCATTTCCAAAGATATTCCCTAAGTATTGGTATTTGTTACTCGTAAAGAAAATTATTTTATAAACGTGAGTGTGCAACGAACCTCCACAAGTTTCCTATTTAAAAATTACTAATACCAATGTGTACCTAAAGTATAATTTTTTTTCTGTCAACTGCTTTATATATGCGATGCAACGATGCAAACTTCAGACCCATTTATATATAAAGACAAGAAAAACACGTTTTACTAATTTGCTTACTGTTTTTATGTGATATAATCAATTTTTCTTCAAGATGCAATAGTTTCTTACAAACAAAAAAGTTTTTTTTATAACGGACTAATAGTATTTAATTTTAATTTTTATAAAAATGCAGCGTCGCGGAGATAATATTTTTGTTAATAGTAGGTACATCGTATCCAATCACATTTACCGAAAATTTGACAAGAGTTGATAGCCTAAAAAAGTTGGTACAGCGTTTTTTTACCATATTCTGGCTGTTTTTTTTATTAACGTTTATAAGTATAAAATTGTCTTGAGTACGCGGAGGAAATATCTAAATTCTGATGCCCCACGAGCGTATCCTTGCATTATAGTGAGTTCTATGTAGTGGAACATGTTACTGGATGTGGATTATATAAATATTTACTTGACTTATAGTTAGCTAAATATGTGAGAACCATAGATGTATCACAGTACTATAAAAGTTATTTCCCTCCTACCTCTCGAAAAAAATTAAAAATTTTTTTAAAGGCACATCTGCAGGACAAAGTTTTCTTGTTCCTTAAGCCTTTCTGAATGTCAACAAAATTATTTACTTTGAAATCTAAAATTAAGAATAATTTTGTCTTTTTCTAATCGACGACACCTTATAAATACTGGCATCTACCTATTTGATCTTTGCAAGAATAATTATCTACACTGAAATTATTACTTTAAAAGTTACAGTTTTCTAAGTGATAAACGTTATTACAATTATAACTTCCTATAATAATTTGCTACTAGCGATAATTCAAATAATATCTGAAAATATTAAATATCAATTTTTTTCAATCATCACATCAGCTTAACGTATTTCTTATAATTTTTAAATAAAAAATTAAATGGGATGACTGATGTTCCTTATTCACTTATTTACTTTAATTACAATATGCATTACGTAAAGCTGATATGATGATTAAAAAATATTGATATTTTATATTTTCAGATATTTATTGAATTATCGCCTGCAACAAATTATTATGGGAAGTTATAATTGTAATAACGATTATTCCTTAGAAAACTGTAACTTTTAAAGTAATAATTTCAGTGTAGATAATTATTCTTGCAAGATCAAAAAGGTAGATGCCAGTATTTATAAGTGTCGTCATTTAGAAAAAGACGAAATTATCTTTAATTTTTAGATTTAAAAGTATATAATTTTTTTCGCATTCAGAAAGGCTTAAAGAACAAGAAAGTTTGTCTAGTAGATGTGCCTTCAAAATTAAATATCTTTTCCAAGTTTCGTCATTTAAAAAAAAAGTGAAACTTCTTATTAATGCAAAATTGACTTATAAGTTTCGACGAAAAATGATACTATTAAATTGAGCTTGTACATACTTTTTTAACATTCAGAAAAACTTTGTCCTGTAGATGTGCCTTCAAAGAAATTTTTTATTTTTATCGAGACATAAGAGGGAAATAACTTTTATAGTACTGTGACATATCTATGGTTCTCAGATATTTAGCTAAGTCAAGCAAATATTTATATAATCCACTTCCAGTAACATGTTCCACTACATAGAACTTACTATTATGCAAGGATAAGCTCATGGGACATCAGAAGAGGCCTAAATTTAGATATTTCCTCCGTACTGAAGACATTTTATACTTTTAAACGTTGCTAAAAAAAACTGCCAGAATATGGTAAAAAACGCTGTACCAATTTATTTAAGCTATCAACTCTTGTTAAATTTTCGGTAAATTTGATTTTGGATACGGTGTGCCTACTATTAACAAAAATATTATCTCCGCGATGCTGCATGTTTATCAAAATTAAAATTAAATACTATTTGTCCGTTATGAAAAAAATTTTTTGTTTTTATAAGTTTCTAAAAATACGTTCTAAAGATGGGTCTGAAGTTTGCACCGTTGGAATGCAACGAAATAATTTCTTACAATTAATTTAAGTTATTAAACAATGGAAATTTCATCTAAACCTTTGTTAGAAAGTTATTTTATTTTATAAAACACTAAATCTACACACAAAATTAATATTAATTAGTATAACCATGAAGAAAAATGTTTTTTTTTATTTCGTTGCACTCCAACGTTGCGAACTTCAGACCCATTTCTAAAGAACGTGATGTCGATGCGCCCCTCGTCGAAGAAATCATAATTTGTTCGGGGGACACATAAAGAGCGGGAAATAGGTGGGAAGTATATGTAGTAGAAAAGAAGAAATTTATATTTTTTATAATTTTTTATATAATTTTTTATAATTTGAGGATATTTCTTCGGGTGGGAAGAAGAAGGTTCTATCTCAACGGAGCGCGTGAAAAGGTCCTATCTCAGTAGAGTCCCACCTTCTTACGCGCTCGTCTGGAATAGGACCTTTTCACGCGATTCGCCGAGATAGAATCTTCTCCCCACCCGATGATCACTTTTGTTTTAAAGATTTTTTCATAACGAATCCTAGTTCAATGAATTTATTTATTCAATATATCGACGACTGAGCGGAACAAGGTCGTATCTATCTCACCGCGTGGATGAAGAACGTCGTATCTCAGCGCGCGGACGAAGAGCGTCGTATCTCACCGCGCGGACGAAGAACATCGTATCTCACCGCGCGAATGAAGAATATCGTATCTCACCGCGCGGACGATGAACGTCGTATCTCGGCGTTCTTGCGACGTACACGGCCAGTATACGGCGAGATACGATGTTTTTTGTCCGCGCGCCGAGATATTTTATCCGCGCGGAGAGATACGACGTTCTTCGTCCGGGCGGTGAGATACGACGTTCTTCGTCCGCGTGGTGAGATACGATGTTCTTTATCCGCGCGCTGAGATACGACGTTCTTCATCTGCGCAGTGAGATATGACGTTCTTCGTCCGCGCGGTGAGATACAACGTTCTTCGTCCGCGCGCTGAAATACAACCTTGTTCCGCGCAGCCGTCGATATATTCACGCGCCAATAACCATGTAAAAAATTTGTGAATTTGACTTTTGACATAAACCTTTGTATTTTTAATTTGCAATTTAATAATTACGATTTTTCCCCGTAAATGTTTTCAAATATAATTTTATATATACTTTTCAATAATGTATTTATGCAAAATCAAATATGCACATAGAATGCAATTTTATATTAAAATATATTCATTTAAAAAATTATTTTATGTAATTTATCTATTCTAAAATATGATTTTTCAAATTATTAAAATTTCAACTCCACTAGAGTAATAAATGTGTATAATATAATAACATTTTTTTATATTATAGACTATAATTAATTATATTTCAGAGGAATATGGTGTTCTGATTACATCAAACAACTGCAAACTGTAAAATCGTTTAGGCTCATCATCCTAGCCCGTATGGATTTTGACTTGAGATTGTCGTTTTAGTTTCTTTGCGTCTAAATAAACCAATTAACGGCTTTTTTGCGCATCGCCGAATTGTTTTTTCGTGTTGTAAATCGTACTTTCGGTTATAGAGTTAAGCGATATTCTAATTATTCTCTGAATAAAAATGTTTTTTAAATTTTATCGCACCGTAAGATAATTGGAAATTTTACTCTTACTGTTGAGGTATTTGATTGTTGATTAACATTTAATCAATAATATATTAGGCCTTAGAGAGTAGGAATATGTATTATGAGAGAGTTATATATATAGTTTTCAAAAGCGCTTATAATCCGAACGTATACGAGCTCGCAACAATAACAAAGCCGACGAAAGTCGGAGCGCGGCGAAACATAAACACTCGGCCGGTCGAGCGAGCCGCAAGCTATAGGTATAGTTAGAATCTATAGCGGCCGAGCCCAGCAGCGCGAGAGCCGCGGAGAGAGAGAGATAGCTAGCTGCCACAGAGACGTAGAGAGCGCAGACAACGGGCAACAGTAGAGCCTGTGCTCGAGGTGCGGCGACGGCGCGGCGCACGCCGGAGAGCCAAGCGCCTACAGTATATATAGTCTAGGAGCTGGGTACCGTCCCATATGCAATATGTCCCCGGATAAAAACAGTTGTTTCTTATAGATTTTGACCCGTACAATCCGAATATCGAGGTTAAAATTCGAAAAAAGTGGTAGAAATTGTTTAAAATGCAATTGTTTAAACAAATAATAATAAATATTTTTTTTGCCCCAGAGTATTTTTTTCCTAAAACTTTAGCTCATTTTAAAGAACACGTCTATTTGCAAAATCTCTATAAACTCAAAATTTGAAAAGTTATGAATTTTTGAAATTTGATTTTTACGTTTTTTTTGCAACTTTGATTAATAATAACTTTGAAAAAAATGAACTTTTTTTAAAATGAAAGTTTCCTCTTATTCTTTGAGATAAAAACCACCATATTCATTTGCATTATTTTAAGTTTTCTGTTATTAACTATTTATTTCGTTATTTAACAAAAGCTAATTTTTCGATATTTCCTAGCGCTATTTCAGTATACAGTTGGAGTAATGCGCGTATTCAGGGATTTTCAAAATCATTATATTTGAAAGTTAAACCAATACTTGACAATTGGTACGATGGCAAATCAATTTGAATGTTTAATAAATAAACAACTTATTGTTTAAACCAACAAAAAATCAATATTTAATTTAAATATAAATACATGAATAAAAATTCATAACTAAGTAAAATATAATATTATTCAAATTTATTTTTACAAGTTTCATTTTTCTGACAAAAACAGAAGGAACAGCATGGAATTGCTACTCGAACACAACAACATGAGTTTTTGATGCATGCTTTACATTGGCAGTTCGGTACAAAATCATCTATAGGTGGTAATAAAATTAAAACTTTTTGTGGAGGACCAATAATAATATTATATTTTACTTAGTTATTCATTTTTATACATGTATTTATATTTTTTATTTTAAATAAAATATTTGTTTTTAATTTAATTATTAATGTTTTATTAATGTATTAATTATTTCGTAACATTACCTTAATTTTATATTTTTGAGTAAACGAACTGTAATATATTATTATGTATTAAAAAGTCATATGTTCATCATTTTTTTTTTTTTTTTAAACAATAAGTTGTTTATTTAGTAAACATTAAAATTGATTTGCCATCGCACCAATTGTCAAGTATCGGTTTAACTTTCAAATATAATGATTTTGAAAATCCCTGAATGCGCGCTTTACTCCAACTATATACTGAAATAGCCGCTAGGAAATTTTTTGTATTAGATAAAATTAAGCTTGAGAAAAGCACGCAGAAGTTGCAAACAGCAATTGACTGAAGGAGAAGGGAGGCGGGACCTACCGAGTGCGGTTGCAGCGTCGGCGGCATTGTTGTTATGTCAGCGTGCGCGTGGACTGAGTGTCTTTGCCGCTGGCGAGCCGTTTTTCAGTTTCTAGCGATTCTAGCTAGCCCAGGCGCCGCAAAAGTTTTCGCTTCTGTTTCCTTTCTATACCGGCTGTTGCAATTGAATAAAGTAACCATCGTTTTTTATAGATTTTGATTCGTAAAATCTAAATTTCTAGTTTACAATTTATCAAAATGGCAGGAACCTTGATTTAAATGCATTTGTTTAAACAAAAACGCCATTTAAACAAATAAAAACAATCTTTTGAGATCAGAATAATTTTTTCTTGAAAATTTAGGCAATTTTAAAATTAAAATGTTGCATTCAACATATACGAAAAACCAATATTCAAAGAGTTATAGATTTTTAAATATTAATCTTCAGTATTTAAGAGATTTTGAATAATAGTCACAAAATTAAACATCAAGTAAAAATTATTACGGTTACTTATCGTTTACCATCTAAAAAGAGATGTGCATGTTTAATATTACTTTGTATCATAAATAATTATTCACATTAATATATGAGTAAATCTCAGGAACTCTTAACTTTTTGGGAATTCCAATGTTTGAGCGCTAAAAAATGAGTTAAAGCTCAAAATGTTTGCCTTTAAAAAAAAAAAAAAAGAAACAATTATAAATAAGAGTAAAGAATCTAGCTACGTACACAAAATTAAAAAAAAAGGTCGACATTCAGTCATTTTTTATGTTGTTCATGTCCCTTTCCAATCAATATATTTATTTAATGGGAACAGGAACACACTTACGATCGTTGCACAATTTGTTTAGCTTTCTTTGTTTGCCAAAACCTTTAATTTGAGCCCTGGTAGGTTGATGTGCTGTGAAAATTAGCCCAAATATAAGATTTTTAATTTTCTAAATTTTTTAAGAAATTTCAGGGGGAAAAAGTTACTGACATTTGTCAATGCGTATTGATTAAATTTTCAAGGGGAAGCCTTTCGATATCTATATCGTGGGCAAAGATACTCCCTAAATATAGGTATTTGTTACTCGTAAAGAAAATTATTTTATAAACGTAAGTTTGCAGCGAACCTCCACAAGTTTCCTATTTAAAAAATTAGTAATGCCAATGTGTAGCTAAAGCATAATTTGTCTGTCAACTGCTTTAGAGAGAGAAGAAAACCAAGTTTTACTAATGTTTTTAATTGACATAATGAACATTTTTTCTACAAGATGCAATAGTTTCTTACAAACATGTATTATTATTATTTAAATAAAATAATTTTCTATTTAAAGCCAAGTTATACTTTTAAAATAGAAATTATCTTTTCAGTCTAAATCTGTGTCTGATTCAAAAACAATTGTTCTTTCTATGAAGACTCGATTCCTACTCTCAGAAAAGTAATTATATTTCTTCGCCCAGGATATTCCGGCATGTTCTTGTTTGTGCACATAAGGATTGTGCACATATTTATTGTGCGCAGATAGCATTGGTACATATCTATATATATAGATATATACCAATGCTAAAGTGTGCACAATTAATATGTGCACAATCCTTATGTGCACAAACAAGAACATGCCGATATTCTAGGGGTGGTTCGAGTAGTTCGAAGATTTCTGCCTATTTTTTTTTTAAAACATGAACAAAATTATATAAATGATAGAATTATGTATTAAAATCACCCACGTTTTATAACCACTACATTAATTTAGTAAACTAATAAGGTTTAAAGGCTCCGAAAACATTTATGAACTTCATGCAAACAATGAAGACTATGCACTCAAAATCGAACTTTTTTTCCGACTTTTTACTCGAAAAAAAACTCGTAAAATACATGAGTCAAAAGTTATTGTTAAAAACTTTAAAATGAAATGAAAAGTGTTATATGAGCTTTATATATGTCCAAACATTGCAATTTCATATGCTTAAGAAATTTTTCACCTACATGCTATTTTTTAATGCAAAAAGAAGAACTAAAAAATTTCGAACTATTCGGTTACATTCCTACGATATTCCCCTCAATATTCGTAATTAATAGAAGATAATAAAAAAATGTTCCTTTGGAGAATATAATGAATTATGAGTATTTATGACGAAATTTATTAACTTTTTAATAAATTTAGTCATAATTTATTAATATTTACATTATATGTATCTTAAGTTTTATTAAAAAACAAATGAATCTTATCGATGACAAAGTAAAGAGATATGTAAGTTATTTACGTATTTGAAATTCCGAACGTTCATAATGAATGAGTCTGAAGTTTGCAATGTTGGAGTGCAACGAAATAAAAAAAATAATTCATTTTACTTCAAGTTTATACTAAATTATATTAATTTTGCGTGTAGATTTAGTGTTTTATAGTATAAAATAACAAAGGTTTAGATAAAATTTTCATTGCTTAATAACTTAAACAATTGTAAAAAATTATTTCGTTGCATTCCAACGATGCAAACTTCAGACCCATCATAATGAACGAAATATTAATTTATAGTTTCTAATTTTGGTTGGAATTCGTCGAAGTGGTTTTATTGGTGACTGCAAGAATGACAAGCGAAGAGATACAGTTATTATCATTTTTTAAATATATTAAGTAGTCAACTTTAGCTAAATCTGAAAATGGCAAAAATCTTTATATATAATCATCTGTTTGGGGGTTTTCCGGGGAGTCGATTTGGTTCGTAATTTCTTTACGAGTAGTTTGTGTGCTCATAAAATAATTTCAGCTATAACAAGTTTGGAAATGACAAGCGCCGCTGAGAGAGAATTTTTTTTCCGTCACGACCCCTATATAATCAGCTGTTTGGGGGTTTTCCGGGGAGTCGATTTGGTTCGCAATTTTTTTACGAGTAGTTTGTGTGCTCATAAAATAATTTCAGCTATAACAAGTTTGGAAATGACAAGCGCCGCTGAGAGAGAATTTTTTTTCCATCACGACCCCTATATAATCAGCTGTTTGGGGGTTTTCCGGGGAGTCGATTTGGTTCGTAATTTTTTTACGAGTAGTTTGTGTGCTCATAAAATAATTTCAGCTATAACAAGTTTGGAAATGACAAGCGCCGCTGAGAGAGAATTTTTTTCCGTCACGACCCCTATATAATCAGCTGTTTGGGGCTTTCCGGGAGTCGATTAGGTTCGTAATTTTTTTATAGGGAGTTCTTATGCCCAAAAAGTAATTCCAGCATTAAAAAGTTTGGAAATGCCAGACACCGAGCAGTGAGAATTTTTTCTCCGTCAACACCCCTATATATCTGATTATATAATCAGCTGTTTGGGGATTTTCCGGGGAGTCAATTTGGTTCGTAATTTTTTTACGAGTAGTTTGTGTGCTCATAAAATAATTTCAGCTATAACAAGTTTGGAAATGCCAGACACCGAGCAGTGAGAATTTTTTTTCCGTCACGACCCCTATATATCTGTTTATATAATCAGCTGTTTGGGGGTTTTCCGGGTAGTCGATTTGGTTCATAATTTTTTTACGAGTAGTTTGTGTGCTCATAAAATAATTCCAGCAATAAAAAGTTTGGAAATGCTAAACGCCGCTGAGAGAGAATTTTTTTTCGGTCACAACCCCTATATACCTGATTTTATAATCAGCCGTTTAGGGCGTTTCCGGGGAGTCGATTTGTTTCGTAATTTTTTTACAGGGAGTTTTTATGCTCAAAAAGTAATTCCAGCTTTAAAAAGTTTGGAAATGCCAGACACCGAGCAGTGAGAATTTTTTTTCCGTCATGACCCCTATATATCAGATAATATAATCAGCTGTTTAGGGGGCTTCCGGGGAGTCGATTTGGTTAGTAATTTTTTTACGAGTAGTTTGTGTGCTCATAAAATAATTTCAGCGATAAAAAGTTTGGAAATGCCAAGCGCCGCTGAGAGAGAATTTTTTTTCCGTCATGTCCCCTATATAATCATCTGTTTGGGGGTTTTCCGGGGAGTCCATTTGGTTGCTAATTTTTTTATAGGGAGTTCTTATGCTCAAAAAGTAATACCAGCATTAAAAAGTTTGGAAATGCCAGACACCGAGCAGTGAGAATTTTTTTTCCGTCACGACCCTTATATATCTGATACATAATCAGCTGTTTGGGGGTTTTCCGGGGAGTCGATTTGGTTCGTAATTTTTTTACGAGTAGCTTGTGTGCTCATAAAATAATTCCAGCAATAAAAAGTTTGGAAATGCTAAACGCAGCTGAGAGAGAATTTTTTTTCGGTCACAACCCCTATATATCTGATTATATAATCAGCTGTTTGGGGGTTTTCCGGGGAGTCGATTTGGTTCGTAATTTTTTTACAGGGAGTTTTTATGCTCAAAAAGTAATTCCAGCTTTAAAAAGTTTGGAAATGCCAGACACCGAGCAGTGAGAATTTTTTTTACGTCACGACCGCTATATATCTGATTATATAATCAGCTGTTTGGGGGTTTTCCGGGGAGTCGATTTGGTTCATAATTTTTTCACGAGTAGTTTGTGTGCTCATAAAATAATTTCAGCGATATAAGGTTTGGAAATGCCAAACGTCGCTGAGAGAGAATTTTTCTTCGGTCACGTCCCCTATATACCTGAATATATAATCAGCTGTTTGGGGGGTTTCCGGGGAGTCGATTTGGTTCGTAATTTTTTAACGAGTAATTTGTGTGCTCATAAAATAATTCCAGCAATAAAAAGTTTGGAAATGCCAGACACCGAGCAGTGAGAATTATTTTTCCGTCACGACCCCTATATATCTGGTTATATAATCAGCTGTTTGGGGGTTTTCCGGGTAGTCGCTTTGGTTCATAATTTTTTTACGAGTAGTTTGTGTGCTCATAAAATAATTTCAGCGATAAAAAGTTTGGAAATGCCAAACGTCGCTGAGAGAGAATTTTTCTTCGGTCACGTCACCTATATACCTGATTTTATAATCAGCCGTTTAGGGCGTTTCCGGGGAGTCTATTTGTTTCGTAATTTTTTTACAGGGAGTTTTTATGCTCAAAAAGTAATTCCAGCTTTAAAAAGTTTGGAAATGCCAGACACCGAGCAGTGAGAATTTTTTTTCCGTCATGACCCCTATATATCTGATAATATAATCAGCTGTTTAGGGGGCTTCCGGGGAGTCGATTTGGTTAGTAATTTTTTTACGAGTAGTTTGTGTGCTCATAAAATAATTTCAGCGATAAAAAGTTTGGAAATGCCAAGTGCCACTGAGAGAGAATTTTTTTTCCGTCACGACTCCTATATATCAGATTATATAATTGGCTGTTTGGGGGTTTTCCGGGGAGTCGATTTGGTTCGTAATTTTTTTACGAGTAGTTTGTGTGCTCATAAAATAATTCCAGCAATAAAAAGTTTGGAAATGCCAAGCGCCGCTGAGAGAGAATTTTTTTTCAGTCACGACCCCTATATAATAAGCTGTTTGGGGGTTTTCCGGGGAGTCAATTTGGTTCGTAATTTTTTTATAGCGAGTTCTTATGCTCAAACAGTAATTCCAGCATTAAAAAGTTTGGAAATGCCAGACACCGAGCAGTGAGAATTTTTTTTTCGTCACGACCCCTATATATCAGATTATATAATCAGCTGTTTGGGGGTTTTCCGGGGAGTCGATTTGGTTCGTAATTTTTTAACGAGTAATTTGTGTGCTCATAAAATAATTCCAGCAATAAAAAGTTTGGAAATGCCAAACGTCGCTGAGAGAGAATTTTTCTTCGGTCACGTCCCCTATATACCTGAATATATAATCAGCTGTTTGGGGGGTTTCCGGGGAGTCGATTTGGTTCGTAATTTTTTAACGAGTAATTTGTGTGCTCATAAAATAATTCCAGCAATAAAAAGTTTGGAAATGCCAGACACCGAGCAGTGAGAATTTTTTTTCCGTCACGACCCCTATATATCTGGTTATATAATCAGCTGTTTGGGGGTTTTCCGGGTAGTCGATTTGGTTCATAATTTTTTTACGAGTAGTTTGTGTGCTCATAAAATAATTTCAGCGATAAAAAGTTTGGAAATGCCAAACGTCGCTGAGAGAGAATTTTTCTTCGGTCACGTCCCCTATATACCTGATTTTATAATCAGCCGTTTAGGCGTTTCCGGGAGTCTATTTGTTTCGTAATTTTTTACAGGGAGTTTTTATGCTCAAAAAGTAATTCCAGCTTTAAAAAGTTTGGAAATGCCAGACACCGAGCAGTGAGAATTTTTTTTCCGTCATGACCCCTATATATCTGATAATATAATCAGCTGTTTAGGGGGCTTCCGGGGAGTCGATTTGGTTAGTAATTTTTTTACGAGTAGTTTGTGTGCTCATAAAATAATTTCAGCGATAAAAAGTTTGGAAATGCCAAGTGCCACTGAGAGAGAATTTTTTTTCCGTCACGACTCCTATATATCAGATTATATAATTGGCTGTTTGGGGGTTTTCCGGGGAGTCGATTTGGTTCGTAATTTTTTTACGAGTAGTTTGTGTGCTCATAAAATAATTCCAGCAATAAAAAGTTTGGAAATGCCAAGCGCCGCTGAGAGAGAATTTTTTTTCAGTCACGACCCCTATATAATAAGCTGTTTGGGGGTTTTCCGGGGAGTCAATTTGGTTCGTAATTTTTTTATAGCGAGTTCTTATGCTCAAAACAGTAATTCCAGCATTAAAAAGTTTGGAAATGCCAGACACCGAGCAGTGAGAATTTTTTTTTCGTCACGACCCCTATATATCAGATTATATAATCAGCTGTTTGGGGGTTTTCCGGGGAGTCGATTTGGTTCGTAATTTTTTTACAGAGAGTTTTTATGCTCAAAAAGTAATTCCAGCTTTAAAAAGTTTGGAAATGCCAGACACCGAGCAGTGAGAATTTTTTTTGCGTCACGACCCCTATATATCTGATTATATAATCAGCTGTTTGGGGTTTTTCCGGGTAGACGATTTGGTTCATAATTTTTTTACGAGTAGTTTGTGTGCTCATAAAATAATTTCAGCTATAAAACGTTTGGAAATGCCAAACGTCGCTGAGAGAGAATTTTTCTTCGGTCACGTCCCCTATATACCTGAATATATAATCAGCTGGTTGGGGTGTTCCGGGAGTCGATTTTCTTCTTAATTGTTTTACATGTAGCTTGTGCTGCTAGAAAGTAATGTTCGCGATAAAAAGTTTGGGAATGCCCAAAGGCGCTGAGTGAGAATTTTTTTTCCTGCAAATACGCTGTATTATCAACTTTTTGGGCCCGTTTGGAAATGTTCCGGGAGTTTATTTTCTTCTTAATTTTTTTACATGTAGCTTGTGTTGCTAGAAAGTAATTTCCACGATAAAAAGTTTGGAAATGCCCAAAGCCGCTGAGGGAGAATTTTTTTTTCCTGAAAATACGCTGTAATCAAATTTTGGGCCCGTTTGGAAATGTTGCGGGGAGTTTATTTTCTTCTTTATTTTTTTACATGTAGCTTGTGTTTCTAGAAAGTAATTTCCACCATAAAAAGTTTGGAAATGCCCAAAGCCGCCGAGGGAGAATTTTTTTCCTGCAAATACGCTGTATTATCAACTTTTTGGGCCCGTTTGGAAATGTTCCGGGGAGTTTATTTTCTTCTTAATTTTTTTACATGTAGCTTGTGTTGCTAGAAAGTAATTTCCACGATAAAAAGTTTGGAAATGCCCAAAGCCGCTGAGGGAGAATTTTTTTTTCTTACAAACACGCTGTTTGTCACCTTTTTGGGCCCGTTTGGAAATGTTCCGGGGAGTTTATTTTCTTCTTAATTTTTTTACATGTAGCTTGTGCTGCTAGAAAGTAATGTTCGCGATAAAAAGTTTGGAAATGCCCAAAGCCGCCGAGTGAGAATTTTTTTTCCTGCAAATACGCTGTATTATCAACTTTTTGGGCCCGTTTGGAAATGTTCCGGGGAGTTTATTTTCTTCTTAATTTTTTCACATGTAGCTTGTGTTGCTAGAAAGTAATTTCCACGATAAAAAGTTTGGAAATGCCCAAAGCCGCTGAGGGAGAATTTTTTTTTCTTACAAACACGCTGTTTGTCACCTTTTTGGGCCCGTTTGGAAATGTTCCGGGGAGTTTATTTTCTTCTTAATTTTTTTACATGTAGCTTGTGCTACTAGAAAGTAATGTTCGCGATAAAAAGTTTGGAAATGCCCAAAGCCGCCGTGTGAGAATTTTTTTTCCTGCAAATACGCTGTATTATCAACTTTTTTGGCCCGTTTGGAAATGTTCCGGGGAGTTTATTTTCTTCTTAATTTTTTTACATGTCGCTTGTGTTGCTAGAAAGTAATTTCCACGATAAAAAGTTTGGAAATGCCCAAAGCCGTTGAGGGAGAATTTTTTTTTCTTACAAACACGCTGTTTGTCACCTTTTTGGGCCCGTTTGGAAATGTTCCGGGGAGTTTATTTTCTTCTTAATTTTTTTACATGTAGCTTGTGCTGCTAGAAAGTAATGTTCGCGATAAAAAGTTTGGAAATGCCCAAAGCCGCCGAGTGAGAATTTTTTTTCCTGCAAATACGCTGTATTATCAACTTTTTGGGCCCGTTTGGAAATGTTCCGGGGAGTTTATTTTCTTCTTAATTTTTTTACATGTAGCTTGTGTTGCTAGAAAGTAATTTCCACGATAAAAAGTTTGGAAATGCCCAAAGCCGCTGAGGGAGAATTTTTTTTTCTTACAAACACGCTGTTTGTCACATTTTCGGGCCCGTTTGGAAATGTTCCGGGGAATTTATTTTCTTCTTAATTTTTTTACATGTAACTTGTGCTGCTAGAAAGTAATGTTCGCGATAAAAAGTTTGGAAATGCCCAAAGCCGCCGAGTGAGAATTTTTTTTCCTGCAAATACGCTGTATTATCAACTTTTTGGGCCCGTTTGCAAATGTTCCGGGGAGTTTATTTTCTTCTTAATTTTTTTACATGTAGCTTGTGTTGCTAGAAAGTAATTTCCACGATAAAAAGTTTGGAAATGCCCAAAGCCGCTGAGGGAGAATTTTTTTTTCTTACAAACACGCTGTTTGTCACCTTTTTGGGCCCGTTTGGAAATGTTCCGGGGAGTTTATTTTCTTCTTAATTTTTTTACATGTAGCTTGTGCTACTAGAAAGTAATGTTCGCGATAAAAAGTTTGGAAATGCCCAAAGCCGCCGAGTGAGAATTTTTTTTCCTGCAAATACGCTGTATTATCAACTTTTTGAGCCCGTTTGGAAATGTTCCGGGGAGTTTATTTTCTTCTTAATTTTTTTACATGTAGCTTGTGTTGCTAGAAAGTAATTTCCACGATAAAAAGTTTGGAAATGCCCAAAGCCGCTGAGGGAGAATTTTTTTTCTTACAAACACGCTGTTTGTCACCTTTTTGGGCCCGTTTGGAAATGTTCCGGGGAGTTTATTTTCTTCTTAATTTTTTTACATGTAGCTTGTGCTGCTAGAAAGTAATGTTCGCGATAAAAAGTTTGGAAATGCCCAAAGCCGCCGAGTGAGAATTTTTTTTCCTGCAAATACGCTGTATTATCAACTTTTTGGGCCCGTTTGGAAATGTTCCGGGGAGTTTATTTTCTTCTCAATTTTTTTACATGTAGCTTGTGTTGCTAGAAAGTAATTTCCACGATAAAAAGTTTGGAAATGCCCAAAGCCGCCGAGTGGAATTTTTTTTCCTGCAAATACGCTGTATTATCAACTTTTTGGGCCCGTTTGGAATTTTTCCGGGGAGTTTATTTTCTTCTTAATTTTTTTACATGTAGCTTGTGTTGCTAGAAAGTAATTTCCACGATAAAAAGTTTGGAAATGCCCAAAGCCGCTGAGGGAGAATTTTTTTTTCTTACAAACACGCTGTTTGTCACCTATTTGGGCCCGTTTGGAAATGTTCCGGGGAATTTATTTTCTTCTTAATTTTTTTAAATGTAACTTGTGCTGCTAGAAAGTAATGTTCGCGATAAAAAGTTTGGAAATGCCCGAAGCCGCCGAGTGAGAATTTTTTTTCCTGCAAATACGCTGTATTATCAACTTTTTGGGCCCGTTTGGAAATGTTCCGGGGAGTTTATTTTCTTCTTAATTTTTTTACATGTAGCTTGTGTTGCTAGAAAGTAATTTCCACGATAAAAAGTTTGGAAATGCCCAAAGCCGCTGAGGGAGAATTTTTTTTTCTTACAAACACGCTGTTTGTCACATTTTTGGGCCCGTTTGGAAATGTTCCGGGGAGTTTATTTTCTTCTTAATTTTTTTACATGTAGCTTGTGCTGCTAGAAAGTAATGTTCGCGATAAAAAGTTTGGAAATGCCCAAAGCCGCCGAGTGAGAATTTTTTTTCCTGCAAATACGCTGTATTATCAACTTTTTGGGCCCGTTTGGAAATGTTCCGGGGAGTTTATTTTCTTCTTAATTTTTTTACATGTAGCTTGTGTTGCTAGAAAGTAATTTCCACGATAAAAAGTTTGGAAATGCCCAAAGCCGGTGAGGGAGAATTTTTTTTTCTTACAAACACGCTGTTTGTCACCTTTTCGGGCCCGTTTGGAAATGTTCCGGGGAGTTTATTTTCTTCTTAATTTTTTTACATGTAGCTTGTGTTGCTAGAAAGTAATTTCCACGATAAAAAGTTTGGAAATGCCCAAAGCCGCTGAGGGAGAATTTTTTTTTTCTTACAAACACGCTGTTTGTCACCTTTTTGGGCCCGTTTGGAAATGTTCCGTGGAATTTATTTTCTTCTTAATTTTTTTACATGTAACTTGTCCTGCTAGAAAGTAATGTTCGCGATAAAAAGTTTGGAAATGCCCAAAGCCGCCGAGTGAGAATTTTTTTTCCTGCAAATACGCTGTATTATCAACTTTTTGGGCCCGTTTGCAAATGTTCCGGGGAGTTTATTTTCTTCTTAATTTTTTTACATGTAGCTTGTGTTGCTAGAAAGTAATTTCCACGATAAAAAGTTTGGAAATGCCCAAAGCCGCTGAGGGAGAATTTTTTTTTCTTACAAACACGCTGTTTGTCACCTTTTTGGGCCCGTTTGGAAATGTTCCGGGGAGTTTATTTTCTTCTTAATTTTTTTACATGTAGCTTGTGCTACTAGAAAGTAATGTTCGCGATAAAAAGTTTGGAAATGCCCAAAGCCGCCGAGTGAGAATTTTTTTTCCTGCAAATACGCTGTATTATCAACTTTTTGGGCCCGTTTGGAAATGTTCCGGGAGTTTATTTTCTTCTTAATTTTTTTACATGTAGCTTGTGTTGCTAGAAAGTAATTTCCAGTTTGGAAATGCCCAAAGCCGCTGAGGGAGAATTTTTTTTCTTACAAACACGCTGTTTGTCACCTTTTTGGGCCCGTTTGGAAATGTTCCGGGGAGTTTATTTTCTTCTTAATTTTTTTACATGTAGCTTGTGCTGCTAGAAAGTAATGTTCGCGATAAAAAGTTTGGAAATGCCCAAAGCCGCCGAGTGAGAATTTTTTTTCCTGCAAATACGCTGTATTATCAACTTTTTGGGCCCGTTTGGAAATGTTCCGGGGAGTTTATTTTCTTCTCAATTTTTTTACATGTAGCTTGTGTTGCTAGAAAGTAATTTCCACGATAAAAAGTTTGGAAATGCCCAAAGCCGCCGAGTGGAATTTTTTTTCCTGCAAATACGCTGTATTATCAACTTTTTGGGCCCGTTTGGAAATTTTCCGGGGAGTTTATTTTCTTCTTAATTTTTTTACATGTAGCTTGTGTTGCTAGAAAGTAATTTCCACGATAAAAAGTTTGGAAATGCCCAAAGCCGCTGAGGGAGAATTTTTTTTTCTTACAAACACGCTGTTTGTCACCTATTTGGGCCCGTTTGGAAATGTTCCGGGGAATTTATTTTCTTCTTAATTTTATTAAATGTAACTTGTGCTGCTAGAAAGTAATGTTCGCGATAAAAAGTTTGGAAATGCCCGAAGCCGCCGAGTGAGAATTTTTTTTCCTGCAAATACGCTGTATTATCAACTTTTTGGGCCCGTTTGGAAATGTTCCGGGGAGTTTATTTTCTTCTTAATTTTTTTACATGTAGCTTGTGTTGCTAGAAAGTAATTTCCACGATAAAAAGTTTGGAAATGCCCAAAGCCGCTGAGGGAGAATTTTTTTTTCTTACAAACACGCTGTTTGTCACATTTTTGGGCCCGTTTGGAAATGTTCCGGGGAGGTTATTTTCTTCTTAATTTTTTTACATTTAACTTGTGCTGCTATAAAGTAATGTTCGCGATAAAAAGTTTGGAAATGCCCAAAGCCGCCGAGTGAGAATTTTTTTCCTGCAAATACGCTGTATTATCAACTTTTTGGGCCCGTTTGGAAATGTTCCGGGAGTTTATTTTCTTCTTAATTTTTTTACATGTAGCTTGTGTTGCTAGAAAGTAATTTCCACGATAAAAAGTTTGGAAATGCCCAAGGCCGCCGAGTGAGAATTTTTTTTCCTGCAAATACGCTGTATTATCAACTTTTTGGGCGCGTTTGGAAATGTTCCGGGGAGTTTATTTTCTTCTTAATTTTTTTACATGTAGCTTGTGTTGCTAGAAAGTAATTTCCACGATAAAAAGTTTGGAAATGCCCAAAGCCGCCGAGTGAGAATTTTTTTTCCTGCAAATACGCTGTATTATCAACTTTTTGGGCCCGTTTGGAAATGTTCCTGGGAGTTTATTTTCTTCTTAATTTTTTTACATGTAGCTTGTGTTGCTAGAAAGTAATTTCCACGATAAAAAGTTTGGAAATGCCCAAAGCCGCTGAGGGAGAATTTTTTTTTCTTACAAACACGCTGTTTGTCACCTTTTTGGGCCCGTTTGGAAATGTTCCCGGGAGTTTATTTTCTTCTTAATTTTTTTACATGTAGCTTGTGTTGCTAGAAAGTAATTTCCACGATAAAAAGTTTGGAAATGCCCAAAGCCGCTGAGGGAGAATTTTTTTTTCTTACAAACACGCTGTTTGTCACCTTTTCGGGCCCGTTTGGAAATGTTCCGGGGAATTTATTTTCTTCTTAATTTTTTTACATGTAACTTGTGCTGCTAGAAAGTAATGTTCGCGATAAAAAGTTTGGAAATGCCCAAAGCCGCCGAGTGAGAATTTTTTTTCATGCAAATACGCTGTATTATCAACTTTTTGGGCCCGTTTGGAAATGTTCCAGGGAGTTTATTTTCTTCTTAATTTTTTTACATGTAGCTTGTGTTGCTAGAAAGTAATGTTCGCGATAAAAAGTTTGGAAATGCCCAAAGCCGCCGAGTGACAATTTTTTTTCCTGCAAATACGCTGTATTATCAACTTTTTGGGCCCGTTTGGAAATGTTCCGGGGAGTTTATTTTCTTCTTAATTTTTTACATGTAGCTTGTGTTGCTAGAAAGTAATTTCCACGATAAAAAGTTTGGAAATGCCCAAAGCCGCCGAGTGAGAATTTTTTTCCGGCAAATACGCTGTATTATCAACTTTTTGGGCCCGTTTGGAAATGTTCCGGGAGTTTATTTTCTTCTTAATTTTTTTACATGTAGCTTGTGTTGCTAGAAAGTAATTTCCACGATAAAAAGTTTGGAAATGCCCAAAGCCGCCGAGTGAGAATTTTTTTCCTGCAAATACGCTGTATTATCAACTTTTTGGGCCCGTTTGGAAATGTTCCGGGAGTTTATTTTCTTCTTAATTTTTTTACATGTAGCTTGTGTTGCTAGAAAGTAATTTCCACGATAAAAAGTTTGGAAATGCCCAAAGCCGCCGAGTGAGAATTTTTTTCCTGCAAATACGCTGTATTATCAACTTTTTGGGCCCGTTTGGAAATGTTCCGGGAGTTTATTTTCTTCTTAATTTTTTTACATGTAGCTTGTGTTGCTAGAAAGTAATTTCCACGATAAAAAGTTTGGAAATGCCCAAAGCCGCTGAGGGAGAATTTTTTTTCTTACAAACACGCTGTTTGTCACCTTTTTGGGCCCGTTTGGAAATGTTCCGGGGAGTTTATTTTCTTCTTAATTTTTTTACATGTAGCTTGTGCTGCTAGAAAGTAATGTTCGCGTTAAAAAGTTTGGAAATGCCCAAAGCCGCCGAGTGAGAATTTTTTTCCTGCAAATACGCTGTATTATCAACTTTTTGGGCCCGTTTGGAAATGTTCCGGGAGTTTATTTTCTTCTTAATTTTTTTACATGTAGCTTGTGCTGCTAGAAAGTAATGTTCGCGATAAAAAGTTTGGAAATGCCCAAAGCCGCCGTGTGAGAATTTTTTTCCTGCAAATACGCTGTATTATCAACTTTTTGGGCCCGTTTGGAAATGTTCCGGGAGTTTATTTTCTTCTTAATTTTTTTACATGTAGCTTGTGTTCCTAGAAAGTAATTTCTACAATAAAAAGTTTGGAAAATCTCAAAGCCGCCGAGGGAGAATTTTTTTTTTATTGCATTTTTACATCTACCCTGTATAATCACCCGTTTGGGGTGGTTTTGGGGTGGGGATAATTTGATATCGGTTTATATCAATTATTTTTGATGAATTCTTGTGTTATTTACAATATCTGGTGTCATTCTCCCTGAGAAATTTGATTTTAGAAAAATGGAATTTTCGTTCTCTTAGGTTGTCTTACGAATTCCGTGTTAGGGGTGGGGGGAGTTTGGAATTGATTTATTTTGATCAATTTTCATGTATTCTTCCATTATTTGCAGTATATTATGCTATTCATGTGGAAAAAAGGTGTTTTTCGAAAATCGAATTTTCGTTGGATCGCAACGTTGCAAACTTTAAACCCATGGGGGTTTTCCGGGGAGTCAATTTGGTTCGTAATTTTTTTATAGCGAGTTCTTATGCTCAAACAGTAATTCCAGCATTAAAAAGTTTGGAAATGCCAGACACCGAGCAGTGAGAATTTTTTTTCCGTCACGACCCCTATATATCTGATTATATAATCAGCTGTTTGGGGGTTTTGCGGGGAGTCGATTTGGTTCGTAATTTTTTTACAGGGAGTTTTTATGCTCAAAAAGTAATTCCAGCTTTAAAAAGTTTGGAAATGCCAGACACCGAGCAGTGAGAATTTTTTTTGCGTCACGACCCCTATATATCTGATTATATAATCAGCTGTTTGGGGTTTTCCGGGGAGTCGATTTGGTTCGTAATTTTTTACGAGTAGTTTGTGTGCTCATAAAATAATTCCAGCAATAAAAAGTTTGGAAATGCTAAACGCCGCTGAGAGAGAATTTTTTTCGGTCACAACCCCTATATATCTGATTATATAATCTGCTGTTTAGGGGTTTCCGGGTAGTCGATTTGGTTCGTAATTTTTTTACAGGGAGTTTTTATGCTCAAAAAGTAATTCCAGCTTTAAAAAGTTTGGAAATGCCAGACACCGTGCAGTGAGAATTTTTTTCCGTCTCGACCCCTATATATCTGATTATATAATCAGCTGTTTGGGGGTTTTCCGGGAGTCGATTTGGTTCGTAATTTTTTTACGAGTAGTTTGTGTACTCATAAAATAATTCCAGCAATAAAAAGTTTGGAAATACCAAACGCCGCGGAGAGAGAATTTTTTTCCGTTACTACCCCTATATAATCAGCTTTTCGGGGTGTTCCGGGAGTCGATTTAGTTCCTAATTTTTTTGCGGGTATTTTGTATCCTCAGAAAATAATTCCAGCAATAAAAAGTTTGGAAATACCAAACGCCGCGGAGAGAGAATTTTTTTCCGTTACTACCCCTATATAATCAGCTTTTGGGGGTGTTCCGGGAGTCGATTTGGTTCCTAATTTTTTTCGGGTATTTTGTATCCTCAGAAAATAATTCCAGCAATAAAAAGTTTGGAAATACCAAACGCCGCGGAGAGAGAATTTTTTTTCCGTTACTACCCCTATATAATCAGCTTTTTGGGGGTGTTCCGGGGAGTCGATTTGGTTCCTAATTTTTTTTCGGGTATTTTGTATCCTCAGAAAATAATTCCAGCAATAAAAAGTTTGGAAATACCAAACGTCGCGAAGAGAGAGTTTTTTCTCTTAGGTCATCTTACGAATTCCGTGTTAGGGGTGGGGGGTAGTTTGGAATTGATTTATTTTAATCAATTTTGATGTATTCTTCCATTATTTGTAGTACATTATATCATCCATGTGGAAAAAAGTGGTTTTTCGAAAATCGAATTTTCGTTGGATCGCAACGTTGCAAACTTCAAACCCATTCCTTTCCTTACTTATTGTTTTGCCTTATCCTCCTTCTCTTCCCTTGCCTGCTCTCCTACATTCTCCTCCCTCGGTCTCCTCAATCTTGCTGCTACGCCTATCCTTTTCTCAGCCTCCTTCCATTCTCTTTCTGTCTGTTGCCTTCTCCATCTCTCTTTTCTCTCTTCTTGTTTAAGTACCTCGTCCACCGTATAAATACCTTCTTTATAAATCTCCTCATATTTTTGCAGCAGGAATCTTTTTATGAACTTTTCCTCAAACATTAGCCACTGCATTCTCTTTGCTGCCCCTGCCATCTGTGCTGTCTTTCACTTACTCTCCTTCTACAATCACCTGTTCTTCTGCCTGCCGTCTTTCTTCTTCCTCTTTTCTCTTCCTCTTCCATCTAATATTTTGCAGTATGTGCATATTTGCCTCTCCATTTCTCAATATTCGTTCCCAACTTCTGTTGATATCTCCTGTTTGGCTGCACTTTTCGAAGATATGTTCGAGCGTTTCTGGTTCTTCTCTGCACAACCTACATATTTTCTCTTCCTCTTTTAACCAGTATTTATTGGCTTTGCTTTCGCACCCTAACCTAAACCTTCCTGTCACTTCTTTTTCATCTCTTGTTTTCCTTTTTCGTCTATCTGATATCTCGGTCTTGTTTCTTCTGTTATTATCTTCTTTATTTCTGTAGCGTATTTCGATCTCTCCAATTCTTCTCTTCTTACTTGTTTTTCTATTTCCTTGCTTCTTTCTTCCAATTCGATCCACATTGGTTTTCCTTCTCCAATTTTCCTTACCATCTCCTCCACCGACCATCCTCTTTTCCTTAGGAATTCCTCCTTTTCCTTGTCGCTCTTTCCCAATTTCCTATTCTTTTTTGCTATTTCCCAGCACTCCTTTAACAATGTTCCTTCCTTTGCAGTCCATAGTAGTTATGAATATATAAATACCGATTAAAACTAATAACATTTTTCTTCTATGTTAAAAGTGTAAAGCATTTCTTTTTATATTGAAATAATATAAGTGTTCTTATCGAGGGTCTACATTTGACGAAGTGTTTCTAGGTGGTAAGTTTACCTTACTTAGATTTAGAAATTATTTGACGGATAACTTTACTTGTAGCCTGTCACCTACTCCCATTACTATCCTGCGTAGAACTTACAATAAATAATTTTTTTCAGTTTTTATGCTGGTAAAAAAATGATGTAAAATGATGTTAACTTTGACCCATAGCCGAAAGATTTTGTTTTAAAAAGATTAAACACTATGTAATTAGGAAGAATTATGAACTGTTGAAAAATGTTATAAAATGTATGACTTTGGACGATATAAAAATAATAAATTTTTATTGCTAATTCTACACATAATTAATTACAAATAAATATAATGATTTGAGAAATTATTATTGAGATAATTTCTATTAATTGTAGAGTATTTCGTGGAAATATTGTTTCTTATTATTGTTGAACAACTAACTAAGCAAGTTGGACTCAGATAAATAAAACTTGATTGAATATAAGTATATTTTTTAATTCAAAGAGTTTAAGAGCAATATTCAAAGTAAATACACTTCAACAAGTTTCACGGATCTAATATTTTTAATGACAATTAAATTAATTTTTTCTGGTATTTTATGTTTTTAGTCTGTCATTGTTTGTAAATATATGCTTGGAAAAAGGTGTGAGAGAAAATTAGAACAACATTTATGAAATGACATACAACATTTATTACATTTTATGAAATTCCATGTTTTAAACGTGCTTCAGAAATACAATGCAAGAAATTCATTATCGGCTTAGACATTATGGTATTATATTTACTACATGTACTCTTACGCTTGTTTTGTAATTCAACATAAATGAGATATTTTATTTTCTTTGTTACAAATACTTTTAATTTATCAATCACCATAACTTAGTCACTAAAACAATAATGGTATTTATGCCAAACTGCAATGCGAGACTCACAACCATACATGTATTGATGATTTCACTTTGATATTAGTATTAGTGCTAGTGATAATAAAATTTATAATTTCAATCTGAATTAAACTGATTTATAGTCCTACTTCTTCGAGAAAATGTAGAATACTCTTGTAACTCAAGCCAGTAGTTGCAAACGAATGTCTTTTATCAGCAATAAGTTTAAATCAACTATGTGGCCAGTTGCGATTTGAATAAATAAGAAGTAACCAAATAAACATATTTTTTTATTTAAATGATTTCTCCTTTTGGTATTTTGTTTTAGAGTTCATCTCTTATTGTTTGTATAATTATGATCGATAGATTTTATTCAACATATTTTTTAAACTCACTTTAGAAATACTTGGCGAGAAATCCATCATCTATTTGCACAACATTGTATTATATTTGCTACAAATTTTCAATGCTGTTTTTGTAATTTAAAATTAAGTTTCCTAAAAAGTTACTTTATATCATAAAACATCAAATATTAACATATTATAAAACTCTAATCAGTCACTATATAACAATATTGGTATTTGTACCAAACCATAATATGAAGTGCACACAGTACATATTGTACATGTGATTTACGTTCACCTATTTTAAAGAAAATTTTAAGAGAAAAGTTCTTACATATTAAAGCTTGATCACATGTCCGTGTGTTTTCGAAGTGCAAGAGCAGTTAGAAAGGTAAGAAAAGAAAAGTGCCGGGCATATTAGAAATAGAAAGGGAAAAGAAAGCCAGGGGAAACATAATTACAGGAAATACGGAAGTTAGAAGAAGGGAAAGAAGAAAAAAAAGTCACGAAAAGCGTTAGCCTACGGGCTAGGCAATGGAGACAGAGAACATACTCCAAATAATAGGCGCTACAGACGTAGACAGTGAAGGAAAGGTAGAGAGCGATCAAGACACTGAATCATACTTCACCCTACAGAGGGCGATACCGAGAACAGTGAACAGTGAGAGTAAGCCTAAAAGGCAGATAAACAGATCCAAAGGAACGTAGAACATAAAAAATTTAATAGAGAGAGAAAAACAGTTAACAAGAAGCTTAACTCCAGTTTCAAAGGAGGGAGGAAAGAGAAAAGAGATATCGCCAAATGAAGAGAGACAGAGAGAAATCAAGCTTGCGAGGAAAATACAAGGAGAAATATCAACATCAGATGCGGAAAGAGAAGCAGTAAAAGAAGGAGCGGCATTTAAAAGAAGCACACAGGTCATAAGAAGTCCAATAGATAGAGGAAAAGGATTGAAAGCGAGAATCAAAGCGTAGAAGTTGAAGTTAGTGATAAGAATAATAATATGGGAGAGGAGAGGAAGGTGGAAATAACGATGGAAGCAATATGGAAAAAATTGGGGGATATGACAGCAGGAATAGAGAATACAACGAAGGAAATAAAGGAGATGAGAGTGCAGATGGACGTCAAATGGGAGGCATTAGATAAGAAGGCGCACAATTTAGGAGCGGAACTCTTAAAAAAGATAGAGGAAAAAGGAGAAGAGCAAGAAGGAAATACAAAGAGAGGAGAAGAGGCTCTAAGGAAAGAGATAGAGGATGAAAGAAAGCAGAGGATAAAAAATGAAAGGAAACAAAAGGAACAAAGTAAGAAAAAAAGAGGTAAGAAAAGAAAGGGAGAAGGAGATAAGTACACAACTGGACTCGTGCAGAAGAAAAGTAGAGTGGATAAGGGAGAAGGAAGAGAGAGAAAAAAGAAAAATGAATATAATAATAACAGGACTGGAAGAGGTGAGGATAAAAGGGAAGGAAACAATAGGGGAATGGATAAGAAATAAATTGGGGTAAGACGTAAAGTTGAAAGGCATATGGAGAATGGGAAAAAGAAAGGAGATAATTGGAGCGGAGTGCAAAGACAGAGAAGAAAAAGAGAATAATGAGGAGCAAACAAGCGTTGAAAGGAGCAGACGTATATAAGGACATGACAACACCTGGAAAGAGAGAGAGAGAGAGAGACAGAGAGAGAGAGAGAGAGAGAGAGAGAGAGAGAGAGAGAGAGAGAGAGAGAGAGAGAGAGAGAGAGGTACAGGGACATCAAAAGAATAGTGGATAAATGGAGAGAAGAAGGGAAACAAGTTACAACAGGTTATAATAAATTAACGATAGATAGAGAAGAGTGGAGATGGAATGGAATGACGAGTCAGTTACAGAAAAAGGAAGAAAGAAGGAGAAGGAAAAGTATTTCACAAGAGGAAGGAGCAGGAGGGAGAGATTAAAGGCAGTTTTTTGGAACATTGCAGGCATAACAAAGGAGAAGGAAGAGATATGGAACTACTTGAAAGGGTTCGAGGTAATAGGTTTGACAGAAACATGGATGTCAGAAAAGCAGGAAGCAAGAACAGAGAGGATTCTGAAAGATTACAGAGTGAAGGCAGTGAAAGCGTGGAGAGAAAAGAAGAGACGAAGGATGAAAGGAGGAATGCTGTTAACAGTAAGGAAGCAAACGGTGAAGGAAATACGATGGATAGAAGGAACGGAAAATAATAAAGAAATATTGTAGTAGGTGTGAGTATAGAAAATGGAATAGAAAAAGTAAGAATAATAAACGTACATGAGAGAAGAGAGAGAGAACAACTGGAAAAAGATTGAGGAGAAGGCGGAAAAAGTAGGACAAGGAGCCTTGATAATAGGAGGCGATTTTAACGCGAGAACAAGGACAGAAAGAGGAAGACTGAGAGAGGAAGAGGCTAGAAGAGAGAGCAGAGACAAAGTAAAGAACAAAGAAGGAGAAGAGTTAATAGAAAAACTAAGAGAGAATGGCATGCACATAGTGAATGGAGATACAAACGGAGATGCACAAGGCGATTTCACATATGTAGGAGGAGGAGGAGGAAGATCGGTGATAGATTATATCATCACAGAAGCAGAAGGGAGGAACTGGATAGAGGATATGCGTATGGGTAGAAGGACAGAGTCAGATCACCTCCCAATAGACAGAGAGCTGAGGATACAAAAACAAGAGGAAAGAAAATCGATGCGAAGCTGGAGGGCAGACTGGTCAGAAGATGGAATTGAAAAGTTTAAAGAGAAGGTAAAGGGAATAGGGGAAGTCAAGGATTGGAAAGACTTAAAAGAGAAGATCCAGGAAGCGACAACGAAAAAGAAACAAACAATTTATAGAGAACACAAGAAGAATCAGCGGTGGGACAGAGAATGTGTAAAATGGAAGAAAGATTTGAAAGGAGAGCTGACAAGATGCGCAAAAGAGGAAGGATCAGTAGAAGAGTACAGAAAGAAGAACAAAATATGAAGGAAAACTGCAGAGAAAAAAAGAGGTATGGGTAGAAAACTGGACGGAACAGTTGAAAAAAGATAGAATGGAGAGAACGCTATGGAAAGCAGTGAATCAAGGCAAAAAGTGGAAAAATGAAATAAATGAGGATATAACAGATGAGGAATGGAGAGAACATTTTAAAACGCAATTGAAAGGCAAAGAAATTGTAGAGGCGGGCAGGAAGACTAAGAAAAAAAGAAGATGGGAGGATGACGAGATTGAAGAAAGAGAAGTGAGGAAAACTATAAGAAAGCTAAAAAGGAAAAAGGCGCCAGGGCCGGACATGATAGCAAATGTGGCTTGTATAGAAGGAAGAGAAGTTCTAGTTAAGGAGTTGACGGAAGTAATGAACGAGATTTGGAGAGCAGGAAAGATCCCAGAGGAATGGAAGGAAGGGGTGGTAAAACCCATCTTCAAAAAAGGGGACAAAAGAGAAGCCAGCAACTATAAAGGAATAACCTTAATGGATACAGGGTATAAGGTATACGCGAAGGTACTAAGGGAAAGATTAGACAAGCAATTAGAGGAACGAGAGAAATTACAAGAAATGCAATTCGGGTTCAGAAAGGAGAGAGGAACAATGGATGCAATATATATCCTGCAGAAAATGATAGATGAAGAGATAACAAGGGAGAAAGGGAAAGTATGGGCGTTCATGGCGGACATGAAAGGGGCCTTCGATAAGATAGACAGAAGAGAGATTGGAGAAGTATGGAAAGGCTAGAGGTAGATGAGAAATTGAGGAAAAGAATAGAAGAACTCTATGAGGACATAACGTGTAAGGTAGAGATAGGAGAAAGAGAGATATGTAAATTAAGACTAGATAAAGGAGTGAGACAAGGGTGCCCGCTAAGCCCAACTCTGTTCAACATAGACTTCGCAGACCTAGAAGATGAGATGGAAAAGGTGCAGGAAGGAGGTCTAGTGTTGGGCAGAAAAAATGTATTTACATTAGCATACGCGGATGACGTGGTTCTACTAGCGAACAACGAAACAGGTATAAAGGGAATGCTAAGAAGATTTAAAAAATACCTGGAGAAGAAGGGATTAGAGCTGAACGTGAAAAAATAAAAAATGATGGAATTTAAGAAAGGAGGAGGAAGAAGAAAGATAATAGAATTTACATGGGGAAGTGACAAGATAGAAACAATGAGAGAGATCACTTACCTAGGGTATAAACTGCAAGAGAACAACGGAGAAGAAAAACACGTTAAATACATAGCGGCCAAAGCGGGAGTAGTAATGGGAAAAATCTAGAGTATAGGAGAGAGGCTTTGCAGAGAAGAGTGGAAGAAAAGAATGCGGTTATTTGAAGCTCTAGTAGAAAGTGTGATGATAAACGAGGTAGAAATCTGGGGATGGAAAGGATGGGAAGAGATAGAAAGAATTCAAGACACATATATGAAATGGGTATTGAAAGCAGAGAAGACGACGCCAAGACACATACTGCACAAAGAGACAGACAGATTCAAGATGGAAGTGAGAGCAGGAGGAAGGGCAGTGGATATGAGAGGAAACTGGCATATGCGAAGAAATACTCACTGAAAAAAGAATGCTGGAGGATAATAAAAAAAAGAAAACGGAAAATCGGAAAGGGAGAAAAGAAGAAAAGAATATTTTGAGAAAAGAGGCTGGGCGCAGAGAGAAGCAAATAGGAGAATTGAAGAAAGAATGGAAATAGAAGGAGAATTAGTGCAAAGAAGCAAAGATGTAGAAAAACAAGAAAGTGTGAGCAACATAGGGGAGTCAAGATTCACGGCAGAATATAGAGAGATAGTAAGTGAAAAAGGGATATCTACAAGAAGAAAAGAGAAAAAAGAAAAAACAACTGGAAATGCTAGGAGGATTCAGACTTGGGAGCGAATCCAAAGTAAACAAGTACTGGATGGAAGATGAAGAGAGAATGTGTAGTCTGTGCAAAGAAGAAAAAGAGACTTTGAAACACATGGTAAACGAATGCAGAATCACAGGAGATAAGAGCAAGAAATGGAAAGAAGTCGTAAAAGATGACGGAAGGCACATCGCAATCCTACATGGCATAAATTGGAAGAGGAAAAGAGCAGAAAAAGAAAAGAAGATAAACGGATAAAAAAAAAGAGAGAGAGGTGGACTTGGGTCGACGGCAGAGGGAAATAAGCTTAAGAGCGACATCTGGAAAAGCGCCACCTGTGAGAGCGCAAAGGTAATATGCATTGCAGAAGAGGTCTAAATAGACATGCGCAAAGAAAGCGAAAGAACACACACACAAACACACACACACACACACACACACACACACACACACACACACATACACACATACACACACACACACACACACACACACACACACACACACACACACACACACACACACACACACACATAAACGCACGCACACATATATATATATATATATATACGGCGTGCCCAAAAAGTCTGGAAACATCCAAATAATTTCTCAGCTGAATTACTATTGGAAAATGTTAAGGTCGCCTTTGTAGTAATTTTTTACGAGGAATCCAATGGTGACCTTGGATTCGACCTTGGACCTCATTTTTGAGGTTATTTCAAGGTCAACCTCATTTTTTTAAATGGTAACCCCTATTTTTTATAGCGGAATCTGAAAGAGCGGAAAATTTTACGTCCGGATATGTATTAAGGTATGAGGTTGAGGTTACCCCCAGAGGTCAAATTGAGGTCAAAGTATGATTTCTTAAAAATTTCGCGAGTTCAGTGGTAAAACAAAACAAACAAAGGTAAGGTTTGGTAAGTTCGAACGAAGACTTGAAGGTGACCTCTGATTCGACCTTGAACCTCATTTTGAGCCTCATTTTTGAGGTTATTTCGAGGTCAACCTCATTTTTTAAATGGTAACCCCTATTTTTTTAGCGGAATCGGAAAGAGTGTGAAACTTTACGTCCAAACATGTACTCAGAACATAGTTCAAGAAGGACCTTGACGTTCATTTGAAGGTCATTTAAACTTAATGACGGTCTGATCTTGTGTAAACTTTTTATCAAACTGAGCGAGGTTAA
Source organism: Torymus aiolomorphi (assembly GCA_036365515.1). Taxonomy (NCBI): domain Eukaryota; kingdom Metazoa; phylum Arthropoda; class Insecta; order Hymenoptera; family Torymidae; genus Torymus; species Torymus aiolomorphi. Next base: position 180,125,222 of record CM070875.1, read on the forward strand.
TTCTTTAGTAGTTTTCAACGAGAAATCTAATGGTGACCTTGACATTGTCCTTAAAAGTCATGTCAAGTTCAATTTTTTTACATTTAGCGTTACCCAGGAACAACGACGTGGACGTAGTAAAATCTGTTCCCTTTGGGGTGCTTGATTTACGTGAGTCCCCTTGCCTCTCACGATGGGGTGCTTGATTTACGTGAGTCCCCTTGCCTCTCACGATGGGGCGCTTGATTTACGTGAGTCCCCTTGCCTCTCACGATGGGGTGCTTGATTTACGTGAGTCCCCTTGCCTCTCACGATGGGGCGCTTGATTTACGTGAGTCCCCTTGCCTCTCACATTTGATTTTTTTAAACAGTATAACATCTTATTTCAAGTGCTCGAACTGTTCTCCATTCTTTTCTTGACAGTAACCTAATCGATGATAGAAAGCACCAACAGCATTTTCAATCATTTCAGTAGGAATGAGAGCTGATTCATCAATGATCCTTTCACGTAATTCATCTAAGTTTAAGGGTTTTGTTTTGAATACACGATCCTTCAGATAACCCCAATAGAAATAATCTAGAGGCGTTAAATCGGGGGAGCTGGCCATTCAATTGCACCTCTTCGTCCTATCCATCGATTAATGAATACTGTATCTAAGTATGTGCGAACGTTTCGTGCATAATGAGCTGCTGCACCGTCCTGTTGATACCATGTGTTATTAAAGTCCTCTCCAGCTATTTCTCTTATAGCAGGAACAATTTGATTCCGCAACATAGTTTCATACTTTTCTGCATTTAAATTGCCATCAATAAAAAATGGTCCTATAATCCTATTATTTAATATTCCAGCCCAGACATTTAATTTTTGTGGATATTGTGACTTGGCTTCTCTTGCCCAATGAGGGTTTTCAACTGCCCAATATCTACAGTTATGCCTATTTACGCTTGAGTCAAGTTGAAATGTAGCTTCATCTGAGAAGACTATATTTGATGGAAAATTTAGATTTTGTACGATGCGTGCCATCATATCATCACAGAATTCAACGCGACGATCGAAATCATCTTCATTTAACTTGTGTATTAGCGTTACTTTAAATGGATGGAACTTCTCTCTCTTTAGTATGTTATGAATAGATGATTTACTTATTTCGTGCACTTGAGCAGCTCTACGAACGGAAGTATGCGGATCTTCGGTGAATGTTAACACAACATCTAAAGATTTCTCTTCGTTACCTGCTGACATTGGTCTGCCTGATCGAGGTAAATCGCTGATAGTGCCGGTATTTTCAAACCTTCTAACAGTTTTTTGAACTGTTGAAAATGATAGTGGAGTTCCACCAACCCTAAATGAAGCATTAAAAATATCTCTTACGGCCCTATAAGATCGCTGCATGTGTCCCCAACCTCTCATCATGAGAATCGTTATTCTTTCTCTATCAGTGAGTTTGTTCATTTTTATTACTCTTCGTAGTAGACCTTATCCAAAAATACTTTTTGAGTTGAAAATAAAAAGAACTTTTAATTTTCAAAAATATGTTTGAAAGATGACCAACCCTTTTCTGTGGTGGTTATGGAATGAATAATAGTTTATTGTCACTCTAACCATACGAAAAATAACAAGTAACAATGTTCAATATTTAAACGCTTCAAAAAATTTTACAATGAATCAGCTCTCATTCCTACTGAAATGATCAAAAATACTGTTGGTGTTTTCGATCATCGATTAGGTTACTATCAAAAAGTGGATGGAAAATAATTCGAGCACTTGAAATAAGATGTTAGACTGTTTAAAAAAATTAAAAAGTTTACACAAGATCAGACCGTCATTAAGTTTAAATGACCTTCAAATGAACGTCAAGGTCCTTCTTGAACTATGTTCTGAGTACATGTTTGGACGTAAAGTTTCACACTCTTTCCGATTCCGCTAAAAAATAGGGGTTACCATTTAAAAAAATGAGGTTGACCTCGAAATAACCTCAAAAATGAGGCTCAAAATGAGGTTCAAGGTCGAATCAGAGGTCACCTTCAAGTCTTCGTTCGAACTTACCAAACCTTACCTTTGTTTGTTTTGTTTTACCACTGAATTCGCGAAATTTTTAAGAAATCATACTTTGACCTCAATTTGACCTCTGGGGGCAACCTCAACCTCATACCTTAATACATATCCGGACGTAAAATTTTCCGCTCTTTCAGATTCCGCTATAAAAAATAGGGGTTACCATTTAAAAAATGAGGTTGACCTTGAAATAACCTCAAAAATGAGGTCCAAGGTCGAATCCAAGGTCACCATTGGATTCCTCGTAAAAAATTACTACAAAGGCGACCTTAACATTTTCCAATAGTAATTCAGCTGAGAAATTATTTGGGTGTTTCCAGACTTTTTGGACACGCTGTGTGTGTATATATATATATATATATATATATATATATATATATATATATATATATATATATATATATATATATATATATATATATATATATATAATCATATAAACATGGACTTATGCTGACACCAATGTATAAGACCACGTGACCTGTCTGCATAAGTGTAATACCGTTTATACGAGTGTCTGCACAAGTCTTGCGTGACTAAAGAAATAATCCCTCTACTTATGCTGACGTCTGCATAAGTCGGTCTCTGTCTGCATAAGTCTATTTCAATTTCGGAAAGTGTCTGCATAACTAGCGTTTCATATATTTATATATATATATATATATATATATATATATATGTATATATATATATAAATTAGCCCCAAAACACAAATATAAAATTTTAGAACAAAATATGGAGTTATTCTAAAGTAAGAATAAATTGAAAATTTGAAAATTTTGCTTTTTTATATCATAAATCATTAATTTTTATGAATTTTTAACTCAGAAACTTGAAACTTCTTGTGCAGCACATCAAATGGGAAAAGTTTGTTAATTGTGAGTAGAATTACGTAGAATTTTTACAAATTTTTGTCTTTGATAGTTGGATAATAATCCTTCACTTTATATAGAAGGCGCGAACTTGACAGAATCTTTTTTTTTGTAGTAAAGCCCAAAAAGTATTTTTAATCTATTATCTTTAAGAAAAAATTTTGTTTATTATCGTTGGCGACACAGAAAAACGCTATGCACTTTTTAAACAGTGAAAAAAGTAAAAAAAAACACATTTTTTGGTCATTTTTTGGCACATCTAAGTAGGGGAGCTAGGACAGTTCGGGTTCAGTTACCCTCTGAGCTGGCGCTCCGTCGGTAAGTCAGAGTTCTGCCTTGTCAGCGGCCGATAATTGTAGGGAGGATGATAACTTAACTCTACTTTACCGACAGAACAGTATACTAATAACTCTACCTTGCCGACAGAGCAGAATGTAGGTTGATAACCCAACCGACAGTGAGAATCTACCTTACCTTCTGAGCTGGCGCTCCGTCGGTAGATCGCTGCCTTACCGGCAAAAAATCATTCAGGGTGTATCTAGCCTTACCAATCGCCGATAACCCAACTCTACATTATCGACAGAGCAGTGTACCTTACCGGCAGAACAGTCTACATTATCATATAACCAAACTCTACCTTACCGGTAGAACAGTCTACATTGTCATATAACCAAACACTGCCTTACCAACACAGCAGTCTAAATTATCACATAGGTCAATAACCCAAATCTACAATATTTTATTTTAATCTTATAATCGTTACGTTCAGGCATAGAATTGGTATTCGTGGAATACTTTTGAGAATATTTTTTCCATTTCGAATTCTCTTTTTTCTCCTGTTCAACAAGAGAAGTATAAGCATGTGTACTTGAGTTTTGACGCATCTTGTACGATGTCAGGGATACGAATGTAACATCTATTTCCAATCCATAGATGTCTCATCCGCGCAATTTTCGTAGAATTTTTTCAGAAGATTGACGTTATGAAGTGCATAGTTGGTTTTGTAAGCACCCTCGTGGTTTTGGCAAACTGTCACAAGCTTGATTTTGTCCAGAGGTGGAAAAGCCATCTCCTACACATCGTAAACGTTGAATCTGAATTGTTCGAGCCATTTTTTTCTTGATGGAGCCCATAACGAGTAGTTGAGTAGCATCATGAAGACATTCTCGAAGAACACTTCCACTGTCGGTGTAGGAACGGTCGCCAGAGTTCCAAGAAATACCGTGATAGAACTGCTTCAACCAAGTATTTTCACCCTTATACATCGGTAAGTAAAAGGTTCCTTGAATAAAAAGACCAGAGGTTGGGCGTCTTCGTCCAATAGAACTATTGCCAGTTCTTTCAAAACAAAATCATTATCGGGCTGTTTGAAGCCCTGCATATCGACGATGTACTTCATTTTTAGTTTTTTCACGTGACCACTACCGGGACTATACTGAACGTCGTGTAGAATGAGATGCGAATGTTCCAGCTGGAAAATTCTCTCTCTCTTTCTCTCTCGTCTTTGGTCGTATTCTTGGAGACTTTTCCAAATTCTTGGAAATTTAAACGAGTTTCTTCACGTCTCCGCTAACAGGATTGTACTGGACAATGCGATCGTGCAAAATGAGGCAGTACGCCGATGTTACAGCAAGAGGAAAATTGTCCCTCGCTTCGGATTTCAAACAAACGTGAACGGGTGCATCCTTCAAAGATGACGATGAGTAGCGCGTGAGTGAGGTAGTTGATTTTTTCAAGATAGGCTCAGTCCAGACATATTTCATCGTAGTTGGTAGACGTGGATACTCGAAAGCCTCATGATAATTGACCGATCCTTATCTATAAAGCAGAGCGAACGAATTTTGTGTTTGTCCGACACCACAATATAGGGCATAAGCCATTTGACACGATTGAGTTCAATTTTGAATTCTTCGTATACTTGAGCATTGTCCACTTGTGCTGTAGTTTGTTTAACGGGATTCAAATTATTCCTCGATCTGGTGAGTATGAGCTCATGCTTCGTGTTGACCACTATTTTGCGATAGTCTTCGGTAAAACCCATAATCGTACTCAGAGGGATGGACACATCGAAGTAGCCATCATCGTTACACATGTTCAACGTTTCCTCAACGTCGAACCAACCAGCGTTCTCCATTATCCAATTTTGACAGGGATTGAGCGATACCAAACCTTTTATGAGACACGTTAAGCCTACATTTTTGCATTTGTCGATTTCAATATGGCATTGATTTCATAGTGAATTGAACATGTGACAGATGGCGTTGTTAACAAACTTTGTTCTTTGCACAGCATTACCGTCAGTTTTAGTCAGTCTACCACATAGTGAGTTGCTTCCAGAGAACATACGTGCATTATTCTGCGGTCCATCCAATTGTGGTAAGACCAACAGCTTGCTAACACTCATAACGCATCCTAATAGCCTCAGATTCTAAAATATTTACGTTTACTCAAAATCACTGAATCAGTCCAAGTACAGATTTTTAAAGGAACTTCTGCAACCGATAGATGGCGTTCAATACTTTCTTCAGTGAACACAACGAGGTCATTACACCGGACAATGCACTGCCGAATTCCATTATTGTATTTGATGGCATAGCATGTAAGAAGCAAGACAACGTCAGAGCGTTTTTCTGCATCGGCAGACACAAGAATGTGGATTATTTTTATCTTTGTCAGTCGTACGCTCACATACCAAAGCAGCTGGTACGAGATAATGTTAATTTGTTGGCAATATTTCGACAAGACGACATGTTTGGGAATTAGCAAGGTTTTTGAATTTTCCGCGGTTGCGCGTCAGCGGTATAACTCAGCAGGCGGTCGCGCGACGGCAGCACTTATCAGCTTCTCTCCGGAACATGGCTCCTCTCCGGAATATGACATAAAATGTGTTACTCTATAGCAAAGAAAAGGTTCCTCTATAATACAAAAGTTTTCAGAGGCGTCATACTATGCCGAGGAGATACTATTGAGTGGCACAAAACGTGTAGCTGTACAATATGAAAGTGCAAAAGGCATCACTATATGACATAAAAGGTGTTAATCTATAACATACTAGCGCTTGTGATATGAAATATGTCACTGTGATATATAGAAGGTGATACAATATGACATAAAATGTGTTACTCTATAGCATGGAAGAGGTTCCTCTATAATATAGAAGTTTTCAGAGGTTTCATACTATGACGAGGAGATACTACTGAGTGGCACAAAAGGTGTAGCTGTACAATATGAAAGTGCAAAAGGCATCACTATATGACATAAAAGGTGTTAATCTATAACATATTAGCGCTTGTAATATGCAAGATGTCACTCTATGATATAAAAAGAGTTACTCTATGGCATTAAAGAGGTTCCTTTACAATATAAAAGTATTAAAAGGTATGAGTCTATAACAGAAAATATCTTACTATCTCACATGAAAGATGTACTCCCTGGTGGAAAAAGTGTTACACTACATCATAAAAGGGGTTACTCTGTGATATAAATGGTGGTACTATATGAGATAAAATGTGTTATGTCTATAGCATGGAAGAGGTTCCTCTATAATATATGTGTTCAGAGGTGTCATACTATGACGAGGAGATGGTATTGAGTGTCTCAAAAGCTGGTACTGTACAGTATTAAAGTGTAAAAGGCATCACCATATGACAGAACAGGTGTCAATCTATAACATAATAGCTCTTGTAATATGAAATATGTCACTCTATAATATAAAAGGAGTTATTCTATGACATTAAAGAGTTACCTTACAATATAAAAGTAATAAAAGATGCCAATCTATAACATAAAATACGTTATTATCTGACATGGAATGGCATGGAAAGGTGTTACTTTTTTAATATCTGACATAAAGGGTGTTACTCTATGAAATTAAAAGGATAACTCTGTAATATAAAAGTTAAATGGTGTCACTATATGATGTAAAGGCTTTAGTATGTAACACCAAAGGTGTTGCTCTATAATATAAAAGTATTAAAATATGTCACTCCATGGCATAAAAGATGTTGCTCTGTAACGAAAAGAAAAGGGATTACTCTATAATAGAAAATTATTAAAAGGTGTTACGTTATACCATAAAAGTTGCTAGTCTGTCAGATAAAAGGGGTTTTTTATACTATAAAAGTATTAAAAGTATTATTAAAAGTATTGTCACTCTATGAGATTGGAGGTGTTGCTTTGACACAAAAGATGTTACTCTGTAACCAAAAAGGGGTTACTCTATAATAGAAAATTATTAAAAGGTGTTACTTTATACCATAAAAGTGGTTAGTCTGTCACATAAAAGGAATTTTTGTACTATAAAAGTATTAAAAGTATTTAAAGGTACCGCCTCTATGAGTTTGAAGGTGTTGGTATGACCCAAAAGGTGTCACTCGATAACATAAAAAGTGTTACTCTATGACATGAAAGGGGTTATTCTATATTAGAATAGTATTAAAAGGTGTCAACACTATGATATAAAAATTACTCTGTGAAGTAAAAGGAGTCATACAGGGACATAATGGTGTTACTCTATAGCATTAAAAGGTGTTACTTTATAATTTGTATAGGCTAATACAATAATCGTTAAGTCTAGGGTTTTCATCGACGTCATCACTATTATCGCCTCTACATGGAAAAAAATTTCCTGCTGTGACTAGTCCATAGCTGCTGCGGCAGCGCCCTCACACTTTTCAGTAGTATCTCTGCCAATTTGTCGCACTCAGTGCGAGGTAAGGAACCGCTACACTAACCGAGTTCCGTAGCTGTTATGTTAGATTGGTACAGTGAGTATACCAAAGGCGTAGAGTCCCTCCCTATGTTTTAAGAAAAGTGTATTATACACGCGAGATATTCTATAGTCACTCGTGCTGCTGCGGTAGTCACTCTAGGAAATTTTTTTTTTGTGTTTATGCAATTAACCAAAACAGTATTACGATGTACCGTGTATACCTTCAAGAGATGCTGTTGTTATCAGTTTCTGTGAGCCGTTGACAGGAAATGGTAACAATTGGATACTCTTTCTGTATACCCTACATCTTACTTTAAGATATAGATATAAAGAAGATTCGTAACGAATTCTGGACTATGTCGTCACTCTTATCGCCTATATATACAGTTAACCAAACCTGAATTTCGATATACTGTGCAGAATTCCAGGAAACACTATTGTTATAATTTTTGGGAGCCGGTTGACAGGAAACGGGTGAAATTTGATACCCTTTCGGTATGACTTGTCTTACAAATTTTATCATGACTAGGAGTTTGAGACGCGCTACGCGCGCCAGATGCCCGTACTTTGACCAATCAGCGAACTCTCTGAAGTTGGCTCTATATGTTTCAACAAATAATATTTTTTGCTCAGCAATATGGCTGCCTCCTCATACCCATCTCCCTTTTAATATAGGATGTACTCCATCACTCCAAAGATCACTCAAGATATTTTTTCGCACAGAACATTTATCATTTATGAGTTCTGCAGATGTTGCTCAGCTACCTAAGGCATTTCTCCCAGCATTTGGTGCAAACAGTATCGAAGAAGCGTGGGATATACCGACAGAAGATTTAAAAAGCGATCAAGAAATTCTCAAATGTTTACGTTGTCGAGAGCACAATTCTACAGAGAGTGTAGTGCCACCTTTAAGGAGAGATTGTATTCAATGTACACTTAATACTAATACTATATGAAAATCTTATACAACGCTTGTAAAAAATTATGTTTAATAAACTTTATGAATATCCTATACAACTCTCTTAATTTCTCTTACCCATATCTCGTGTTGTTAAATAAAAATTTTACTAACCATTTCATGATTTTTAATTCAGTAAGTAAAGCGAAAGAGTGGCTAAGGAGATCGCAATTGAAATAATGTGGAGTTCCAAGAATCGCTGCGCGATAAGATGCGTGCCCCGAATATCGGAATAAAGAGGAGGCGCGATAGTTGTAGGTCTAAGAGCTTCTCTCGCTATGTCAATGAGTCATATAGCTTGTACCACTTGCCCGAGATAAAACTTACTCACACAGTATGCTCCAAGCTGCATACGGTAGCCCTGATCTACCCGTGCCGTGAAAAAGCATTTTATGACGAATGTTCTAGAGCACACGCGTGCACGAAGTGGTCGCATATAACGCGCGGTGTATAAGCTTATACATGCGCCCGGTGCGCGGAAAATCAGCTGATGAGCACCGCGCACCTATCAGCTAATAGCGCGCGTTACAAGCTAATAGCGCGCGCAAACGAGGTGTATAAGCTTATACCCCGCGCGGCGGTATCATCTGATGTAAGCCACGCCCGCGCCGCCGCCGCCGCCGGGGGTCGTTGGTGAGAAAGTTTAACGGTCATTGGGGTTTTTTCCACGAGAACAAATATACTCAGACAATGCATGGCTGATGAGTATGTATGCGGCGTGAATGCGTGGTTATCAATCCGAATATTGATTCATCAGTAATCTCTAACTTTTGTAGAAACTGATTTTTTCTTTTTGCTCGTATCTCGCAAACGGTTAAAGATATCGGAACAATAATCGAATTTTTTATTCTCTTATACAAGAAGCGATTACATAGATTTCTATTCTACTACTAGTATGGTTAAATTTTATTTAAAGTAATTATTTAAGAATTTTTTATTCTGTAAGGCGAACGAAAGTACATAAGGAGACTGCAATTGAAATAATATCGAGTTCCGAGAATCGCTGCGATAAGATGCATACGAATATCGAAGTGGGCGGGGTGGGGGGAGAGCTGTGGATGGGCGAGTGGTGGGGGGATCCAGAAACCCCCTTGCTTATCTACTAAGCCGATAAGCCCATTTTGTCAATGATCACTTGATTACGCATATTATATATTAAATATATCTTGAATTCAAGCCTGTATTATATATTTCTTGTGTGCTAAGCAGGCTTGTCGCTTTTCTGCGTAGATACATCTTGACACTTATTGTAATTCACAATTCTTCTGAATTGAATTATATCCTATAGTAAGCTAAACTCAATTATTTCACTTTCATCTTTTTTAGAAAAAAGATGTATTTATTTTTATCCATAAAAAATTATTACAGCTTCTTCCTTCGAATACTTAACTAAATCCACTTGTTTTTCTGTATTAACTTTCATACAGCAATCTCATGCATCTTGAACTGAAGCTATAATTTCCAAATTTAAACAAAACTGTCATTGCACGCTTGTATTATAATCACAATTATAAATACTTTTACATATATATCTTCACATATAATTCATTAAATTTTCAGTCCTAAATTCACTTATGAATACAAATAATGAAACATTATCAAAAAAATCTTTCTATTTGAAGAAGCCAAATAAAACTCTGCAAAACAAACTGTTGAAATCACATAGTTATGTATCTCTGCTCATATGAGCTTTTGAGCTGTCAGCTGTGCGGCTGTGCCACTGTGTTTACACTGGCATTAGTTATATATATATATATATATAGGTATAGGTACAAAAGGGAGTATTAATATAGTGAATTGCTGTCGAACTTTGGTCACGGAATGGTCACTTTACTAGAAGCAGAAGTGAGAAATGGTCACAAGACGATTCCACTGGATTTTGAATTCCACAATATGGTTTATTTAATTTTTATAATAAATACTGTATGTGAATTTAATTATTTTTTTTATCCTTATATAACGATTTATATAAGTATATACTTATATAAATAATGTTTTTTGATATTTTATAACACATTTAAGTAAATATAAATTTAAGTGAAGCTAATTGCCTAGTGTAATATTTAATAATTGTTATGACGCTAATGTGCATAAAGGCAAAAAACAATCTCATGTCCTTTTTATTAAAGGCCCAAATCGAAAAAAGTTGTCAAAAATAAGAGATTATAACAATAAGTCAGACACTTATTGCAGTCTAAAAAGAAAAAAAAAAATCACAGGTGTTTCATCCAGGCTACTAGATTGGACTCATCAGTGATGATCTAGTAGCCGTCATCAGACACCTAGCGCTCCATCGTAGCGGCCAAAGGTTCATAGACTGAGCCGCTCTTTTCACTAGTGGAAAAGAGAGGCTCCATCTGTCGGTGCGTTACTAACACAAGCACCGCGTTAAATATAAATTTAAGTGAAGCTAATTGCCTAGTGTAATATTTAATAATTGTTATGACGCTAATGTGCATAAAGGCAAAAAACAATCTCATGTCCTTTTTATTAAAGGCCCAAATCGAAAAAAGTTGTCAAAAATAAGAGATTATAACAATAAGTCAGACACTTATTATTGCAGTCTAAAAAAAAAAAAAAAATTCACAGGTGTTTCGTCCAGGCTACTAGATTGGACTCATCAGTGATGATCTAGTAGCCGTCATCAGACACCTAGCGCTCCATCGCTCAGTCTATAAACCTTTGGCCGCTACGACGGAGCGCTAGATGTCTGTGACGGCTACTAGATCATCACTGATGAGTCCAATCTAGTAGCCTGGACGAAACACCTGTGAATTTTATTTTTTTTTTTTTTTTAGACTGCAATAAGTGTCTGACTTATTGTTATAATCTTTTATTTTTGACACCTTTTTTCGATTTGGGCCTTTAATAAAAAGGACATGAGATTGTTTTTTGCCTTTATGCACATTAGCGTCATAACAATTATTAAATATTACACTAGGCAATTAGTTTCACTTAAATTTATATTTAACGCGGTGCTTGTGTTAGTAACGCACCGACAGATGGAGCCTCTCTTTTCCACTAGTGAAAAGAGCGGCTCAGTCTATAAACCTTTGGCCGCTACGATGGAGCGCTAGGTGTCTGATGACGGCTACTAGATCATCACTGATGAGTCCAATCTAGTAGCCTGGACGAAACACCTGTGAATTTTTTTTTTTTAGACTGCAATAAGTGTCTGACTTATTGTTATAATCTCTTATTTTTGACAACTTTTTTCAATTTGGGCCTTTAATAAAAAGGACATGAGATTGTTTTTTGCCTATATGCACATTAGCGTCATAACAATTATTAAACAATTAAGTAAATAACGTTTTCCTATCAGAAGTCTATAAGAAAGGCAAAAAACAAGAAAATCAATTTTCTCGTCATTTTAAAGATAGTAAGCTCTTTCAGCGGTTTATTTAAAATTTTTTTAATTATTGATCCAAACTATAGTTTTTTTAGGTTCGAAATAACATATACAATCAAAAAATTCAATAAAAAAATAATTTGATTTTTTCAAAATTTTTAGGTGTAAGACCGCCTTAATATCATCACAATTATAATCAGTGTTAATAATTTCATTCTGTAAGTCTTCAATAATATTACAGTTATTCTCCATATTATTTTGAAGTAGGCGCGTTTTGTGATGGGTCTGAAGTTTGCATCGTTGGAGTGCAACGAAATCATTTTTTTACAAATAATTACAATTATTAAGCAATGAAAATTTGATCTAAATTTTTGTTATAATGTTATTTGATACTATAAAATAATAAATATTTACACGCAAAATTGATATAAGTTACTATAAACTTGAAGTAAAATGAAACATTTTTTTTATTTCGTTGCACTACAACGTTGCAAACTTCAGACCCATTGTTTTGTGTTACTTGGGTGACTGAGACGAATGAGCGCTATGAGCTTGTAGATTCGCTGCTTGCCGTTCTTAGTCTTCCTGGAGTTATCTTTTGCTGATAATTTGTGCGTTATACCTTACCGGAGTATCTTAAGAAAGTAGGCTGCACAGGGTAATCAGTTATTTCAATGTATTTTTTAATTTTTGTTTTTAATATTTCACACAAGTCACTGACAATTGTACAGTGGTTGGTGTTATAATTGGTTTTAAATTTCTCGTTACTGTAAACACAGTTAGGACATTTGTTTATTGCACTTGTACACTTTGAGGCTATGTGTACACCGTAACACTTGAAACATTCAAATCATTCTTGCATTTTCTACTGCTGTATCCAAAACTTGAGCATTTGTTGCAAGGATATGTATTGATAATATCAAATACCTTGCAACTCTGGTAACCAATAAATATTCGCGGGTTCTTGTTATCTTTGATATGTTTGTATATGAGGCGTTTCACGTTAGTTCTCCAGGCGCGGCGCGCGAGCGCGAAATCATGCTGTTTTCAGCTTGTGTTTGAAGGGCTAAGATGTAGCTAAAAAAAATAATCCCCAAATGATTTCGATGTATTTTTTCCTCATCTTTCCGATGGTGCTATTAGTTTCTCAAAATTTTTCAATTCTAAGTATTTTTTGAATAATATCTCGAAAAAATCAAAAAACCCCTATGTAGAAAAAGGCTATATCCATGTAAAATTTCCTCCTCTTTCGATCTAGCAGGTCAAAAAAAATATTAAAAATATAGTTTTTGAGATATGACACGTTTTATGTTTTTTTGAGGTTAGAATTGAAAAATTTTGAGAAACTAATAGCACCATCGGAAAGCTGAGGAAAAAATACATCGAAATCACTTGGGGATTATTTTTTTTAGATACATCTTAGCCCTTCAAACACAAGCTGAAAACAGCATGATTTCGCGCTCGCGCGCCGCGCCTGGAGAGCTGACGTGAAACGCCTCATATGTCCGAAGTTACTTCCATTATTGGACTATTCGTGTCTGTTTTTGTATTAGTATATACATACAGTATTTTGCACTTGCCTTCCATGTTACTGAAATTTATAATGTTGATATCCCGTTCTACATCTTTTTGATTTCGGAAAGTTTTGTCAAAGTTTATTACTTTTAGTTTTAGGGCACTTTCAATGTTGTTAATACTATCTTCACTGTTACAATTGATAATAGCTGTGTCTTTATTCTTGCATGCTACACTTTTGGTTGGAATTGTTTTATCTACCGCTAATTGGAAGCATACTGCTTTTTCAAGGTCTGTAGTATCTTTGTCGTTCGTTGTTTAATAATGAGCTTTGGTATTCTTTTACTCTTTGGTTTAACATTGGCTGCTATTTCTTCAATTTTTAAAGATTGTATTTCACTGTAATCTTCATAAATAGTTTCATCATGCCCCTTCTCCTTTTCGATATTAATTTCACTAATAATTTCTTGTTTGATTTTTTTCTTTAGTAGTAAGTTTCACTTGAGCTATCAATTCTTTTGCTTCTTTGCTCAATGTACCATATGGCAAGTTTGCGGTTAGTGCTACTTTGGCATGGTCTCGACAGATTATAAAGTGTGTTACTAATAAATTTAACTGGACAACCTACTTTGTATTTATTAACAATCTCCTTGGTATGGAATACGTTTTCACATAAAATACACACAACTGCTCCAACTTGTATTGTTGGATGACATTTGTAGAATTTCATGAGAGGCGTTGGGTGGCTGCTTCCCCCCCGACGTCATGATGGAGACTGACATTGTGTTAAAATTTGAAGTGGTTATGTTGATTTGTTTCCGAGAAAAAAATTATTTTTGAAAATAAGTGCGTTTCCTTTCGTTCACGATAAAAGGAGTAAAAGTCAATGAATCGTTTTGAAATTTGGCGGAGAATTAGCTTTTTTATATCTAGAGATTCAGTTCTTTGCCCAAAAAAATCTGACTGTTTTGACCAAAGATATTTGAGGTTAAAAATTTTTTATAAATTTCTTATATTTGCATTTTTAAAAAGAATATTCGAATGATTGACTCAAAATGTTTACCAATTATTACACTTATCAAGTACAACATTGTGTTAAAATTTGAAGTGGTTATGTTGATTTGTTTCCGAGAACAAAATTATTTTTGGAAACGAGTGCGTTTCCTTTCGTTTACCATAACAGGAGTAAAAGTCAATGAATCGTTTTGAAATTTGGCAGCGAATTAGCTTTTTTATATCTAAGGACTCAGTTCTTTGCCCAAAAAAATCTGACTGTTTTCATCAAAGATATTTGAGGTTAAAAATTTTTTATAAATTTCTTATATTTGCATTTTTAAAAAGAATATTCGAATGATTTACTCAAAAATTCTGCCACTTATTACACTTATCGTGTACAACATTATGTTGAAATTTCAAGAGATTTTCCGATTTTTTTCTCGAGAACGAAATTATTCTCGATAACAAGTACGTTTTCTTTTGTTTACGACAACAAGAGTCAATGAATGGTTTTGAAATTTGCCAGAAATGTAGCTTTTTTATATCTTAGAATCGAGTTCTTTGCCCAAAAGAATCAGGTGGTTGAATTTTGCAACGTTGCGACTCCAACGAATATCCAAACTTCCAAAAAATTATGATTTCTGCCCGGAATCAATTCTACAGCTACAAAAATGCGGTGAACAATAAGTAAAAGTGCAAAAAAATAAAAAACTATAAAAACTCACACCTTAACACCCCATTTTGTCGTGGCAAAAAAAAAAACAAAAAAATTCTAATTCAATCGTTTTGGAGATCGCCAATAATTTTATTTCAGGAATATATTTTTGAGCATGCAGGAGAGCTACAAAAAAATTGGCAACCCCGCAAGCACCGCTGAACACCCCTTTCGACTGAAAAAAAAGCAAAAAAAAATTCTAAATCAGCCGATTTTGAGATCGCCAATAATTTTATTCTAGGAATATATTCTTGAGCTTGCAGGAGAGCTACAAAAAAATTGGCAACCCCGCAAGCATCGCGGAACACCGCCAAACTACCCATTTCAACCGAAAAAATTGTAAAAAAAAATTCTAATTCAGCCGTTTTTAAGATCGCCAATAATTTTATTCCAGGAATATATTTTTGAGTATGCAGGAGAGCTACAAAAAATTGGCAACCCCGCAAGCACCGCGCAACACCTCCAAACTAACCCTTTTGACCGAAAAAATCTCAAAAAAAATTCTAATTTAGACGTTTTTAAGATCGCCAATAATTTTATTCTAGGAATATATTCAAGATAAGGCGGTGGGAAGCAGGGCGCGGAAGGTGGCAGTATGTAGAGTACTCTCCGGGTTCCGCGCTTTTTCCACCACGTGGTCGACTCACCAGGTTTCCCGCGCTTTTCCCCACGAGTTTGGCTCTCGGTCTGGCGACCTCGGCACCGTGCTTCTATTATTCCGCGTACGCGAAGTAAAATGATCAGCGTATACGCGTGCTTCGCACATGCTCCTACGAGAAGCATGCGCGAAGTAAA
The DNA here is from genome assembly GCA_036365515.1 of Torymus aiolomorphi. NCBI lineage: Eukaryota > Metazoa > Arthropoda > Insecta > Hymenoptera > Torymidae > Torymus > Torymus aiolomorphi. The sequence continues at coordinate 180,141,168 of CM070875.1, forward strand.
TTGATCTGCGCATGCGCGTACTTCGCGCAGGCCGTGTGTAAAACAGCTACTTCGCACACGCAAAACAAGCACGAAAAGGCGAGTTAGGCACACTCCGTTAAAAAAAATATATTTTCAAATCTCTCCATAAAGAAGGAATATTTACTTAAATAAAAAGCCATTTCCCTAGTAAAAATTAAGCAAGTTTTTTGCCTAAGCCCATAAATAAGCTAGATTTCTTAGCTATGAATAGGCTACTCTGTATTTTACCTAAAAATTTAATATTTTTCAGTTTTTTTTTCATGATGTGCGTGATAGAACTTCTATGTCGCTCCACATGAACAGGGCGCACCAGTTGTGCGGAAAAGAACAAGTGCGTCATAGCTCCGAAATGACATTATAATCAATAGTTACGAAAAACATTGTGGGGTGTCAAAAGTTTGATAATCATGGATAATAAATTAGAAATGCTATCTGCGACTGTCAAAAACGGCTGAATTAGAATTTTTTTTGCGATTTTTTCGGTCGAAAGGGGTAGTTTGGGGGTGTTACGCGGTGCTTGCGGGGTTGCCAATTTTTTTGTAGCTCTCCTGCATGCTCAAAAATATATTCCTGAAATAAAATTATTGGCGATCTCCAAAACGGTTGAGTTAGAATTTTTTTTGCGATTTTGTCGGTTGAAATGGGTAGTTTGGCGGTGTTCCGCGGTGCTTGCGTGGTTGCCAATTCTTTTGTAGTTCTCCTGCAGGCTCAAGAATATATTCCGGGAATAAAATTATTGGCGATCTCAAAAACGTCTCAATTAGAATTTTTTTTTTTTTATTTTTTTGCCACGACAAAATGGGGTGTTAAGGTGTGAGTTTTTATTGTTTTTTATTTTTTGTACTTTTACTTGTTGTTCAATGTACTTTTGTTGCTGTAGAATCGATTCCGGGCGGAAATCATAATTTTTTGGAAGTTTGGATTTTGTTGGAGTCACAACGTTTCAAACTTCAACCACATTTATACGCTTGACTGTTACAGTTTCTACCACTTCAAGTACATTTGTTACAACTTTAGCCATAACCAAAAAAATTTTTCATCGTAAAGTAGTTTTTTATTTTTTAAATATCGCTAAAACCCATATCGCCCCACTGCCCATTTCGCCCCACCCTCTTCTATGGTTAAGTATTGAATTTCGTCTTATGAAAGCACACACACGCGGGTATTGCGGGCGAAAGGAAGGAAGGAGAACTGAAAGGGACTTACATTTGATGCGGCCAGGAGAGCTGAAGATACGGTGTTCACACTCTCGCTTCTCGCTCACGGAACCGTCCTTTCAGTCGCCGCACCGGGGTCTCGCTTCTACGGTGGCGGCGGCAGGAGGCACACGGATGCAGCGGGGAATTTGGCTTCAGCACGCACGCACACACACAGATTAACCTCTAGGACGACGGCAACGGCACACTCGACCTTTCTCACAAGAACGGTGCTGCTAGAGTTAGCGTTTGGTTTTGGACGGAAATTATCAAGAATAATTTATATTGCTAATTATATTATTATTTTTGTAATTCTTAGTATTTTCGGCCCTTAACCCTTTGAGGCCACACTTATTTTTTCGATCGTGGAGCACATACTGGGTCAATTTGGCCCATACTCATTTTTGAACAACTATATTTCTGAAATTATCAATTATAGAATTACCAAAAAATTTATGGATAATCGTGAATGACTCAAGAATTCATTCACGTAATTTTGAAGCAAAAATATGATTTCTTTGGTACCTAAAATAATTAGAAATATAAATTATTCTTGATCATCTCCGTCCAAAACCAAACGCTAAAGATATCGAATTCGCGACAGCATGGTAAAATTGTATCGGTAACATTTTTATAAATACATTTAAACCTTCGGGAGAAAAAATTTCTCAAAAAGTGGTGCAAAAAGAAGAATTTTACCTGGTCAGATTTTTTTCCATGCAGAATTCGATTAAATCAAGACTTTTGAGCATTTTTTTGGTCTTACAGACCACTGTGCACCGCCTCGCTGATAGAAGATGTTTCGGCTCGCGTACACGCTCCCGGCTCACAACCCCTCCCCAAAGGGTTTTCAGACTCAATAAAAAGGTGAAAAAAATTGTTCTGATATATCAATTAAGCATTAAATATGTAATACATTTCCGTAAACAGCAACTCTATTCAAGCTCGGTTTCGTGAAATTTCCATAACTTTAACATTTGTATTACATTAATTGGCCAGAGTAGTTTATAACACGTAATAGTTCATTTATATATGTGTGTATACATACTTAACATAAAATTCGTGCGATGAAAATTCGGAAAATTGTTTAATTTATTTACAGAAAATTCTTGGAAAATTCTTTCAATCAAAGTTTTTCTAATGTAATGTATCATTGACATAAATAAAATTTCAGGTTTTTTTTTGCTAATATTTAAGTGTTTTCTTTTTAAAAGCCCAACCATCATGCAAATACTGTCCATATAAAACAAATTTATTCAATATTTATTTATAATTATTTTCTAATCATGACTGGAATGTAACAAATACATATATATATGGGGCATTCTCTGTCAACGCGACACCCCCTCTGCCCAAAACAATTTTGATCCAAATGAGGTCTACCTAGGCTCAAATGAAAGCTCTTGACTTCTACTTTCGAACGCCGTCTGGCGATTCCGAAAATTCAAAATGGCGGATCCAATATGGCGGCTGAAAGTCTCGGAATGATGGAAAAACAAGTTTTTCTTCACTCTAATAGCGAATCTGATACGAAAATTGTTATTTCTTGCCACTGATATGAAGTTAGCGACATATTTTCTTACTACTACCGTTCAAACCCAGCGGTTAAAATTATATTTCAAGGTCATTTTGAAGGTCAAAAGTTATTTTCTGGATTTTCGGACTAGTATTCCACGGAACTAGTAGAAAACTTGATTACGATCATAACTAGACTTGACCTTGGATCATTTTTCAAGGTCATGATTTCTGTCTGTGCATAATTAATGTTTTGTTGAACGTAACCTCCTATGAGACATTTGTTCCTTTGTGCATATCGTGGGACCGGCGATCTAAAAATTTCATGTATAAAATCCTTAGAGAAGATAAAGTTCCACAATAGAACTATCAAATAGTTTTAGCATAACCTATTCTGAACCACGTGGAGGTACTACTTCTCTCAGAACATAAAAAAAATTAAAAGAAAAGGAGGATAAAAAATAGAAAAACTTGAATATTATAAAAAAAATTCAGTATATTTTCCCATTGAAAATTAAAGTAGAACAGATATAGACTTAGCAGCATTCGAGTACCTTTTCATGATAACTTTCCTGTCACTTGATAATTGAAAAGAATGATGTTTAAGAATCTGTGGGGCAGGTAATGCATCTTGAAACCTACGATTGAGTTTCCTTTTGAATTTATCATGTTCAGTCTGCGTAAAATAAAAAATCCTTATATTTTCAAAATGATTTTTAGCCCACTTCACAAGAGATGTGTGCGTCATAATAGCATCTTTCGGTTTCGCCTTCAAGCTAGCTCTATAAGCTTCTCTTTTAAATATTGCACCAAGACCATCATAACAGCTTTTACCATGAGCAATGGCGCAAAAATGCCACTCTGCCTCAATACCAAAATCCTTCTCATGATGAAGAAGATTTGCAATCTGAAAGCGGTTCTTGAAATGCTGTTTTGCTCCATCTGTCACGTAAATAATCTTTTTAAGTTTTTTTACTTTTCTCTTGATTTCTGGAATCAATAAATTCTGAATAGTATAGATAGAAGAAGTGTCATGCTTCAATCTATTCGACAAGAATACACAACTTTCATGCTTCAGCTCTGAATCTTCTTTATAATAGTAAATAGCTGGAAAAACAGTGCACTGGTCATTATTAAAATGGAAGGCTTGAGATGCATCTTGAACTGCAAAAGAGTAATTCTCAGAATAGTCGAACATTACCAGAACTTCTCCATTGCCTAGATTACTTTTTGTTTGAGCAATGAAATTACCTTGTTCTTTGGCAATATATGAGTGGGGTTTGAGTATCGCCAATTTGGCATATAATTCATCAACAAATTCTTCAACTGGTAGAGTTAAATTCTGCAAAGTTGATCTATCCGTTCCTGACCACGCACAGTACTCAATTTGTGAGATATTTGTCCCATCCAATATTTCAAGTAAACGAGACGTAAGATTTTCAGAACCAGGGCACTTCGAACATTCATCCAAGTGACAGTCAGGTGTAGGATTCTTACACATAATTTGCTGTAAACAATCTTTATAATTACAAATGGGTTCTTCTTGATTTTTCGTGAGCTTCTGAATATCGATTGCATCCAACATCAATTTACAATTTTGATGAATGGTGCAAACGCAGACGCTATGCGTTCCTCTAGCACCAGCAAGAACACAATGTTTTGGTCGTAATTTCGCGAAAGTACTGAATCCTACTTGCACTGTTGGTTCTGCTATCTTGAATAATTCGTAAAGTTCTCGTAAATCGAAATATAAAAGACGTTTCTGCACCTGAGTCCGCTTTCCATCAATAATAACAGAGACAGTATCTTCTCGACCCGGCATCATCCGACTGTGCAGATCGTTATTATAACATTCAACAATGACTTCTATTACTGCCTTTGACAAAGTGTTACCATGTTTAGCCGTTGTTGTAGCTAAAATACCTCCATCGGCTTTGAGTTTTTTCGACTTCTTTACTAAATGTCTTGATGTATTGAATTCACGGGAAATTCGACTAATATTCTAAGTTGATGGGACGATTGTAAGTATAGTTAGTTTCAAAGGGTCATTAACTGCTAATCTAGAAAACTTTTCTTTTAATTCTGAAAACATGTCTTCCAATTCGATTTCTCTAGCTGATCGTGTAGCTTCTTGAACAGATTTATCAATACCAGTGTTTTCTGATGTCGTCTCTATATCCATGTTTTCATATTCGTTGTTCAAAAAAAAGGGGTTTATAAAGCCCGTTTTTTTATATATATAGGGGTTTATGCGGTCCGACCTAGAGTCTATAACCTCAGGGTCCATTATTTCTTTAGTCACTTGCCATAGGGAACTCTCGGCTGTAGGTACTAATATACAGGGTTGGGCTTCATAAACCCCGATAAGTGTGTTTGTGTATATATATATATTTTTTTTAAGATACTCCTCAAATTTCTCAACGCAAGAATCGCGACTTTTGAGGAGAAATCTATACCCCCTTTTCCAAGAGTCGGTAACCTGAGGGTCATTATTTTTTTAGTCACATTGTCGGAACTCTAAGCGAAAGGTTCACATCTCCTCAAAAGTACCAATTTACAAACATATATATATATATAAAAATGAACCATTACGTGTCATAAACTAATCTAGCCAATTAATGTAATAAAAATTTTAAAGTTATGGAAATTTCACGAAACCGAGCTTGAATACAGTTGCTGTTTGCAGAAATGTATTACAGATTTAATGCTTAATTGATATATCAGAACAATTTTCTTCACCTTTTTATTAAGTCTGAAGATCCTTTGGGGAGGGGTGTGGGCTGTGTGCGTGTCGGTCGATTTTTGGAGGCAGGGGGGAGGGCGCGGCGCGGGCAGGAGCAACAGGGAAAGGTGTGCGTGCGCGCGCGCGCACTTTGCGGTGCGCTTTTATGCGTGACGTAGCGGGTACCACGTTACAGGACATAGTGAGATAGAAACAGAGACGGGGAGAAAGAGACACATGGAGAGACAGTGTGAGACAGAGAGACAGTGACAAAGAGATAGAGCCGGAGACAGCGTCGAGGCGATAGAGATACATGCAGAGACAGTAAAATGGATAAAGCACGATATAATAAATGATAAACAAAGTGATCGAGACAGTCGAAGTTATTTAGACAGTGATATAGAGATAAGGGCAAACATAGAGAGCTAGAGACAGGGACAAACAGTCAGAAACTGACATATCGTCAGTGACTGAGACGAAGTGAAAGCGACAGAGACCGAGAGACAAAGAAAGGAAGAACAAATACAGAGACAGAGAGGAAGAGGTAAGGAGTCAGAGACAGCGAGTTAAAGTCGGAGTCAGAGACGCAGAAATAATGTGACATAAACGGTGAACTAGCAGCTGAGAAGAGATACATGGAGATGAAAACAGAGAATCAGATACAAAGTGCCGTACATTGAGAATGAGAAACAGAATGAAATGTCAGAGATAGCGACAAGAAGACAGGACCATAGAGAACCAAAGATAAAGGGTTGGATATACTGATACAGATAGAGATATAGAGACAGAGATAGAAAGATAGCAGGTAAAGGCTTGTCAAGTTTCGGGTAACCGTGCATTAATTTTTTTATTTTCATTAGTATCCTTTGATCTTGACACGATAAAAAGAAATTTAAATTTATTGAGGAAAGACAATGCGGTGAGGCAGAGACAGAGATAGGAAGATCAAGACAAAGAGACATAGACAAAGGGACAGAATCCGAGAAAAGGAGATAGAGATAGATAGAGAGACAGTGACTTTCTCCATCTCTTTGTCGATTTCTGTCGCTGAGTCTAGCACTCTGTCTCTGTGTCAGTTACTGTCTGACTCTTTCCAAAGCCTAAAAAGCCTCCCGGGAGCGAAGGATGAGCGAAGGGGAGATGAAGGGGGGCGGTAAGGGTAGCAGCTAAAATTTTTATTTTGAGGAGTTAAAAGGGGAATGGTGAGGGGAGCAGTAAGGGGCGAGGCTACGACCAAGAGCTAAGGAGAGTAGTTGGGGAGCTGGAGGAGAAGAAACGGAGCGGCTGTTTGAAATGAACATAAAAAATTATTCTTTCTATTGATTTTTTTACATTATTTTGGGGACAATGAGAAGCGGATGGAGAGTGGATATGGAGCCGTGGGACTGGGGGTGGAGGGTGAGAGGCTAGGTCGTAAAAATCACGCTTATAACTATACAGTATTGTTATAAGAATGTATATACACACACACACACACACACACACACACACACACACACACACACACACACACATACACACACACACACACACACACACACACACACACACACACACACACACACACACACACACACACACACACACACACACACACACACACACACACACACACACACACACACACACACACACACACACACACGGTGTCTCATTTTAATCTATGCAGCCAAATATCTCCGAATGCAGGCCAAATACAGAAAAATAGTTCCAATGAAAATTGTTCGTGATGATGGGGGTCAACTTTTGGTCACCATCAATTTGACCTTGAGATCATTTTTCAAGGTCATTTCAACGTTAAGATCATTTTTTCAAATTAGAACCCCTATTTCTGACGTCGGAATCGGATAGAGCGGGCAATTTTACGTCCAAAACCGTTCTTTAAACATTTTCTTGTGACCTCCACAAGGTTATATCAAGGTCAAATGCTTAAGAATTGGTCAGCACGCGAAATTTCATAGTTGTCTCAAGCAGAACAAGCCTTGATAAACCCAACCAATCAAAGGATGTTCTCTTTATAGATACAGCTCAGCATGCCGCCTAGCTGCTGCACGATAATTGCCATTACATTGCTCTAAAACCATTATCATGTCAACTATTTGATCAGCTGCTCGAACTAACTTTAACCCAAAGAGCTCGCGGTGGCCACCTTATTCGTCAGCGCAGGCACCACGAATACGATGAAAACGATGTTCGTGTGGTGACTATTTTAGCAATTGTTCATCTCGACCTGCATATTAGCACACGCCAAATTGAAAGTGAAATCGGTATTTCCCGTCCGACGGTTTTAAGGATTCTGAGAATTATTGACAATCATGCCTACCATATAACTTTAGTTCAGGAACTAAGGCAGAACCATATTCAATTGCGCATTGGATTTTGTCACTGGGCTTTAAGAATGATAGAAAATGATCCAGACTTTTTCAAATACGTCCTTTTCTCGGATGAGGCAAACTTTTGTAGCGATGGGCGAACAGGCACAATTGCCATTATTGGTCAGATGTGAACCCTCACTGGCACACAGCGATGGATCACCAAATCGGTGGAGCATAATGGTGTGGTGTGGAATAGTCAATGGTTACTTGATAGGTCCGTATTTCTTTGAGCGAAATGTCGATAGAAACAGCTATTTAGAGCTAATAAGAGATCATTTGCCAGTACTTTTGAAAAACGTTGACCTAGCTACAAGACAAAGAATGTGGCTTCAGCAAGATGGTGCAGCACCACATTTTGCACGAATCGTTCGAGAATTTTTAAATAACAACTACAATGACAGGTGGATTGGACGAGAAGGTCCAGTTAACTGGCCTGCTAATTCACCAGATATGACGTCACCAGATTTTTTCTTGTGGGGGTACGTAAAAAATGTAGTTTTTGCTCAATGGCCTACAACAAGGGAAGATTTTATGGATAGAATTCGTAGAGCTTGCGAATCCATTTCTAGAGCAACGTTGCTCAGGACTGTGGATCATTTCCAATGACGATTACGCCTGTGCCTGGAAGCCAACGGAGGTAACTTTGAACATCTACTCCGTGGATAGATAATGTCAACTGCAGTAATAATGGTGAGAGGCAAGGGAACTCGTGTTAAACAAGCACCCCAGTGAGAGTCAAGGGGACTCACGTTAAAAAAGCACCCCAGTGAGAGGCAAGGGGACTCACGTTAAAAAAGCACCCGAGTGAGAGGCAAGGGGACTCACGTTAAACAAGCACCCCAGTGAGAGGCAAGGGGACTCACGTAAACAAGCACCCCAAAGAAAACAGGCCTTACTACGTCCGCGTCGTTGTTTCTGGGTAACGCTAAAAGTAAGGACCCAGTATTATCAAAAAGAGCTTAAAGCCAATAGAGCAATGTTGCTGGAACTTCTGTAGATAAGTGACCGCGAAAACTCACAGGATAGTATTTTTAGCGATTTTCACGGAAATTGGAAAACTGACCCTACTTAAAGCGATTCAATCTCCATGTGGTACTCCGGCGTCGCATCTGACTTCGAATTTATAAGCAGCGACCCATGAAGCTCTCAGAATGTGTTTTTAGTGATTTTCATAGTGATTCAAAATTACCTCATTTGGGATATTTCAGCCTCCATGCGGTACCATCGCATCGCACCCCACAGAAACCTAACATCATATTCACAATTGGCGACCACAAAAATTTCTTATTTGATTGGATTTATCAAGGCTTGTTCTGCTTGAGACAACTATGAAATTTCGCGTTCCGACGAATTTTTAAGCATTTGACCTTGATTTAACCTTGTGGAGGTCACAAAAAAATGTTTAAAGAACGGTTTTGGACGTAAAATTTCCCGCTCTATCCGATTCCGACGTCAGAAATAGGGGTTCTAATTTGAAAAAATGATCTTAACCTTGAAATGACCTTGAAAAATGATCTCAAGGTCAAATTGAAGGTGACCAAAAGTTGACCCCCATCGTCACGAACATTTTTCATCTGAACCATTTTTCTGTATCTAGCCTGCATTCGGAGATATTTGGCTGCATAAATTAAAATGAGACACCGTGTGTGTGTGTGTGTGTGTGTGTGTGTGTGTGTGTGTGTGTGTGTGTGTGTGTGTGTGTGTGTATATATACTTACTCTATTACTCTATACAAGTGACTAAAGAAATAATGGACCCTGGGGTTATTGACTCTAGACGGTTACCGGTAATAACGCTTATATACCATAGTAAATTCCGGTAAGTCCCGGAAATAACGAGCGGGTTCCGGAAACAACGCTTATATACCAAATTTGTTACCAGAAATAACCGTTGCAGATATTTATATATATATAATAACTATGGGAATTGGTATATTTGAAGAGATATCAACGTATAGATCGGTACTTTTGAAGAGATGTCGGCATTTTGAGGAGACTCCTCAAATTTCTCAACCCAAGAATCGCGACTTTTGAGGAGAAATCTATACCCCCTTTTCCCAGAGTCGGTAACCTGAGGGTCATTATTTCTTTAGTCACATTGTCCGAACTCTGAGCAAAAGGTTCACATCTCCTCAAAAGTACCAATTTACAAACATATATATATATATATATATATATATATATATATATATATATATATATATATATATATATATATATATATATATATATATATATATATATATATATATATATATATAATTTATTACCAGAATAATTGTCGTTACATTAAATATACAGATATATATCTGACGAACTGACATTCTACAGAGACGCATAATAGTGTCTGTATGTAGGTCTGATCGTATAGCTTAATTAATAATATATATATATATATATATATAAAAATTGACTGAGTACTATAATTTTGAGGTTCAATGTATACAATACAGTGTGTTGACAATATAAGATTAGTTTTGGTATGGCACATTAATTAACAATTAATATAAATGTTCCTTGTAACACGTGATAAAATATTTGTTGGAAGTATGCGCGCTTCCCGCGTGTGTGTATGCGAATATCTGTATGTGTGAGTAGAGGGAGCGCCCTCCCCTCCGCACTGCGAGCGGCTGTCTCCGCGAGTGCCACTTCTCCCTGAGCGCTGGACCCGAGCGGACGTGTGTGCGAGAGAGAGAAAGCTTTTTAATAAACTAAATGTAATACTTAAACTGTGTGTGACTCTTTATTTCATCTCATCCTCACCAACCATCCAACACTTTATGGACGCAGAGCGCTTGATTACACCGAGCCAGGAGGCTCAGGAGGCGGAAAATCAAAAGGTATGAGAGTGATAATAACCGGGTCGCAAAGAAAGGTCTTTGGTCTGCGAGAGACAAAATAATGACTAGCCGCGCCGTGCGTGGAGAGTCGCGTTCGGGAGAAGAAAACTGTCGAGAGTTTAAAGAATTGGAATCGTATCGAACGTGGCGAAAGTATACGTAAAATTTGTCGAAAGGTTAAATAAAAATGTTGGACGCGAGAGAAAGAAAACGCGAAAGTTCTTTTTTACAACCTGTGTGAGTAAGAAATTTTGTTTTACTAGAGGTGTTTGTATAGAAGAGTGTCGCGAAAGATAAAAGTAAGCGAAAATCGAAAGTTACAGTTAAAATCATAAAACTAAAAGTAAAGTGTAAAGTAAGAGAAATGCGGAAGTTAAAATTAAAATAACAAACTGCCTAAAGTTCGTGGAATAACAAATCAAGGTATATTGTTTGAGTCGGTCGAGCGTGTTCGTACAAGAGTTTTCCGTTGTATATACCGGTAAAAAAAATAAAATAATAAAAATAAATAAAAATTTATTTGCAAATTAGTTACAAAAAGGGCCAATACATGTGTACATCTCTGTATAATCGGATTCAAGTACATGTTTTAATCTAAAATACTAAAAAGTGAAATAATTATCACAGTCACATATCGTATTAAATATTCCTAAGAATAAGTCGAATAATATCATGAATATCACGGAGAGCTTGAGATTAAAAGTAAAAATATCACAGTATTGCAAATCTAAATAAAATAAGATCAAATTCACATTCACACTACATTGTAACACATTCATGCTGTCATTCATACAATAAATTACAGTCACTCCATTAAAAGCTGGTATATGGGACAGTACAGGCAATAAAATACAGTAAAATACATAAGATTAAGTAATACTATCTGTCCCGAGGAGTGGATGTGTAGCGTAGTGCTTTCCGTGAGTGGATTAGTCTAGCTCACTTAAATGTCGCCGCAGTGCTAATTTAAATCTACTAAAGCTCGGTAAATTTCTTATCATAGTTGGGAGCGAGTTCCACAGGCGCGCACCATAGATGTAGAACGATCGCCGGCATTTTTCGGTGCGCGCATGTGGAATGGCCAATTCTTTCGTCTCCCCCCTAACTGCGTCCACTTCCCGTTACCGGGAATTGGACGCATTTCTGGGAACCGGCGCGTGCCGAGCGATGAGTGCTCGTCGGCATGTCAACATAGGCACGGTCGCGAAGGGAGGGAGCACGTGTTCGTGTCTGATCAACATGGCGGCGTGTCGACTTCCCGCGCGAACATCGGAGGGAGCGAGAGACAGAAACGGCAAGTGTACCGCGCGCGCAAGTGTACAACAACCGCGAGTCGAAGCGGCAGGCGCGCGCGAGCGTAAAGTGGCCATGAGCCAAGCGGTAGGCGTGTGCGAGCGTAAAGTGGCCGTGAGCCACAGCGGTAGACGCGCGCTAGTGTATAGCGGCCGAGAGAGATGAAACGGCAGGCGCGCGCGAGTGTGTAACAGCCGCTGATGCGAAAGGCGTTGCGCCGCGCGCGCGCACATAAGTACATTCATACACATATGCCTCGCGCCGATGCGGACTGACGCGAGACGCTGTGCGTCGTGGAGGCTGCAGACGTTGCGGGCATAGACATGTGGAAGCGTGCCTTATGCGAAAGAAAAGGGAAGATGGCGAATGGCGCTAACGGAATATATATATATATATATATATATATATATATATGTATATATATATATATATATATGTATACAAGCATGCATGCATGGCAATACTCAAACCGGAAACTAACTGCGCAGTCTAAATAAATAAATTAAAACTAAACACGCACACAATTAAATGTTCACAAACAATTTACCGATAATAATAAATATATGCACATGTGATGAAATTGATTTGATGTATTCCTTAATAGATGACACTGCCTTGCTGTTATTTCTGAGGGTCCAGGAGGTTATTAATGAGTTTCCAACAGAACACGCGGACGAGCGTATGTGGGTGGAATTGACAGAGAAAGAGATAATGTTTATAGCTGAAAAAGTAGTGTCATATAAACTTGGTACAACTAATTTATATTCAATATGGCTTGTATTCAGCAAATTGTATAACAATTATAATCTAACTCTTTTACAGCAAAGCATTTTATAACAGAAGAGGAAGAAAGGTTGCTGAAGAAAGCAATAGGAGAAAGAAAAGAAAAGCTGTATTTGCCTTATTGTAAAATTAACGAGTTAGAATGTGCCAAAATAAAACAGAAAGAGCATGATGAAAAAATAGTGAAAGAGTGTGACGAAGAAAAAGAGAAAGAGCGTGATGAAGAAATAGTGAAAGAGCGTGATGAAGAAAAAAAGAAAGAGCATAATGAAGTAAAAGTGAAAGAGCGTGATGAAGAAAAAGAGAAAGAGCGTGATGAAGTAAAAGCGAAAGAGCATGACGAAGAAAAAGAGAAAGAGCATGATGAAGTAAAAGCGAAAGAGCGTGAAGAGGAAAAGGAGAAAGAGCGTAATGAAGAAAATACGAAAGAGAATAATGAACTTGGCAGTTCACATGCCGGTACGGGACATCGAGTCTGCTTTGAGTGCAAGCAACTCACGAAGCACATTGCTGCTCATTGTCCTCAAAGACTGGCAAAGGAATGTCGAAAGAACGCCCATCAAAGGTACGAAAGCAGAGTTTTCTATAACTATAATAGAAATAGAAGCGAAAGTAGAGGCACTAAGCGAAAGAATGAAAGGCAATACGATAATAGCCCTAAAAGAGATAGACCAAATAATTTCGAAAGTAACAATGACAGCGACAGACGAGCTCGATATAATATAAACAGGGGAAGAAATGGAAAGTCAAATAGTGGTAGAGGCGGACGAGGTAAAGGTATAAAGCGAAAGCTAGAGAAAAGTCGTGCTCTTAATATCACGAACATAGAAAGAAAGAAAAATGAAAATGTTTTACTTGCCGAATTTTTGGCAGATACAGGCGCTACGGAGCATTTAACAAATTCGAGACTCATATTTAGAACCTTTAATAAACAAGCGAAAGAAATTAAATGCGCAAACAAAAACGAATATGCTAATTTAAGATCGGAGGGAGAAGGTCACGTTCAAGGTTATTCCGGGGTAGACAAATTGATCGATCTAGAAAACGTTATCTGTACTGAAAACCTATCCGATAATTTGCTATCTTTACGAAAGTTTGTTGATCAAGGTTTATGTATTTATTTGGATGATGAGAAAATTGATATTTATGATCCTGTGTCGAATGAATCATTTATATCGGGTATATATAAAAAGCCATACTGGGTGATAGAATTTGAAATTAACGACAAAAGTAGCGAAAGAGGTCAATTAGTTGATAAAACCGTAGCGTACGTGACTACTAGGCGTATGAAATATCAAATAAATACAGAAACTGCGAAAGAAAACGAAAGAAATGATCAAAGTGAAAGTAATGTTGAGGGTAAGAACAACAGAAGCGTCGCAAATGCTGACTTTGAAAATACTGTGTTAAACAGAAAGTTAAATAATATTAGCAAAAGTGAAATAAGCGAGTGAAAGGAAAACTATGACTTATACACAGAAACCCAGAACGAACCTTCTAACTATAATAAGGCTATGCTGTGGTACGCAAGAATGGGACATTCGTCATTAAACTACTTGAAGGCAATGCAGCGAAAGCATCCGCATGTTAAAGATTTAAATCAAACGGTTTTTGATGACGGAATTCTTGATTGTGAAGTATGTATGATCTCGAAGATCAATCGATTGCCTTTTAAACAAACTCGAGTAAGAGCGACAGAACCATTGCAAATTATACATTCAGACATAATGGGGATGAATCTTTTGTTAAGAGCGGTCAAAATATATTAGGGAACGATTCGAAAGTGTGCTATTTAAGATCCGATCAAGGGCCAGAATTTACTGACGGTAAGATGTTTTGAGTAAGCTGGCTACGAAATTACAACTTGCCTGTCCCAATACATCTCAGCACAATGGAGTAGTGGAAAGATTGAATCAGACAATACAAAAGAAAGTGCGAGCATTGATAAATGACTCTGGCTTACCCAAAAACATGTGGGATTTAGCTCTAGGAGCAGCCGTATACGCATATAACAGAACTCCACATGCTTCAATAGACTTGCAAATTTCCATTCAAGTGTTCAAGCCTGAATACAAGACTGAATTGATGCAGATAAAACGTTTCGGATGCTTGGCGTACATGAAAATACAGCGAAAGACTGGACCAAAATTTAGATCCATCGGAAAGCGAATGATTCTGGTTGGTTATAAAACAACTGGTTATGTCTTTTTTAGTCCAGAGGAAGGAGAACTATACGAAAGTAGGGATGTTAGTGTTGGAATAATGATACATTTGTATTACATAAAGTAAATATAGTATGTGGCACGCGAGCTCAAATATGCCGAGACGCGCGACACATACATGTATATGTACGCACACATATATATCCCCTTCCTGGTTCGCCTCAAGAAGCGAGCGCGAGCGAACCTCACATAAAAGCACAATAGACTGAGTGTGACCGTCGTACGGGAAACACGTGCACACGAGCGTGAGCATGAGGCTCCGCAGTTGTAAAATCCTTTTCGTTATTAAATACTATTGTTAAGAAACATCTCTCTCTCATTTTTTCATACCTCTAAATTATTATTAGTTAACCAACATGGTAGCTGAGCGTCGTTGCGTGATTTCATGCGAGAGTGTTTGTTTTTCTTGCCGTATGTCTACCTTTTGGTGACGTAAGACAAGCAGGAACCAAAAAAACCCATGAAGAGTGAAGAGGACGAGAAGTCAGTTGATTGTGAGCTTGATCAGAAAAAAGGTGAAGAGGAACAAAAGGTGAACAGTGAAAGTTTCGAGTTAAACAAAGAAAAAAGAATCGAAATAGAATTTGAAATGGCTAAACAAGTGAAGATTGACGACGTGGACATTCCAGTGTTTGATGGCAGTAATTATTCAAGTTGGGAATTTAGAATATTAAATATTCTCGAATACAAAGCATGTAAGGATCAAGCCTTAGAGAGAGAACTCAAGGTGACACTGAAGCTACCTGGAATAAAAGCGATTTAAAAGCAAAAACAATTGTGATAAGTTCAATATCAGACAAGCAGTTAGAATATATTCGAGACTGTAAAACTACGTTCGAGATTATGGAGAAATTTAAAAGTATGTACTCCACAAAATCTACAGCTTTACAAATTGTATGTAGAGGAAAGCTGGAAGATGTAAAATTAAAAAATTATGACTTAGTAGATTTTTTCGTGGATTTTGAGAAAAATTGTAATAAACTCAAAGCCGCTGGAGGATCTTTAAGCGAGCAAGAAAAAATGAGATATTTTATTAAAGCGTTACCACCTAATTATAGCTATATTGGTGATTTTATTGATTTAGTCCCCGAAAAAGATAGAACGGTGGACTACGTGAAATCGAAGATTCTTGAGAAAAATACGTCGAAATCAGAAACTGAAAATAAAAGAAACGCAAGTTCGTTTAATACAAAAGTAAGAGGAAATTGTCATAACTGCGGCAGACTAGGTCATCATATGTAGGACTGTTGGAGACCTTCGCAGACACATCAAAATCAAAATATGGGCGAGAAGACAAATCAAAGTCAGTCCTACATGAGAGGCAGAGGCCAGCAGGGATTTCGTGGCCAACAGCGAGGCAACTCAAGGGGAATTCACCGCGGCAGAGGACGAGGCGAACAACAAATCAACAAGGCGAAGAAACAACAAATCAAATCAACGATGATACATATGCGAGGACGTGGTTAGCAGAGGTTAAACACACAGAGGCAAATCAGGTAAACGCCGAAAATGAAATAAATACAATCAAATAAACTGGCTATTGGACAGTGGTTGCACTGACCATATAATAAATAGTGAAAAATATTTTGAAAAATTTGTTCTACTATCAAAACCGATTGATGTAAAAATGCCAGATGGAAAAAACTTAAAAGCTACTAAGATAGGCAATATAAGAACTTATTTTAAAACTTATTACGGTGAAAATGAAATTATTTTAAAAAATGTTTATTATGTTAATGGAATAAATAAAAATTTACTAAGTTTTTCAAAAATAACCGAAAATAATACTATTATATCTAGAGATCAAAACGCAAAAATTTATGATAAAAATAGAAAATTAGTAGCAGTAGCTGATAAAGTAAATGATTTATATGTAATGAAGAGTTTTATTTATAAAATTTGTGATAAAGATATTTTTGCAAATACTGTGAAACTAACGAATAAAGAAAAATGGCACAGAACTTTAGGTCATATAAATTTTCAATACTTACAAAGATAAATTAGTCAATGAAAAGCTTCTTGAAGGTTTACCAGAAAAGCTAGAAAATAATGTAATGAAATGCGCAAATTGTATACAAAGCAAAATGGCTAATGTACCATTTCAAAATAAGAGAAACCGTGCAAATGAAATTTTAGAAATAATTCACACAGATCTTAATGGTCCACATAAAACCACAGGCTATAAAGGAGAAAAATATTTTTTAAGTTTTATAGATGATTACAGCAAAGTTAGTAGAATTTACTGCATAAAAAGCAAAGCCGATGTAGCTGATTGTTTTGAAGATTATGTAAACTTAGTTGAGAATCAATTAAATAAAAAGGTTAAAAAAATACGTTGTGATAACGGAAAAGAATATTTAAATCATAGAATCTATAAATTCATAAGAGACAAAGGGATAGAATTATTACCCTGTCCACCATATGTCCATGAATTAAATGGAGTGGCTGAAAGATTTAATAGAGCCGCAATGGACATGGGGAGATGTTTACAAATAGAAGCAAAAATTCATGCAAAATATTGGCCAGAAATAATGAAAACGGTGTCTTATTTAAAGAATCGTACAATAGCCAACTCAGTAGAAAATAAAACTCCTTTTGAAATATTCTTTTGCAAGAAACTAAATGCAAAAAATTAAAAAATTTATGGTAGTTTAGTCTTTGTTAGAAATCCAGAAGTAAAAAGAAATAGTAAATGGGATGATAAATCCAACATAGGAAAATTAGTAGGTTATAATCATGATAGCTATCGAGTGCTAATTGATAATAAAATAATTAATGCAAGACACGTAGATATAGTTGAAGAAGGTACAGAATTAATTTTTTTAGAGAAAGTTAATGATGATGAAATTATTGAATTAAATTTAGATTTAGACAGAAAAGAAGATCAAACAAATGAAATAATCGATAACGAAAGTAATGAAAATACAAATGAAACTACAAAGGAAATTGAAAATATTGTAAACAACAATGATACAATAATTGAACATGAAATAAACAATTATTACGAAAATTTATCAGTAAAAAGGACGTCTAAAAGAAAGAAAAGTCCCGTTCAGAGGTACGGTGATCCTGTAACACATTTTATTTATGTAAATTATGTTAACGCAAATGTACCGAATACATTTGAGGAGGTGCTAGAGTCCAAAAATTATAAAAATTGGCAAAAAGCAATGAATTCTGAAATAGAAAGTTTAAATAAAAATAATACTTGGATCATTGTTGATAAACCTAAAGACAAGAAAATTATTGATGTTAAATGGGTCTATAAAAGAAAAAGTGATAACTCATATAAAGCGCGTTTAGTAGTAAGAGGCTTTCAACAAAGAGAGACTTTGGAAAATGTATACTCACCTGTAGGAAAAATGCAAACTTTAAAAATTCTATTAAGTTACTGTTGTGTAAATGATTCGTACATAGAACAAATGGATATCGAGACAGCATTTTTAAACGGTCCAGTAAAGTCTGAGGTGACCAAACATACATGAACCAAAAGGTTATGAAGCTGGCGAAAATAAAGTATGCAAATTAATAAAAGCGTTGTATGGTCTTAAAAAAAGTCCTATAGCCTGGTACGAAACATTACATGAGTATTTAGAAAAATTAAATTTTATACGAAGTAGATACGATTACTGTCTATATGTAAATAATTCAAGCAATGATACTATATATATTTTGGTATTTGTAGACGATATTCTAATTTGTTGCAAAAATTATGATCAAATTAAAAATATAAAAATAAAACTAATGGAAAAATTTACAATGAAAGATATGGGAAAGTTGAAATTATATATAGGAATAGAGATTGAACATGATAAAAAAGAAGGTATTATGACTTTATGTCAATAAAAATATATAGAATTATTGGCTATAAAATATAATCTAGAAAACTCGAAAACATATAACACTCCAATGGAAACCAATTTGAAGCTTGATCAAGCAACAGAAATTGACGAAAACAAAAAATATCAAAATTTAATCGGAGAACTTTTATACATAAGCACAGGCACAAGACCTGATATAGCATTTAGTGTAAACTACTTAAGTAGATATCAAAATTGTTATGATTCCACACATTTTAATAAGCATTAAGAGTACTAAAATACTTATATAAAACAAAAGATTTAAAATTAACTTTTACTAACAAAAATAAAATTGAACAGCTTGACTGCATGGTTGATTCAGATTTTGCAGGAGATCATGTCGATCGAAAATCCACAACAGCATTTATTATTAGAGTATATGGAAATGTAGTTTATTGGAAAGCACAAAAATAAAAATTAGTAACAAAAAATTCAACATTTGCGGAATATATTGCGTTATCCGACGCAGTAACTGAAGTTATATTTGTTAAGGATCTATTGAAAGATACATTTAATGTAAACATCGACAAGCAAATTAAAATATACGAAGATAATTCAGGCGCAGTAGCTATAGGTAAATTTGGAAACTTTACAAAAAAACTCTAAGCACATTGAAGTGCGACATCACTATGTAAATGAAAATTATGAGAAAGGCGTGATCGATATTATTAAAATTGAAACTGGTAAAAATATTGCGGATATACTAACAAAAAGTTTATGTAAAGAAAAGTTTGTCAAAATAAGAAAATTATTAAATGTAAAATGAAAAAATAAATGCAATACAAATGTAAGGAGGCGTGTTGGAATAATGATACATTTGTATTACATAAAGTAAATATAGTATGTGGCACGCGAGCTCAAATATGCCGAGACGCGCGACACATACATATACGCACACATATATATCCCCTCCCTGGTTCGCCTCAAGAAGCGAACGCGAGCGAACCTCACATAAAAGCACAATAGACTGAGTGTGACCGTCGTACGGGAAACACGTGCACACGAGCGTAGGGCTCTGCAGTTGTAAAATCCTTTTCGTTATTAAATACTATTGTTAAGAAACATCTCTCTCTCTCTCATTTCTTCATACCTCTAAATTATTATTAGTTAACCAACAGTTAGATTTAATGAAAAATTGGTATCTACCGATAAATACAAGGCAAAGGATCTTGAACCCTGGGAAAAGATCGAAACAGAAATTAATTCAGACATCTGGTTTAGAGAGTTCGAGAAAGAAACGGAAGATATAGAAACGAAATACGAGATGAAAAGAGGTAGAGGAAGACCGCGAAAGAACAAAGCGAATGATGACATACAAATTATGGACGAAGATAGGCATGCCTTGCTAGCAAATATAAATGGTGATCCTGCTACATATAAAGAGGCTATAAATAGCTCAGACAGGCTTAAATGGATGGAAGCCATAGAGAACGAATTAGAATCGCTAAACAAAAATCAAGTCTGGAAGCTCGTTGACCGATCCTCAATAAACAAAGACAACAGAAAGCCCAACATAATCGATTCGAGTTGGGTGCTAAAGTGTAAGACAGAACCAAATAACAGCGTACGATACAAGGCTCGACTTGTAATAAGAGGTTTTAAGGATCGCAACGAGTATGAGCTTCAAGAGATTTATGCACCAGTGTCTCGGCTACCACTTATACGAGCTATACTTGCTATAGCAAACAAATGCGATTTTCACATTTGTCAAATGGATGTCAAAACTGCCTTTTTGAATGGACAACTTCAGAGTGAAGTATTTATGGAAATTCCGGAAGGAATGATGTGTTCAAATGAAATAAGACAGCGAAAGGTGTGTAAGTTGGAGAAAGCATTGTACGGTCTGAAAGTAATCCCAAAATGCTGCAATGAAAAATTTAAGGAAAAGGCTGCAAAATTGGATTTCACACCCGATCCAGACGAGCCCTGCTTACACGGTTGTAGTGGAAATCATAAAGTATTAATACTGATTTGGTACGTCGATGACATCCTAATCACTGGGAATGATTTTGAGAAAATCCAAGAAGTCAAGCGAAAGTTGAACCAAGAGTTTGAAATGAGTGACATTGGAGAGACGAAAGTTTATCTTGGATTAGAGATCGAAAGAGACAAGCAAGCGAAAGTACTTAAATTGAGCCAACAAAGATATATTGACAAAATACTGAAACGATTTTCTTACGAAAATAGTCACCCTCAAAGAACTCCAATGGTAACCAATCAAGTGTCCAATAGAGAAAGAATAGAATGCGAGATAGAGAACAAAAACAGCATCTTTGCGAGAACAGAGAATCAGAATAACAGATTGTACAGAGATATCGTAGGATCCTTACTGTACTTAGCGAATGCCAGCAGACCCGATATAGCGTATGGAGTGAACGTTTTGAGTAGACATCAAATCGATCCTAAGGAGGAAGATTGGAAGATGGTCGAGCGAGTGCTTCGATATTTGAAAGGGACAAGGTCCTACAATCTTAATTACTATGGAGACAGTAATGATATGCAAGGATATTCTGAGGCAAGTTTTGGCGACTGTAAAGGAGCCAAAACTACAAGTAGCTACGTAATAAATCTGTTTAATGACACGATTACATGGCGAACGAAGAAACAAAATTATGTTGTTCTATCTACTTGTCAAGCAGAGTACGTAGCGATAAGTGACTGTTGTAAGGAAATGGTGTCTATACATAATTGTCTTAAAAGAGTTCTAGATTAGGATTTTACTCCCATTGTACTATGGTATGACAATAAAGCGGCAGGAGCGAGTGCTAAAATGGATGGTGGTAGCAAACTCAGTCATATGACGGACATTAAAGAGCATTATGTGCGAGAATGTGTACAGCGAAAGTTAGTGAAAGTAAATTGGTTAGCTTCAAAGCGACAAATTGCGGATGTATTAACAAAACCTCTATCTTTCGATCTATATTTGAATTTGATTAAACTAATTATGAATTTTTAATTTTGTGTTTCAGGCACTAAACCATAAATCCACAGATTCCACGAGATAGAAAATCTAAATATTTATTTTGTACTTGTAATAGTTTGTAAGACTATATAAAATTATTTTGTAAAGCGAACGCGTAATGCGCGGGAGGGAGTGTTAGAAGTATGCACGCTTCCCGCGTGTGTGTATACGAGTATCTGTATGTGTGAGTGGAGGGAGCGCCCTCTCGTCCGCACTGCGTGCGGCTATCTCCGCGTGCGCCACTTCTCCCTGAGCGCTGGATCCGAGCGGACGTGTGTGCGAGAGAGAGAAAGCTTTTCAATAAACTAAACATGATACTTAAACTGTGTGTGACTCTTTATTTCATCTCATCCTCACCAACCGTCCAACAATATTTATATAAACTTAATGAACTTAATACCCGATATGTATATATAAATATATTAATTAGATTTTTCTTAAATGTTTTTGGTAATCCACTCTTTTAACTGATTTTTTCTATAATATGTATCATTCAATATTTTTAGATCATTTGGTAGATTATTGTATATAGTGATAGCTTTTAAATAGCTATCTTTACTACTTATTGGTTTATGTCTTAAAGGTATTTGAATATTCTTATTTCTAGTTATACTTGCTGTGTTTAAGTATTTATTTCTTAGTGTACTATAGTGATATATTAAGGCTTCATTTGCAAAAAGTTGTTCAATGTTTAAAGGGTTATTGTGTGTTATAAATGTGTTTTTTGTTTATTATTTTCAATAGTCTGATTTGCAATCTTTTGATTAAGTTTAATGCATTTGCATATGCACTTCCCCAGGATATTATAGCATATTATACTATGGAAGAAAGCATAATATATCATTTTTAGTGTTTCTATTGCCATAAACTTCGATAGCTTATTGAATATCAAAATCAGATATTTTGTTTTATTTGCTACGTATTCTATGTGTTTCTCCCACTTTAGATTTTGGTTAATTATGATACCCAAGTATTTATAGTGTTCAACTCTCTTTAAATTTTTCCCATAAATTTGTATGTTTAGATTATTAGGGATACTGTTACTGTAACTTCCATATGTCATGTAAACTTTTGTCAATGTTCAAGGAGAGTTTGTTTTGAACGAGCAATGTAGAGGTTTTATCTAAATTATTATTTATCTTTAATTCGATATCGCCCCAACTCTTCCCTGTTGCTATAACAGCTATGTCATCCGCATATGACATTATGCTGTTGTCAGGCATGTTTAGTGGGGAATCATTCACGTATAGTATAAATAATAATGGTCACAAAAGTTCTCTGCGAGACACCAGTGGTATCAGTGTTATATTCACTTGTATATTCGTTAATTTTAACTCTATGCTGTCTATTATTTAAGTAGCTTGTCATAAGTTTATGAGCATTGCCTCTTATCCCATAATTATAAAGTTTGTTGAGGAGTATATTATGATCAACAGTATCAAAATCTTTCACAAGATCTAAGAAGGTGATTGCAATTGGAGAGCTATTATCAAGCCTATTGTATCTCATAATAGTTAAATAATTCAAAGCATATTTTGTACTTTTATTTTTGACAAATCCGAATTGGTTATTAGAGATAATTTTCCATTCGTTGATAAAATTAAGGATTCTATTGTATATTATTTTTTCAAATATCTGGGCTATATTAGATATAAGTGATATAGATCTATAGTTAGATGTATGATTTTTACTATTCGCCTTGTGTATAGGTATTATTTCTGCTTTTTTAAGCGCCTCTGGCCAGACCGCTTTTTCAATGCAAAGGTTAATTATATGCACTAGTGGTGTTGCGATATAGCATGATACCGTTTCCAACATTTTAGCATTTATATTATCAACTCCACCATTTTTCAGCTTCATGTTGTTAATGATTTTAGTAATTTCGTGACGGTTTGTTTGTGTTAAGAAAATAGTTCTAGAATTTATTTTTGAATTATCCAGGACAGTATTGAGAGGTTGTTGTATTTTTTCACTTAATTCTTTACCAATATTACAAAAATAGCCGTTCATTGTATTCACTATTTCATCAGCTTAGCATTTATTATTTTCCATAAATTTCTCAAATTATTGCAGTTTTGTCGGATTTGTTCGCGATTACACATTAATTTGGCATTATTTATAACCTTATTCAGTATTTTAACATAGTTATTTGTATTCTGTCTTAGTTGTTTCGTTATTTGGGTTAGCTTTCCATATTTTGTATAGTAATTCTTTTTTGTCACAAGATATCATGATTGCTTTGGTAATCTATTTACTTCTAGGTATTGAATTATTTTGCTGTTTATTAGTATTAATACAATAAGTTGCTAAGGCAGTACAATTTTTTATCATGTTTATTAATGCATTAGTGGCTTCATTTGGTCAATGACAATATCGTATTCCAATTTTCTTTTTCTGCTATTTTATATAATTTTTTTATGGTTTATTGACATTTTTGGTTCATTTGTTTTGTAATTTCTTATTTTACTTATCGTTACGAAAAGAGGATAGTGATCTGTTATCAAGTATGCTAATCTTAAAGTATTTGTATTTATTGTTTTAGTTTTTATAAAGATATTGTCAATGCATGAGCCATTATTGCCATTATCTTATGGTCTGGTTATACCCTGGAATCCAGGTGTAAAGCCTCTAGGAAATTATTCAAGTATTCTTGACTTGTAATGTTCAGATGAAGTAGGTCTATATTGAAATCACCCAAAATTAGATGATTTTTGGTATTGTTCTTATTTTTTAGGTAATCATGTAAGTTATTAATAAATTCGGTTTTCGATAGATCATGTGATCTATATAAAGCTGATACTTCAAGTTTTTGTTTATTATTCATTATGATGCAGGAGTTTAAGATTTTAAGCTTACCTATTTCAATTACTTTTGTATATTCTGTTATGTTGTTATCAATATATATTACTACTCCATCTGACTGATTTAGCCTACTCTAATTATAATACATTTTATATCCTTTTAGAGAGAAGTAACTATAGCATTCTAAATTCCAGGTTTCTACGCACACCACAATACATGGCTTAATCTCAAGATTCTCAATAAATTTCTGCAATTTATAAAAATTAGCATTTAGGCTTCTAATATTTAAATACAAAATATTATCTTTCTTTGTTTTAATGTATTTATTGAGAGCAAAGAGGTCACTAAAGATCTTCTCACTCCAAATAATCTATGTTTTGATCCATTTTAGATTCGCTTACATTTGGTTTGCGTTTGTTCCGGTGTCTTATTATTTGATATCTGAGACCGAAGTATTCGAGGTGCGCCAGTCGTTGTCGGGCTGAGTGTGGCTTTTCTTATCGCACCAGTCGTTGTCGGGTTGAATGTATATTTCCTTATCACAATAGATTTAATTTCGGCGGGTAACTTGTCGACTGTTGGATTCGAGTTTAGTACTTGCGGCTGTCTATTTATTTTACCTACATATCTTGGAATGTAAGGCCTTATTAGATAATCTGTTTCTGCTATCAACATCCTTATCTTGTGTTTCATAACCTCACATTTTTCACTATCATTGATCACGTGTTTTGTATCATACTTTGTTTTAAATTGGTTATTACTGTACTTGCAATTTATGCATCCGAGTTGGTCTGGGGTGGTACATTGCGATGTATTATGTTTCCCAGTACATATTAGACAGGCTTTTTCGTTATGGCACTTTTTGCCATTATGCCCGAATCTTCCACATTTGAAACAAGGGAGCTCTATTCAGGTCATCGAAAGCTCTGCAATTTTGATATCCGACGTGAATTCTGAATTTATTATACACTATTTGCTGTTACTTCTATTAGTATGTTGTTCAGATTTGTTATTTTATCTTCAAATACGTGTATTATTTTACATTTGCCCCCCGCGTGTTTAAAATTCCTTTGGTTCATATCTTGTTCTATATATTCGTCTTTCATGTTTTCAAAATTGTCAAATCCTATTATTTTTATTCTAGGATTACTAATGGTTTCTCTTTCAATTTTAAAAAATGCAGTGTACTTTTGTTTTAACATTTTTTCAGTTTGTAATAAACTTTCCTCATTTAAAAAGCTTATTCTTGCTTCATTTGTGTTCTTTATTTCAACGTTTTTTACCTGAACTGTTGGGATTTTGTTTATGTAGTGCGCTATGTACATTTTTATATCTAGTTCCTTTTCTTTTTTGTCATCTTTTTTATCGATATTTCTTCTCTTTACTATTAATTTTGGTATTCTCCATACTAGAGATTTCTCATTTACTAGTGCCTCGGCGAAGGTCTTTTTTTCTTTGTTGTCATTTTCTTTGTTAATTATTTGTTTTAGTAACCGATTGTTATTTTGCACTTCTGTACTTAGCTTTTTTACCATATTTTCGTATTCTTCGGTAGTGCTGTTAAATGCCTTATTTACTTGAGTTTTCAGTTCTTCTGTTTTGAATAGTAGTTGCAAGAGAATCATTTTGTTCATATTATTCATTACTGTATCGTATTTTATTTCATCCTTATCTGGCGTAGCGCTTTCAATTAAGGTTATGTCGATTTCATCATGATTTAGACAGATTACGAATGCTTCACTCACTCTTATTGTATTGCTTAACTTGGCAAACTCATTTGTACGAAAAACGTTTTCACATAGTACACACACAACAGCTGCCACTTCCGCTTCCGGAGGCTTGCCTCGTGGCTGCAAGCTTTCCTGCGCCACGCGCACACACACGCACGCACGCACGCACGCACACACACTAGGGCGGTACCACCCTGCTCACTCCGCCCGCCAACTCCCCATTCATAAGTTGGTGAACTATTTACTTATTAGTTTTTATTGTAAGATAAAGGAAATAGTTTATACTAGATTACATAACCAATTTTCAACAAAATTTAAGCTTTTTTTGAACTGTTGACGGTCATATTGGATCCGCTATTTTAAATTTCTGATTAGCGACCTCGAAAATCCCTGTATACAAATTTTAAGTAAAATCTAAGCTTCCTTCGAACTTTTACAGCCCTTTTGAATTTCGGAAGTCTGATAGCAAGATCGTGATCAGCGACATCGAAAGACCCTGCATACCAATTTTCAACAAAATCTACATTTTTCCCGAACTTTCAATTGCCATATTGGATCTACCATTTCGAATTTTGAAATTCTGATAGTAAAATCGTGATCAATGTCGTGAAAACCTTAGTATACAAATTTTAAGCAAAATTTAAGCTTCCTTCGAACTTGATACCACCATTTTGAATTTCAAAAGTCTGATAGCAAGAACGTGAACAGCGACCTCGAAAATCGATGTGTTACATTTTTGAGCTAAATCTAAGCTTTTTTCGCACTTTGAACCGACATATTGGATCAGCCATTTTGAATGTCGAAAGTCTGATAGCAAAATCGCGATCAACGTCGTTAAGTCTGATAGCAAAATCGTGATCAGTGACCTCGAAAACACCCGCATACAAACTTTAAGTAAAATCTAAGCTTCCTTCGAAATCTTTCGCAGCCATATTGGATCCGCCATTTTGTATTTTGAAAGTCTAATAAAAAAACTTGATCAGCGAACCCGAATATCCCTGTATACTAAAGTTAAACAAAAGCTAAGCTTTTTTCGAATTTGTAACCGCCATATTGGATCCGCAATTTTGATTTTCGAAAGTATAATAGCAAAATCTTGATCAGCGACCTCGAAACCGCCTGCATACCAATTTTCAGCCAACTCAAAGCACTTTTACATCTTTCAATCGCCATATTGGATGCGCCATTTTGAATTTTAGAAGTCTCATAGAAAAACGTGTTCATCAACCACGAAAACCACTGTATACCAATTTTAAACAAAATCTAAGCTCTTTTCGAATTTGTTACCGCCATTTTGAATTTCGGAAGTCTGATAACATCATCCTGGTCAGCCACCTCGAAATCGCCTGTATACCGATTTTGAACCAAATCTAAGCTTTCACCGAAATTTTAACAGCCATATTGGGAATCCACCATTTTGATTTTCGATGGTCCAATAGCAAAATCTTGATCAGCGACCTTGAACATATGTGTATACCGATTTTCAGCAAAATCTAAGCTTTTTCCGAACTTTGAACCTGTTGAAATTAGTATACATTTATATTGTACGCATGAGTATATTGTAAACACGGAAAGTATGTGTGAGCGCGTGACTGTACTGAGAGCGCGCAAGTATGAGTGTGAACGCACACATGGAACACTCCCCTCTCTAGTGTGTGTGTGTGTGAGTAGGAAGTAGTTGGGCAGTAGCGATCGACGCACGACTTGCTCTCTCTGCCGCTGTACACCGAAGGAAAAGCACCTCGCGCGTGGCGCAAGGAAGCTCCGTAGTTTAAGTTATAATAAAGTCACTCATTTATATTATATATAAAGTCTCTCCTCATTTACCTCCCACACCTCAACATGGTAGGAGAGCGTGGTTCCACTGGTTTTCTTTGATTCGGTAAGTGCAACTTTTTTATCTTCTACGTCGACTCTCGAGTCGCGTAGAGATAATTAAAAGTGCCGCGCAAGTGAACACTGTGAGAAACATATATGAAAGAAGAATCAAAGTTAATAGTCAAGTAAGAAGAAGATTCGGAGCACGAAGGAAAGCTCGAGTCAATTGAAGAAGATACGATTACGGTGGTCAAGCAAGAAGTAAATTCCGAACACGAAGGAACGTTCGAGAACGAAAACAAAATGGAGAGGAAAGATATTACGATACCGGTGTTTGATGGAGAAGACTACAGTATGTGGAAGAAAAGAATTACGATGTACTTGAAGATGAAAAAGTGTGACATAGTAATAACCAGAGCAAGAGTTGCGGCAGATAAAGATGACTGGGAAGAAAATGCCATAAATTTGATTTACAGTGCCATATCCAACAAGCAATTGGAGTTTATGTGTGAAGAAGATACAGCGTATAAAATAATAACGAAATTGGACGATATGTATTTGAAAGAGTCTACAGCACTACAAATTGTGTGTAGAAATAAATTGGAAAAAATGAGACTAGAAAAGTATAGTGATACAGCAACATTTTTTAGTGAATTTGAAAAATCAGTGAATGAATTAAAAAGCGCAGGTGCAAAAATAAGTGAGAAAGAAAAGCTGAGTTACATGTGGAATACGTTGCCGAGCCAATACAGTTACATTGGCGATTTGATAGACACATTAAAAGAAGAGGATCAAACAGCATCGTACGTGAAAAATAAAATTCAAATTGCTGAAATGAAAAATAATAACGAGCATAGCGAACAAAGGTCGAATGTATTCGCTGCAAAAAAAGACCAGAAAGGAAGCTGCTTCAAATGTGGGAAAAACGGGCATTTCGCAAGAGAATGCCAAATTGGAGGACAAGCAGGACAAAGCGACACAACATGGCGAGGATCAACACGTGGCCGCAGTCAAGGCAGAGGAAGAAGAGGCAACATCGGCAGGGGGCGCGGAAACTTCCGTCACCAAGGAGTCAGTACGAGCGAGCAGAGCGGCGAAGGAGCGAACGCATGGATAGCGACGGGACATGCGACTCACAGCAGCGAAGCGAACAGGTTATGTAATAATAAGATAGAGTGGTTACTAGATAGCGGTTGCTCCGATCACATAAGAAATAACGAGAATTATTTTGAAAAATGTATTGAATTAAAAGAACCGGTAAATATTTATTTAGGTGATAATAGGTCGGTAAAAGCAATGAAAATTGGAAATGTAGTTAGCTATTTTAACGCGTTTGGTGAAAAGAATGAAGTTAATATGAGTAGTGTTTTTTATGCCGAAAAAATTAATACAAACTTAATAAGTTTTGGGAAATTAACAGATAACAATACGATTATCTCGAAGGGAAATAAAGCAGAAATAGTAGATAAAAATAATAAGTTGATAGCTGTAGCATACAAAGAAAATCGAATTTATAAAATAAACAGTAATTTGAAACAGAGAGAAAATTTTGTAAATACAGTAGAGTGTACAAGTAATAATATGAGTTTGAAAGAGAAATGGCATAGAATGTTAGGACATATAAATTTCGGGTATCTAAATACACTATGTAAACAAGAGTTATTAACGGACATTCCGAATGAACTTGAATCAGAATTTATGAAGTGTAAAACGTGTATAGAGAATAAAATGCATAATGTACCATTTAAAAATAATAGATCTAGAGCGAAAGATATTTTAGAGATTATTCATACAGATGTATGGGGTCCCTTCAAAACTACTGGGTTTAACGGGGAAAATTACTTTGTTTCGATTAGAGATGACTATAGCAAAATAGCAAGAGTCTATTGCATAAAAACTAAAGATGAGGTTTTTGACTGTATCGTTAAATATATAAATGAAACTGAAAACTTAACGGGAAACCATGTAAAAATATTGAGATGTGATAATGGAAAAGAATACATAAATAATCGGTTTTATAAATTTACCAAAGAAAAAGGTATTATTTTGAATAATTGCACAGCATATGTACATGAGTTAAACGGAACCGCGGAACAATTTAATAGAATGATAATGAATATGGCGCGTTGTTTACTAACAGAGGCACAAGTACACAAAAGATATTGGCCTGAAATAGTATGTGCGGCAGCATACTTAAAAAACCGTACGTTAACGAATACAATAGAATGGAAAACTCCTTATGAGATTTTCTTTAAAAGAAAACCGAATGTAGCCGGAACAAAAGAGGATTTCGAAATGGGATAAAAAGGCGGATATGGGTATTTTATTAGGCTACAGTGAAGTAGGTTATAGAGTACTTTTAAGGGGGCTAGATACCTTTATTTCTGAAATAAAAAAATTTTATATTTCTATATATAAATGTGAGCCAATTATTTCCCACTTTTTACATATAAAAGGGGGTATATTTACCTTTCCTTAGACCTGTGTTTGAGCCTTTTTTATGGTCCAGAACCATAGTTATCGATGAAACAAGTTTTTTCACTGACCGTAAGCTTTTAAATGTTCCTGCGGAAGGATTGACTCTAGATTTAAACTAAGTACTTCTAAATGGTATAGTTTTCTTAAGAGTGCTAGGATTTTTGATTCAAAGAAAAAAAAATTTTTTATCCTCTTTTTTTATGATATTTTTCTTAATTGTTTAAACTTTTTCAACATTTTTTTAATGTAAAAATTTTTTCTGACATTCAATTTTAAAACCATACACTAATAAGAAAACTATACCATTTAGAAATACTCAGTTTAAATCTGGAGTCAATCCATCCGCAGGAATATTTTAAAGCTTACGGTCAGTGAGCTTATTTTATTAAAAACAATATTGTGAGAAAATCAACTTTAAAGTTTGGTATCTCATAATGCATAAAAATATCCAAAACACGACTCCCTTTTAGTTGATATTGATATTTATGCATATACTGGTTATGAAAAACAATTTTGCATTGACTTCCTTGCGTAGAATTTTATTTTCCTTGGTATTTTTTGACCTAGAAAACAAAATCAACTTTTAGTCATTTTATAACATTTTGGCTATACGTGCATCAATTTATTTATCTTAAATACTTATCGTTTTTTTCTCTTTAGGTTAAAAACCTTTTTTAAGTCTTGTTGTTAATGTGTTGTCTTAACCTCATCTGTCAAGTCCTGCTATAAGCAAGTAAATTTTAATTATACAATTATTTCTTGGCTTATGACATTTCCATACAAAAGTGTAAAAATATAATTTAGTTTTATGTACCTCGTGTGTGAAAATTAATGTGTGTGCATGTTTGTAAGATATGTATGTTTATGTATATACATATACAATATGCATAATATACGCATGTCTAATGCACAAAAGTATATATATTATATAATATACTTACATAATTTAAAATGCACCTGCTGCATACGAATCATCCTGGAGCTGCTCTCTAGCTTGTCTTCTCATAATACGAGCATCCTTGGTGTTGGCTTCAGTCTTCTTTTCTGCAGATCTAAGTCTGAATTCGTCGCTTGATTCCATCCATTGTACTGCAGTCGATCCAGGAGTGCATTCAAACTTTTCCATGATATTTAGAATACCTGTTTTTCCTTGGTTGAAGCAGGTTACAGCAATGTGAGTACCTATTTCCAAAACTTTCAAGCCACTGAATGAGGTTTTTGGAACTATTTTCCACACGCAGTTGTTGAAACTCTCATTAGAGTTTTGCGTAAAACCTCCAAGACACTTCTGGAGAAGATCTGAACTTGATAAGTCTTCATAAATTGGTCTCACCTGATCCATGATGGCCAGTGGAATGGCTACTTTATGTTTAAAAGTCTTGAGTTTTTTGTTGGCCTTTGCTTTTTGCCATTTACACCAGCTGGTAAGTCCTGATGGGCAGAATTGATGTTGAGGGCTCTGATCGGTAGACAACTGATGATAATATGTAGCCCAAATAGCATTTCTCATACCAATGACAGAATCTGAATGGTCTCTGATCGCCTTTCCATAATAGGAAGATAAGGTTCCGATCACCTGCTCTGTCAAGCGATCTTTTCCACCCATTGGTTTTCCATCCGATTGAAGCTTCTTTCCTGATGCCTTCTTTATGTTTCTTAAACGAGTGCCCATCCTCTTCTGGACATGCCCAATGCACTCTATCTTCTTTACTTGTAGTTTGTCACCATAGGGATCCGCTTCTGACACAGACTTGAACACTTTAGAGTCACCATCACCGATGTAATACTCATACTTAACTGCATATTTTTCTTCAGATCGTGAGAACATTTCCTTTATACCATCTACTTCCATTTTTCCAGCACAGCCCTGATGGTTGGCCGTGCAATTTGGTTCGTGCTCTTCATACCATTCTTCATATTCCACTGTTCCTTTTTTTTTCTCCCAAACTGAGCAAGGTTTACAGAAACTATTTTTAATAGTAACATCTAAAACCTTGCCAGATCTGTTGCCAATAATGCTGGCAACACCTTGTAAAGAAGAAAAGCCTCTTTTCCTCCAAGAGCCGTCACCAGACACAGTAAGTCCAGTATTTGGTGTTGTTAATTTTAGTTCTTCCTTCACTGCTGTGTCCATGGACTCTTGAGCCGCTTCTGCACAAATATTACCAAGCTGCTCATTAATTTTATCATAAGCAGAATGAGCCACTGGTTGTGATAAATCCATGATTCCAGAGAAAGTTGATAGTCCCGTGGGACCATGGCCAAGTGCACGCGTAGCTAGCACACTTCTTCTATTTATTTCCCATGCATTACTCATGGGGCCAACTTTCTTGGAAGAATTTATTCCTGTAATTTGACCACATCTGTCACACACTATATCAATTTTGAATCCAAACCCTTGAAGGCTGGATTCGCTTATACAAACAGGTCCATGGCACTCACTGCAACATAACACTTTTTCCAGTTCAGAAAACAGAATGCTGATGTTGATAATTCTATTCTTTGTATTACAGTGAGAAGATGTTGATGTATTTCTCATTTTTCTAGCTGAAGTTGATGTTCTTCTCCGCTTTCTCTCATTTTCTTCTTTGTGGATATTCCCTCCAAAAATTTTTGGTCTCTTCTTCACTCTTCCTCTTGAGTATTTGGCGTCAGGATGAGTGCTGATAAATCGTCCTCTGGCATCTCCTGCCATTTTTAAGCTTTGTTAGAAGTCACTTTAAATTTTTTTTTTAATCACTATTTTTATATTTCACAAAGTTCACAACTACATAAACACAATAATTATACTGTGCAACAAAACACACGAACCTCAAATTACACAAAAAGAACACTTTTTACGTAAAAAGCGACGTAAAACGAATCTAAACCATCCGAGTATTCGATTCAGCTGACACTTGTGTTTACAAAAATTAAAGAGCTAAAAGTAGGTTACCGTGTCAAATGCTTACATGTAACATACGTATGATATGTGTGTGTTTCTTAGTTCATGGTGTATCATAGTCCAACTGTCCAATTATCTATAGTTCAACATAGTTCATGGTGTACCTTAGTCCAATTATCTATAGTTCAACATTAGGCCTTTTACAGCCAAAGGAACACAGAACACGATATAAGGAACAGATGCAGAAATACCATGGGTTACTATATCTATATATATGTGGAACAGCGCTTATTCCTCGCTGTTCCTCGTATATATAGATATACTAACCCATGTTATTTCTGCATCTGTTCCTTATATTTTTTTTAGTGTAACGGGCCTTACTGTTGTTCATGCCCGATTACTCCAAATCGTTTTATACAATAAAACTGTGGTATATTATTTGATAGATATAATAATTATTCTATGTATTCAATTTTCTTATATATGTATGGTTTATATTCAATTGTTTTATATTATTAGAAATATTTCGACTTCGACCATGAAAAGTATGAATTACACGTAATTATATACACGGATTGATTTTTGTCAGTTTTTTCTGTTATTTTTTTCTAATAAAATTGATTTATTTCTACGGCGTATTTATTTATATTTATAAATATATTAATGTAGATTTATTAAAAAGTATAAAATATATTAACAATTAAAAGAAAATAGAATTCTACCAAAAAATAAAAGTATGTATGTCGAAGAAACTGTATATTGAAAAAAAATGAAATTACAGTGAAAAGTCGATAAATAGTTTAATCAGTATTTTATCAATATCTTAAAAAAAAAATAGATATCGTTTTCGGGTAAAAAGGAGCAT
Organism: Torymus aiolomorphi; assembly: GCA_036365515.1. Classification (NCBI taxonomy): domain Eukaryota; kingdom Metazoa; phylum Arthropoda; class Insecta; order Hymenoptera; family Torymidae; genus Torymus; species Torymus aiolomorphi. Next base: position 180,175,533 of record CM070875.1, read on the forward strand.
ATTCTATGGATGTTTTCCCATAAGAAAAAGCAAAAAAAAATCGATTTTTCTCAAGAAAAAAGGTGTCTAGCCCCCTTAAACAATTGAATAATAGTCGCGAGACATGTTGATATTGTAGAAAAAGACGTAAAATGTATAGAACTTGATGATGTAGAGTCAATGTTTACATCTCCTTCTACTTCGACTCTCGAGTCAAGTAGAGGAGAACAAAATAATAGTGATGATAATTTAAGCGATGATAATGTTTTTCAAAGCGCGGATGAGAATGATGAACAGGAACCAAAAGTAGCAAAAAGGAAAAATATAGAACTATTGAAAGTCCCACGTAGATCTACACGTGAGAGGAAAAGCCCAATAAAATATCCAGAAAATATCTCAAATAATATTTATGTAAATTACTGTAGGATAGATACTTAATATACATTTGAGGAGGCGATGAGTAGCAATGATAGGGAGAACTGGATAAAAGCTATGGATAAAGAAATAAAAAGTTTAAATGAAAACGAAACATGGGAATTAGTTGAAAGAATACCAAATGAAAAGGTATTAGATGTAAAATGGGTTTATAGTAAGAAATCTGTCAATACATATAAAGCGAGAGTTGTAAGAGGGTTTCAGCAAACAGATGTTATTGACGACATATATGCTCCAGTTGCTAAAATGCAAACCTTAAAAATTTTGTTTTCAAAATCGTGATCAGCGACTTCGAAACCTCTGTATTCCAATTTTGAGAAAAACCTAAGCTTTTTACACTTTCAACCGCCATATTGGATGCGCCATTTTGAATTTACAAAGTCTTGTAGCAAAATCGTGATCAGCGACTTCGAAACCTCCGTATTCCAATTTTGAGAAAAACCTAAGCTTTTTTCGAATTTCCAAACACCATATTGGATCCGCCATTAAGAATTTTGAAAGTCTGGTAGCAAAATCGTGATCTGCGACCTCGAAAACTTCCGTATACAAACTTTAAGCCAAATTTAAGCTCTCTTTTCTAATTTTTTACCGCCAATTTGAATTTCCGAAGTCTCATAGCAAGATCGTGATCAGCGACCTCGAAATCGCCTGTATACTGATTCTGAACTAAATCTAAGCTTTCTCCGAAATTTTAACTGCCATATTGATCTACCATTTTGATTTTCGACAGTCCAATAGCAAAATCGTGATCAGGGACATCGAAAACTCTAAGAAAGTCTAATGGAAAAACTTGATCAGCGACCTCGAAAACCCCTGTATACCAAAGTTAAACAAAAGCTAAGCTTTCTTCGATTTTGTAACCGCCATATTGGATCCGCCATTTTGATTTTCGAAAGTATAATAGCAAAATCTTGATCAGCGACCTCGGAACCGCCTGCATGCCAATTTTCAGCCAACTCTAAGCACTTTTACAACTTTCAATCGCCATATTGCATGCGCCGATTTGATATTCGATAGTCCAATAGCAAAATCTGGATCAGCGACGTTGAATATCCCTGTATACCAATTTTCAGTATAATCTAAGCTTTTTACGAAATTTTAACCGTCAAATCGAATCCGCCATTTTGTATTTGGAAAGTCTTGTAGCAGAATGGTGATCAGCGACTTCGACAATTCTTTATTCCAGTTTTGAGAAAAACCTAAGCTTTTTTCGCACTGTCAACCGCCATATTGAATAAGCCATTTTGAATTTCGAAAGTCTGATTGCAAAATCGTGATCAGTGACTTCGAAACCTCTGATTTTCAATTTTGGAATAACCTAACCGGTTTTCGAATTTTGAACCACCATATTGGATTCGCCATTAAGAATTTTGAAAGTCTGATGACAAAATCGTGATCAGCGGCCTCTAAAACTCCCCTTTACAAACTTTAAGCAAAATCTATGCTTCCTTCAAAAATTTTTGGCAATCATATTGGATCCACCATTTTGTATTTCGAGAGTCTAATAGAAAAAATTGATCAGCGACCTCGAAAACCCTTGTACACCAAAGTTAAACAAAAGCTAAGCTTTTTTCGAATTTGTAACCGCCATATTGGATTCGCCATTTTGATTTTCGAAAGTATAATAGCAAAATCTTGATCAGCAACCACGAAAACCACTGTATACCAATTTAAATTAAATCTAAGCTTTCTCGGAGTTTTTAATCGCCATGTTGGATCCACGATTTGGATTTTATTATAGTACGATAGCAAAATTTGTATCAGCGACCTCGAATATCCCTGTATACCAATTTTCAGCAAAATCTAAGCTTTTTCCGAACTTTCAACCCTCACATTGGATCCGTCATTTTGAATTTAGAAAGTCTTGTAGCAAAATCGTAATCATTGACTTCGAAACCTCTGTATTCCAATTTTGAGAAAAACAAGGTTTTTTCGCACTTTTAATCGCCATATCAGATCAGCCATTTTGTATATATATATATGTTATCTGAATTTCCACACCTTGATAAAGCAACATATAATTGACCGTGTGAGAATGATTGCCTTTATACGTATAACCCTACATAATCAAAACTTTGTCCCAGAGATTTATTAATGGTCATGCAAAATACTAATGTTAATGGAAACTGTTTTCTATAAAGAATAAAAGGTAATAAAGAACATTCTCCTGTATTAAATGTAATTCTAGGAATAAAAACTCTATTACCTACTTTTTCTCCTGCTAATATTTCCGCTTCAATATTATATTTAAATAATTTGGTTATTTTAAGTCTAGTACTGTTACATAAACTTTCGTGTATACTCAAATTTCTAATTAACATAACAATAGCATTAACTTTTAAATCTAATTTATGAGGTGGCAAACCTTCATAAATATTGTTTAATGTTTCTATTGGAAAAAGTAGATGAATGTTGTCATCACTTTGATCAACACCTTTATGAGTCGCATAATCTGTTGTCACGTATTTTGCGTGATAATTCTGCTCTTTTCGGTTTTGCAGTTGCCTGCATTAAACCGTGACAAGCAATGGCTAATTACTCCAGATTGACGTTAGGTTTTGGGAAAAACCATCTAAACTCTATTCCCTCAGTGTAGATGAGCTAGATTCCCGATCCTTGCTCTTCCGTTTCTTAGGAGGCCGAATGCGAAATTCTAACTCACTCACTGCTCTGATCCGTCGACTTTAAGAGGCCGAATGCAGAGTTAGCTAGTCTAGGGGACAATTGATCCTGTTGTCTCCAACAGAAGAATTCAACGTCCCGGAATTAGGATAGGTGAGGGTGAGGTATAAAAGAGAAAGGCAAGAGACAGAGATGTTTATATTTGAAAAAACTTACTTTTTATTTGCTCTTACTCGATTCCCCTTTTTCCAATTTTCAATATTTAAATTACAGGAAACGGAGCTTTGCACGCTCTTTCAAAAAAAGTTAACAGGCCCGTAGTGGTGGTGATGGCAGTGATGTTCTCGATGTTCTGTCCTGCTGGATGGTGGTGGCAGACTGACTTCTGGGGCTCCGTGATTCCCTTTTTGTCGCCTCGGGGGTAATGGGCGTGGAAAGCTGCTTTTCCTTAAAAAGCTGCGGTATCAAATCAGGACTCTCGGCGTCAGCGTCTTATCGAATCAGCGATGATGCGTGCGGTGGCGGCTGTGGTATTTTTAACTGTTCCTATGTTTCAATGTTGAGCGAGTTGAAGAGTGCGGGAAAGCGGGGCCCAATGATGCGGGGGCGATCTTTCTTCCAAGCGCCACAGTTTCGTCAAGCGGGGAGAACCCTATGCCTTAACACAGAGAGCGGGCGCTCATCCCTTCTCTAGGGTGTTTTCCGGCGGCTCGTATCCTTCTTCAAGAGCAAGAGAGAACGCTATACTGTGCAACGAAGAAGGAAGATGAGAGAGAGAAAAGATATTCCTATCTCTCTCACTCTACGCTTTCTTGGAGAGTTTTCTTGATAATTTTTACGTTTTATAAATACTATTGAAAACAGAAGTTTTATAAGTTAACCATTACATTACTTTATTAGATGTTACCTTAACAAGGTATTACAAATTTGAACGGTGATTTTACAGTGAATACGATCGGAGTTATGGCTAAATTAAAAATTGTTAAACATAATAACTAGTTTTACAGAAGGATAATTAATATAAGTTTACAAAAATGTTAGGCGCTGTTAAAGATCGTAAAAGTAAACAATTAAACTTAAGGTCATACAAGTGTCTCCAAAATTATTGTAACTATCGCTGTTATTTATTAATTACATATGTTTTACTTAATATTATTGCATTAACAGAAAAGATTTCGTTCAAGGTTACATAAAATATTGTTTCGGATTATCTCCAATTATAAAATTTATAAATTATATATTTATTTACCACTTAATTAAATAATCATCTCTTCAAGCCTCAAATGTGAAATGAAAAATGAAATTATTGTAGAATAAAATTATTAAGATTTTCAGAAGAGAAAAACATTAATAAATTAAACAATTATATAAAAATAAAAATCTTGAATTAAAATTTATATTATATAAAACTATAGAGAAAAATTATTGCAGGTGAACTGTATTATTAGAAATTAAAAATCTAAAATAATTAAATAATTATAGGCTTTACAAGTTCTAAAATTGGAAATAATATTTGTCGCGGTGTAAAGAAAACCCAAAGGTTTTCTCCACAGGTTTTCTTAAAAAGTTCGTTTCGAGACCTGTAAGTGCTACGCAGCATCCTAGGGGGAGATAAGATTTTCTAGATGTGCACGGCTTCGGCGAGTACATCTATTATTAACTATGGAAATTGCAACTCCTTGAGAGGGTCATAAAATATCTTACGTGATTCCATGAAAAATAAAACATTATAAATTATTATTAACAGTAAGAAAAGTAAGAAAAACGTTTGTCGATTTTCCAATTTTGAATAAGCGACTATGCATAGAAGTTTTATGACTCTCTCCTTCTCGCTATCTTGTTTGGCTTTCCCAAGTGCGTTCAGATGGTTTTTTGGCGTGGGAAAGAAAGTAAGCAAGGGGGCCCGCGATTCCGAGAGAGTCAAGTCGTAAAATATTTTTCCTATATAGCTTTCAACTATGTCCTCTCTGTTCTCGGCGGAAACCCTCTGTTTGAAAACGCGACTCTGGGTTTCCTCAACGATAAAACGTGGCGAGAATTTTCAAAACGTTGGTGCTTAATCTATTTTCTTTATAAGAGAACAGAAGGTTCTCATATTAGACTTCAGTATTTATTTATTTATTTTTTTTTTTTTTTATAAGCTAATAAGCATCCGCCGACACACTGTACTATAATAAGTCTTTATCACCATTTAATAACATTAAAATTTTTTCACTCAAAAATTTAATGTCTTCATTATGAGGTGCTAAAATAACACGATCATAATCATTTATTTTATTGATATTTTTTTTAATTTGTAAGCAAACATCGTAGGTCTCCAATTATTAGGTATTATAAAAGGATTTATATTACTGTCTCCAATTTGTAATAATAATTTTGAGAATTCATTATTCTGAGAACGAATATTGTGTTTTAACCTTTTAGCTGCGGGGGTGGTCGATATATGGACCACTCTAGAGACAAGAATATTTGAAGTTTTTAGATCAAATTTGATGTTCTGAATACATAACAAATAGTTTTAAAATTTCTCAAAACATTCTTGACCTTGAAATACTGATTTTCAAGGTCAGGATTATCAACAGGAATTTTTTTATTATTTTTTACGTATTCAGCACATCAAACTACGTACGAAAACCGCCTAAAAACTTGACTTATATTAGGAATGAAATTTTACCTTAAAATGGTGATTTTCAAGGTCAAGGGTGTCTGCGAGAATTTTGTTACTATTTTTTCCATATTCAACGCGTGAAATTACATAGAAATACCCTCTCAAATCTTCATAACAAAAGAGCGAAATTTTTTTACATTGTACTTTACGTTACCTGCGGGGCTGGTCGATATATGGACCAGCAGTCAGGTCAGCGACTCTATCTGAGATATCCAGTGATATTATGTATACATTTTACATATTCTGAGAGGTCAATTTGTACTGAAATTTCCCCGCAGCCTAAAGGTTAATTTGAAAATTTTAAATAAAGGCCAAAGTTCAGAATATTTAATAGTGTCTTCAATTATAGCGCTTCTAAATCCGTGTTTCATTACTGGGAGTATTTGCCGAAAATCACCTCCTAAAATTATTAATTTACCCCAAAAGGTACATAATTTGTACATAAAGTAAGTTCTGTCAATAATTTCTAAAGCTTTTTTGGGTATCATAAATTCTTCATCTCAGATTATGACTTCCGTTTCTCTTAATTTCTTTTTATCTGATTCTAATTTTAAAAAAGAATTTTCAATACTATTTAAATCTAATGGCAATCTAAAGGTTCTATGAGTAGTAATTCCTTTGAGTAGGAGAATAGACGCTATACCAGTCCAAGCCATTGATATAATATTTTTTTCTTTTGATAGAAAATAATAAATTAAAGTTATATAAAAATATTTTACCCGAACCTCCAGGACCATCTATAAAATTGATTTTATTAATATTTTTTATAAGTTGTTTGAAAATAAATTTTTCATCTTCATTTAATTTTGCAAACATATCTTCGAATATTTCCTTACTAATTGAAATTATTTTACTATCGTATTTTGTATCATTTATAATGGGATCAGGTTCAGGTAATCCAAAATCTGTACAAGATAAATCCTCCAACAATAATAACTTATTTATATGATCTAAAGTTAAGTTATCTTTATTTTCATGAAAATCTTCACGAAAATATTTTTCAAATTTTTCCCAAATAACATTGGCTTGAATATTTTCTGTTAACAGAAACTAGGTAAAAAATTTACGTAATTGAAAAGGTAACATGATACGACATGCTTCTTCAAAAATTTTTAAAATTTGAAATCGTTTTCTATTAAATCCATTGCAGTCGCAGCTTCTCTATGAGTATTATACGTTACATTTTCATATAAAATTTTTCTTTTCTTTTTTTTTTCTTTTTTTTTTCTGTACGTAAATCTTGACAACGCACAGTGGTTTCTTTTGGTAAAAATGCGGCCAAAATGCGATTTTTAAAATATTAGAAAAAGATTATACCAACTGGATTTTTTCATTTTATATACACAAATATAACAAATAATGCACCTACTTTACAAAAATTATCATGACAATTTTATATAGAGTATTTCAAAGTACTCAACTTCCATGACTTTTTTAAATTACGTTATTTTTCAATGAATTTCTTTATTATTAATGATTAGAAAAATTAATGCGTAATTGTTAATAAATATTTTGTATTTTATGTATTCGAAATGTACTTTTTAAATTTAGTTTTAATCGTATAAGATGTACTAAAATTCATTATTTTCAGTAGCTTATCGTAATTCTTGAAAGATAGTGAATGTTAGCCATATTTTTCTATAAAATGTAAAAAATAAATATGTTATTCACAACACTTCATTGAATACAAAATTTTTTTGTTTAAAGAAATGTATATAGAATAAAGTAATGCCGCGATATTTTTCGGAAAATTGCGAATTTATATGAATAGCGTGGTTATATTTATAACTAGGGGGGCCGAGCTCCCCTGCGTGTCTCGCTACGCTCGACACGCCAACCCCCCCGCCCCCACACACACCTGCTCCTCGCTTCGCTCGTCGCCCGCCTCCTCCCTATGTAAAAACTTTGTTTTACATAATAGGCACGACCGCAATGCTCAGAAAAACCTTATAATTTTATTATTGCATTAATTGTAATACTTATTTTCATCGTTATTATCATTAGAATACAGATAAATACATCTCTGCAGTAAAATTTAAATGGAAATTATGCATTTACTATTACATATTTATTATTTTTTTGTAGAAAATTTGCCTTATAATTCCACAAATATAGATATATGCAGATAACTTTTCAAATAGTCTATGATTCATATAAATAAATTAAGTATTATTATTGATATGATTAAAGTACACATAGGAATATTAAATATATTATAAGTACTATGATTGCAATTATATTTAAAATTAAAAACTTTGTTTTCATTATTTCTATTTGAATTATAATAATAGTTTTTATTTTTATTTATGCAAATGTTGAATAGAAAAAAGTTTTATTTCAATGTTATCAAGAATTTTTGTATTTGAAATTTTGTGTTAAGTAAAATGCTTTTGAATAACATAAGGAAAAATACCGTTTCATTACTCCCGATTAATACAAAAATATAAAATTAAATTTTACACAGTTTAACGAAAACTGTAGACTAATCGCTCACTGATGTTCGTATAACTTATTCATACACACACATGCACACATACACTAATACCGCGAATAGGAGAAAAACAAAAAGAGAAAACTCAACACTGGTGCATTCGTCAATGGTAATCTGGCGTAACCCTAGTCGCCCTCCCTACTGAAAAAAATCGCGCGAGTAATCGCGTGACTAATCGCGCGAGCAATCGCGTAGGTACTCGCGCAAGTAATTGCGTCATGCTATCGATCAAATCATGACGCGATAAATCACGTGATTACTTGCGCGATTAATCGCACGATTAGTCGGAAAATTTGTATAAAAAAAATATACACCAAAAATATGCATAAAAATTATTTTTTTTTAATAGTTTTGAATTTTTAATCGGACTTCAACGAGCAAATCTCTTATGCGTTAGTCGAATGTCTATTCTCAAATCGAGAAAGGTAGCTTTTGTTTAAGCTTTCTCCTCTCTCGATAAGAATTTTTTGACAAACGGCGACACACATAAGAAAAAATTTTTTTTAAAATGAATAACTATTAATTTCGGAATAAAATATAATATCGGGGAGTTTCGTCCTTGTCGTACTTGGTGGACTCGTCAGGAAGACCCAAGTAGACATATCTTCGACTCCAAAATAATGAAATTACTCTGAATTCTTATAGTGTGTAAGTTGTAATTTTATATGTGGATTTGAAAAATTGGTTGCCATCTAGTGTCAAAAGGTTGGAACTAAGATTATACAAGAAAAGGCATTTTAGTGTCCGAATGCCATTTGATTCTAAATATGTTAAGCGCTCGTGGTGCTATCTTAATAGTTTTGAATTTTTAATCGGACTTCAACGAGCAAATCTCTTATTAGTCGAATGTCTATTCTCAAATCGAGAAAGGTAGCTTTTGTTTAAGCTTTCTCCTCTCTCGATAAGAATTTTTTGACAAACGGCGACACACATAAGAAAAAATTTTTTAAAATGAATAACTATTAATTTCGGAATAAAATATAATATCGGGGAGTTTCGTCCTTGTCGTACTTGGTGGACTCGTCAGGAAGACCCAAGTAGACATATCTTCGACTCCAAAATAATGAAATTACTCTGAATTCTTATAGTGTGTAAGTTGTAATTTTATATGTGGATTTGAAAAATTGGTTGCCATCTAGTGTCAAAGGTTGGAACTAAGATTATACAAGAAAAGGCATTTTAGTGTCCGAATGCCATTTGATTCTAAATATGTTAAGCGCTCGTGGTGCTATCTTAATAGTTTTGAATTTTTAATCGGACTTCAACGAGCAAATCTCTTATGCGTTAGTCGAATGTCTATTCTCAAATCGAGAAAGGTAGCTTTTGTTTAAGCTTTCTCCTCTCTCGATAAGAATTTTTTGACAAACGGCGACACACATAAGAAAAAATTTTTTAAAATGAATAACTATTAATTTCGGAATAAAATATAATATCGGGGAGTTTCGTCCTTGTCGTACTTGATGGACTCGTCAGGAAGACCCAAGTAGACATATCTTCGACTCCAAAATAATGAAATTACTCTGAATTCTTATAGTGTGTAAGTTGTAATTTTATATGTGGATTTGAAAAATTGGTTGCCATCTAGTGTCAAAGGTTGGAACTAAGATTATACAAGAAAAGGCATTTTAGTGTCCGAATGCCATTTGATTCTAAATATGTTAAGCGCTCGTGGTGCTATCTTAATAGTTTTGAATTTTTAATCGGACTTCAACGAGCAAATCTCTTATGCGTTAGTCGAATGTCTATTCTCAAATCGAGAAAGGTAGCTTTTGTTTAAGCTTTCTCCTCTCTCGATAAGAATTTTTTGACAAACGGCGACACACATAAGAAAAAAATTTTTTTAAAATGAATAACTATTAATTTCGGAATAAAATATAATATCGGGGAGTTTCGTCCTTGTCGTACTTGGTGGACTCGTCAGGAAGACCCAAGTAGACATATCTTCGACTCCAAAATAATGAAATTACTCTGAATTCTTATAGTGTGTAAGTTGTAATTTTATATGTGGATTTGAAAAATTGGTTGCCATCTAGTGTCAAAAGGTTGGAACTAAGATTATACAAGAAAAGGCATTTTAGTGTCCGAATGCCATTTGATTCTAAATATGTTAAGCGCTCGTGGTGCTATCTTAATAGTTTTGAATTTTTAATCGGACCGATTGAAGTCCGATTAAAAATTCAAAACTATTAAGATAGCACCACGAGCGCTTAACATATTTAGAATCAAATGGCATTCGGACACTAAAATGCCTTTTCTTGTATAATCTTAGTTCCAACCTTTTGACACTAGATGGCAACCAATTTTTCAAATCCCCATATAAAATTACAACTTACACACTATAAGAATTCAGAGTAATTTCATTATTTTGGAGTCGAAGATATGTCTACTTGGGTCTTCCTGACGAGTCCACCAAGTACGACAAGGACGAAACTCCCCGATATTATATTTTATTCCGAAATTAATAGTTATTCATTTTAAAAAAATTTTTTTCTTATGTGTGTCGCCGTTTGTCAAAAAATTCTTATCGAGAGAGGAGAAAGCTTAAACAAAAGCTACCTTTCTCGATTTGAGAATAGACATTCGACTAACGCATAAGAGATTTGCTCGTTGAAGTCCGATTAAAAATTCAAAACTATTAAGATAGCACCACGAGCGCTTAACATATTTAGAATCAAATGGCATTCGGACACTAAAATGCCTTTTCTTGTATAATCTTAGTTCCAACCTTTGACACTAGATGCCAACCAATTTTTCAAATCCACATATAAAATTACAACTTACACACTATAAGAATTCAGAGTAATTTCATTATTTTGGAGTCGAAGATATGTCTACTTGGGTCTTCCTGACGAGTCCACCAAGTACGACAAGGACGAAACTCCCCGATATTATATTTTATTCCGAAATTAATAGTTATTCATTTTAAAAAATTTTTTCTTATGTGTGTCGCCGTTTGTCAAAAAATTCTTATCGAGAGAGGAGAAAGCTTAAACAAAAGCTACCTTTCTCGATTTGAGAATAGACATTCGACTAACGCATAAGAGATTTGCTCGTTGAAGTCCGATTAAAAATTCAAAACTATTAAGATAGCACCACGAGCGCTTAACATATTTAGAATCAAATGGCATTCGGACACTAAAATGCCTTTTCTTGTATAATCTTAGTTCCAACCTTTTGACACTAGATGGCAACCAATTTTTCAAATCCACATATACAATTACAACTTACACACTATAAGAATTCAGAGTAATTTCATTATTTTGGAGTCGAAGATATGTCTACTTGGGTCTTCCTGACGAGTCCACCAAGTACGACAAGGACGAAACTCCCCGATATTATATTTTATTCCGAAATTAATAGTTATTCATTTTAAAAAAATTTTTTTCTTATGTGTGTCGCCGTTTGTCAAAAAATTCTTATCGAGAGAGGAGAAAGCTTAAACAAAAGCTACCTTTCTCGATTTGATAATAGACATTCGACTAACGCATAAGAGATTTGCTCGTTGAAGTCCGATTAAAAATTCAAAACTATTAAGATAGCACCACGAGCGCTTAACATATTTAGAATCAAATGGCATTCGGACACTAAAATGCCTTTTCTTGTATAATCTTAGTTCCAACCTTTTGACACTAGATGGCAACCAATTTTTCAAATCCACATATAAAATTACAACTTACACACTATAAGAATTCAGAGTAATTTCATTATTTTGGAGTCGAAGATATGTCTACTTGGGTCTTCCTGACGAGTCCACCAAGTACGACAAGGACGAAACTCCCCGATATTATATTTTATTCCGAAATTAATAGTTATTCATTTTAAAAAATTTTTTCTTATGTGTGTCGCCGTTTGTCAAAAAATTCTTATCGAGAGAGGAGAAAGCTTAAACAAAAGCTACCTTTCTCGATTTGAGAATAGACATTCGACTAACGCATAAGAGATTTGCTCGTTGAAGTCCGATTAAAAATTCAAAACTATTAAGATAGCACCACGAGCGCTTAACATATTTAGAATCAAATGGCATTCGGACACTAAAATGCCTTTTCTTGTATAATCTTACTTCCAACCTTTTGACACTAGATGGCAACCAATTTTTCAAATCCACATATAAAATTACAACTTACACACTATAAGAATTCAGAGTAATTTCATTATTTTGGAGTCGAAGATATGTCTACTTGGGTCTTCCTGACGAGTCCACCAAGTACGACAAGGACGAAACTCCCCGATATTATATTTTATTCCGAAATTAATAGTTATTCATTTTAAAAAAATTTTTTTCTTATGTGTGTCGCCGTTTGTCAAAAAATTCTTATCGAGAGAGGAGAAAGCTTAAACAAAAGCTACCTTTCTCGATTTGAGAATAGACATTCGACTAACGCATAAGAGATTTGCTCGTTGAAGTCCGATTAAAAATTCAAAACTATTAAGATAGCACCACGAGCGCTTAACATATTTAGAAAAATTATTTTTAATGATAAGAACGAATTACCTTCAAAAATTATAGTATATACTGAAAAAGTCCAGCTGATTTCAGCTGAACATCATACCAGAACGTCCCTGATTACCACGTGATTAGCACCTAAAAATCATGTTGATATCATCTCTTAAAAAGTATGGTTTTTACATTTTGCTATGGAAATTTGAGTTTTTCTCACATTTAAAGTTATTAATTACAAATTTATATAAGTTAATTATTAATTAGAATAAATTATTTAGCAATGCAACAGTGTTTATAAAAATAATAGTTTAATGAAACATTTGTAGAGAAAACATTATTTATACTGGTATTGTATTTACATATAGGTACGGTACTTACAATTTTTTCGAAGACAAAAAACGGCAGAAAAGAGAAAGACGGGACGATGTTTAACGAGTCTCGGGCTCGCGCTACTCGATGCCGACCCGCGATATCAAAAACAAGCGAGGCCAACATCGAGCGCGCCTTCGAGTACTCAATAGTAACTGCCTTGATAGGCATCAGCGATGACTGTGGAATAGGGTTTGCGTACCCCAGGTTCCCACCACGCACATACACACTACATTAGCACGTTGATATGGGCGATGACTGAGAATCTTATCCAAACTGTCCTTTACAGTTTCGTTATGTATTATGGTTTGCAACTGATATGAACAAGCGCTACTTAATTATTATCACATACCTTTGAATTAGGAAAAAATCCATGTAATAAGTATTATATTATTTTAAATTTACTGCTAAATGAGTTTCCTCTTTCACTGTAAGTTATATAACCATAAGTTGTACTTTTATGTATAAAGTACTGCAAATCATAAATATTAAATTTAAAATAAATCAGAATGACTTGTTACAATCCAAGACACAAACATGTAAATATTCTCTAATATATGTGAAGTTATTTTATAAATATATGTGAATTGGCAATAATTATAAATGCTTTATATTGTCTTGTACCAAATCAACTAAGATTCAATCCTTTTTTTGTTGATATAATGTACCTTACCTTAGAAAAATAAACCAAAATGCAATTAATCGTTTAATAAGAGAATAGCAAGCATCATTAAATGTAGCTTAGTTTTATATACTTATGACACGGGTGGTAATATGAAAGAGCATTGGCATTTAGTATAGCTTTACAACTGATACTGATGTTACTGCATCTTTATTATACTGACAGTTCTAGTAAAAATTTATTAGTACACGCTTACAAATAATGAGTTAGGAAATTGAACAAGTTGGCATCCAACGAACTTTGTTGGATACGCTAGTTTATTCCAGCCTAACACCAGGCAATATAGTTCGTCTAATGTCCAATTTTACAATTTCCTTAATCGTACTTCGACGAACCATTCAAAACACACCGTACAAATTATGAAAAATTTGATAAACTCTTATTAAATTTTCTTATTATAACTAAACATTTTTCCATCAATCATTCCTAATTAAAATATGTTAAGTTGAAATTCATCTCAATAAGATACTCGGCCAAGTAAGAAAATTTTGATAGTACTCGTTTACGTGTTGTTTGTTAAACATAAATCTGGCATTGAAGTGACATCAGCAATAGTATTGGAGCTAAAATTATGAAATATCAGTATTCTTTCATACTGCTACCCAAGACATAAAAACAACAAAAATTTAATATCAGTTGTGCGTGTCTTGGACTGTAAATAGTTATTCTATTTTTTTTTTTAAGTTATAGTCATGCTTTGCTAGTATTCCATTTAACACCAAGCAATATAGTTCGTCTAATGTCCAATTTTACAATTTCCTTAAGGCGGTCTTACACCTAAAAATTTTGAAAAAATCTACTTTTTTTTATTGAACTTTTTAATTACATATGTTATTCTGAACCTAACAAAACTAGTTTGGATCAAAAATTAAAAAAAATAAAAATGATATTGTTAAAAGAGCTTTCTTCTTCAAAATGACAAAAAAATGATTTCTTTTTATTTTGCCTTTTTTTATGCTTTTACGCTTCTGATAGGAAAACGTTTACTTAAATGTGTTTTAAAATATCAAAACACATTATTTAAGCCATGCTAGTATAAGGATAACAAAATAATGAAATTTACATACGGGATTTATTGCAAAAATAAAATAAACCATATTGTGGAATTCAAAATCCAGTGGAATCGTCTTGTGACAATTTTGCACTTCTGTTCTAGTAAAGTGACCATTCCGTGACCAAAATTCGACAGCAATTTACTATATATGAATACTCCCTTTTGTACCTATATACACGGTGACCTATTTTAATCTCCGCACCCGGATTTCTCGGAACCTAAGCCAGATAGAGAAAAATGTTTCAGAAATGGAAACACCTAGTTTTGACCCCAGATTCGGAAAGAGCGGGAAATTTTACGTTCAAAATCATATTGAGAAATTTTTTCCAATGTCATTTCAAGGTCAAATCTAGGTCAAACTCAGAAAAGTTCGTTTAAAATCGTTTTTTTCCATAAACCGCAGGCTAAGCTGGTTCAAATTGATCATAGGCTTAATAGAGGAACCCACACACCCCAAACCCACACATCCAAAACTTACATATCCTAGTAAACAAAACTCAAACTCGCACATCCTAACCCCATACACTTCATGCCCTCACATGCTGAACTGTTACACCCCGGTCCCACAACCATACCCCACACCCCCCAGTCCCACACGTCCCT
Source organism: Torymus aiolomorphi (assembly GCA_036365515.1). NCBI lineage: Eukaryota > Metazoa > Arthropoda > Insecta > Hymenoptera > Torymidae > Torymus > Torymus aiolomorphi. The sequence goes on from CM070875.1 coordinate 180,190,877, forward strand.
ACCTCACGCATGCTAATCCCATACACCCCAAGCCCACACATCCTTAACCCTGAAAAATTTTTCTCAAGGGCAAAATGATTTTTTAACGGAAACTTTAAGATCGTTGAAGCTTCTGTTATAAATGTATTAACCTTACTTTTTGTGCTACCCAGAAACAACGACGTGGACGTAGTAAGGATTGTTTCCTTTGGGGTGCTTAATTAAAGTGAGTCCCCCCCTCGCCTCTCACTGTTCGGGGTGCTTGATTAAAGTGAGTCCCCTTGCCTCTCACTGTTCGGGGTGCTTGATTATAGTGAGTCCCCTTGCCTCTCACTGTTCGGGGTGCTTGATTATAGTGAGTCCCCTCGCCTCTCACTAATGTAAATAAATTTTTATTTAACCTCGAAGCAAGTGTTCGAAATTACGACCATTTGCTTCAAGGCACATAGTCAAACGCCTTTGAAAATGGCGAACTGTGTTCTGCAAAGTTTGTCTCGGAATGGCAGCGCATGCTCGACGAATCCTATCCTGCATATCTGCTCTTGTAGTGGGTTGTTGCTCAAAAATATCATTTTTCAAATACCCCCATAAACAGAAGTCTGATGGTGAAGTATGGGATGAAGAAGCAAGCCATTTCAACGGATCTCCTCAACCAATCCATCTAATACTAAAGTGTTTATTAAAAAATGTTGTTATTATGAGCGTGAAATGTGGTGCTCCACTATCCTGCTAGAACCTGAAAAATAAATTTAAAAGAACCATTGACGGAACCTATTTTCTTCGTAGATGTGTTTTTAATGATTACATTATCAAAATTAGTATTTCTGCAATTCGAACGCTACTAATTCACATTATTTACATAAAACAAAAAATAAAAGGAAGTTTTAGTTTTATTTGCAATTAAAATAAGAAATAATGCTTTATTGAATTGAATACCTTTAATGTTTTAACGATTATTTTATTTTAAAATTTAAAATTAAAAAAGTGTGACAAACGAAGTATTTATGGCAATTACAGTTAACTAATTAAAGTTACCGTAATTTTCCAACGTTTTTCCTTTTTAGGCGCGACCGTATACGGGCGAGCCTTATAATTATTAATATTTTTGATACCATTTTACTATTTAAATTTAATGGTAATTAATAGCTGGCTCTGAAATGGCTGACTATCCGCCCAACGAGATCGTTGATATGATTTTGGTTTTAGGAGCAAGCCAAAATAATTATCGTGGTGCGGCAAGATTTTATGCTGAACGCTATCCTGACAGACGACATCCTGACGATAGAGCTATCAGACGTTTAACTCAAAGAGCTCGTGGTGGACACGTGGTTCGCCAACGTAGGCGCCATGAGTATGATGAAAATGATCATCGAGTTATAACTCGATCCTTGCAATAATTCATCTTGACCCACACATTATTAGCGCTCGTCGTGTCGAAAGGGAAATTGGTATTCCAAGAAATACTTTTTTAAGAATTATGAAGATGCTTCAACATCACGCGTATCATATTAGTTTGGTTCAAGAGCTACAGTTTCAGCATTTCCAACAGCGTATTGTGTTTTGCCAATGGGCTTTACAAATGGTAGAAAATGATCCAGACTTTTTTAACTTTGTTCTTTTTTCTGATGAGGCACAATTTCAAAGTGATGGGGAACTAAATAGGCATAATTGCCATTATTGGTCTGATGTGAATCCTCATTGGGTCAGAACTGTAAACCATCAAAGACGTTGGAGTATTGTGGTATGGTGCGGGATTATCAAAGGATATTTGATTGGCCCTTATTTTTTTGAAGCAAATGTAAATCAACATACCTATTTGACGCTAATAAGAGATGAACTACCTGGATTGATAGAAGATGTTGATTTAGAAACGCGACGAAGAATGTGGCTCCAGCAGGACGGCGCAGCACCACATTTCGCTCGAATTGTAAGGGCTTTTTTGAATGAGCACTATGGTAACAGATGGATTGGTCGAGGAGGTCCGGTTAACTGGCCTGCTTGCTCACCCGATCTTACATCACCAGATTTCTATTTATGGGGGTATTTAAAAAATGCTGTTTTTGAGCAACAACCCACTACAAGAGCAGATATGCAGGATAGGATTCGTCGAGCATCGCTCGAACGCAGTTCGCCATTTTCAAAGGCGTTTGACTATGCGCCTTGAAGCAAATGGTCGTCATTTTGAACACTTGCTTCGAGGTTAAGTAAAAATTTATTTACATTAGTGAGAGGCGAGGGGACTCACTATAATCAAGCACCCCGGACAGTGAGAGGCAAGGGGACTCACTATAATCAAGCACCCCGACCAGTGAGAGGAAAGGGGACTCACTTTAATTAAGCACCCCAAAGGAAACAATCCTTACTACGTCCACGTTGTCGTTTCTGGGTAGCGCAAAAAGTAAGGTTAATACATTTATAACAGAAGCTTCAACGATCTTAAAGTTTCCGTTAAAAAATCATTTTGCCCTTGAGAAAAATTTTTCAGGGTTCAGGATATGTCGGTTTGGGGTGTATGGGATTAGCATGCGTGGGGTAGGGATGTGTGGGACTGGGGTGTGTGGGGTATGGTTGTGGGACCGGGGTAATACAGTTCAGCATGTGAGGGCATGAAGTGTATGGGGTTAGGTTGTGCGAGTTTGAGTTTTGTTTACTAGGATGTGTAAGTTTTGGGTGTGTCGGTTCCTCTATTAAGCCTACGATCAATTTGAACCAGCTTGGCCTGTGGTTCATGGAAAAAAAACGATTTTAAACGGACTTTTCTGAGTTTGACCTAGATTTGACCTTGAAATGACCTTGGAAAAAATTTCTCAATATGATTTTGAACGTAAAATTTCCCGCTCTTTCCGAATCTGGGGTCAGAACTAGGTGTTTCCATATGAAAAAACCACTTTGACCTTGAAATAAACTCCAAGGTCAAGTTCAAGGTCAAAGACGTTAGCGCCATTATGTGGCCCCCTTTGTCCCCTATAACTTTTGTCTAAACCATTTTTCTCTATCTGGCTTAAGTTCCGAGAAATCCGGGTGCGGCGATCAAAATGGGTCACCGTGTATAACTTGTCTGCTAATACCAGTGTAAACACAGTTGCATAGCTGACAGCTCATATATGCAAAGCTACATATAACCATGTGATTTCAACAGTTTGTTTTGCAGAGTTTTTGCTTTCTGATAGAGAAAGATTTTTTTCTTAGTGCTTAATTATTTGTATTCACAAGTGAATTTAGGACCAAAAATTTAATGTATTGTGTATGTGAAGATATATGGCTGAAAAGTGTAAGTGTAATTATAATACAAGCGTGTAGTGACAGTTTTGTTTAAATTTGGAAAGTAGATTCAGTTCAAGATGGGAATGCTGTATGAAATTTAATACTGAAAAACATGTGCATTGGCAAGATTGAATTAAGTATTTTAAAGCAGAGACAGTAAAAATTTGTATCGCCTAAAAATAAATACATCATTTTTCTAAGAAAGATGGAAATGACATATTAAGTCTAACTTACTATAGGGTATATAATTCAATTCAGAAGATTGTGAATTGCAATAAGGGTCAAGATGTATCTATACACATAAAAGCGACAAGCCTGCTCACAATAATACATGCTTAAATTCAAGATATATTTAATATTTAATATGTGTAATCAAGTGATCTTGAAAAAATGGGATTATCGGCTTTTATGTACTTACATACTTTTGTCTATGACAGTGATGGCTTCTTAAGTTTCGATTTAGATGATTTGGATTTCATACTTCATAAGACCTGGCGCATATTCGATATTTATCTAAGTATTATAAATAATAATCTGAGTACAATGTGTTAAAAAGTGATTCAACAGTACATGAATCAAAAGTAGAAAAGAACGACAGATTGAGCAGTAACTTTTAATGGAACGACTACTGCTAACTTAGCAATAACTTTTAATGGAACGAATGCATGCAAGGCGCCAGAGCTTCTGTTTTAACCATTTTACATGGGAGAACAGATGACAGATATACATGAAAGTGAGTTTCAAGAAGGAAAAGAATGGAGATCAAATGGCTGATTATTTTTGGTGTTTTATAGTATTTTTCTTTGCAGGCTTATTTCTCAAAATGTCATTTTTAAAAGTTTGGCGTCATTTTATAAAAAAGCTACTTGATGGATTTTCATGGGATAAGGCCTGAATTACTTGAAATTCATTGAACTATGGCAAGAAGAGTTGGTAATATTAAAAAAAATTTTTAAATTATTTTAAAATGCTAAAAATCACTTTTAATTACTTAATTTTAAGAATTTTTGTGATTTTTTGTGATTTTTAGCATTTTAAAATTATTTAAAATTTTTTTTTTAATATTTCCAACTCTTCCTGCCATAGTTCAATGAATTTCAAGTAATTGAGGCCTTATCCCATGCAAATCCATGGAATAGTTTTTTTACAAAATGACGCCAAATGAAAAAAATTAAAAATGCTATATCTCTGAGTAAAATTGGTCTATAGACTAAGTCTTGGGCCATTTTATCAGAAATAGTGTATATTTTTAGGATATATATTGTATATGGTTTAAATAACATTTTTTTCTTTTTTTATAGATGATTTTGGCCTCAGAAGCCACTAGGTGTAAGACCGCCTTAATCGTACTTCGATGAACCACATTCAAAACACACCGTACAAATTATGAAAAATTTTATAAACTCCTATTAAATTTTCTTATTATAACTAAACATTTTTTCATCAATCATTCCTAATTAAACTATGTTAAGTTGAAATTCACCTCAATAAGATACTCGGCCAAGTAAGAAAATTTTGATAGTACTGGTTTACGTGTTGTTTGTTAAACATAAGTCTGGCATTGAAGTGACATCAGCAATAGTATTGGATCTAAAGTTATATGAAATGTCAGTATTCTTTCATACTCTGCCTTTCACTTTCATGCCAGTTTGTTGCTATCTTCTCAACTGGTCAATCGCATTCCAATATTCAATTGTTTGCCATTGTTACTTCAACCACTGTTTATTCTCCTTATGGTTGACTGGGTGGCTTCCGTCATTGGAGATGCCTTGGTCGACTTATCTGTATGTGCATTTCCAAGGATAACGCTATTGGCATAGAAAATATTGTATGATTCATGCTAAGTTTCCTCTTTCACTGTAAGTTATATAACAATAACTTTTACTTTTATATTTAAAAGATTTGCAAATCAGAAATATGAAATAATAAATAAAAAAAAATAATCAGAAAGACCTGCACATGTCAATACTCTTTAATATATCTGAAGTTATTTTATAAATATATGTAAATTGGCAATAATTATAAATGCTTTATATTGTCTTTTACCGAATCAACTGATATTCAATCTGTTTTTGTTGAGAACAATGTACCTTAGAATAATAAGCCAAAATGGAATTAATTGTTTAATAAGAGAATAGCATGCACTATTAAATGTAGCTTAGTCTTATATACTTATGGCACACGTGGTAATATGAAAGAGCATTGACATTTTGTATAGCTTTACAACAGATACTGATGCTACTGCATTTTTATTATACTGACAGTCCTAGTAAAAATTGATTAGTATACGCTTACAAATAATGAATTAGGAAATTGAACAAATTGGACATCCAATGAATTCTATTATTGAATACGCTAGTTTATTCCAGTCTAACACCAGGCAATATAGTTCGTCTAATGTTCAATTTTTCAATTTCCTTAATCATACTTCTACGAACCATTCAAAACTCACCGTATAAATTATGAAAAATTTTATAAACTAATTAAATGTTCTTATTATAACTAAACATTTTTTCATTCAAAATACTCGACCAAGTAGAAAATTTTGATAGTATCGATTTACATGATATTCGTTAAAGATAAGTATGGTATTGAAAGAACAGTAGCGATAGTGTTGTATAGATCTAAAGTCGTGTAAAATGTTAGTGTCCTTGCATACTGCTAACAATAACTCGTAATATTAAAAATGGAATACTAGCAAAGCATGACTATAACTTGAAAAAAAAAATAGAATGACTATTTACAGTCCAAGACACGCACAACTGATATTAAATTTGTGTTGTTGTTATGTCTTGGGTAGCAGTATGAAAGAATACTGACATTTCATATAACTTTAGATCCAATACTATTGCTGATGTCACTTCAATGCCAGACTTATGTTTAACAAACAACACGTAAACCAGTACTATCAAAATGTTCTTACTTGGCCGAGTATCTTATTGAGGTGAATTTCAACTTAATATATTTTAATTAGGAATGATTCATGGAAAAATGTTTAGTTATAATAAGAAAATTGAATAAGAGTTTATAAAATTTTTCATAATATGTACGGTGTGTTTTGAATCGTTCATCGAGGTACGATTAAGGAAATTGTAAAATTGGACATTAGACGAACTATATTGGCTGGTGTTAGGCTGGAATAAACTAGCGTATCCAATAGAGTTTTTTTATTCAATTTCCTAACTCATTATTTGTAAGCGTGTACTAATCAATTTTTACTAGAACTGTCAGTATAATAAAGATGCAGTAGCATCAGTATCAGTTGTAAAGCTATACTAAATGCCAATGCTCTTTCATATTACCAACCTTGTCATAAGTATATAAAACTAAGCTACATTTAATGATGCTTGCTATTTTCTTATTAAACGATTAATTGCATTTTGGTTTATTATTCTAAGGTACATTATATCAACAAAAAAAAGATTGAATCTTAGTTGATTTGGTACAAGACAATATAAAGCATTTATAATTATTGCCAATTCACATATATTTATAAAATAACTTCACATATATTAGAGAATATTTACATGTTTGTGTCTTGGATTGTAACAAGTCATTCTGATTTATTTTAAATTTAATATTTATGATTTGCAGTACTTTATACATAAAAGTACAACTTATGGTTATATAACTTACAGTGAAAGAGGAAACTGATTTAGCAGTAAATTTAAAATAATATAATACTTATTACATGGATTTTTTCCTAATTCAAAGGTATGTGATAATAATTAAGTAGCGCTTGTTCATATCAGTTGCAAACCATAATACATAACGAAACTGTAAAGGAGAGTTTGGTAAGACTCTCAGTCGTCGCCCATATCAACGTGCTAATGTAGTGTGTATGTGCGTGGTGGGAACCTGGGGTACGCAAACCCTTTTCCACAGTCATCACCGATGCCTATCAAGGCAGTTACTATTGAGTACTCGAAGGCGCGCTCGATGTTGGCCTCGCTTGTTTTTGATATCGCGGGTCGGCGTCGAGTAGCGCGAGCCCGAGACTCGTTAAACACCGTCTCGTCTTTCTCTTTTCTACCGTTTTTTGTCTTTGAAAAAATTGTAAGTTCCGTACCTATATGTAAATACAATACCAGTATAAATGATGTTTTCTCTACAAATGTTTCATTAAACTATTATTTTTATAAACACTGTTGCATTGCTAAATAATTTATTCTAATGAATAATTAACTTATATAAATTTGTAATTAATAATTTTAAATGTGAGAAAAACTCAAATTTTCATAGCAAAATGTAAAAACCATATTTTTTAAGAGATAATATCAACATGATTTTTAGGTGCTAATCACGTGGTAATCAGGGGACGTTCTGGTATGATGTTCAGCTGAAATCAGCTGGACTTTTTCAGTATAAACTATAATTTTTGAAGGTAATTCGTTCTTATCATTAAAAATAATTTTTATGCATATTTTTGGTGTATATTTTTTTTATACAAATTTTCCGACTAATCGCGCAAGTAATCACGCAATTTATCGCGTTATGATTTGATCGATAACATGACGCAATTACTTGCGCGAGTACCTACGCGATTGCTCGCGCGATTAGTCGCGCGATTAGTCGCGCGATTGTTTTCAGTAGGGCCTAGTGAGTCTAGGTTGGCTGCGGCTCTACTGTGGCGTGCGCGCGCGTATGTTCATTGTGTGATGTCAACAATCGCATCGTCTGGCTCCCTGCGTTCCCAGTGATAACGGTGGCTGCTGCAATACGCCGCCCTGGAGAATGTCGTCCCATTCATCGTGTTTACTGGTTGATGATGATATTCCTGAGACAGGAAAGCAGCGTGTCGACGGCGAGAGCAAATTTCGTAAGCCCTTTCTCGTTCCTAACCACTCTGATAGGTAGGCTGATGGTATTTTCTGTTGTTGCAGGTATCTGGTGACGAGAGTAATGTAAACGATGGGCACTGCTGTAGAATCTTTCTTGAGTGTGGTGATGTTACTTGGCTCATTTATTTATTAGCCATATGTGGTTTTCAGATGCTCAACTTTCCATGTGTGTGTTTAACTCTTATACTAATGGCTCTGTGTACAGTTAATCTGCTGCTGGTGCCTTCAGCGACTCTCAGGATGGAGGTGTTTTCAGCAATGAAACAACAACTGAAGGTTCCACCAGTCTTTCCCCTCTAATTGTTAGAGGTAGCTGGTGCAGCGAGAATAGTGAACAACAACCATTGCTACAGTATTTTCTTTTATATGGTAATGTTTTTTGTGTCATCTATTCATTAGTCATATGTGGTTTCTAGGTGCTCAACTCTCCTCGTTTGCCTTCTAGATCAGTGACTGATCTATTCATGTGTTTTGTTGATTCCTACGGTGAGGCAGTCCTTGAGATTGAGACACGCATGTCGGTCTCTATAGTATTTTCCTCTCAGATGTGTGTTGGTGCACAACTTGCCGCGACTTCGTGGCCGACTCCAGCCTCCTATAGGCGACGGAGAGAGACCTACGCATCAGGTGCTGGTGCGAGAGTGCGACCGGCGACAGCGATTCCATGCAACCATTGTAAATGCCGGCACGACTTCTCTCTCTCTCTCTCTCTCTCTCTCTCTCTCTCTCTCTCTCTCTCTCTCTCGGCGACTCGGGCTTCCTTCGCGCGCCCCTGGTCCACGTATCGCTATATGTGTTCCCCCTTTTCCTATCAGTGCAATAAAGGCCATACGGACTTTACCTATTTCTCGCGACTAGTTATTTACTCTACCCCGTTCTCCCATAATTATTCAATCTTTAATATTTGCATGCGGTGTGGATTGCACGAGGTGCGCTAGCCTCGCCGCCGCATGCATTATTTGTAACAGGATAATTGCCGAGCAGCCAGGGAATTAATTTATCCGTTACAGTAAATAAAATAGTTTCAAATGAAAATAACCCAAAATTTATACTTCATTAAAATTACTGTGAAGTTATATGATTATTTTATTTTTTAAGTTAGTATTCCTTTAAGTTAGCACTCCTAACTGTTTTGAAGTTGGCTGCACTGTTGTGAAATAAGCTTTAATTTCATAGTGGAAACAAATAATTGATTTCGATTCATACCGACGGTTTGACGGGAGGCGCAGTTGACACCTAGGCCGATCACCGAAGTTAAGCAGCATTGGACGCGATTACTACTTGGATGTGTGACCGCGTTTTTTCGCTGCTTGATTTTCAGTTAGGTGTAGATTGTCTTCTCACAAATCGAGCGGGAGGTGTGGAATATTACAGTTTCGGTGTCTAAGCCTACGGAATGTGACCTAGACATCCAAACTGAAATTATTCCAATACACCGACCATCCCGGGGCAGGTTTTCCTAATTAGGATTTATCCCACGTGGTTTACCTATAGGTTTTCCCCGCCCCACAGGCGTAACCCTGGGCGAATGCGGGATGGATGAGAAGTATAGGTTATGGAAAAAGAGAGGTCCTCAGGAAAATAGAAAGGTTTATGATGTAATAAAAAGGAAAGGAAAAATAAAGGTGTGGAGAATTCGCGCTAGGCCAGTTGGATGCGTGGAAACCACCAATTTTTTTTTAATTGATTTCGATTGTCGTTATTTTTAAAAATTCACACAGTTTATTCGTATAATATATAGTTTTTTTAGCAGCAAATGGCAGTCAGATTAGAATATATTGTAGGATAGGACGTTAATGGTTATACTGCCCATGTAGTAAAGAAAACAAATTGCAATTATTTATTCAACGTTTCGGACGATTTATTTTCGTCCCTCTTCAAGGTCTATAAACAATATACAAATAAAAAACACAAGTTTACTTAAGAATCACATACTTAAGACGAATAATTTACAACGCTTACGAACACATATCGTAAAAGACTATGTTTAAGTGGGCATCCTAAGTGACCACTAGTCAATATGAAATTATATGTACGATTTCGTCGTATTTATACTAGACTATGCCACAGTGTGAATCATGCAAGGGAGGGGGTAAGAGAGATATGCTATTGTACAACGATGACACGACGCGTATATGTAAATGTGAACAGTATTATTATTCGAAACATAGAATGGATTTTATAGCTATAGCTTATAATTATTAATAAACGTTTTATATTCTGACTTTAGGAAATTAGTATCAAACTGTCTGTTTAAGCTATTATGTTGTGAGTGAATGTGGAGCATTTCTGATAATAATCTTTTCTTTAAATTTTGTTCCTGATCTAGAATTTTAATGTTATTGAAATCAATTTTATGATTTGTAATCTCTATGTGTTCATGTAAAACTGATCTGTCTCTCTTAAACTTACAATCACTTGCATGTTCTTTACTTCTTACAATTAATTTTCGGGATGTTTGTCCCACGTAAGAAGCATCACAATCGCCGCAGTTAATTTTGTAAACAACATGAGCTTTTTCATTTTTTTGGTATTTGTCTTTTCCTAATCTAATTATCTGATTAAATTTATTAGAAATTGAGTTGATCATGATTAAGTTATTGTTATTGCAGACATTTTTTAATTCAGAGTTAAGATATTTAATATATGGAAAAACCAAAATAATATTGTAATTGATATTCTTAGAATTACAGGTATTTTTGTTATTATTTTTAAATTGTAGCAAACGTTTATTTATGTGTTTATTTATAAAGTAAATAGGATAATCATTTTCCAATAATAAATCTCTAATTAGATTAAGATTATTCTCATGAAACTGTATATCAGCTAAGTTAATACATTTATCAACTAATGAACAAATTATACCAATTTTATTACTAACAGGATGGTGAGAATTAAAGTTTAGAAATCTACCTGAAAAAGTTGGTTTCCTGTACCAGTCCATGGAAATTTTTTGTTTATTTTGAATAATCAGAATATCAAGAAAACTTATTTTATTGTTGTTGGACCTCTCCACTGTGAATTGTAATTTATTATCAAAGCTATTAAATAAGTTAACGGTATAGTCTATCATCCGCTCCGGTACACAAATAATGATATCATCCACATATCTATAGTAGAAAGGTACAGGAAAGCAAATTTTTGATAACGCTCGATTTTCTAAATCCTCCATAACCATATCTGCTAAGATCGGGCTTAAGGGATTACCCATAGCAGCGCCAAAAATTGGTTTATAATACATATCATTAAATATAAAATAATTATTATGGAGGATAAAATTAATAACATTGATAAAATCGCTACAACTGAGTTCGCAAAAGTTATACAATTTTATAACTTTTGCGTGAATTACTCGCATAATTCAAGTTTAAATATATTACACGATAAAAAAATTAATGAACGTAAGTATTAATATACTTTCACGGTGCTCCTAGATAAAATTAAATGAAAATGTTCTGTACCTCCAATTTTCTTTATGATCATGATTCTTAACCTCGTAAGAAAGTGTTTAATTGTGAAAAGAACAAAATAATACAGATGGTGCTTTTTTTAACACTGTAAAATCGATTTTTTAACAAATTTTCATCTTTTCTTAATTTTTTGAATGTTAAAAAAACAGTACAACTTTTAAAATAGCTAAATTAAGTCCGTAAATTTTTTTATTGATTAAAGAAATAATTCAGTCAATTCTGATAAGATCCGTTGGGAGCAAGCGTAAAAATTCAAAACTACAAAGGTGTTGTGTAGTCCAATGCGACGTTTCGTCGACGGGTTTGTCGACCTCTTCAGGCTTTATTATCGCGTAGCGATTAGTCAAGATTTTTTATTGACTAATCTACTTTCTGATCACTTGAAGTGTCAAGATCATTACAAAACTTTCGCTTGGAATATATAATTTACATATTCTTCTAAATAATTATATTAAAATTATAATAATAATAATAAAACATTTTTATTGTAGTATTTTATATTTAATGCATTAATAATATATAGCTTGATAATTATTAGTAGCATTATTTAAGTCCATAATTATTTCTAAACTAACATTGGAATAATATTGGTACAATATTAGAACACCATTAGTATTCTTAAAATTAATAATTCATTATAATTACTGTTAGTGTTTTTTTATTATAAATATAGTTCTATAATTAATATACATAACATTTTCATTTAATTTTATCTAGGCGCACCGAGTTTTAACATGGTGTAAATTTTGAAAATATTCTAATAAAAATTATTATTTATTAATAGAAGCGATAAATCATGACCAGTATAAAAAGTTTAGATTTGCACAATGTCATTATAAGTAATCAAACGTGTTGTAAAGAAGAAAAAAAAAACATTGATTATTCATTTTTTAATTAATAAATACAATTGTGCAAATAATGAAGATGATATTAATATTATTACCCGCACTCTTCATTTGACGTTTTTCAATCGTTATTTTGAAAAATGGAAGAAAAGCAGTAGAAAAAATAGTCTTTTTATTGTACAACAGTGGTTGGTTAAATGCAGATATTGTATTTGAATTTAAACGTCATCAGTGAGCAAAATTATATAAATTTTGAGAATAGTACAATTTTCTAATATTACAAAATAGATGTTTAATCAATATTGCGTTCACATTAATTTTAAGGTAAATGTACCAGTAACTGGATGCTTTGTAGCTATGCATGAAATAATCTGTTAGTCAAAGAATAAAAATTATAATTTCATGAGTACCTTTTAGATTTTAATTCAAGTACTTATTTATTAATCAATAAATATTTATATACATATAATTATTAGCAATAATAGAGAAAAACTTTTTTTAACATTATTTTACATTATGTAAAGGCTTTATGTAAGTTTACACCTTTTCTTCTTTGATTTTCTTTTTTTGCAATTGTAATTGTTTGATTTCCGTATTAATTTGTTTAGCCTTTTCAGCTGCAGCTTTCTTATTTTCCTTCTCTTTTTCCTTTTTAAGTTTAGTCTGTTCTCTCTGTCTTTTCCTTTCCTCCTTTGCTCTTTCTTTTTCCTCTTTTTCTTTTTGTATTCGTAAATGGTGAACTTGCCATTTTTTAGAAGTGAGTACCGTAGGAAATTTTTTTCTATTTTGCTTCTTTTTTTTGGAATTTCTTCGTGCTAAACTAACGCTTTCTTGAATGTCACTGAAGATCATTTTCTTTATTTTGAATAGACGCAACTAAAATGTAAAGTTATTAAAAGATTAAAAGAGATAATAATATAAAAGAAAACAAGAATAACGTAGTAATAATAATATGAATACCTTCAACTTGATTGGATACAGTCATAGGTAATAGAGTAAGCGCAGGGCGCACAGCTTCAGCACTTGATATAACGGTATTTACAGTATTCGGTACCAAGATATTTTTAAAACTTAAATCTAGTACATCATCAGAATGTGAAGGAGAAACATTTTGGAGCTGGGCTTCTGTATGTATATTAGAACTTTCTATACTGTGAGCACTATCTTGAGTTTCATCCAGACTTTTATGTTGTTCTTCACAATTGTGGTCGTTATTACCTACAATGCAAAAATAGTTTAGATGTGATTATTTATTGCTCCAATAATATTAAAATTTGTAGATATGATTAATTATTCTTTTTATTTATTTTATTTTTTATTAGTTCACTAACCTTGCAAGATTATGTTATTTTTCTCAACCTGCTCAGTTAAAAGGAGATCAGTGTGACATTGCTCCGTAGAACCCTTTTCCTCTGTTGCACATTGGACCGATAAAGTAAAATGTTGTTCAATGATTTTAGCTTGCTCTGTTGGATCATTCGCTGAGTGAATGAACTCTGAGTATTTCCAAAATCTGAAACATAAAAATTGAATTTAATCAATTGAAGGAAATGCCCGTCGATTTTATGTTAATTTTAATTATGAATCTAACGGCTATTCGGGCAAAGATAAGGAAGGTAACTAACTTATCAAGCACTTTCTTTATATGTGTTTCAATACATCTTTAAATTTTAGAAGCTATTTGAAACATTAGTGCAGTCAAGAATTTTTTAGAAAGGAGAATACATGGAAAGGGAAGGTGGTAAAGGTAAAGGTATAGGATAAAAAACGAGAACGAAAAAAATAACGACCCAGGTCGGGCTCGAACCGACAACCTTCTGCATACCGGGCAGCTACGCTACCATTTGCGCCACTGGGATGACGATCCTTTCACGACCTTGACCGCTACTCATCGTTCTCAATCTATTTTCGGGGGGATTTGGGAAAATAAACCCATTTTTTATTGTGTTTGATAAACTGTCAAATGTGTCTAAAGCTGTTTTTAAAATGGGGGCAAATGTCTGTTTTGAGAGACGCTGATCTAAAATTGAGATATTTATAATTTATAGTTTATAAGAAACCATAATAATAAAGCTTTTTAAAAGAATGAAAACTAATAAGTAAAGAAACAAAAAACAGTACTCACCTATGTTTTGCATTCTCTATTCATCAGCAACTTTTTTGTAGACTTTTTTGAGTGGACCAAAGACTGTAACGTCCAGAGGTTGTAATATGTGAGTTGCATTTGGGTATAATGCAACTAACTCTATTTTTTTTCTGTACAGAACTATGAAAGTTTTAATGTGAGGTGCGATACATGCCCATCCAGATATAGAATTACTGGAAACTTAATGTGGTTTTTCAGCAACCAGGGATAAAATATTGTCGATATGTATTTATAAAAACAATCTGCTGTCATCCAGCCTCTATCTGTGGTACCAGCGATCCACTCAGGGGGTAAACTCTTTGTAATACTTGCAGAAACTCTCTGATACCAGAACAATATCATTGAGGGCAACATTAAACCACTTCCGCTTATAGTAAATAATACTATTAAAGATTCTTAGTCATCTCCGTTTACCACTTTATAAACAGCTTTCATTCCTTTTTTTGCCAAAACTTTTTCTCCTTTGGGAATTAAACAAAAGGCACTTTCCTCCATGTTAAAAACTTGAGAGGGATCAATATTCATCAACTCTACTTTCTTTAAGTGATCTTCAACTTCTTTAAACCAATTTCTTAGTTTTTCTTCGGTTGCTGAAGCTCGACTGCTACTTAAATTTTGGCACACTCTCTCACTAATTTCTGGGTGTCTTCTACAGAATGCCTCACACCAGTGTCTCCCTGATTTTTTGTCTTTAGACGGAGTCTCTCTAATTCAGCGACTAATGACTTCACAGCACTAAGCAACTGAGACATAGTTATAGGGAAACCCGTTTTGCCACACCATAATATCCAAGATCACTAACACTTGCTCTTCATCAGCCCTAAGATAAGAAGGTCCTCTTTGAGCCTCAACAGGGATTTGAAAAGTGTTTTTGGCTTGCAGGGTGCTTCTTGGAATGCCATACGCTTCAGCAGCTTTTCTTACACTAAGAGTACCATTCTGAATATCCTGCAATGCCTTATCCACGGCATTTTGCGTGTACAGTTTCTTGTACGGTTCTTTCCTCGTTCTACTCCTTTTGCTTAACATATCTGAAAAACAATGAATATTTTATGAAATGAAAATTCAATATTTATTTAGTATAGTCTTAGGTTAAGAGGCTAGAATTTGTTAAAAGTTTGTTGGTTAACTAGTCGTTACTCAAACGATTAAAATATATAGTACAAACATACATCATTGTGAGATGATGACTCGTACGTTCCAAAGTGTAAATTTTGAAGGAGGTTGCAATAAAACGATCAACGAGGAACCAAGAAAAATTCATTTAAAACTTCGTTTATTGGCCGACGTTTCGGTACTAATATTAATACCTTCATCAGGGCTAAGAAGGGAAAAAATACATAGTTAAAACATATATACAGAATATTTTAAGCAAAAGAACCCATTAACACTTTTTTTGGCATTTTACTGACCTAATAAATAACGACATCGCAAAAACTAATTGGTACAGAAAACCGACTGCCTCCGGAAGATACATAAACTATTTCTCTCATCACCCTACCCACCAAAAAATTGCAGTTATCTATGGTTTAGTCGACAAAGCAATTAAAATTTCACATATCTCTTTCCATAAAGATAATTTAAAAATAATAAAATCCTTTCTTATTCAAAACGACTATCCACCTACATTCATTGAAAAATATATTAAAAAACGTCTGCACTCTTATAATAATAGTCAATTCTTAAATTATAATAAACAAGATTACCGCAATAAGACCTTAGTCATTCCATACATAAAAGACTTAAATAAAAAATTATGCAGCACTATGAAAGATGTCAAAAACCTACAAACAATCAGTAAAAACATAAATAAGCTTAAATTTATTAGACTCGGAAAAGATAAACTAGATCCGCTCGAAACTGCATCTGTCGTTTATAAAATAAACTGCAAAGATTGCGATGCCTCTTACGTAGGCACCTCAAAAAGGAAGTTAAACAGACGTGTATACGAACACAAATACGCGGTCTCAAAATCGTTAACGACCTCCGCACTCTCAGAGCACGTTCAAAAAACTGGACATAAAATAGATTTTGAGAATACACACATAATAGACACCGAAACAAACTTTCGTAAACGCACTTTTTCAGAAATGTTGCACATACACTCGCAAAATAACAGCCTAAATCGAATGGACGACACTAAGAATCTCAAGTACATTTATAAAAAATCCGTTGAAACAACCAATAGACACTTCTGCAATAACGAAAATAACAATAAACGCTGTTAGTCGTACGATCTCCAGTACGCTACTTGTTGGCGCGCTCCCTCTCCTCTCTCTCACAATTTCAATTTGCGAAAATTAACGTCCCCCCTGTAGGTATATAAACCTCGGAAATTTCGCATTTCTCTCAATGTCGAAAAATGGGACTCCAGAGTGCAGGATAGGTAAAAGCTCTAGCTGTTTATTGTTATATTCGTATAAAATTTTAATTTTCGTTAACTTAAAATCAAATTTTCAAACTCAAATTCTTTTCAAAATGTTCTAGTTAAATAAAATCCGCTCACAGACGTTGCACTATGTGCTATATCATTACTTGATCGACGTCACCTATGTTTGCTACGAACCATGGTGTAAACTTTCGTTAATTTATTAGGTCAGTAAAACAACATACATCATTGTTATTTAAAGTTTTTTACTTACCAATTTTTCAAAATTGTGTTTAATAAATTACCAAGTTAGCTGATGAAAAATATATATCCATGTCGTTTATGAATACGTGCAGCTTGTCTACGCAGTGAATCGCGATCTGTCCCGATAACTAGACGGACGGTCAATAACGGGTCAAACAAGCATGTCGTGTACCGATAAATAGACATATAAAATTTAATAAAATAAACATTTTTCGATATATTTTTAATTCTTACGTATTCTTTATATTCTTATTAACATAAAAAAGTTTTTTTTGGTTCGCAAAACATTACACAACGTTTATAATCGACTTAAAAAGTGCGCCGTTTCCCTTTAGTCAAAATGTAAGAAAGACGTGGTATTTAGTGATGGGGCTTCATGGGGCTACAACGTCGAAATATAAGTATTATTTATAATTTCTTGTTCTATAATAGGTGGACACAAAAAATTATTTTAAATATTTTGATTATTAAATAATTAAATAATACTCATACTACATTAAAAATTCACGTCTGTATCTTAAAAATAATTAAAATGTGTTGGGATGGCTAGGTACTGGTACATGTCCAGTTATTGGTACATTTACCTTATGTCAATTTTTTTATTAATTTTTTAAGCTACATCAAAATCAACTGGAAGAAAACCGATCCCATTTGCCGAGAGTAGTGAAAGAAGTAAAAGAAGAAAAACAGAAATGTTGCGAAAGCAGCAGCCATTTCTCATCGTACAGGTGGAAATGTATCAGCCGCTAAACTTTGTACTGAAATTATTGTTAATTCGCCAGAACGTGCATAAAAAATTATGAATTCTTGGCAAAATTTTCAAAATGCTCCAAAAAAATATTCACCCGAAGAGGCTCTATCATTGTTAGTGAATGACAATTTATCAAAAAAGCAATACGTCTCAATTTATAGAGGGGCTAAAGATCACAATATCGACTTATATCCAAGTTACAATCAACTTTTAATTGCAAAACATGCTGCCTACCCTTCGAAAATTTCAATCGGTGAAAAAATCTGCCAGATTTCACTACAATCTCTTTTAAATCACACTTGTTTGCGATTATTACAAGCTATTCAATTGGCGAATACGAATAGTGTAACTGACTGTTTGCTTCTATACAAGTATGGATTCGATGGCAGTTCGGGCCACTCGTCGTATAACCAGTCATGGAGTGAATCAGCTGTAGATGATCAAAATTTATTTTTGACCAATTGTTCCCCTGCAGTTAAAAGATGTGAATACGAACAAAGTTTTGTGGAACAATCCTAGATCATAATCTACTCGATTTTGCAGACCCGTAAGATTGCAGTGGATTAAAGAAAGCATTGACGTTATTAAAGAGGAAGAAAAATATATGAAGGAACAAATTTCTAGTTTGGAATCATTTAATTTTAATAATTATAATGTACATTTTTCTATTCATTTAACAATGGTAGATGGCAAAGTAAGAAAAATGATGTTATTACAGATATTTCTTAAATTTAACAATTATTTATAATTATAAATAATTTTCATAGGTCACTAATACATTAACTAATACGCCAAAGTATGTGTTATAATATTTGCACTAGAAAAATATCGGATATGAATGATATAGATATGCTGTTAAGTAAAGGAGAAGACGAATCTGTCATGAATTTTAATCTTCCGATATTACATTCATATATTCATTTTTTTGAATGTATATTACATATTTCTTACAGATTGGATTTCAAGAAATGGAGGGTAAGAATTTAAAATTTATTAAATTAGTTTTATTTAATAACATGCGATTAAATTTTCGATTTATAGGTAAGTTAAAAAGACGGCACAAAAACACTGATGGAGAAAAGAAAAAAGCAAATTCAAGATGAATTTTTAAAACAGTTAGCTTTGAGAATTGATTTTCCGAAGCCAGGATTCGGTTCATCGAATGATGGTAATACCGTTCGTCGTTTTTTTGACAATTATGAAAAGTCAGCTGAAATAACTGGTAAAATACAGTTTACTTAAAATAATTTTTTATTCTTTTAAAATTTCGTTTGTCATTTTTTAAAATATTTTGTTTTACGAGTAAATCAAATTCTAATCGAAAGATTTCGAGTAATATTAATTACAATTTCTTACGGACATGATATTAATTACCCTGCTTTTAAAACCTATTGCACAGATACAGCGAAGCTGTATGTTTCTTTGTATCCGTGGAATTAGATGTCTCCCACTGTGCATAAGGTTTTGATCCATGGACTTTCTGTTGTGCAAAAATGTTTAGTGCCTGTAGGTTAATTTTCAGAGGAAGTACTTGAATCCAGCCATAGAATATGTAAATTGTATAGAAAATCATTTTCTCGTAAGTCAAGTAGATCCAAAACGAATGAGGATATTTTTAAAAGATTGTTACTCCATTAGGACCCATTAATATCCTTGACTACTCCTATAAAAAATGTAAAGAGAAAAAAAATGCCTCAAGAAGTTTTTTATTTACTTAATGGAGTAAATGAACTTGATGCAAATGAGCATACACTAAGCTCTTAAGATTCATGTGAATCATCAGATTCTGAATAAAAAGAATTCAACCCAATTAAATACATATATTTAATTTTAATAAAATTTGGTTGTTTTAATTTCATTAAAACTAAATAAATAAAAAAAGACCTCATTTTAAAACCAAAATTAATAATTTTTAGTTCTTGCCGCGTTATTGGCAAAAAAAAACCACTGTGCAACGCGGAGGGACGACCCGGAGGGACGCAGAGGGGCAATGCGGAGGGACGCGGAGGGACGCGGAGGGTTAGCGTCATAATTGAGCTTACAACTATATAGTATAGTACTATAAATATATGAAACGCTGGTTTCTGGGACTTTTCGTGTGCGTAACGCAAGTTTTTGGGATTTTGAACTAAGTTCCAGGATTCCTGGAAACCTTTAATATATTCTACTTCTATATATAACGCAAGTTTCCAGGACGTCTTAAGCTAATAGTCACATCATGAAAACATTACTTTTTTTAGTTATTTTCTCATATTTCCGGTACTAGAAGCGGGCGCCGCAGGCCCCCTGTGAATCACAACATACTTAGGGTCATTATTTCTTTAGTCAAGTATCAAATTCTCCTCTTTTAGGCTTTTGTTACAACGTATATATAGACGCTATTGTGAAACCCACTTTACTTTTTCTTATGAGATCCCAGAAATTATATATATGTATATATATATATATATATATATATCATTTTATCCTGGGATCCTTTTGAGGATTTCATAAAGATTTTGTACAGCAGTAGTGACACAGATATAAACATTGTTATAAACGATCAGGACACAAGCGCGTGACTAAAGAAATAATGACCCTAAGGTTATTGACTAACACCACGACGCCTGCGGCGCCCACTTTTACGGAAAAATATTACGGAATTTCCGAAATTACTGTATTAATACACTATTGTGGACGCCGCAGAAAAATCCTCAAAATGCTAAGCGGGTATCGAGGAATTTTGAGGATGCTCCTCAAAATGCTAAAAAAATCCTCAAAAGTCGGTGTCTGTACCGAAAAAAATCCTCAGAATGCTGTAGTACCATATGTATATATATATATATATATATATATATATATATATATATACGCACGTACGCACGCACGCACGCACACACACACACGCACCTTTCTTTTACTAGTTTTATGGAGCCGGTTTTTATAGATAGATACCTTTATAGAGCCCATTTTCTTTTATGGAGCCCGGGCTCCATAAACATTCACTACAACCCGGTTTATGGAGCCCGACCTAGATTTTCGACTTTGGGAGTTCAAAAGTAAATTTCCGGAAAAATTCTGCGGAAACTAAAGCGGGTGCCGCAGACGTCGTGGTGTTAGTCAATAACCTGAGGGGTGTAATGATTGTAAACAATCGCGGCGCGTAGCGCCGCCCTTACCCACTTATAGTGCGGCACTCTGGGCTGTAGGTACTAATATACAGGGTTGGGCTCCATAAAGGGGTTAGGTGATAAGTATATATGTATTCCTATATTATATAGTTGTAAGGCTCAAAATGGGTACCTACCCCCTCCACCCCCCTCCACCCCCACTTCCCCTCCACCCCGCCCACTTCTCCTCCACTTTTTACGTGAAATTCTTTCAAATTTTACGTTATTTTGAAGGGTGTCTGCCCCTCCACCTCCTCCACCCTCTCCCTCCCCTCCATCGCTCACCACCCCCTTCACCCCCTCCATCCCCTCAACCCCCTCCACCCCCTCCATCCCCTCCACCCCCTCCATCCCCTCCACCCCTCCACGTCCCCTCCCCCGACCCCTCTACCTACCCCACCACTTATTCCACCATATTTAATCCATTGCTCATATTATGCTAAAAATTTTATATTGTGTGTTTCCGGTTTCGCTCGTAATGAATCCGTAATCAGATTTTGAGAATTCAAAATGGCGGATCGATGATGGAGGCCAAATATTGAAATATTACTGGATCTTGCTGAAAAATGTATGTACGGGATTTCTGGATTCGATGATTATGAATCTGAACTCAGATTTTTAGAATTCAAAATGGGGAATGGAAGATGGAGTCCAAATATTCTAATATTAATGGATTTTTCTCATTAAAAATATTACTTATGTCGACTGCAATTTACTATCAACTGATAAGAATTTTTCCATCGGTTTTACAGTCTTACAAATTAAATTAAAGTAATTAATATTTATGGCAGTCAGATTGCCCTTGTTTATATTGTTATTAAATTCTATCCATGATAGAATTAAATTCACAAAAGAAGTTGAGAAAGATAATCAATTGAGTTTTTTTAGATATTAGAGTCATTAGCGTTAATAATAATAGAGTGAAATTAGATTGGTATAGAAAACCTACATGGTCAGGTAGATTTTTAAATTTTGATTCTCACTACCAATTCGGAAACAAGACAGGTGCGATCAAGGGTGTCATTGACAGAGTGATTAAATTGTCACATAAAGATTTTATAAAAAAGAATTTAAATTTAGTTAGAGAAACATTTATTAAGAATAGTTATCCGGTAAAATTTATTGATAAAATAATTGATGAGAGAGTGTGGGAAATTTATAATGGTGGATTGAAGCAGCGGGTAGCTAATCAAACAAGGAATAGAAATGGAAAGAACGCATATTCTAGTTTACCATATGTTAGAGGTTTATCGGAAAGGATTAAAGGGTTTTTAGTAAACATAATATTCAAGTTTTCTTTAGACACGATAATAATGTAGAAAGGTTATTAGTAATTGTAAAGACAAGGATGATAAATGTTTAAAATCAGGAGTAGTTTATAAAATTAATTGTAGGGACTGTAATGGTTGTTATATTGGTCAAACGGGTAGATAGTGGAAAAAGAGAATATATGAATATCAATATAGTTTACGCAGCTCAAGTTGTACATCGGGTTTGAAAATGTGTCTGAAGTTCTGAATGTTCATCGTGAACGAAATATCGAAAATTTTCAAATTCGGTTTTTTTGATATTATCTCCTAGAGATATGCATAAAACATGTATAAACTGCAAAATAAGTTATTTCCAAAGTGATCATCCCCACAAATCATCCCTAAAACCACCCGGACTAGACAATGCATTACAAAAAAAAAT
Organism: Torymus aiolomorphi; assembly: GCA_036365515.1. Lineage (NCBI taxonomy): Eukaryota > Metazoa > Arthropoda > Insecta > Hymenoptera > Torymidae > Torymus > Torymus aiolomorphi. The sequence goes on from CM070875.1 coordinate 180,213,646, forward strand.
TGATATCTGAGTTTATTAATTTAAGACAAATTTTATGGCTGATATTTCTTCCAGATGTTGCCATAGTCTTACAAAAAAAATGGGGGTAGAAACTCGATCCGGAACCTTTCGCTTAGGGGGAGCAAGGCGGCTAAAATAGCCGAAAATACACGAAAAATAACGTGAAAAAATCATCTCTCGCGAGTTTATTAATTTAAGACAAATTTTATCGCTGGTATTTCTTCCAGATGCTGCCATGGCCTTGCAAAAAAATTGGTAATAAGAAATTCGATCCGGAACGTCTCGCTTAGGGGGTGCAAACGTGCTAAAATAGCCGAAAATACAGGAAAAATAACGTAAAAAAATCATCTCTCGCGAGTTTATTAATTTAAGACAAATTTTATAGCTGATATTTCCTCCAGATGTGGCCATAGCTTTGTAAAAAAATTGGCGATAAGAAATTCGATCCGGAACGTCTCGCTTGCGGGGTGCAAAGGGACTAAAATAGCGGAAAATACTCGCAAAACACTGAGAAAAAATCATCTCTCGCGAGTTTATTAATTTAAGACTAATTTTATGGCAGATATTTCTATCAGATATTGCCATAGTCTTGTAAAAAAAAATTGGCGATAAGAAATTTGATCCGGGACGTCTCGCTTGGTGGGTGCAAACGGACTAAAATAGCGGACAAAACTCCCAAAACACTGAGAAAAAATCATCTCTCGCGAGTTTATTAATTTACGACTAATTTTATGGCAGATATTTCTACCAGATATTGCCATAGTCTTGTAAAAAAAATTGGCGATAAAAATGTCGATCCGAAACGTCTCGCTTGCGGGATGCAAAGGGACCAAAATAGCGGAAAATACTCGAAAAACACCGAGAAAAAATCACCTCTCGTGAGTTTATTAATTTAAGACAAATTTTATGGCTGATATTTCTTCCAGATGTTGCCAGAGCCTTGCAAAAAAATTGGGGATATGAAATTCGACCCGGAACCTTTCGCTTGGGGGTGCAAAGGGGCTAAAATAGCCGAAAATACAAGAAAATTAACGTAAAAAAATCAACTTTCCCGAGATTATTAATTTAAGACAAATTTTATAGCTGATATTTGTTCCAGATGTGGCCATAGCCTTGTAAAAAAATTGGCGATAAGAAATTCGATCCGGAACGTCTCGCTTGCAGGGTGCAAAGGGACTAAAATAGCGGAAAATACTCGCAAAACACTCAGAAAAAATCATCTCTCGCGAGTTTATTAATTTAAGACTAATTTTATGGCAGATATTTCTATCAGATATTGCCATAGTCTTGTAAAAAAAAATTGGCGATAAGAAATTTGATCCAGGACGTCTCGCTTGGTGGGTGCAAACGGAGTAAAATAGCGGACAAAACTCCCAAAACACTGAGAAAAAATCATCTCTCGCGAGTTTATTAATTTACGACTAATTTTATGGCAGATATTTCTACCAGATATTGCCATAGTCTTGTAAAAAAAATTGGCGATAAGAAATACGATCCGGAACGTCTCGCTTGCGGGGTGCAAAGGGACTAATATAGCGGAAAATACTCGCAAAACACTGAGAAAAAATCATCTCTCGCGAGTTTATTAATTTAAGACTAATTTTATGGCAGATATTTCTATCAGATGTTGCCATAGTCTTGTAAAAAAAATTGGCGATAAGAAATTCGATCCGGAACGTCTCGCTTGGTGGGTGCAATTGGACTAAAATAGCGGAAAATACTCCCAAACCACTGAGAAAAAATCATCTCTCCCGAGTTTATCAATTTACGACTAATTTTATGGCAGATATTTGTACCAGATATTGCCATAGTCTTGTAAAAAAAAATTGGCGATACGAAATCCGATCCGGATCGTCTCGCTTGGTGATTGCAAAGGGACTAAAATAGCCGAAAATACACGATAAATAACCTGAAAAAATCATCTCTCACGAGCTTATTAATCTAAGACAAATTTTATGACTGATATTTCTTCCAATTGTTGCCATAGCCTTGCCAAAAAATTGGCGATAAGAAATTCGATCCGGAACGTCTCGCTTGCGTGGTGCAAATGGACTAAAATAGCGGAAAATACACGTAAAACACTGAGAAAAAATCATCTCTCGCGAGTTTATTAATTTAAGACTAATTTTATGGCAGATATTTCTATCAGATATTGCCATAGTCTTGTAAAAAAAATTGGCGATAAGAAATTCGATCCGGAACGTCTCGCTTGGTGATTGCAAAGGGACTAAAATAGCCGAAAATACACGATAAATAACCTGAAAAAATCATCTTTCGCGAGCTCATTAATCTAAGACAAATTTTATGGCTGATATTTCTTCCAATTGTTGCGATAGCCTTGCCAAAAAATTGGCGATAAGAAATTCGATCTGGAATGTCTCGCTTGGGGGGTGCAAAGGGACTAAATTAGCGGAAAATACTCGACAAACACCGAGAAAAAAATCATCTCTCGCGAGTTTATTAATTTAAGACAAATTTAATTCTTGATATTTCTTCCTGATGTTGCAATAGCCTTTCAAAAAAATTGGGGATATGGAATTCGATGCGGAACCTTTCGCTTGGAGCGTGCAAAAGGACTAAAATAGCGGAAAATACTCGCAAAACACCGAGAAAAAAATCACCTCTCGTGAGTTTATTAATTTAAGACAAATTTTGTGGCTGATATTTCTCCCAGATGTTGCCATAGCCTTGTAAAAAAATTGGCGATAAGAATTTCGATCCGCAACGTCTCGCTTGGCGGGTTCAAAGGGACTAAAATAGCGGAAAATACTCGCAAAACACAGAGAAAAAAATCACCTCTCATGAGTTAATTTAAGACAATTTTTATTGTTGATATTGGAGCCAGATGTTGCCATAGCCCTGTAAAAAAATTGGCGATAAGAAATTGGATCCGGAACGTCTCGCTTGGGGAGTGCAAAGGGACTAAAATAGCGGAAAATACTCACAAAAGACCGAGAAAAAAATCATCCCTCGTGAGTTTATTAATTTCAGACAAATTTTATTTGCTGATATTTCTTCCAGATGTTGCCATAGCCTTGCAAAAAAATTGGGGATATGAAATTCGATCCGGAACGTCTCGCTTAGGGGGTGCAAAGGGGCTAAAATAGCCGAAAATACACGAAAAATAACGTGAAAAAATCATCTCTCGCGAGTTTATTAATTTAAGACAAATTTTATTGCTGATATTTCTTCCAGATGTTGCCGTAGCGTTACAAAAAAAATGGGGATATGATATTCGATCCGGAACCTTTCGCTTGGGGGGTGCAAAGGGGCTAAAATAGCCGAAAATATACGAAAAATCACGTGAAAAAATCATCTCGTGTGCTTATTAAGGGGGCTAGACACCTTTTTTCTCTGAAATAAGAAGTCACATTTTAATACATAAATGTAAACTAATTATTTCATACTTTTTACATATAAAAGTGGGTATATTTACCTTACCTTAAAACTTTCTCCGATGGGCCTTTTACATGGTCCAGAACCATAGTCATCGATGAAACAAGCTTTTTCACTAACCGTAAGCTTTGAAATTTTCCTGTGGATGGATTGACTCCACATTTGAACTAAATTACTCCTGAATAGTATAATTCTCATATGAGTGTAGGGATTTAGGATTAAATGTCGGAAAAAATTTTTACACCAGAAAAATAATGAAAAAATATAAAAAATTTTAAAAAATTAAAAAAAAAACTCTTGAAAAACAGCACAATTTTTTTTTTCATTCGATCAAAAATCCCTACACTCATATGAGAATTACACTATTCAGGAGTAATTTAGTTCAAATCTGGAGTCAATCCATCCACAGGAAAATTTCAAAGCTTACGGTTAGTGAAAAAACTTGTTTCATCGATGACTATGGTTCTGGACTATATAAAAGGCCCATCGGAGAAAGTTTTAAGGTAAGGTAAATATACCCACTTTTATATGTAAAAAGTATGAAGTAATTAGTTTACATTTATGTATTAAAATGTGACTTCTTATTTCAGAGAAAAAAGGTGTCTAGCCCCCTTAATTTAAGACAAATTTTTTGGCTGATATTTCTTCGTGATGTTGCCTTAGTCTTGTAAAAAAATTGGCGATAAGAAATTCGACCCGGAACGTCTCGCTTGGCGGGTGCAGAGGGACTAAAATAGCGGAAAATACCCGCAAAACACCGAGAAAAAAATTATCTCTCGCGAGTTTATTAATTTAGGACAAATTTTATCGCTGATATTTCTTCCAGATATTGCCATAGGCTTGCAAAAAAATTGGGGATGTGAAATTCGATCCGGAACCTTTCGCTTGGGTGGTGCAAAGGGGCTAAAATAACGGAAAATACACCATAAATACCGTGAAAAGATCATCTCTTGTTACTTTCTTAATTTAAGCAAATTTTATGGCTGATATTTCGTCCAGATCTTGCAATAGCTTTATAAAAAAATTGGCGATTTGAAATTCGATCCGGAACCTCTCGCTTGGGCGGTGCAAACGGGCTAAAGAGCAGAAAATACACGACAAATTCCGTGAAAAAATCATCTCTTGTGAGTTTATTAATTGAAGACAAATTTTATGGCTGAAATTACTTCATGATGTTGCCATAGCTTTGTAAAAAAAATGGCGATAAGAAATTGGATCCGGAACGTCTCGCTTGAGGAGTGCAAAGGGACTAAAATGGCTGAAAGAATACAAAATATACTGAAAAAAAATCATGTCTTGTGAGTTTATTAATTTAAAATAAATTTTATTGCTGATATTACTACAAGGTATTGTGATGGAGTTGTAGAAAAAGTGCCAATATTAAAATCGATCTGGAACCTTCCGCTTGGGGGATGCAAAGGTGCTATAATAGCGAAAAATACACAATAAAGTATAAAAAAAATCAGTTCTCAGGAGTTTATTTATTCGGAAATTTTTGTTTTTTTTTTCATTTTTTTTTCTGGCGGAGCAGATGAGTACAAAGATATTTGAAACTAGTGGGGCTGGGCCCCCCTGCGTGCCTTCAGCACGCCCCCCCCCTTTTACCTGCTCCTCGCTTCGCTCGTCGCCCGCCCCTTCCCTATGTAAAAACTTCGTTTTTACATAATAGGCACCATCACAATACTCATATAATCTTATAATTTTATTATTGCATTAATTGTAATACTTATTTTCATCGTTATTATCATTAGAATATACATAAATATTTACTATTAGATATTTATTATTTTTTCTAGAAAATTTGCCTTTTAATTCTACACTTATGTGCCTTTTAATTTCAATACATATAGATATATGTATTAGATAACTTTATAAATTGTCTATGATTCATATGTAAATTAATTAAGTATTATTAATTGATATGATTAAAGTGCACATAGGAATATTAAATATATAAGTACTATGATTGCAATTATATTTAAAATTAAAAACATTGTTTCCATAATTTCTATTTGAATTATAATAATAGTTTTTATTTTTATTTAAGCAAATGTTGAATAGAAAACAAATTTTATTTCTATGTTATCCACAACTTTTGTAGTTGAAATTTTTGTGTTGAGTAAAATGCTTTTGAATAATATAAGAGAAAATACTGTTTCATTACTCCTGATTAATACAAAAATATAAAGTTAAATTTTACATAGTTTTAACGAAAACTGTAGACTAATCGCTCACTGGTATTCGTATAACTTATACATATACCGTATTCAATCTCAATTACGAAAAAATACTCAAGGCACATGCACACATACCCTAATACCGCGAATAGGAGAAAAACAAAAAGAGAAAAATCAACACGGGTGCATTCGGCAATGGTATCTGTCTTGGTTCTGCGTGCGTGCTGAGTACAGCAGCCTTAACCGTTATGGCTATCTCGGCTGTGTATAGTACATTCGCACCAGCGGAAAGACGCATGCGACCCACGTGACCGTGAGCGCTCCCTGTATATAAGATATGGTATATGTATATATGTGAGCGTCCAGCAGAAACGGGCCACCGAGCGCGCGCGGTGCCTTTTTTCGCGTAAAAGGCGCTCTGTTTAACTCGCTCATAATCGTATGCTGCGTCTTTGAAAAAATAACCAAGGACCTATATCGATAGATTTTTTTCTGCTCTTTCCAATTGCGCCATTGTTTTTATTGCGAAACGCGTTCTCCCAGACGAAAACTCGAGTTGAATATTGAAAGCCATTTTTCTCGAAGTATATCATGTTTTTTTTTCAAAATAAACTACACGATTGGAAATACAACTCTTAAGCTTCAAAACCCTATCTTGGAGAAGTTGGAGAAATAAAGGGTTTAAAAGTAACAACATAAAAAAGACAGCGCCGAGGGTCCGCGCGAGCCCCTCGCGCCCGTGCGTACGGCACGTTTAAGTGCACGCTCTATTCAATTCGCTAATAATCGTGTACCAAGTCTCTGAAAAAAGAACTAAGGACATATATCGTTAGATTTTTTCCTGCTCTTTCCAATGGTGCTATTATTTTTATTCCGAAATGCTTCCTTCTAGTTGAAAATTCCATTTGAATGTTTAAACTCTATTTTTTCAATAAAATATCAGTTTTTTCTTCAAAATGAATTATATTCTTCAAAAGTACAAGTCTTAAACTATAAAATATTATATTTTTAAGTTGAAACATGAAAAGTTCAAAAATAGTAAGGTCAAAAAGACAACGGCTAAAACACAATATTTAGGACGACATTCGGCAAATTTACTGAACCCTATTTTCGATCCAGGATACTGTTGCTTATATTTTAAATATAGTTCTCGAAGATTGTATAAAACAAGCCGTTTCTGGATGTAACTTTTTGTGCCATCATCATTTTTTATACATTTGTTATCTTTATAGTCTGGCATAATTCTACTATTCTCATCACTTGCATAGAAGAGCTTTGCTTGATCTAAAGTATCACTTGATATTTTATTATTTCCTCTGTTGTCATTTAATTGGGCTGGGTTATCAAATAATTTACATTTCGATGAAAGTCGACGGACAAGTTCGAAAATCTAGTTACTTTGCGAGTGCTCCAGTTTTTAGGAAGTAATTTCAAAAGTAATATCTTTTCCATTTTTGTCAAATTTTGGTCATTCAACAATTTTTTCAAATTAAAAATAATTTCTTTAGAATCTTCTATTGAAATCTCACTCTCTTCTTCAATCTGAGCATTAGATTTTATTCGACAAGAATCGCATATTTTGTCTCTATCAGTTAAATGCGGATAACAAGCTTTAAGTTTATCGGAAACAAACCTAAGTTTCGATGAATGCTTTATTTCATCAAATGGATTACAGCAACGATTTAAAATGTTAGATATTTTATTAAGCTTTTTTTATTAAGAAAATAATAAATATTGAGAAAGAAAAATTATTAAAAATATAATATTTTATAGTTTAAGACTTGTACTTTTGAAGAATATAATTCATTTTGAAGAAAAAACTGATATTTTATTGAAAAAATAGAGTTTAAACATTCTAATGGAATTTTCAACTAGAAGGAAGCATTTCGGAATAAAAATAATAGCACCATTGGAAAGAGCAGGAAAAAATCTATCGATATATGTCCTTAGTTCTTTTTTCAGAGACTTGGTACACGATTATTAGCGAATTGAATAGAGCGTGCACTTAAACGTGCCGTATGCACGGGCGCGAGGGGCTCGCGTGGACCCTCGGCGCTGTCTTTTTCATTTTGTTACTTTTAAACCCTTTATTTCTCCAACTTCTCTAAGATAGGGTTTTGAAGCTTAAGAGTTGTACTTTCCAATGGTGTAGTTTATTTTGAAAAAAAAAACATGATATACTTTGAGAAAAATGGCTTTCAATATTCAACTCGAGTTTTCGTCCGGAAGAAAGCGTTTCGCAATAAAAACAATGGCACCATTGGAAAGAGCAGGAAAAAATTTATCGATATAGGTCCTTGGTTTCTTTTTTCAAAGGCGCAGCATACGATTATGAACGAGTCAAATAGAGCGCCTTTTACGCGAAAAAAGGCACCGCGCGCGCTCGGTGGCCCGTTTCTGCTGGACCCTCCCATATACGGTGTCTCATTTTCATCTATGCAGCCAAATATCTCCGAATGCAGGCCAGATACAGAAAAATGGTTCAGATGAAAATGATTCCTGACGATAGGGGTCAACTTTTGGTCACCTTCAATTTAACCTTGAGATCATTTTTCAAGGTCATTTCAAGGTTAAGATCATTTTTTCAAATTAGAACCCCTATTTCTGACGTTGGAATCAGATAGAGCGGGAAATTTTACGTCCAAAACCGTTCTTGAAACATTTTTTTGTGACCTCCACAAGGTTATGTCAAGGTCAAATGCTTAAAAATTGGTCAGAACGCGAAATTTCATAGTTTTCTCAAGCAGAACAAGCCTTGATAAACCGAACCAATCAAAGGATGTCTTCTTTGTAGATACAGCTCAGCATTCCGCCTAGCTGCTGCACGATAATTGCCATTACATTGCTCTAAAACCATTATCATGTCGACTATTTGATCAGCTGGATAATTCACAGATACAATAAAAAAGAGATCTGTACCCAACACCAGACCCATCAACTCTTATGAATTTTGATGTGCTAAAACCGAATCTGGGGCCAGAATTACGCCATCACCTTCCATTTTTTATTAAAACTCAAGAAATCACCCTCCCACTTACGAAAATTCATGATTTTATGGGAATAAGCGTTACGTAAAAAAATATAAAGTAAAAGAAATTATTATCTTTATCACAGAAATAACGATGTCAAAAGTTTAAAATCTAATAATTGATAACAAGATTAACAAAGTAAGAGGTTAAAATGCAAGTGTTAACTATTACATTGTTGAAAATAAGCAAGAATTGAATTTTCAACAATTTGTATTGAATTTGTAACTTAAGTTAAATTTCCAAGACACGAAGGTTTATTTTTTCTCAATATTTTAAAAATTAAATCTTTTCCAATTGTCTCGTCTATAAGAGTTACATCATGGCTGAGTATCCAGCTGATCAAATAGTTGAAATGATAATGGTTTTAGGGCAATGTAATGGTAATTATCGTGCAGTAGCTAGGCGATATGCTGAGTTGTATCCACAAAGGAGACATCCTACTGATTTGAAAATCAGAACTTTAACTCAAAGAGCTGGCAGTGGCCACCTTATTCGTCAGAGCAGGCACCACGAATACGATGAAAACGATGCTCGTGTCGTGACTATTTTAGCAATTGTTCATCTCGACCCGCATATTAGCACACGCCAAATTGAAAGAGAAATTGGTATTTCCCGTCCGACGGTTTCAAGGATTCTGAGAATTACTGACTATCATGCCTACCATATAACTTTAGTTCAGGAACTAAGGCAGAATCATATTCAATTGCGCATTGAATTTTGTCACTGTGCTTTAAGAATGATAGAAAATGATCCAGACTTTTTCAAATACGTTCTTTTTTCGGATGAGGCAAAATTTTGTAGCGATGGGCGACTGAACAGGCACAATTGCCATTATTGGTCAGATGTGAACCCTCACTGGCACAGAGCGATGGATCATCAAAATCAGTGGAGCATAATGGTGTGGTGTGGAATAGCCAATGGTTACTTGATAGGTCCGTATTTCTTTGAGCGAAATGTCGATAGAAACAGCTATTTAGAGCTAATAAGAATCATTTGCCAGTACTTTTGGAAAACGTCGACCTAGCTACAAGACAAAGAATGT